>JAWWES010000041.1:4496717-4777110 GCA_035583135.1 Lophotriccus pileatus
TTTTTATGTCCCTTTCTGCAGAAGCAGAAACCACATGCCTGTGTTTTGCAATGATTGCAGTAGTAACTCAAGGTTCTTGCAGGAAGTAAGTATTTGTACCCACCTCCATTGCGCTCTAATTTTGGATATGGAAAACGAACTGCTTGGTTCCTATAAGGAATGGGATGAGCCAGTGGTGAAGTATGTCTTCAGAATGAACTAAATGCCCACCTTTCTTTCTGTTTTCAGTTCTGCCAGAACATGCAGAAGCAGATTTAACGTATCTAATCTTTTAAAGCTAGAATTAACATCAATTTCTATTGCAGTAGTATTCAGAGAGCTTGTTCAAGGTCAGCTGCTCAGTGAACAAAAATATAAGAGACACAGACTTTGCTTCACCCTCTCCAACAAAAACAATTAATTTGAATGTTAAGCTGCCTGTGAAACTCCTGACAAGATCCACCCCAGCTGGATCTTGTAGACAATTGTAGCTGTCTTAAGTGTTCGTCCTTCAGAAGAGTGGGTGCTATAGAAGACTGCCTCAAATGTTTTAGGTGCTACTAGGACAGTACATGTAAGATTTATGCCAACAAAAGGGTTTCTCAAAGACTGAATTTCTAGTACTGTACAAGGGCCTGGAATAAGACCCAGGTCTTCCGAGTCAGAGAGCCTGTGTTGTTTTTGTACTCTATCAACCATGATCCTGAAGATACCCCTCTACCTGAAACATGATGAGCTGTCTCATAGAATTTTACTTAGTCTGTTTTCCCTGGAAAAGTGTGTTTTGAACACCTGTATCACTTCTGAAACAAACAGTCTGTCATTCTAGATGTTTTTAAAAGCAGCCAACAGCAGCCTTGCTCAACATTTCTGCAGTAATGATGACAACCACTGGAATAATATAAACCACTTACTAATCAGTTTGCAAAGGCAGGACATCTGCTTTACACAATACAGAAGCAAATTAAGGAGGCTTTCACAGTAGTCTGAAATTGTGTGTTAGATTTAAAGAGAGAGAGAGAGAGAGAAACTAATGGTAAATAAATTGGACCACAGTAGTAGTTTTCATACAGCTGTATATGGCTCTAAACTAGCTATCTCAGAAAGGTGCCTGTAATTTATTAATTCAAGATGACTCAAAAAGCAACTCCTCCATAAATTTCTTTTCAACAACTTTCTAATCTCAGTAAGTCCTTGGCAGAAGCTGTGCTGGGAGATTATGTCCTCAATGACAGTCTTCACTACTCTGATGCCAAAAGACTCTTGCCTGTAGACACTTGGCTTTTTAAGTGTTTTTCACATGGGTGTATCATCATGTGTTAGGTACAGGTGCTGACTTTAAACTACTCAGTCCTGCCTTGCATTGCAGAAGAAAGAGAACGAGTCTGGGATTCATGGCATCCTGGATTTAATGGGTTTGATTTGTATGACTTTACCAAGGTTCCATCATCTTCCTGGTAGCAGCTCTGCCAGTTCTGACTGCCTCTAAGAAGCTCCATACATCATGTCCTGATCTAAAAAATGTAGTATTTTTCATGCATGGAAGACTGTCATCTTGTGTTCTGAGATGTAGTATTTGTGCAAGGAGGAGGCTAACTCAGCTACCTTTGGGGATTAAGTGTCAGAGCCAGGAGGAAGACAACTGGGCAAAATTCAGGTACAGATTTGATTTAGGATAGGCTTCAGCTTAGAAGCAGATCACTCTGTTTAATTTTCTTTCTTGGATACATATTTCAATAACTATGTCTAGCAAGGTTTAGAATTAATCTGGACAGAAATCCTAATTTTTATCACTATCTGATCCATGGCAAGGATGCCAGTTTAACCTGTTTCTTTTTTGATCTAAAGACTCATGGGATTGGGATCTGAGCTTATGATTCCACCAGTTAGGCACATCAGGACTCTTTGTTAAGCATACTCATTTAGAATTGCGAGAATATTAGTCTGAACTACCTCTGATTGCATGGAGAACCCACTCATGGAATATACACACTACTGTGCTTTGAATGCTTTAGATGGCACAACATATAACCAAAATCTGACAGTCCAGAGAAAATTAGTCCTTTTGGGGAATGCAGATGTTAAAGATCTGAACACATGCAGCCTAATTTAACTTGGAGAAAAATATACTTTAAGTTCATCTATATTTCCTTTTTTCTTGGAGTGGAGAATGTGCTCATTGGCTGAATTTCTGTAGGAATTGCTGGTTTTGCTAATGTTAAGAGTAGCACTTCCCCACTTGAAAGAAAAGGGAAGGACTGAATCCATTTATGGAATCTTGTGTATGTTACCTCTTTCACATTTTCCTGGATACGCAGTTCCCACCTTCCTCTCAGAGTTGGAAAGTTTCAAACATAAAGCAAAACATAATACCAGTACAAAGGATGTTTAAAGCTCTTCAGGAATTGTTTTTCATTTAAGTCTAAACTAATGATGTGCAGGTTTTCTTCCATCTGTTTATTTTTAAAGATGATGAAATATTTACTACACTGTGTTACACTTTTTCCCATTCTACATTAAGTATTCTGGATGCACATCATCTTTAAACTGAAATGGCACAACAAAGTAATAATGGAGCAAGACTCCACTGTAAGCTTCTTCTAAACCAAAAATATGTGAAAGTACAGATTTGGGGAGCTACTCAGTGTTTCTCCCAGTAGATCCTCTCCTCAAGGATGACAGCAAATGTGAAATGGTGCTGGTCTGCAGAATACTGGCTACAGCAGGCTTAGAACCTGCTTCATAATTAAGCCTAATATTTTGTTTTATTTCATTTTGTGCAGCCCTCTCTTTCTACCTGGAAACAGAGATATTGTAACAGTGCCAGAGCATCTCTAAGAGTTGCCATTGCTCCAGACACTAGCCCTGTTTTGTCAACTCTTAGGTGCACATTACAACATGAGTACTTATTTTTGGACTAGAAGCCCACAGAGAGCCCCTGGAATAATATTTCTGCAGTAATTCAGGATTGAACTCCCCGTGGTTAGGATATACAAAGATATTCTAAGGATGGCAGCAATTTGTGCCTTCTGAAAAGTGTTTCTCAAACCTCAAAATGTCTTTCCCTCAGCAATTTAAAGGTTGCTGTTGGCTGTGACTGCAGGGGAAAAGACATTACTGTCGCTGTGAAGTAGTTAGTTGTGAACATTAAAAAAAGCTTCAGTAATTTCTCTAAGGGGAGGCACCAAACCTCATAAAAATATTGACTGAGCTTATGCATAGCTTTTCTGCATTTTGTTGGTTATAAATAAAATCAAGGTACCCAGATTACATTTCATGATAGAAGACAGGTGACCTGAAAAATTTATAAAGGTGTGAGAGAATTAAGAATGATAATTTTCGGTTAACATTTGAACGATATGGCTCCGTTATAAACTATTTAATGCAAGATGCAAATGAATGCATCTGAAAAGGGAACTTCGTGTTTGTGGGTTTACTGTAATCGAGCACAGTATGCATTCAAAGGGGTTGCTAGAGAAATTAAGGTTTAAGGCTAAATATGACTTATACTGAAAAACCTGAAAATGTTTCCATCAAGTAGTGAAAACAGGCCTTTAAACAAATTGGAATCCCAGGACTATTGGGGTACTCTTTGGGGCATGTGATGACCACAAGATCTTGAGTAATCAGGGGATTCCAAGTCAAAGAGAAGAGCCCCCCAAGCTGCTTTTGTGCTGTTGATGTTCACTGCAGAAAATCCCGGTTCATTCCAGATCTGACATGCTCAGCACTCTCAATGCAGCAAATTTGCTCCCTCATCAAGAAGTTTTGATGAGAAGGTGCCTTCAAAGCCATTGGTGCTCATGGAAGAGGGGAAGTGACACCACCATCTCTCATGTGGCCAGCGAGAGGCCCCTCAGGTCAGCCTTCCCGAGGATGGGTGTGCCCAGTGTCTTGTCTGCTGAGAATAAATCAGCTGCGTTTGAGGGGCAGAAATGGCACTGACTGCATCTCACTCAGCAGAGCAGCTGAGATGGAAGAACCCAACCCCAAAACCCCAGAGCAGCTGGAATCAAGAGGAGCAGCGAGGTCAGGGGCATCTGGCAGAGCGGCACGCTGGAGCACTGGGTGATAGGAAATGCATTAATTAACGTGACAAGTGGCCTTCAGAGTCGGAAACTGTAGTGTATCTCCTCCCAGGTGAAGCTGGAAGATAAATATTGCCTCATGATGAGTCAGTGAGGCCACGTGAAGGCCTCTGCCGGCAGATCTAGCCACGTGCTTCAAAGATAAACCTTTGTGGGGGATACCTTTAAATCCTGATTCTTTCCTCCTCTCTGGGAAAACATTGAAAATAGCATTTTCTAGCCCAGAGCCACAGAGCAGAAATAAGCAGTTGCAATCTGTGGACATTGTATGTTAAAAGCCACAATCTGTATCTGGCAGGCGAGCAGAGATTTTGAACTTGGAGATCGTTGAACTAGCTGAGGTAAACAGACAGGAATGAGTGCTTTGGTCTTTAATTTGTATTCAGTTTTAATATAATTTAATTGATTTTTGAAGTATTTTTGGAGCTTTCAAATAATTTGTAATGGTCTTTCAGAGCTTTAGATACAGAGCATCATATTTCCAGTTAAAGATTCATTATTTAATTAATGCAGCTCAGTCATGCCCTGATAAATAGAGGCACCATTAGAGCTATTTTTGTTTCCTGATTCATTTCTCCAACAGGACTGAGGAAATATGGCCTTGAACCATATTTCTAATGGTGAACTACTTTCCTGACAAATAAAAACAATGGAGAGAATTATTTGCATGTATTCTACTAAGGATTCTACCACATAATACAGAGATTAATAATATCATTAAATTCCCCCCCCTCCAAACACCTTACTTGACTTTACTAAGCCACACACTCTGCAGTGGAAAGCCAAACAGGAATAGTACCTCTTTTATAAAAATCAGATTAAGAAAAAAACCCAACATTTTTAGCTTGGTTTTGGCAGTACTAACCAAAACAACCTCTGTTTCTAAACAATTTATATGCTGTTCGGCTATTAGCATTGCTGCCTTTTAAAGCTTTCTCCTTTTTCTTCCCTCTCCTCTTGCTTCCAGTATTTCATTTTTATACCTGTCATGAAATGGTTGGGGTCAGAAGTCAGCACAGAGTGCATCATTTGTACATTGTGTCTCTTTTCCTCATGTGCCTCTGCTGCCAGAGAAATTGAACTTTCATCCATTAAAAATCCATTTATTGTGTCTTGACTTCACTGAACTAAAGAACAGGACATTTCATCAAACAGTACAGTTTAAAATCAAATTAAATTGTACTAGTGCCCAGAAAATGTGACATGATAAAGACCCCAGTCATTTAAAAAATCTTTTTAAAGACCTCCCTAATTGCACTTATCAGTACTTCCATATGTCCTTGAAGGTTCAAACTGGTCAGTGACCCAAGGACTTGGCATGGGACACCTGAAAGGACCTGTTTTGCATTTCCCCCCGCTTTCTTCTTTCCGTAAAGCAGGTGGTGAGCACTTTGTCCACATTTGTGCTCCCTCAGGTTTGACACTTGCAAGCTGAGGCTGGGTGTAAGTGGTCCCCAGTTGTGGTGTCCTTCCCTGTCCTTCCAGGTGATCCTTTATGTTGGACATCACTTCCAGGGTGCTGGAGTGGTAACTTGTGTTGAAGTGTTTAAGTAACTCAGTAGCAAACTAGTTGAAAATCAGGGGCCGGAGTGCTTGTCTGGCAAACTTGCCTGATGGCCTTTTGTCTTTGTTAAACATATCCCCCAAAAAACAGGGTTTGCATCATATGTTCTTCTGTAACAGCCTGGTCCCTTTATTGCCAAATGTACCTACAACATGTGGGGGAGAGCTTCCCTAAATATGGTTCTTATCCTAGTTACAGTTTCCATAATGCTGATGGGCCACTGGAGTCAGAGAAGCTGGAGTTTCACAGATGGATGGGAGAATTAAACTGTTCAACTTGCAGGGCTACATATGTGCAGAGTTTCTGGGAGTCCGGGAATGAAACCGGGGGCCGAGAAAACACTCGTCTTCCAGACCCAATTGCATGGGCAACAGCTGGAATTTGCACGGCTCCTTATTCAATTAATATTCAGAAGCCACTATTGCATTTTCCCAAGAGCGAAGAGACACTAAAAGCAAGCTGCTACGTCTGACTCCACTGTTTGTCCTCCCCCTTATGCAGTGTTGGGTTGTTTGGTTGGCTGTTGGTGGTGTTTTGTTTCTATTTTAACCTCTCATAAATACGTGTTACATTTGGCAAAGAGGCAGCTGGGGACCAAGAAGAGAGCAGCAAAGTGGTGTTTCAGAAGCCAAGAGAGTAGCATGTTTGAAGTGAATTGCACCAGATTTTTGTTCAGATGGGAGATGCTTGATTTCGTTTTTGCTTGACTTGCTTCCATGCGGAGTGAACTGCTGAGATGGTTGTTTATAGTTCAGATCTTTCTAAGGTATGGTTTGGGTTTACAGTCTAACCAACAGCAAGAGGGAGGTTTACTACAGTGATAAATATTTATTTGGATATCATGCTCACAAGGTTTTTAAAATGTAAGCAACGGATTAAATACAAATAAGTTACCACTGGCTTTCATTTTTGAAAAATGAGGTCTATCTTTTCACTTTTGGACCAAACCGTGTATTCTAAGTGGAAGCAGACTACAAAATTATATTTAGAAAACACAATTTGTAGACCCTTCTTTTGTTTATATATACATAAGAGGTGTCCATTCTGTTTGTGTGCAGAAGGAATACAACCAGTATGGTGGTTTTGCTGGTTCCCAAGCTGCTCAAATAGAAGATCAGGCCAGGGAATGTATTCCCTTGTGGTGCTTTCTGGACTGAAGTGTGGTCTGGCCCTTGAATTGCATGTAGTACACGGGTTTCAGAAGAGTCAGTTCTCTAGCAGTGGGCTTTTTTCTCTGCTGAAGGCCAGCCCTGGAGAAACAGAGGTGAAAGAGAATTACTAAATTGCATAGCTTGTTACTTGCTGTCTTCAAGGAATGATTTCAGCCTAAAATGATTTATCATTTCTTGTGAAGTATTGACAAGTGACCCAAAAGCTAAAATGAGGTTGTGGAAGTCAAGTGTTTAGTTTGCAATCAAAATGAGAGGCTTTGGGGAATCTGGCTTCCTTCTTTTTCTGACCCACCAATATGAGGGCAGCGAGAGTGGGAAGCACTACAGTATTTTTTCATATACTTGGGTCTGTAATACATTAGCTTGAATCATTCATTGTCAGCTCTTAATCATTCATTACAACATAGCCTGAGAAGGTGCATATCAATGGTCTTGGCTTCAGTGTTTGGCTTTTTGATGTCAGGATTTCCACGTGCATCAGTTGCATCATTTTAATAGAAAAGTTGTTTTTTGGTGGATTTTTGTTTTGTTGTTGTTTGTTTGTTTGTTTTGCTGGGTTTTTTTGGTACCACATCATGATTTAAATAATGGATTTTCGTTTAATTTGTACCCTTTTTTCTATTTTCACAAATTACGATTATAGTGTTCAGCTTTATCATTGTCTTATAAATGATATAACAACAGCCTGTGAATGCCCATAAGTTTTTATTGTTGTGTGTGAATGTTAATAACAACATTGCAGAATGGCACAGAGAAGGTTTAGCAGAATAATGTTTGCATTTCCTCTAGTAAAATATCATACCATAGTACAATTCCTGTATAATAAATCTACAGAATCTCTTATCTAACGATTCAAGTACAGAGCTTCTAAACAGAAAGTGTATGTTTACATCTGTGATGTGGATAGATAGAATCATAACCCTTCTAGATATCGAGGGGTTATGATTCATCCAATCCCTGAGAAAATTACTGCCATCCCTAGAAATTCCATCTCTTGCTTCCCATGATTGAATGGGTATCATGGCCTTCCTGATCACTGAGCAAATTGCAATATGTGTGAGCAAGCAGCAGTGACAGAGCTGAAATGCAAAATGTTAAGAAGGTTGAAGCATTTTGGGGCTTGGACGGATCAGTCCCTGGGTTGGTGAGTCAGGCTTTGCTTATGTGTAATGGCACCACTAGGGAATAAATGATATTGCAAAGAAAAATGTATATCAGATCCTAGGTATATAGGAAATATATAGGAAATATACTTTATTTCCTAAATTATTTCTTCCTTCTCCAGCAAATTTTCTGCTGGTTGCTGATGTCTAGACCATTGAGTAATGTAAGTTTGGACCTGGGGGCATCTGCTCCAAACAAAGCAGATCCAATGAGATCAGGATGCTCAGGGACTTGTCATGCCATTGCACACAAAAATTGCAAGAGTGAAACACCAGATTAATTCTTTTAATTCCCTCTTGTTAGTAATATGTTGTTGTCATACTTTGCTTCTTTGTTTTAGTTTGAGAGGATATTAATGCATGTCTGAATGGGATTAAACATGTATAAACCTTGCAGTGACTGATGATTTAGGAAATAGTTGTTTTCTTCAGCTAGAAGGTTTTACTCCTGCAAAATGCTCCTGGTCTTTTTTGAAGGCTTAGTCAAAATCTTAGAGCTAAAATTAGGGAATGATATACGTTTCACAAAATATTTATCACACATTGGTTTCAATCATTCTTTAAAAAAAAAAAAACTCAATGAGGCATCTAACCAGGAATAAAAGAACCAGTTCAGGCACTTAATGTGTTTAAACTTCCTGATTATTTTGTTGTGGGATGGCAGGAATGTGGGACAAATGGAAGGCCCTGAGTCTGAACCAGACCTGACGCAGGAGATGGGCAAGAGGCAGGAGTAAAATAAGGCAGGCTCAGCTGACTCTGCATGGGAAACCAGGCATGATTCCTGCCCCTTTCCAATTCCATTCCCTAGAAAGCCAGTGCTGTGACAACATAACCCCAAACAGCAAAGTGAAGGGAGGTTGCTCCCTGCATCTCACCTTTCATCTTCCCTGGCCCACTGCAGGCAGTGGAGAGTTCAGCATGTGTGTGGTTTTCCTCTCCGAGGAAATCTCAGCAGCCAGGGAAACAATCTTAGCACTTTTAACACTAATGAAAGTTGAAGGCAGTAAGCAAAATCATGGAGTAAATCATCCAGTGCTGACATGTCTTTTGGACAGCAAAGAGCCTTTCATTCGAAGATGTGAATTAACATTTCCATCGTGGTTTTGCCAGTCTAATAATTAGAAGTGATTTAGGATGGCAGTGAAGGTGCCTCTAATGGGCACCTCATGGGTGTTAATAAAAGGAAGAATACATTAAAGGTAGTGATTTGTGATTGGGCTGATGGGGTTAATATTTTCTTAGAATATAGCCAGCCGTTTTTCTTCCAAGTAGCAATGTAATGTAATTATAAGTACCTTAGTAGATGGACTCAATTGCTCCTATCATGAAAATTAATTTCAGGATCATGCTGAGGCTTTCTTTCCTTTCTTCTTTATTTTCTACACTGTGCAGGGGGTAGCAGACACATACAAATGAAATTATGTTTGAACAGACCTTACAGAGGCCTGGCCAGTTCCTATGAACAGCTGAAATTGAAATCTATGGGAAAGGAGAGCGTTTCTTTTTACATTCCTTTACATTCCTTTACATGTTTTGCACTTGTAAAACTCACAGTTTTTCTTACATGCTCTTTCAAATCAAATCGCTTGACAGATATCTCCAAATTACCAGAAGGAAAAGTGAGATATGCTGAATTTTCCCAAAATGTTTTTCAGAAGTAACTGAGCAGTGGTTACAGCCTTTCCAATTAGTTTCGTCAAGCTTTATAATCAAACCTCTTCAGCACAGGTAAATATTCTTACTGTAGTATTTCCAAACACTCAAATGCACAAATAATATTAATAATGTTAGTCTTGGAAAATTTAAAGGAATTAAATTAAACAGGACTCTCAGACTTTACTCTGGAAACATACAAAATTTAGAAAGATATCAGCAACATGAAAGTGTTGGATTGCTGCTGTGTGGTTTGAAACCTTAATTACCAGCGCTCATTAGCAGATATACATCTGACCTATACGGATTTAAAGCAGCTAAAAATAAGCCTTAAACCCATGGAGGAAGAGGAATGTGTAACAGAATGAAGTAGGGAAACTTGGTCTGTTTGAAAGCAGCTTGTTGCATGCTTTTAAACCCAAAGCAGAGACACACAGAATCTGGGTTTGTAAGTGTGAAAGTGGGAGCTGATGATGTAAATCCATATTTGGACAGAATTTCAATGGTAGGTTTTGTATCAGTTGTATAGACTTTGCATTCAAAGAGAATTTGCTGTATGTACTTCCTAAGTATTAATATTTCTTTTTACTCTTACTGTGTGGGCTACAAAGTGTTAATGAAAGAAAAAGAAAGTCTGGAAATTCCTTTCCAGAGAATCCTTTGCATGGTGATGGAGGGAGAAGCACAAATATACTTGCAAGTTGAGGCAGAACTATGCTGGAGTTCATCACTCCCTTTCCTTTGGTTTTCTGGAGAGGTACTTAATGGTGTTTGAACATGACTCTATAGTACCATTAATGTAGCAATTTTCATTTGTACAGTGCAACACCAGAAAGATAATCTCTGTGTTAAGTACGTTTCCTTTATAATCCCTGGAGAGTCAGAACTCTAAGAGCAAATATTGTATTTACCATAGACTGTAAAAGGGAAGAAATGAGGCTAAAATGCAAAGCAGCAGGGATAAAATAGAGTTCCTTTTGGATGTCTGCAGTGGTACTATGAATATATATACACTCACTGTTATGCTTTTTATATTACCTCTAATTTGAAATAAACAACATGATTACAGATTAGATCAATCATTGCTTCAGTATTTCTGGCCAAAGTGAGAAAAGCCTTGATGTGCCAGCTAACCACGTAATCGAAGCAGAGATTGTTTCACTGCTGGTGATTTGCTTAAGGATTTTAATTTACAGTAATGAGTATTCTTCTCTGCATTGTAACCTGGCTCCCCATGCCTCCCTTTGGAAAACCCTCGCTGCTTGTATATACCAGTGGAATGATGATGCGAGGCACTAAAGAACAAAATAGAGCAGTTGAGTGCTGCTGCCTGACATCTCTTCTAGAACAGAGCTGAGTGGGAAAATTGATGCCTAGCTGTCCTCACTTTGATTTGCACAGGAGCTCTGGTGGGAGCTCAGCCACTGGTGGGGACTGGGGGATATGGAAGTGGAGCGTCTTTCAGAATTCATCAGGTGAACAGATGCACTCCAGAGGACAGCTCTGCCTTGGCTACTGGAAGGGCTGAAGGGATAAGATGACTTTTTCCTGCGTCTGACTCATGTGTTTCTTCTTATGAAGTTAAACAAAGGAGCAACAAGCGGTGGCAGCTGGATAATATCACAGGTGCTTGAAAGCAATTTGACAAAAACAGTAAAGAGAAAAAGACATCAACAGTTTACAGCACATTTATTTTTGGGGAATAGTTATTCAGACTGGAAGAGAGCTGTTGGGAATCCAAGCAATGTACCAAAATGATAAAACATGATGCTAGGAGCCTGATGTTCAAACGCTTTGAAGGTGCTGCTTTTGGATTATAGTCCAGAAATGATGCAGTAATAAGAGCCAGCTGCCATGGGTGCCTTTCTTAATGGTTTATTTTTAGTGGATTCATGAGTTTAATGATGAACAAATACAGTAGATGTAAGTAAGAGGTGTGTTAAGGACAATTCGAATATAAATGATAAAGGGAAAAAAAAAGTGTGAGAGAAGTGGAGGAATAGAAGATAGTGTAAAGAAGAAAATGTGGTCAAACTTACAGAAAGTTATTTGAATGTCCAGAAAAACAGGTTTGATTTCCTGCCCTAGATGGACAAATGATGCCTTTTCCCTTGAATTCCCTCCAGGGAATGAAAGCTTTGCATGCCTTCAGTGCACATCTAAGGAGCTTGATGGACTTTCTTTTTGAGGTGCCTGGAACTCTCAGCCATATGTCAGGATCCTCTTTCTTGTGGGCAGCTCAGTTGATATTGAGAGCAAAAGTCTGGTATTCAGACTATTATTCCTGTAATCCAAAATTGGACATTTTTGTGTTTGAATTCAGGCACTCCTGCAAACAACAAGGATTTTGTTCTTCTTCTCAGGAGGCTGTTACTTAGGCTGCCACTGCTTGAAACCCATGCTTAGTTTGCTCGTTGATAGTTCAACAGTAATTGTATTTACGGTTCATTTTGCTTGGATGCTGGAGACTTTAATCTTTCCGTAGTGTCAGTGGTGCAGTTCAGCCCTGATGTACGTGTTCATTGTCCTGCTAAATGGAAAATCCCATTGCAGTTATGATTTCTGTCATCTGTAGGAGAGTTAGGAGAAAGCATGTTGTGGAGGTACCGTGGAAAAAGAGAGGGTGGTATGAAGTACAAATACAGGTTGTGACCAAATCCTCAATCTTGTCCACTATGTAACTGTAATTTAGGTGTGAGTCTATATACATGAAGCATTTAATCATGTGGTGTACCTCCAGTTGCTAAAGGTCAGGTATAGGTTATAGAAACACCAAAGTGTTGCACAATACTAGTGGAAGCTGAAATAGTCAGGCAGATCCAAGTAGCATCTTCACTGTTACATACTTCTGTTTAATTTTTCAGTGAGACATTTGGAATGACATCTTTTCTTTTATAAATGCCAAGGAGAAGGATTTTCATAGAAAGCATTGCAGAACAACATAAGTCTTCCATTTCACAGGACTTTGCAACAAGTAGAAATATTAGTCGGTTACACAGAGGGAAGTAGGGCAGATAAATTAAATCTTCATTTTGTTTCTGTTGAGCTTTAGCAACTGAACTTTAATGCTTTTTAATTATATTCCTTACCTGGCTGGTGAGAGGGGCTATATTAAACCACAAATACCTTAACATCTGGGGCTCATTTGTTGCAAAATGAACACCATCTCCTTTGATTCCCTATTTGTCTCTCTCTCCACTCTTACAATATTTGCCTTGTACTGATTCCCCTTGCTAATTGCAATCCATCCAGTGCTGAATGGGGGGAAAAAAAAAACACACACAGAAAAACAACAAAACTGTTTTAGTTGCATGATTTAATGCTTTTAAGTCATCTTGGCTTTGCTGACTCATTGGTCAACCTTGAAAAATCATAGCAGTGCAAACATTGCAATGCCAGCAGAGGACTAGGAGGTTGCGCAGGGGACTCTGTTACTGATTAGTGTCATTTTTTTTCTGAGTTGAAAGAGCTATTGTGTTTAAGGCCATGAGATTTAGAATTAGGAGTAATTAAAAACCAAGGCTGCTGTCTTTATATTTTTTTAAATATGAAGGGCCCCAGGAGCCTCTGTAGTCATTAGAAAATCCTATTCTCGTGCTAAGCCTGTCCTTATAAGCAGTTCTGTTGTTGGCTTTCCTGAATGTAAAGCAGGATCTTGTTGAGAGTGGATGATGAGAGGGGGCAAAATATTGTAAAGGCAGGGGAGAAGAAGTGTGTATGTGTGTGTGTGTGTGTGTGTGTGTGTGTGTGTGTGTGTGTTTGGGGGGCAGATATTTAGTGGTTGCCTGGCTGCTTTTTAATGTGTCCTTAGCAACTGGCTTTCTACTCTTAATGGGAAAAATAGATGGTGGGAAAGCATTCAAGGAAAGTGGGTCACATTTGATCCATGACCTAAAAGGAAAAGTGGGGGAAGGGAATGATCAGCTCAGATCATTAATGAGGTGAAAATTTATCCTTATAAAGCTCATTCATTGAACTGTGCAAAACTGCTGTTCTGGAGTCTTGGCTATGTGATAGAAAATGCAGCTCCCGCTCTCTCAAAACACAGCAATTGTTCCACTGATTTGTATTAGGGGGGAGGGAGGAAAAAAAGAGGGAAAAAAAAGGAAGAAAAAAGTTGTTTGTTTTAAACACTCTCCAGCAACACAATGATTAGACATGACAGTTTGGCTGTGGGGCCTTCCTTTCAGTTCAGGAAAATATAGAACAGAGCTGAGCTGTCCTTTCCTGGTAAAAATGAGGTCATTTGTAAAGCTTTGTGTACATTTCTGCAGCGCTCGTGGAACAGAGCTCGCAAAACAGCTCTCCTGAAGCCTCAGTCCCACTTTCACCAACACTGCCATTTTTAAGAAATGCGGGCCCATTGACCACACACGATGAGAAATCAGAGACAGTGATTTTAGATGAAATGACTCCTCAAGGATGTATCATTCTGATTTAACTGTCAGGGGCTGCAGCCGTAAGTGCTCTGCCATTGCTGACTGCGAGCTTCTTACAGCTGTGTGTGGCTGAGGAAAAGCTCCTTGTAAACTGTTCTTCTCCATGTGAGCTGTGTATGTATTCTGAAATAAGCAAAACTACCCTGTCAGGCTTGATTATTCTCTCTGTTACATATACAGTGTATTGTATACATTATATTTGCTAATCCCTGTTGTTCATAAAAATGCCCTAGGCAATTAAAATTTATTGAATAAGAATTTATTTTATGTAAAAGCTAATACTAATTTTCATACCCAACTATTTTTCTTCTACCAATCAAATGCTATGTATCTGCTAATAATTCAAGGTCGTTTTAATTAATGTCTCAGCAAGTGGATTGCAAGTCTGTTGAAGAATGCATCATTGAATTAAATATGAAGGGATAGCAAGGGATCTACTGGATAAATGCCTGGAAAATATGGAGTAATGAGAGATGTGAGCTGGCACATCAGAGTTGCATTCTCTTCTACCTTGAAACTTCAGGGAATACATTCCCATTCTGTCTAGGAAACCCATGATGTTAACCCCCAGATTCTCTGACCCTTCTTAGTAAACAGTAACTGTTTCAGCCAACTGTACTGACATTCAGTCCAGTCACGGAAAGATGGAAGCACAGAGAATTAAAGAAGCATTCCAGATCCTGGGCTCATTAATGAAGATGCTTGATAGGGTTAGGTAAATTAAAATCTCTGACTCTGTAGGCTAAGTGAATTCAGACCTGCTGTGTCCACTTGTCCCCTTTTCTTTACTGTCTATTAATATAGTCTGAAAGTGTGTCATGTTTCCTATTATATGAAAATAGTAGGAAAACATCTGGGCTTACTAATAAAATTAGGTCTTCTACTTAGAAAGCAGGCAGCATTGTTTGGGACCTCAGAGATGCTCCTGCAATGCAAATAGTAATAGTAGCTTTGAAAAGTACTTTACTTCTGCTTTATTACATAATTTTCAAACTGCTTCTTTAATAACATAATGGTTCAGTGCTTATATAGTGCTTTCCTCTGAGTGTTTTAGAATCCTTCACTGGGATGGGATCATAATTCAAAGGTGAGGGAGATAAGCACAGCAAAGGCAAGAGACTTATGAGAGAGTGTGGCTGAGAAACAGCTTTCTCTGTTGCGTAGTGCTCTGCTCTTTACCATTAGACACACTCCCCAGCTTTGTTCTTCTATTAGATTTCGTCTTCTCTGAAGGATGGTTATAGCAAGAAAACTGATTTGCCTTAAAATAATCTGTAAGAAATGCCCCTCTCAGTGAATTTGAAATTGCTGGAGTGAAGCTCTGTGTCAGGTGTTCAGAGCTGACACCTGCTGCCCAGCTGGTCACTGTCTGTCGTGAGTGACTGTGTGGGCACAGGGTACAGATATCCTTCCCTTCTTTAAACCAAAATGAGCACAAATCCACAGCTCTCCAGTGGTGGCAGTCAGAATGGAAATTCAGGCTTCATGGGTTTTTTCCTCCATATCTCTTACTTACAGTGACAAGCCCATCAGGTTCAGCCTTCAAATCATTAAAATAAATGTTCGTATTATTAAAATCTCATATTTGGTGCCTGGATTCCCCTTGGTTTCTTGTATCAAGCGATTGAGACCTGTAAGCTTCAACTCTGTATTCTGCCATTGGCAGCATCCTGGTCCCTCCACCTGCCCTGGGGCAGGTTTCTTCCCTTTTTCCATCTGTCGAGCAAAGGTGCCGATGACTGTACAGAGAGGGGTTATGTGGAAAAACAGTTGGAATAGGGCTAGAGATCTTAGGGAACCACATGGTGTTACTAATCCTCCAGCTTTCCAAAGACTTGTCATCACAAATAAGAGTTCTCCACTTTCAGGGGGAGGAGGGAAGGAGAAAAAAGAAGGAAAGAAATTAACCCTGTGGTGTGATGACAGAGATTTCTATAAATCACACTGCGTTTCACACTGCTGCTGACAGCCAGCCAAACCTGAGCTGGCCGAGTTTCCACAGGTCAAGTATGTTACAGGCAGCTTAAAAATACATCCACAAGTGTTTAACTATCTTTTCTTTTGCACAAGGGTATTGGAGTCAAGAATCTTTGCAAATTATGGGGTGGTCAAAATTATGTGGATGGCATTCCTTTTTTTTCCCCATCTCCTCCTTTCCCATTTCTTTTGTAAAAGTGCCAGCAAGTCCCTAAGACCTGGGTTCATTTTTACTTGTGAATGAAACCTCCAGAGCATATAATAACCTACTAGGATAAGCTTTTGTCCAAAGGGTACTGTTAAGAAGTTAGCCTTTTAAATTCCTGCTACAAGTATTTAAGGTGACCTTAAAAACATGGGGTTTGGCAACTTTGTGAGCTGTATTTTCCTTTCCATTTGGCAAAACAGATCTGAGTGGCAGCCCTCTCCTGTTTTCCCCATGATGCTTTTGCATACCCTGCAAACTCAGAAGATGGAGATCTATCTTTTAAGACAGAAGCGTCCCCATAAATGACTGCCATATGACTTGGGAACTGTGTCTGTTAGGGCATGTTTTTGTTGGCATTTTTCATGGTATGTTTATTAGGAAAATTTAAACCAGTTTTTCTCATTTTGTTTGTTTGAATGATGCCTTTAAAGGGGGAGTTGCTCCTTTCCTAATTATGTGTAGTTGTTTATTTTCTTGTGAGCTTCAAAAGAACAATGCAGCCAGCAGAGCAAAATAACTTTTTTGCAATAATAGAGGGGAAAAAAGCGATAAATAAAATCTTATACTATAATGAGAGTTTATTTTAAAAACTCAGATTTGTTGTTGACTACTTGTATACCATTGCTATTAGCCTTTTAAATAACAGCTCTCTCTTTTTGGATGTCAAAGTATAACTGTTGGCAACCCAAAATTACAAAGGAAAATGAATCCTTTGAAGATGTTAGAACACACATTGCAATGGAATTTAGGGATTTCAACAAGTGAGAAATTAAGACAATTTGGCCTGTTTTGCAGCGCGCACAGGACAATGCTTTCCATCCAGCACAAGAAGTGTTTTTTTCATTTAAAAACTGCTGAGTATTGTGCCTTCACATCCGGTTTCTCTTGTTTAATCTACATATCGTGGTTGCATGTATGGTTAGTGATATGTCTGGTGGGACCTCGTTTAGCCTCCGTTTGGTGCTGTTAGAAGCATGTACAACTTGCCTATCTGAAGCTGAAGCCAGGCTCCAGTTCTACTCATTATTCTGTCTTCCACAAAGCTGGTAGAAGTACCTGTTCTCCTACATAGAATCAACTACCACTAATATTAGGTTTTAGAGGTTTTCCTCCTCCCCCAAGAATCACTAGAGTGAGTTATAAGTATGTTGAAACTCACTGGGGAAAATCACTTTCTAACTATTGACATTTTAGTAGCAATCTAATGAGGTACTTAGATTTTTCTAGCATGGTGTATTGAGGAGTAGTTAGAAAAGATTCAGAAAACGGAAGCTTTTGGATTTTTTGTAAGCTTCCCTGTAATACAACTTCGAAAAAAATCACCTCTATTGATTTTGTTGTTGTCCAGCAATCTGATCAGAGCTGAGGTCTGCTCTGGAGGAAGACTGGGCACTTTTTCAGCTTGCTTTTCTGCCCCCAAAAGTCTGTCTGGACAAAGATAACTGCTCCTTGAAGAACTGGGAAGTGTTTTCCAGACAACACTCTGGTCTAAAGACCCACTCCCCTCCTATATTTTCCATCTAAATGGCAAAGCCAGATTGTCTCCTGCCCTGCTTGCAGATCTTCAGTTGAGCTACAGTTTCATGAGATTATTAATTCCAGTAACATTCAAGA
Organism: Lophotriccus pileatus; assembly: GCA_035583135.1. Classification (NCBI taxonomy): domain Eukaryota; kingdom Metazoa; phylum Chordata; class Aves; order Passeriformes; family Tyrannidae; genus Lophotriccus; species Lophotriccus pileatus. Next base: position 4,514,578 of record JAWWES010000041.1, read on the forward strand.
GCTTTCCCACAATTCCCAAAGCTTTGCCTGCCCACATACTTTACCCTCAAGCCTTGGGAAGGATACAAGCCTTTGTTTGCTTGTATGTTTAAGATTTCACCCTCCTCTGCCACTGAACCAAGCCTGATCCTGATTTTCAGCTTCATTACTTTACCTGTAGCCCCTTTAACAGCAGGTTAATACCAGAACCCTGTCTTCCAAGGCACCAGACAGGAGGATTGACTCTACCTGAAAGAGTTAAAAGGCAGGCAAAGGACTAAAATTCCCAAGGCTGAATAGTGGGGTGAGAAGAGAGGGGACCAACCTCTAGTACCTCTTGCTTGTCCAGCCAGAGGCAATACCACCTCATGAATAGGTACCGAATATCTTAGCATGTTTTGTCCAAGTGCAAAAATTGCCATGTGGTCCTGTGGGATTGCCCCAACCCTGCCCCACTCCGCTGCCAAAATGAACCCTCAGGCACAGAAACTCCTTCCTCTTCCCCTGGCATGGTGGAAGTTCACCTTGCCCAAATGAAGACCTTGATTTGTTGAAATAAAGCAGAATAGGCTGCATTTCCCTCTGCGCTGCAGAAATCAGCTTTGCCGCCCCTCTGACCTCCAGCTCACCAAAAACCTTTCCCTCTGTGGAAAGGAAAAAAAGTTGGCTACAGCCCTTCACAGGTGACTGGCAGCTCCTCCAGGTTTTACAGGCTTGGTTAGCACAGAAGCAGGTCAAGACCACACCATGCTGTCATCCCCCAGCGGTATCATGCTAAAATCACCGCGTATCAAGACGCCCGACACCCGAGAGCTCCAGTAGCCGGGGCCGTGTGTTTGTGTGTAGGCTGTTGGCGTTCCCACTGAGGTCGGCATCTTTCTAACAGCTCCCTGCAGCTGGATCCGCGCGTTGTGGAATCGCACGCTTCAAAGTGCCTGGCGAGGCAGATCCTCCCAAACCTCGCGCTGTGAGGGAGCAGGAGCCACGCCACGCAGGAGGGTGTCTGCGCTTGTCAGCAAAGTGCGTTTTCAGCCCGAGAGCTGAGTGCAAGGATTTTTTTTTTTTTTTTGAAGAGGAATCAGGCAATTAAATTTTGAATCCACATCTTCTTCTGTTTTTGTTAGGAATTCGCGCTTTCAAATAGATGCAGCGTTCCGTTGTGTGTCTTGTATCGTCTGTATACACAATTTCATTTTAATTTTTTAATATTGTCTTTCCTCGTTGTTGGGGTTTTTTTTTTCTTTCTTTTTCTGGACAGGTTATACATATGCTAATAGAAATATGCCTATTACTTGAAGCGTAGTTCTGCTTGTCAATGAAGCTTCATTAACACCGTTATCACTGCCTGACATTTATCTTATAATTTTCCAGAGTTGACTGTTACATCTCCATGGAAACCCAAATTGCAATTGAAACAAGTGAGATAATAAAGGCATCCACAGAGGATTGACAATATGCAAGCCCACAGTGTTTGCAGGCTACATTTGTTTATAGTTCCTTAGATAAATCCCTTGCAGTGGAGATTTTTATTACCTGTCTCCTATCTTTCTATGACTACTGCTTATTGCAAGGTTTAGAGCAACGCTTTTTCTATTTTCCTTTTTAATTAGAGCAATAAATTTTATTGGACTCAGCAAGGGAGGCATTGAAGATGTAAATTCTAGAGTGATTTTTCTGGTATGAAATATGAAGCTTTTTATATGTGATTTTGGCACTATATAGACTAAGGCATTCCTATGTTGATTTGGGGCTTTTTTTGAAGGAGCCAAAACTTACAATTATGGACTCTTTTGACTTGCTGACTCTTTCAGTATGCAAGAGGGATCTCTTTTTTTTCTATACCTAAGGACTTGAGCTCTCTTAAGTTCGTGACTCTAAATCAATTTAGATGGTGCCTCAAAGCATAGAGTCATGAAACTGGAGTGGGTCCAGAGTGAATTAATCTGAAATTAATTTGATTTTGAAAGGCTCCATCTGGCTGTGTTTGGAAAAGGCATTTAGACAGATATATAAACAAATGATCATCTGTATTCTATATGCCAGATGTGGTGTCAAAAAAATGAAGAAATAGCTTAAAAAAAAAAAAAGAATCAGCTGAGGGGGATTTTGCTATAATGATGCTCAACTTGTTGAAATCACAATTGAATCACACTTTGGACAATAATCTTTTCTTACATTCAGATTTGTAAAAGCAGGGAGCATGGATGAGCTTGATAGGATTTTTTGTTTTAAGTAAGAAAATTGAATGTCACAGCTTGCTTTAATGGTCTATTTGAGATCTAACCAAAACTGGCTAAACAGAACTGGCTGTGCCCTTAACACAAGCAGGGCTGTGATCATCCATTCCCTTTTTAAGGAAGCTATTTAGGTAAAGTAGTCATGTCAGGCACAAGCTGTTGGCCTCCCACTCTTTGGACGTGGCTTTTGGGCCCATGAAAATCAGTCCCTGCACTTTGTGGAGCTCAGCTGGGTCTGAGTATGTGTGTACACACGTGGGTGCCAGTCTTGAAGTAACACCGGAGTGTAAATTACTCCTTGCAATAATGGGTTGATTTTAACCCACAGAAATGTCTGTGTTTTCAAAACTAATGAGTGGAGAACACCTTTCCAATGCCCACCATCCCTCCAACACCAGGACACCGTTTGCCATAAACTAGATAAGCCCTTGCAAACCTCATAAGACCTTGCACATAACTGACAGCGTGGGTATAAAACTTGCTGAAATAGTCATGTCATTAATTATCAAGTAAAAAAAAAATTAAATTTTTGAAGTCTTCACTGCTGTCTTTGAAGTTTTTTTGAGGGCAAAGGAAGAAGAGAATTGAGTAACAACTTTGTAAATTTGGAGCAGTAAGTGTTTGGAATGGGGAAGAGAGAGACTGAGGTTGTTGACAAGAAAACAGATGGTCCTACGTGTCCTGAATTTTTAAAGCCTGGTGCTATTCTAATTCAGTTGTTGACATGTCACAAATATATAAGCATTTGGGTGTAATCAAATACTGTTGTGCTTTTTTAAAAAATAATACCGATAAATGTTTCCTGCCACACAGAAAGAAGAAGTTTGCTTCATTGCAAATGTGTGTAATCAGTAAAGCAAGACATTAATAATCCACACCATTAATACTGAGCAGTCAGCTACTTCAGTCTCAGCTTTATGGGAAAAATTGTATCAATCGATGCTCCAAAACTATAATGTAATTGTTCAAGCACATAAGTGCACTCTCATGTTACTGTCCAGCTTACAGTGATACAGAGAGAACAAACCCCTGTGCAATTAGAGCCCCTTTTAGACACAGCACAGCTATTAATGCAAAAGGACAGCCTCTGCCCCAAAGAGATTACAGACAGAAAAGTTGTTGAGGAGCACAGGAAGAGCGGAACAGTTCACTTGCAGTACTCGCCATAACACAGGTTAGTTTACATACAGAAAGCTGAAAGAGGGCAGATTTAGATTAGATATTAGGAAGAAATTCTTTATTCTCAGGTTGGTGAGATACTGGAACAGGTTGCACAGGGACACTGTGACTGCCCCATCACTGGCAGCATTCAAGGCCAGGGCGGACAGGGCTTTGAGCAACCTGGTCTAGTGGAAGGTGTCCCTGCCCATGGCAGGGGGTTGAAACGAGATGGTCTTTAAGGTCCCTTCCAACCCAAAATATTCTGTGATTCTATGTCTTAACTCTCGTGGTACTTTTCTTAGAAGTGCACCTTACCTTTCACCTGATGAAGTCAGAACCAATCTTGTTTGAGTTTAATGTATGGAAAGAGTTCTGTCCAGAAAGCAAAAATTCATTATTGTGTGGTTGCCTAAGCTGAGCTTTATGTTGCAGAACATTATCGCTTGGTAGACCTCATCAAATCTTGAACTAGTTATATTCCCAAGCCTATAGGAAGAACAACACTTGGAGGTTACATAGCCTCTTATTTTATATCTTCAAGCACTTTACCTTATCATATATTCCTAGAAATTTGTGATCCTCATCCATACTTGAACAAGAGGGGAAACAAATCCAAAACAGCCAGGGGTGGGGAAGGGTGGGCCGGCTTTTGCTTTCTTCAGCCATTAAAGAGCACCTGTCTGTCACTAGCTGTTGAACTTCTATTAGTTTCAGTTTAGTAAAATCTATAGGCCACTGTAGGCAAATCTTTAAAGATACTGAAAATAGACCACTGTAAGTTTTATCAGAACAAACAAAAAGCTGCCCAGTTCAGATCTGTACAGATGGTGTGTTTAATTGTTTGCTTCCGCTATTAGATGAACTAGCGATGATATTTAATTGGTTTCCAAAATAGAAGACTGAAAAAACAAACCTCTTCCCCTCCCTGTTTGCTTTCACTTCTGCACTCTTTCACTTTTGTTTACATATATTTTAAGTTGTATGAGTTGCTCCACTCACAGCACATACACATCATTAATCAGTAGGCATGTTCTAAAAAATAATTTCCTTGATAAAAAATAGGTCCATACAGCAGAAGTAAGAGTTGAGACAGGTCTGAGACACATAGGACTTCTTTTTTTATTTTAAGATGTGTTTGAATGTAAGTGGATTTCGAAGGTGTGATGTAGCAGATGTACAAAGCTTTGGCTAAGTTACTGTTGTTAACTCTACAGTTGTAGGAAGCATTAAAATAACATCATTTGGTGCGTTTAAACATGTATACAAGAGGCATCCAGGGTTTAGGTTGAAACCCCAGCCTTAAATCAAACTTGTAGTGGAGGAGGTGCAGGAACACAGAGGCTGAACGCTTGGAGGAGGAACCAGCCACTGGAGGTGAATGTTTAGCTTTGGTGAGCAGAACACTGAGGGCTAATTTTAGGAAGTCAAGAAGCCTTACAGCACAGAGGAGGGTATGTGCTCCAGTGTGCACCTCCAGCTGAAAAGGGAACTGCATTTTAATGTAGCTCTTACTATGATTTCCTTTTGTATCCTTGATTTATTCCTGTGATAGTAGTGAGGAATCTGCATGTTCATCTGTAAGAAATAACATGTTTTATCTCAGGTGGGCTCAGCTCTCTTCTGATGTTTCTCTAGTATACGTTTTGTTCGGTACTTTTCCCAGTTCATATTGCCCTTAATATCATGCAGTCTGACCTATCTGCTTGAAAGGCAACTTGCCTCTGCTGCTCCTTCTCCCAGCCCAAATTTATTCCCTGTCGAAATATTTTAAAGGTAGGAATTTATTCCCCCCAACGCATTTTCAAATCTTTCTTCCTCTAGGACAAGATGCCTCCTCCCTGCCTTACCTAAAATTTTCATTTGAGGCATTGAAGTGGTCACACGTACTCAATTTGGAATTAATCAGAAAACAAGTATTCCCTCTACTAACAATGATTTGCCATGGTTTCTATGATCTAATATACGTAGAGAGTTAGCAAAGCTGAGTGACAAGTAATCACAGATTTCACCAGGAAAATGACTGAATTTTAGATGATCAGGGCAGTAAAAAGGAGCCCCTTGTCTTAAGAAAAATTACACTTTTACAGATAATGTCTGCCAACGTGGAGGCAGCACAAGAAAAAACACCTCTGAATTTACCATTAAGTGCTTACACAAGCACTTGAGTATTATTAGCTGCTGAGAAGAATAAACTCTGAGCACTGTATGTCAGGTATTAAAAGCCATCAGGATTTTAATGTAGTTAGTGTGTGTGTGAGTGCAAGTGCGGTTGCTCTCTGCTGGGTGGATGAAGAATTGCTCAGCTCTTTGTTAAAGGCGTTATGGGGCTATAAGATGGTTTGCAGGTCTTACAGCTACTCAGTTGTTAGCCCTGCCGATGGGTGCAGGGAAGCCTGGGGAAAATTATTTCACAGACTTGCCTGCCATATGAGTTTTGTTCGTTGGGCATGATGTCAGGGTCATTTAGCAAGTGCAGTTCTGGATATGTGTTACTTAATAATAATTATTAGTGTTATTAGAGTGTAATAGTTCTGCCAAAAACTGTACAAGACACTACAGTAGAAGCAGTTAATGATCTTTGAAGCATCATCTTTCCTTTGAGCTGCTTTTGAGCAAGTGTGCTGTGAAAATGCTGATGGGCCAGAAAGCATCTGGAGAGGACTTTTTTTTTTTTCCCCTCCAAAAAAACCCAGAGAGACCTGGTCATTTACAGCTTAAAAATGTTGCACAGCTTCTTTTTTTTTTTTTTCTGTTTGTCAGAGGTTCTGGCCCTTCTTTTGCTGGCCAAAATCCAGTGTAGGTAATTACCTTCTGTGTCTATAAATCGCAACCCCCTGCAGTTTTCAATTGGGTACGGTATTGTTCTACCCTTCCTGGCTGAAACTGTTGTGCGATAATGCTCCATGTCATTAAACAGCTGCCGTCTGTCACCTTACAATGAAGTCATTCCTCTCTAAACAATGAGTTTATAAAGCCCTTTTGGGTCCTTCCAGATAAAATTTGCTCGTAAACCGGCAATTATGATCTTTGGAGTACGGCAAGGTGGTGCTTGGTTGTGTCTCTTGATAGCAGTCAGAGGCCTTCGAGCGGGTGTTGGCTCTTCTATTCAGCTTGTGTGGCATCCTGGCAGTGACGCCATGGCTCAGATGTAAATACTTGTTACTGTAAAACCTTGGTGCCTGCAAATGCCTCAGTGCTGGGGTGGATTTAGTTGTCTTTACACTTGGAACCCGTTTGTTATCATGTTCTTGTTCTGTTGGCTCTTATGTCTTAAACCGTAGAAACATGAAAAAAGGCAAATCCCCAGCAAAATGGTAAAACCACTAAAATAGGATGAGTGTTTTTGGAACATGAATTAGCCAAAAAACAACAGTGTGAAGGTTCTGTGTAGAATTAAAAATAGGTTTGAAAAACAGGTCTCATATAAATCTGTTTGGTCCCTGTTAACAGCTGTTTTTCAGTACCTGGTTTGACACTGAGGTCATTAATGGAAATAAATGTGGATTAACACCAAAGCTCTTAACGGTGATGAATTTAAAAGAGTCCCTTTTGATCCAGACATTGTTTCTGAAGGCTCCCTCTCTGTCCTCAGTGGCCAGTTCACTTTTAGCAGTCTTGTAGTAATTACAGATATGAATGGAAGAGACAGAGAAGGCATCTACCAGGTTTTTCCGGTGCTCCCGCTGAAGCAGCAGGGATATTAAAACAATCTCTAGCTCCTCAGGAGTGGTCCTGTCAACTTGCTGAAATGATGGAATGGTAGTTAGGTTATTAGAAGGAAAATTGGCACAAATTGAGAGAGAAGATGCTCTGGCAGCAACCACAAGCAGCCAGCAACTCAGTGGTTTAATCTCTGCCCTCAGGCTGCTCTCTACGATATAGATGACACCTTGTCAGTGAAGATGATGTGCTGGGTCACCCCTGAGTCCAGTGGGCTAAATTGGCCATGGAGGAAAGGATTGCTACAATGTAGAGCCAGCAAACCATATAATCTAATTTTTTTCCTTTTTTTTTTCTTTTTTAAATATATGTCATCATTTGGGTACTGACAGTAATTGTCAAGGGATCCCATTCTCATTAGTGTCCCCTAGACACAGCTATCTCTGTACGCTCCTGCTTTCAAGAAATATTCCTAAACTTTCACAAGGTCTGCTTTGCCTCTTTTGGAAAGTTTTGTGCATAGTTTCTCTTTTGCCTTGTTATTTCTTGGGTACAGGAGAAGGGGAAGATGGCGGGAGGAAGAAACCACTTCCTCCTAAGAGTCATTGTGTTGGCAGAGAGAAGATAGTAAAAGCCCTGCAGCTTCTGGCGACCAAGAGATCTTAGTGCAGAGCAGTCACGTCCATTGGGTGAAGATGAAGGTTGGGAGAGGATAAGGGAATTCATCTTTAGTAGAGATTATTTGCAAGGGATCAAGGATATTTGTATGGATTTTCTATTGACCCAACAAGCTTTGTGACAACTGAACCATCAGGCAGGTGTGGTGTATCGTTTTGTTACTCAGTGGAACATTCAAGTACACTGCAGGGATCAGATCCATAGAATCTATAAAACTGAGGTGTTTTTTCCCCATTGTTATCTCTCTGTTGTTTTATTCACTTGTTTAGTTTGACTGCACTGGCTCTAATCCTAAAGCTACTGCTGCAGTTGGGTGACAATGCAACTGAAGTGTCATTGCTGCAACAGCGTTCATGAGCTCCTCAAAATCCCAACAGTGAGACTTGCATTATTCCTCTGAGGTGCCTGAGAGCCTTAGTGTGCACTCAAATCAAAGGAAATGCAATTTAGGAAGGAGCCCAGCTGTGCTTGTAGAAATGAGTGCCCTCTCTGTGGCCTGAACTTGTCTATCAACCTCCCAAAATGTTGGCAGCTCAGTCAAGCCCCTACCTTGTGGTAGAAAAGTATTATAAAGAAAAGTCTAAATTGTGCTTCGTTTTTTCCTAAATCTGCAGGAGTTAGTGGATTGACAGAGCTGTCAGTGGATGGTGGAATTTAGTCCAGAGAAGTTTTAATGACTTGCCCAAGTTACTGCAGGTAGTGAGTGAAAAAAACCTGTCCCCTGGAGTTTTGTGTATGGTAGCCTACTGCTGGATCAGAGCCTTTAACCATCTTTATCCAATAAAGCATTTAAGGAATATGATGAATTCAATTTTGGTTCCAACAAAATAGAAAAAGCTGAAGCATTTTGTGAAATTAGATCTTGGTCTGTGCCTAAATCTGTAGCTCAAAGCAAGAACTTGATGCTGATGGGCTCATTAACCTGAGAAAACAGGTACAAAGAAAAAAGTGTTTGGCTTTGTGGTTGCCTAAAAATTCGCTGATTAGCAATGGAAATTATGGGGCTCTTGGTAATAAAGGTGGTTTTGGTAAAGGAAAAAGCAAAGGAATTAACTTGTTTTTTATTAAACATTACCTTAGCGGTAATTTTGGGCTGAAGTAGCAATTGTTTATGAATTTCTTAAAGAAAGGATCCAAGAGAAAGAATAGATGGAGGGCGTAATTTTAAAATGAACTGAATTCATTTTATTAATGTAAACAACACAAAGAATGAATGGAATAAAAAGTGATGTCAATTTCTGAAAAAAAAAAAAAAAAAAAAAAAAAGCTGACCAAGGCCAAGGCAGAGTTGAGGGCTTTACCAAGCTTCTACCTTTTCTTGTCTTTGCAGGTCCAAAATAATGTAAAAGCATTTTCCCTAGTTATTTTAGGCTATGGGTCAGGGATTTTTCAACTTCTCTACTAGGGAGGTTTTTTGACAGATCGGGTTTTACATAAAGGAATAGGAATTAGAAAGAAAATAATGGAATGATTTTTCTAGAGATTTATGTGTCATGTAGGTGCTTACCTGAAGTCTTGAAAGTTGTTGCTATGGAATATCATTCGAGTGAGTCAGTCAGGGTTTTTCTGTTTCTTGGTGACCTGGGGGCGGGGGGATGGTTCTTTGGATGGTTGGTTTGCTTTGGCTTAAGTGTTGTGTATGTATGGAATATGCAATTTCTAAAGCGTGGAGAAATCATGATTTCTCCAGATGTACTTGTGACCAGTGAAACTTATTCAAAGTGAAGAGCATTTTTAAGATGAGAGGGTATTTGTGCATGAAATGTGAGATAAAAGTTTGGACCAAATCTTTGAATCTCTTACTCAGGCAAGACTCCCACTAGAATAAATAGGACTTGTAGCTATTTATGAGTATGATGAATGCTGTTGTCTGCTGATCCATGTTGAAAACACTTCACAAGGGCTGATCAAACTTCTTGTTGTTGGTTTAAAATGTGTCTTTAATATAACTTTCTCCTTTCTGCCTAAAGTGCTGAAGTTAAAATGGGCATATTAATGTGTTTTGGTGAATTATGCTTTCAAGGAGATGAAACACATGAAACTAAATAATTTGTCTTCACACCGGTTATAGCTGTGAGACAGGGGAATTGCACAGGGTTGTTTTCTCCTTGCCATTCTTAGATTTTTTTTTTCCACATGTAAAATACGATTTTCATCTGGTTGTGCAGATTTTGAGCTCTTCCAAGTCCTCCGGTGGGCATTCACTCCTGAACAATCATCAAACAGAGAAATTGTAATTAAAGCCAAATTTTTTTGAAGTGGCAGGTGGCTTTGAAATGCCTGAATTCTGCCATGATCAACTTCTGACATTGCTGCATACAGGCCATTTCCCCCCTATCCCCGGTGGAAAGATGGGGAGGATGTTCAGAAAGTCGCATCTCATTAGTGTTCGTTCTTCAAACTGAAACATCCAAAAATTATCAGCACTTATGGAATCTCTAGTCAAGTAATTAGTTGAAACTACTGTCCTTAATTATCAATAGGTTGCGGGGCAGGGTTGTATTTTTCTTTTGTTCAGTATTTAATATTATTTGTTTTCCATATAAGAGTATGACCCTTCCTAAAGCAGAGCCCGTCATGTATCTCCCAGATCAGATTATTTTTTGTTGCTAAGTTCTTTTCCCCTGCAAAACCGTGTGGTTGTTTTGAACTTGGACGTAGGATGTACCTCTGGAGATCAGATAGGGTAAGAATTTACAGGGGGTGAAAATGTTCCAAAATTTCATCTCCTTTGGCAGGGAGAAAAATTTTTCGAAGCAGTATTTTAATTTTCACAAAAAGTAAGCAATTTTGCCACTGTCTTCTCTTTTTGAATTGTGCTTTTTTTTTGCTTTTTTTTCCCCCCTTTTTATGGCAGCAATAAACAATGTGATTTAGACTGGAACTCTCCAGACTGCTTTTCGTTTTTAAAGAGCATAGGCAACTAATCGGCAGCAACCAGCCACATAGCTGGAGTGTTTTCCATTCTAGGCAATATCATACTAATTTGATGCACACATGGATGCTTCACACAATCTGCAGATTCATCGCTGGCATCTTGCATTAGTCATCTGACAGATTGCCAAGTGTTTCATATTCCTTTCATGTGACTTTATTACAAAACACACACACACACACACACACGCACTGCCTTGTTTCTGCCAGTAGCCAGTTTAGTGAGAATTCACTGCAGTTCTGTTTACAACAGCCATGGACAGAAATCTGCACTTATTTGCAACTCTCCTCTGCTTTAAAATGCAAACGTCCCGAGTTGTGTTTTGCCGCTCTCATCTTATATAATGACATTAAGCAGCAGCCTGCAGAGAAAACCAGACTCAATGAAAAATGTAATAGCATTGTTTTTTGTTCGTAATACTTATGCTATTAATTAAATACTGATTTTTTTTTTCCTTCTTTGTGCCAATTGACATCATCTTCTGCATCTAGTGCACATGAAAACTGCGTAGTCTCCTAACTTGCCTTCTTTTCAATCTCCTTTTCCACTTTCTAGTAACGGCACAGCTAACAAGATGAATGGAGCTTTGGATCATTCAGACCAACCAGACCCAGATGCCATTAAGATGTTTGTTGGACAGATTCCCCGTTCGTGGTCAGAAAAAGAGTTAAAAGAACTTTTTGAGCCTTATGGAGCTGTCTACCAGATTAATGTTCTTCGAGACAGAAGTCAGAACCCTCCCCAAAGTAAAGGTACAGTAGTTGTGCTCTCTTTGCTTTCAGTTTGCTTGTTTTTCCGATGATCTTGCTTGCCTTCAGCATTTCCAAAGAGGTTTGCATCTGGGCTGTCTGTTTTGTAGTATTCTGTGCTGAGCTATGCAGCAGTCCTAAGAGGAGAGGACTCCTGAATCCTATCAGATACTGTCTTCCTCCTCTTCTTAAATTGCAGTTTAATTGTCTGTTATCTGGAAGCATACACTCCAACTGTGCAAGAAATAACAAAATATCGCTGTTCTTGTTTAAATTATTCTTGCCCAGAAACATGGAAACCTGAGCGTTTGCCTCGCAGGATTAGCTCATGAAAAATATAATTTTCTATTTCCTTTCGTTTCCTCTCCTGGGACCCCAGGTGGGAATTATTTTAAGGATACAAAAGGGAGAAATTATAGCAGTGGGCTCTTGCTACGTCACTGCTCCAGAAGCAATAAAAATTGCAAACAGTCTTTTTCCCAAAATCTGATTTCTTTTCTGCAGTCATGTTAAAGGATTGATTTTTGGCACTGATATTGTTCTTAGTGAAAGGGTTGGTTTTCCTTCCTGCATTTTTTTGCTATCCATATATGAAGTATTTTTCCCTAACTATAGTCCTTCCTTTCACTGTATGTCCGTGTATATTTAGGCATGTGAGAGTTTTGTTTGTTATAGCTGTGCAAGTGTAACATGTGCTAACATATAGACTGAAAGTGAATATTCTGTTTCACAGAATGCATTTTTCTACCTAGCTGTATACTTTCATTGATACTTCAGGTTTGGTAAATGAAAGCATTGCTACAAATAATTAGTGTAGCTCGGAGGCATAGTTAAATGTGCATGCATATGCCTGGCTGTAAGGTTACTAGATAGTCATTCATTCTTACTGCACTCCTGCCACTGATTCTAAAAGCCTTCAGAGCACATGTGCTATGGAGAATATCATAAAATGATTTTTGTGGGTTAGCAGTGAACTAACTGTGCAAAACAGCCCTCGCTGGAGACTTCCAGCTTGGTCAGAGATGACTGCAGTCGTGGGAAGCACACGGCACAACCTCGGGTGCACCTGTGCTTTTGGGGAAAGCACTGCCAAGGCTCAGCATATCTTCCTTGCCCTGGTACAGGACAGAGGATCCTCTCAGTGGCCTCTTTGCTGCCCAGTTTAAGCAGTTCTGGTGTTCTGAGGGATAGTGGTTCATTTTGGCTTGTTTGCATCTGTCACTTCTGGTTAAAAGATTTGTTCCATCGGTGTCCCACCAGTGTCAGGGAAGGAGGTTCATCTCATGGCACCTTGCTGCTAATCAAGTGTCTGTACTAGATTGCTCTTTCCTTTCCCCATCCATGGAAGTGTTGATGGCTCTGTTGGATGAGCAGCCTGGTCTAGTGGAAGGTGTTCCTGCCCATGGCAGAAGGGTTGGAACTAGGTGGTCTTTGAAGTCCATTCCAACCCAAACCATTCCATGATTCTGTGATTCAGAAGCAGAAGTTGCTTCTGGTTGGAGTGTTTCAGTGTAGTTCTGCTTCCAGCCCCCTCTATTCCCCAGGATTGATGTACTGTAGCATGTCCCCCCCTACTGTGTTAGCACAGAGCCCTCACCAAATGTCCTTTTCTTGTAATGCTGGATAGGAGACAGCATTAAGAGGTCAGACAACTGGATTTTCTGCAGTCCAGGCAGTTATGGTTGAGCAAACTCCTACTTAGTTTAAACCACTAAAATGCTGAACTTTGAGCCTCGTCCATTTGGAAAGAGCTGATTCCTGGGCCACAGAAATGCCTTCCCACTAAGCAGTAAATGAAGTGAGAACGATATTGTGGTTAGACAGAAGAAACCCATTGATTCCCATTTCTGTAGCGTTTTCCATTGTACTGTACCTGTCCATCAAGCAGCTGGAAGGCATAAGGACAAAGCACAGGTCATGCAAATCATTGTAGACTAATTATCAATGTTTGTAGTCCCTCTATACCATCTTCTTTTTGAAAGGTGCTTGTGTTTTGGGGATGCATTTTACTTGGACTCTCTTCAGCCAGAGATGGTGCTTGTCACTTCAGGCATTATGTGTTTTAATGAGCAAATGAAATTAATCCTGAAGAAAGCCAGAATAACCTTCAGAATTTCCCTGACACCAGCAGCGAGCTCCTCTAGTGGTCAGCTTTTCCCTTGGAAGCTTTGGAGGAGTGTATTCTGTTCATCCTCCTGGCTGAATCTGCCAGCAAGGTTGCTAGAAACCTCTGGAGTTTCTTGTGGATATCTCTTGAGTAGGAACGATCTTTATTTTCTTAATCCAGTTGCACAAAGGATTCTGTGTGAGAGATTGTTAAGAATGCTAGAAACAAAGAAATCAAAAAATTGCCCTGAAAAACATCTTACAGTCTTCTTCTCATCAGAATGCATGAGAAATACTTCACCTATACTGTCTAACTGGCATTTAATAATGAAACTGAGTTTTCATCTTTTGTTCAGAGGTCATGGAATCATAGAATAACCTGAGCTAGAAGGGACCCCTAAGTATCATGAAATCCATCTCCTGGCTCTGTACAGGACAACACCAAAAATCACATGTGTCTGAGGTGAATTCCATGCTCCTCTTTAGTGTAAATACGTACACAAAACAAGCACTTTTATTTAATTTCAGCTGGGTGGATTGGGGTTATGGTAGGCATTTTTCTGCCTGCTGCCCCTCTGGATCACCTCCAGTTTTGTAGAACAGTCCATCGAGGGGACCTTGAGGTTGCGTGACATGGGAAAAAGTCCATTTTTCATTTTATTGCATGGTCAGGACTCTGTGTCGGGCAGAACATTCACAGCCTGGTGTCACACAGAAGTTTTCTATGAATATTCTGCAAGCCATGAGTTACAATGACAGGAATGCAAGTTAGTGTTACTACACCACGCGGGGTGGGGGTGGGTGGGGGAGGCTTGGTTTTGTTCTTTAAAGAAAACCATTTCGATTTTTGAAATATTTCCCTCTTCCCAGACGCAGGTTGTGTGTTTCTGTGAGCTTGGCCAAAGGGGCTCCTCCAATTTGGACAGAATTTTTCTCTGATGAACTGTTTATGAAGCTGCAATCTGAGTCTCTCCCAATTCTGTCAAAAATAACCATAGGCTGCTTCTCGCTCTCCTGCTGTTATTCAGACTGTCTTTCATACCCTCCAACGACAGACGGCCTAGTTCATGTCTTTCCTCCTTTTTTGTATCGCTTGCCAGCTCTGCAAAGCTGAAGCTGGAGGAAGACAGGTAGAAAGCCAGGTTTTCCTCGCTTTGGAAAACTAGAGGAAAGCCATCTGAATTCCAGATATATTGCTACTAGTGCAAACGTTGAGGATTGGCTTTATTTAGTTAGGAGCTTTGGGAATGGCTGCATTTCAGTGGGTGATGGTTGGAATATCCTCTAGGAAACTCCTCATGCTTTCCAGAGTTTGCAGTTCTCTGCTTCTTTTGGATGTGTGAAAGAGATCAGTAATTTGACTTTTTGTTTATCCCCTGTTGTTTTGTAAGGCTTTTTCCTCTTTCTGCAACAAGAGAAATCTGGGGGATTAGGTAAACTAAATACAAAAAAAACCCACCAACAACAACAACAAAAAAAGCCGGAAATCCTGTAATGCTGAAATAAATGTCACTTTTAGCTTCTGGGGGCTAAGAAGATTCAAAGTCTGGGCAGATCAGCGCTCTCCATTCCCAATCCAGTTCATTCCCTTTATATAATTTATTCTGGGTGGATAGATGACTTTTTTCCCAGAGTAGTTGTTAAAAAGAACTCCTCTAATACCTCAAATGCAGTGAGCTCTGTGCAAAGGCAGCATACACTGCCAGTGAGATCTCTCGAAGCCCCACTGTTTTCTAAGCCGGAAAGATTTCCTTGGCTGGTTTGGTTTTGGAGTCCAAGTGCTGAGGAAAGCAGATGGCACAGGGCTACTTTTGCCTTTTGAAATGCAGCAGAAGAGTCTTGGGCCAGATCCACCGTGTGCTTTTGGTATCTTGCCCCTGTTTTGATACCTGATAATTCTTGCAGGGATCAAGATCCCCAAAACCAGCTTTGTGAGCCTGAATCTACTTGTGCTGCTGTAGGAATCATCCTGCAGAAAGCAGGGAGAGGTACCCGTGTAAGAACTAACTCCGTGTTTCCTTGTAGCCTTTTACAGACCCTTTATCAGATTAGAGGGAGGCTGCTGAGTGAACAAGGATGTGCTGTAGTTAAAGGCCAGTGTTTATTATTATCCTATTTAACATGGTAATTTAAGTCTACCGGGAAGCAAGCAGAGGAATCTGATAATGAGGCATTCATCTGCTGCATACAGGAGAGACCGGATGGGCAAGGAGGCACATATGCGTAGAGGAGGAGAAGTTACCTGCCTTGCTTGGGTAGCATTTCAGCCTCAGTTGAGCTCTAGAATCAGAAATAGTCTGATGCAGGCAGGAAGGATGGTTCCTCTCATCCAGCAGGTCCCTCTCATGGTGCTCCATTCGCTGCACAGCAGGAGGAGAAAAGGGAACTCAGGCAGTCTTGCCGGACTGCCTCAGGAGCAGAGCTGTGGCAATCTGCTTGTCACACTGTCCTAATCAGCAGCAAAGACAAACTGCTTCTTGTTCCTTGCCTGCCCTTGTGCCACCACCCAGCCGATTGCAGGCTCCTGCTCCTTCAGGCAATTTCAACACACTGTGTTTGGCAAAACTATTTTAGATACTCTTTAAAAGCTCCCTTTCAGGCAGCGCTCCAGGAGTCAGGATTTCTCTACATATTTTGTCTTGTGTTTTGAATGCTCTCACAGGTCCATGTGAACATTGTTTAGCTTTTGGGATCAGATGAGTTGCATCATGAGCACATACGCTGTCGAAACAGCAGGACTTGTGGCCACAGCCTTTATGCATATGTGTGTTAGACTAAATTTTAATGATGGTGGCTAGTGATGATATTTTGTTACAATCTTTCCTGCACTGTCTCAAAAAGTGCCTTGCCTATTATTTTTTAGCAGGGGCATTTTGCGCTATGTGAAATTTCACAAAACAAAGACTGGCAAAAACAAGATATACAAATGCAATGGGGAGGAAGAGTGAATAATAAAGCTGAATTTTTAGCTTAAAGTTTCTGACTATAAGATGTTTAAATTCACACCCAAAGGAACCTTAAATCTATAGTTTTAAATGAGTTGTAAGTAGCATTGTAAAATATATTCTAGATATGAGGTGATTTTTGTAAAAGGTAATTCTTATTCAGCAAATCTGATGGAGTTTTTGAAGAAGTTTCTGTGAAAGTGGGCAGGTGTGAAATTGTGTATATTATCAAGCTGGATTTCCCAGGGGCATTTCACACAGTGTCACACAGGAGACTAATCCATGCTGTTACTGGTGAAGCAGAGAAGGGCCCATTTTCAAATGGAGAAAGGAGCTGGTTAGATGATCGAGGGCAGATTAGAATGGGTAAAGGTTATGGGCCAGGGGAAGAGAGGGGATGATTATTGGAGTGCACAAGGGACTGTTATTGGAGATCAATACTTTTTCACTCTCTATGTAAATGGCTTTGACAGAATGAACCACCAACTTGTTATCCAACTTTTTGGGTCATGCAGAAGGGACTGGATGGGGGGCGAAGACACCTGATAACCAGGGGAAAACAATCCCATAAAAAGAGATTCATCTGGGTAAAAAGAATAGTGAGCAAGAAGAGTAAATCTGAGTTTTGAGTGAACACATTTGTTGAATGAGTGTATTTTTCAAAGACTTGAGAGCAGGAGAGGATCTGAAGAGTGCACGTATTAGAGAAGGACTGACATGTTTTGTATCCGTGTGGTCAAAAAGACACAGAGAATGCGAAGATGTATAAATGGAATCATTGAATAGAGCTTTCAAGGAAATACTGCACCACTTAAAGAAGGATTTTTTTGATCATGTTTAAACTACAGTTACCAATATTTAGTACCATTCTATACAAAAGGGCAGAGGTCCAGAGAAGAGCAGCATGATTTTGTATGAAGTCAGGAAGGGTTAAGCCATGGTAAAAGGTCTAAGAAGGGTAACTTGTAAAGGGCTTCAAACACTGACTTACAAGAAAGCTAAAAGGGGAAAAGCTAAGGAAGAATACAGGACTGCACCTTGGTTTGGAAAGAAAAAGTTATAAGGGGATACAATTGAAGTTTCTGCAGTATGTTGAAGTGCATACCAAAAGCAGGAATAGATAAGCTCTTTCAATTAATATTAAACCCAGGGACTGCACAGCATAGACTTAAGACTGAGAAACAGCAGGCCAACAGAAAAAAAAAAAAATCAACTTCTTAAGTCAAACTTTTGCAGAGCAGGGAATGGCTTCTGGAAGGAGCAGTAAGAAAAGTTCCAAAAGAAACTTTTCCTTTTGCGTGCTTCCATTTGGTATTTTGAAATAATGCATCTGGAGCAGTACGTGACGTGACTGCTGCCCATGTCCAAGCACAGTTTCACCCCATAAAGAGGACAAGGTGCCAAGGCTGCGGTGGACACAGCTGACAGTGGCTTATCTATGTCCAGCATGAAGAGGGTTTGACATTAATGTCTGATGACATTTTTGCCTTGCTTTGAAGAGAGGGAGCAGATGAGGATAACGGCCCGTTGCGTACTTGACTGCAAACCTGTTGCCCTCATAAATCAGTCTCACTGTATATTCCCTTCATTTACCATGGCAAGAAAGTCAGCCCCTTAAATACCAAAAAGTATCACAGCAAACCCAACCCAGTCAGACGGTTCAGAAGTAGTGGAAGATATTTGTGAAGACACTGTAACGGGAGTGGGGGGTTGTGATTGCAGAACTGGAAGAGTAGAGGACAGTGGAGGAGGCTGGAAGAGGATTTTTCAATTGTATTATTTAAATATAGAGGTAGCACATAAACCTTTCCTTAACCTTGTTTCTAAAGTTCCGCTCTACAGCATATGAATGGGTGGAGCTGTAGCAGAATTAAGCTTTTTTTATTTCCTTTTTTTTTAAGGCATCTTTTTACTCCATGTTTTTATGGTATTTATCACAGTGGGAGCTTGGTCCAGAAACGAGTACTCTAGGTATTGCTGTAAGAAGTTAATAAAAATAACACATCTCTAAGGGATTAAAGTAGATCGCTCTGGGGCTCATTGGCTGCAGTTTTGTAGCAGCTTAACTATGAGTTACAACTGCATATGAATTTTAAAAATTAAGCTAAGACTGCATAAGCACATTAATAATTATATCTATGCTGAAGAAATGCATAAACTTTAGCTACATTAATTGGTTTAGTTAAATTGGTAGAAAACTCATGTGCAGATCAGCCATTAGAAGAGCAGGACTTCACATTTCAGTTGTGGTTTTCACCAATGTTCATGTCTGATAAATACTTGAGGTGAAGGCAAGTTTGGTAAAGGAATGTTTGAAAAGGGCTGTTTGAGCTTCAGTTCAGGCATGAAACAATTGGTTTTCAAGTATTTTCAACAACTCCAGGAATACAGGTTTGTCTCATTGTACATAAAAGCAATTGAAGGTTCATGATTTAGAATTATAGGGCTTAAATAATAGTAGGGTTTATGTCAAGACAATGCTGGAAATAATATCTATCACAATAGTTAAAAAAGGCAAGCAATTCTTAGCTATAATTTGACATCTTCAGCACACCACCCAGCATTTACCTATAGCATATTTTAGAACAATTTTAAAAAAAAGTCCCAAATGTTCTTAAAATATAAATGGGTAATCTGTTTTGTGTAGTGATATTATTACATCAGAAAAAAAAACATAGACGGGCAGTTAAAATGGCCTGAACTTTCATTAAAATTATAAAAACAGGTAATCAAATTGCGCTGTTGAATCTGAGTAATAAGCCAAACCTCAGTCTCTCAAATATATAATCTGAAAGGCAAAAATTGTAATGCATGGAAAAATCTAAGTCAAGTCATGCTCATGCTTGCACACAGGAATTAATCAATGGATATAATACTCAGACATAAAACACATGCATGTGTAAGTATTTTCAAGATTGCTGCCTACATTTAAAATATATACATCTCTAATGGTGCAAGATACTGTCACTTTGAGATTTATGGTAGTCAGTTTCTTTAGTTGCATATTAAAGCTCACATCAATGAAATTCAATCTTTTTATGACATTGTTGTGGCACTGACATTCTTTCCTCTTGCAATTTTCTATTAAATGAATAAACATACAGTGTTTATCTGCCTGTCACATAAAGCATGATACAAGTTTTGTTAAAGAACAAAATGGCTTCAAAACAAACCACAGAACCCTTCTCTTGTTGTGCAGTATACCTATTTCTATTCACTTCTAATATCCAAATCATTTGCTCCTAACATATGAGGAGGTTTTGCAAAGGACTTGGGAGCTGGTCTGAAATCTTCACGCTCTTTGGCATGGAGCTCAAAGGAAGAAAAAATTTGACAACTGAGCACTGTCAAAAATGAAGTCTTACTGAGGAGTAGCCTTATGAGGATGGATTTCAGCTGTACTGCAGCTTCCAGGTCTCTCTGCAAGAACAGCATTTTACTGCTCTCATCTTCTACTCCTGTTACCCCATTAAAATCAGTCACAAGTGCCCATGCACAAATGCACAAATTTGCACAAATAAAAGCCTAAAATTAAAACCCACAGTGCAAGAAGTTTTCCTCATTGGAAGACAGAGGAAGAGGATCCAAGGCAGTAAGAATTTCTCTGTCAGTGCTGAGATTATGTGAGAGACATAAATATTACAATGATGGGTCACAAAAAAAAGCCAAAGACCACATAAAACATTTTAGCATAAATATAATCAATTTTGCTAGTTCTTAATGTGAAATTTAAAGCCCAGGAGGATCTTGAAAGGATGTCTGTTATTCTTTATCATTTTAAAATATGTTACAAAGTAGATATGTATAACATGGACAGCAGTGTAAATTAATTACTAGCTCATTACTTCCATCTTCCCTGCACCAGACCTTGTCCCCCCTTATTTTTGTTGTGGGAACAGGGTAGCAAAAGGACAGGTTTGATCATGTTTTGCATCTAGCAGGACCCACAACCTGCTCGGTGTCAGACTTCAGTTGGTACAGATGCTACAAAAGGATGTGCTGTGCCAGTTGTAGTATTACTTTTTTTTAGGCATCGGTTCCATAGTGCATTGTAACCATCAGCATATTTCAAAAGAATAGCAAATAACTCCCCAAGGATAAAGTCTGGTAGTGGCTTCTAAGCCTGGTTTGAGCTTAACTCAAGCCAGTGAGCTGTGGGTAGAAGGCTACATATGCAATATAAATCTCCTGGTCCATCTGTCTTGGGGAAGAATGCATTTTCAGGAATCTGTGTCTTTCTAATTGCTTATAAAAACACTCTGAGACAAGCCAGTGAATAAATTAAATTTGAATGTTTCCAGTGGATCTTTTCAGTTTTTCACTGAACCTAATTACTGTCTAATCTATGCCCATGAGTATGCAGTTTTAAGTGGGACGTTAGACTTTCACTCTGCAGATTAAACTCTGTGGTGCATAAATTCATTATTATTTGTGGAGGAGAAAACTTCAGTGTCTACTACCTTGTGGTTTTAATTTAAAATAACTACTGCATCTGAGTCATGCATTCTTTTAGAAAAATAAGACAAGCTGTAAGGAGGAGGAAGATGTTTTCTAATAAACCGCGTTTCTTATTTGCCTAACTGAATTGGGAAAATTTATGTTTCAAACAATAATTAAACTATCCTTGTAGCTCAAGATGTCATGCCTTCAACTGCAGTTTTAGGGAGCTGTACCACAATAGGGAGTAGATTAATATAATGTACTGCATGAAACTTTTTGCTGCAAGGATGAGCACGGCTCCGTAAGGAACAGCCGCTGCTGCTTCAGCTGGAGATCTCCAAGTGTTTTGCAAAGGGAGACAAATAGCATCACTCTGTTTTTACCAGCTGGAAAAACTGAGATACAGAGGCCTGGAGGGGACTTTTCCCAAAATTTTTTAGTCACTTTTAGCAGGCAGAGAGTAACGTTCTGCCTGTGCTGGTGTTGTGTTGCCTAAATCAAATCTTCTCCCTTCGTTTTCAGGGCGTGAATCCCTGAACTGGTTGACACAAAATTTTGTTATGTTAACACTGCCCAGGTGAGATCTGCATTAGTTTGTTCACATATTAATCGGATCTGATGAGGACTGCAGTTAGAAAACAAGTATGGAGCAGATCCATAGGCACCGGCTCCCACTCTTTCTATGCCCCCCCCTAATTAATACAATGAGTCTTAAACAACAAGTTTCCTTTATTATTTGAAGATCATGGGATATAAAAATCATTATAGATTTAAAATGGACTATATTAACCCAAGTAATTCCACCAGGGCATGAGTTTCTATAGCGAAAAGTGTTGTGTTGTCTCTGGCTCAATTAGATTTTTCTCAGTGTCAATTTTAATTCACTTCACCAGAGCGTGGGGGAACTCTCAGTGGAAGGGAAAATGTTCCTTCTGAATGAGAGCCTCCTGTAGCCCACGTTTTAGTTAAGAGTTTTAAAATGCTTTGCAGTCCCACGTTCTGCCTTGAACGTCTGCTATTGTGTGCCAGAAGAGCTGAACAAAATCACTTGATGTTTCTTAATGTGACAGGCAGCTGAGTTGGAGCAGGAGGAGGGAAATGGGGAAAAACAAGGGCCTTGGTTCCCTCTTTTTATTTAATACTTAAAAAAAAAAACCAAAAAAACCAAAATGAAGTCTTGGTGAGCCTTGATGGCCAAATAAACAGCATTAGGTCAAATCTTTCCCACCCTTCCAAGCACCTGGCCATGCATACAGAGAAGTAAAAACTAAGCAGCAGTTTCCTTTTGCGATGTTGAGCCCAGGGCTGAGGTTGAGTGGCCTGAGAAGCTGGTTTTTCCCCTGTAGTTTTGGTATTTCCTACCTCCCATGGTTGTCAGCACTTAGGCGTAGATTGCTTGGTTACACTCTGTTTGGTGCAGAGTAGCTCAAAATGACTGTTTCTTCCTGTTTAAAAGGGGGAAATTGAGTAGATTTTTAATTTGAGGATTCTTCCCATTGTGAGAAAGAGGAGACAAGAAAAAGAGCTTATGATAGAACTGTAGGGGAAGGTTTACGATAGACAAGGACCTGAAATGTGCACTGTGTATAGGTGAAGCTTTCCAAAATGCTCCTTTCCAAAGGAGCAGTTTTCCTGCTCTATATATGTTCTTCCTGTATTTCATTAAACTCTCAAGACATTAGACTTATGAGTAGTTGTGCACACTGAAGTTATACTTTGTGTTTGGGAGAGTTTTGGTTTCTTTGCTGCATTGGTTTGTTTGGTTTTTTTTTTTTTACTGACAGCTCCCAGTTTCCAGTTTTGCAACTGACTGGGACCGTTTTCCAGTATATTACTGGGCTACCTATAGGAAAACAGCTGGGACTGTCATCAAAACCAGTCAATTGGGTCAATAGATGTGAACCTCTGTTCTGATTCAGACAGAGGATGATACCACAACATGATGGTGCCCCATAGCTATTAATAATGCTAGCTTGTGTATGAAAGGTAACAATAAAATTATCTCCACCATGTGAACTGTGCAAAACACTATAAAAATTCTGGTTTCCAAATGTGTCATCTCCCAGCCTTTTCATTTCCAACAGTCTTGACTTCCCAGTTAGCATGGAATGCTTTTCTGTGGTGTGTTGCTTGCTAGTTCTCACTTGGGTATTTATTGGGTTAAAAGGTGTAGTGTGAATCTAGGGAATTATTATTATTATTATTATAATTATTATTATGGCTACTACTATTATTATTACTACTACTATTATTATTATTATTATCATTATTTAGATGCTGCAGTTTAAGTAGTTCAAAAAAATCTCACAACTAAAGGTCAGCGTGGCTTGTAGGTTTACACATGCACAGTACTAGTAACCTTCAGAAATTTCCTCATGACAAGATAAGTGCAGCAATTATATTTAAATGAGTGCAGGAGAAAATTTCACTGTAAACTACATTAGCTGGAGAGTGTGTGCTGTAAGAGGATTTAATTGAATTAATGTTACTTACTATCAAAAGCTCCATCTAGTGTATTGCCAGGTCTCCTTATTACTAAGAATAATATTTGGCTCATAAAGACCCCTGTTCAACTAAGCACACAGTCCTGATGACTTCAGCAAGTGATTAAAATTGAAGCATTTTTTCAGTGCTTTGCTGAATAGGAACAGGCTGGGAGCTGAGAACAGGCGCTGGTGTGTGTGCACAGCGTGAAATCACCGAGCCCTTAAACAGGGCTCTTTATGGAGCCTTCTCTCACCAATGGTTTTCCAAGTGTCTAATGAAGGTGTGATTTTGGCATGAGTGTCCTTCTTGGTTTGAGTGTAGCTGTGGTGGGTAATGGGCTGCACCAGTGACGGAGACAAGCAGCGAGTCAGGGTGTACAAGAGGGAGTTGGGGTGATCCTCACTGGGGCTTCTGAGCCCTCCACTAATAACTAATAAGGAGTAACCGACAGCGAGGGCAGAGGGATTCACTGAATAATCCTGGTGGTATTTTTAATGCTGTCATTAATGCAGGATTCTCACTCCCACATTATGCGGAGATGCCACAGCGAGAACCCAGAAAGGTATTTTGTGCGACTTCCTACATAAAAGCAGAAATGCAAATAAACTGCATTTACATATTCACATGATGTGAACGGAAACGTGGAAACACAGTGACATAGCCAGAGACATGCTTCAAACCACTGATAAAGATATCCACAGTTTTCTGACTCTACTCTTATGTTTTAACCATTAAGGAGAAAATGTGATATACTGGATGTTTTCACAGAATATTTTTGAATGTCAAAAAAAAACCATTGAAGTCTGCATCTCCTTTATGTTTGATATTATTTTATTTTCCTTTCACAGGCATTCTTTAAAAAGAAAATACATGAAATCTAGCAAAAAAATCTTTTATTCTCCATTCATTCAGCAACAAAAACAACAACAAAAAAAGTGTTTTGAACCACTCTTTTATGAAAATTGGGAAACAGTGGAATAGTTTCTACAGCAACTTTCCTTATTGTTGGTTGAATCAAGTGGCAAAAGGTTTTATTCACCTACACATCTTATATTTTAATCAGCCATATGTCACTCCTTGACTTCACCCACCCGTGTTTCTGCATGCGGGTGGCATTCTGGTACAGTCAGTAAGGCGCATGCCATTCAAAGGAATTACAATCTCCTCCTTGTTTTTGTGGCCTTGTTTTTTGGGGAGAAAAAGAAAGAGTAATTGCCCGTGTTAACTGATGTTCATTACACGGAATTGTTTAGCTCTCTTAAAAAAATCATTGATCTGCTTCTCCCCCGTGAAAGTATTCAAGGTCTCAGTTCACAAAAGAGAAATCAGCATGTAAAGCAGCAGCCTGGCAATCTGTGCTGCAAGGAGCAGAGTGCCATGTTCTGTGCAGAAATGTCAGCAGAGGTTGCTGTCTTCAAAAGACCCCACAAATATTTAGTGAGGATGAGAAACATGTTGGAGTTGATGTGATTTTGGGGAACAGTCTGTTTAAAAGTAGAGATTTTCTTTTCTCATATATTTGTGTATGAGAGTTTATGATCAAGCCTTCTTTAGGTAACATCTGGCATGAGCTGTTCCTCTTTCTCCCTAAGTTTCATGGCTTTGTTTTGTATTTGAGGAGGATATTACAAAAGGTAATTTGATGTCTCGTTCCCATTGGTATGGTCATGGTTTTAACTTTTGAATTACTCCCTTGAAATAGGAGGAAGGGAGAAAAGCACCATTTGGGTATTTTTAATAGGGAATAGACAGTATTTAGATTTCATGGCGAGTGCCCATGGTACATTGTGTGCATGCAGCAAGTCAAAAGTGCAGATGTGGACCGGGGTTTGTGCGCCACAGATAACAAAGGGACCCAAAATCTGGGGCTCCAGCCTTGTCCACATGCTCTTATTATCATTTACTGCTTGTATTGCAGATGCACGTAACAGATTGTACAATATGCTGTACAAACAGATTGGTAAAATGATCTTTGTCCTGAAACACTGACGGCAGAGCTGGACGAGAAGGATTGACAGCGTGCCTGCACTGAGAGCGGCACAGCCCAGGCGCCACAGTTTCGGACCCGTGTCCTCAACAAAAAGGGCTTTGTGCATCTTTAGTGAAGCAAAGGTCTGTTCTTGCTGATCTGACTGTAAAGGGCTGAAATTTTAAATGAGAATTAAAAGAAAATAGCACAAAGATGATTAGAGAGTGAGTAGGAGAAGGGAATGTGCCTACTTCTCCCTTTTTTTTTTTTTTGTTCTTCTTGTCTAACAGCATTTCTTCTACACTTGCCAAATTGAGCGTGTCAAAGGAGCAGACTTTCAAACTTTGGGTAGTTGCTCCCAGTATTGGAACAAAGCCCTACAAAAAAGGCTGGGACATGCAGGGTTGAGGCTTTGGTGACCTGACTGGGGGAGGCACTGCTCATGGAAAGTCTGACGCTCTGGAAATGACAGCGAGAGCAAGACTGCAAACTTGGCTTGCCTTCACTGGGCTACTCAAACAGGAAAAATCCTAATACTTAATGTCTTTTTGATCATCCAGGGCATGTAAAGAGATCATCCACTTATGCCCTGTGTGGTTAAGAAAACCAAGAATTGCTCATCTTATTTACTGAAGTAGCTAATGTGCATTTCAAAGTGCCTCAGTGTTGGCTTGTGGGGGAAGGAGGAGTGAACATTAAGATTAATTTCAGTGAAAATATTTTTGTGGGAATAGTTTGTTCAGTGAATCTAGATCATCTGCAGCTGGTGGATTCATGTTTATATGTTTTACTAAATCAATAAACTATTTACATGAAAATGGAGGTGTTTGGATTGTGCAAACAGCTCTTTCAGAGGAACTTTGCTTAGGGATGAGATGCCGTTTAGAAACACTTCTGTTTCTCTTTCACGTGAAAGTGCTCTCTCACTAAAATTATTAAAGAAAACATTTTTCAACTCTGAAGTATTGCTGATATTCTGGCAGTGTCTGTGGCCAGTAGTTCAAGAGATGGGAATGTCTGAGCGCTCATTACTTAAACAACTTGTGTTGACTTTGTGGTAAAAGATATTTTATGACTGGATCAGACATACCTCAAACCCACATGGATCAAGTGTTATTATGGTACCCCAACATGCCAGGGTCCAGGGCTCAGTATCCCTGGCTGCTCATGGTGGAGCTGCTGTGGCCTTTGCTGAGAGAGGTGGGTCTCTAGATTGGGCAAGAGATTTCATGTTCCAGCATCCAAAGGTCTCAGGTTTGGAAATCTAACTTAAATGAAAAAAAGACCTACTAATTCATCCAGCTTGTTTTCTGCCAAATCCGTGCTTGTTCTGTTTAGTGCATTCCTAAATGTTTTGTCCAATTTCATTTGGAAGTGGACCATGGGGTGCTCTTTCCAATTCTCCCCCTCCTCCTACAAGATTAAATGTTTTATTATTGTACTGTAAACACACACACAGGCCTAACATTTTTTTTTTTTGTATTATGGTCCCCTTGCTTTATTTATTTTCTGTTGTATAATCTCTCTTCTGTACTAATATTGATGAATAGGAGGGATGCATTTTCTGTCATGTAAAATAGTACTGGGGATAAACTCTGCCTAGGATTTTGGCTGACCCCTTCATCAGGCTTAGCTCAAAAATTAATTTGTCATTACCCAGGTGCTATGCACTAAGCTTTATTGGCATAGAGGAGCACCACATCCTGTATGTTCTTTGGAAGGAAAAAAAGTGATCATATAATCACTGAGACAGTAAACAGTCATTTCCAATCTAGTAATATTTTATATGAACTGGCACTGTATGTTGTATATCATCCATCTTGCTAATCCTTGTTCCACATTGCCTCACACTTGAGGCCAAGAACATTACAGCTGTGCCAGAGAGTGGGTGGAAAAATAGCCTTATTATTAACTTAAGTTGAAAACATAATGGCTTTTTGAATGTCTTCATTCACAGATGCAGTCATACTAAAATATTAATACCCCTAAGTATAGAGAAACAGAACTTTCATTTAAAATCCATTGTCCATGTGTGTTGCAAAAGTGAAAGCCTTGAAAGTGTTGTGAATTCCCTGTATCTTTCATGTTTTATCCCATAAATGTCAGTATTCTGTAAGAAAGGAGCCAAAATATTCTTCAGAGGAGGTTTGAGCTATGTTGCTGCCATTACTAGCATTGCCTTGTGGTAAAGGAGAAGGAGTTTCTCTAGTTTTTGTCGTACAAGACAGATCATAATTGAATTGATATTGAAACACACATAATGACTTTTTAGTACCATGATCAAGCAGGGTTGCATTGCCAATGCCAGTGTTAATTTAAATCTCGTCCCCAGTGGGACCAGGAATATTCAAGGTGCATGTGTTTTCGGGAAGCAACAATCAGAAAGAGTAGAGAAAACTGATTAATCTTCATAGTACTCCAGCATCCCTGATTTATAAGCAGAAATGAGGGACCTAGCAATGAAAACTGAGTAAATCTGCACCACAGCACCACTGAAAAGCCACAGAAAAAGGAGATGATGCTGTTTTCCAGTTAGAGCTGTGGTTTGCCTTTCCTAACTCAGCAACACTACTGTGTGTATCTTCTCTATAAAATATGAATCTTCCACAAACATTTTTAGGAGGTGTAACAATTGCTCTTGAACAGTATTCAGAGAAAAAAAGAAATAAATCCTGATTGTACTAATTTATGACTAGCATGAAAAAGTGTCCCCTCTTTTGAAAAGAAAAATAAAAGGATTCAAACTTCCAGTGTATCAGGCCATGTGTTGTAAATTAGCCTAATTGTTTTAGAATTCAGAAGTGTTTCATCATTTTAAATTGGGCTTGTCTCATATTTAGTTCCACATTTTTTATAACTCTGCAGGACTAATACGTAGCCTGTTGTTGCACAGGAAAAGTTTTCTTATCCTAATTTTTAAGACTGATGGCATGAGAGGAGGTTGACAAGTAATCTCTTAGTTATCTCTGTGTCGAAGCTTATAATATGCTTTGTAGTGAAAATGTGCAATATGCAGTTCCAGAAATAATTTTGCTATACATTATGGTTTATCTTTCTGGCATACAAAATGTAAGGGTGAGTAATGCTGAAGTCTGATAGAGGATTTCAAATTGCTTGGAAGTATCCTTAGATTTGCCCTAATAAGGCGTAGCAGGAGCCAAAATATCGTACAAGATATGAGTCGCAATCTTAACACAACTTCCCTCCAAGCACTTCATCCTTATTCCCCCATATCCCATCTCATGTGGGAAAAGAAACTTCACATTTTTAGGGCATCATATTGCAGTTCCTCTGTTAACCCACTGTACTGTGGATAAATGCAAGTCATCTCTGAGCAGGAGGTTTTTCTCTGAACAGACAAGGAGATGCTTGTTCCCAGTAAAAACTGTCAAATGGCTGCAAGGCTCATTTGACAGTTTAACCTGTAACCCACCATTTATCGATTCTGTTCAGGAGAAGTTTGCATAGTTTTTGCTCAACATAGGTATTTTACACAACATCATGTTGAATAAAAAACGAGGCCGCGCTATGAAGTTAACTAAAAGGACACTGCTACCAAGATATGATTGCTCAGGGTTTTATTTGGGTTGGTTTGTTGTTTTTTGGGGTTTTTTTAGCTTGTAGTTAAGACCAGGGACTTTGTTCTAAAGCTCTCTGAGTTTTTTGGTACCAAAGCTACACATCTATGATATCTTGACACGTTCCTGTGGCTGCCATGGTGACCTGTGGAGGAGGCCATACAGAATCCTGCTTATCCAGACATGATTAGATACATTCAGGAGCCGCATGCTATTGATCCCAAGGAACACTGAATAGTTTCATCTACTTTGCAGACAAGCTTCAGTGTAAGCCCTCCTGCCACTGCCTGCTCAAGGCCACCTTTGACAGCCGCAGGAGCCAACACATCACTGTTTAGGCACTCGTTTTGTTCCTTTTCTCTATTTTTCCTTCTCCCTCTGATTAAGTTGCCAGTCATCCAGCTTCTTTCTCTTCTTGTCTTGATAAGTTGCCAATCATGTCATACAGCCTATACCTCTCTAGCCAAGTATTTCTCTTGTCATAACTTGGAAACAGGCTGCTGGAGATTTATTTTAAATCTTGGTCTGATTAAATGCCACATCTTGATCTTTGGAGAGCCATAGGACCTATAGATTGTGGTACTCTTGTTTGGACTTCTCTGAACTGGTATTAATTAAAGGACTTAAGATGTGTCCTATGGGTCACCCAACACAGTCTTAATATTCCCTTCCCTGAATAGATATTAAATATTGGTGAATAGATTTTTTTAATCAGTTTTCCAAGGCATACATAGTGATAAGTGCAAGAAACAATCAATCAATTGTATGAAGACTTCTAGGAAGAATATTTATTTGTATAGTACATGGGGTTTTATGCATTGCTCTGGTTATTGAATCATTTATACAAAGATAAGTAATAGCACTATTTAGGAAGGTTTTCAAGACATAAATTGCAATGGGAAATTATTCAAAACTGAAAGTGTTTACTGTGAAAAGTGTATTTAAAATTAATTTTTGTGAGATTTCAAAGTAATTCCCTGGAGAAATTATGGGAAGTCTGATTCTGGGAAATCTACAGATAGGCAAGATAAAACATTGGAAGAATTACACGTAGAAGCATAATGCTGTCCTCTTTGGGAAGGAAGTGTAGTTGAATGTTCCTACCTCTAATAGTTTTATAATTCTATTAAAACTTCTTTCCTAGATATGCAAGATAACACTTTCACCCAGTATTTATAGTTTACTAGCTCATTTTCCACTGAGAAGGAAAAGACTGTATGAATCACCTTAGCTTTTCGCTCTCATTTTGGAAGTACATGTGTTACACATCTGTTCTGCATCTCCCTTCATTGATTTTACATTAGTTAATCATCAGACAAAAATAAAGAAGAATAATAATTAACTAGGATAACAATCTCTTACCACAACTATTTTCCTTTCTCTGGTGAGGCTGCCCAGGCAAGGTGAAACAAGAGCTGTAATTCTTTTATCAAGGCATTTTGTGTTTTTACAGTGTCAGTCTGTGCAAAACAAGTTGCGTGCAAGTGGCGAACGTGAGGCAGGTTGGGAGGTGGTTGTGAGGAACCTCTCAAATGTCCTTGAGCTTCAGCTTTCTGAGCCTGGATCCCACACACCAAGTGTTTTCTTCATTCTCATTGCTTGTGCTCATTAAGTGCTGCCATTTATTTTTGTGTGTCTGCACAAATATATGGCTTTATTACTAAAGTGGTTTGTTTATCTTTGCTGCTGCTGCATTTATTTTAGCACTCATCTAAACAATTAATTAGGGAAACACTTGAGTGCCGAATACACTTCTTCAGATACCACTCAGTTGGGTTTTTTTATTTATTTCCAGGAGCATCAAGCATTTTAAAAAGCCCATCTTTTGCATTTTTTTCTAACCGTGCCTTTTTCCCTCTTGTTTGAAGTTTCCACAGCAGAGTACATTGCTTTGAAAGATCACGGGCCCTGTTGAGAGTTCAAAGCCAAGTAAAGATGATGCTTAAAGTTCAAAGGCTCTGTGGAGTTGCATCTTCATCTGCATAAAATTGTTTCAACCAACTAGAAAGACGGAAAAGTTGCCAGGAATTTCCCGTATTTCTTTTTTATTATTATCATTATAAGGAAAGCTTAATTGGGGAACAAATGTGTCACTGCTAACAAGTTCAAGGAAAGCGAAGCTCCTTAGATGAAACGCTGCTTAAAGGTGTACAGAGTGTAGGAAAGATTTGACATGTGCTGTGACCCTGTGAGAGTGAAGCTGTGAATACCTAGAAATCAATATGAGATGTGTAAAGGTTCATGATGTTGAAGTCAAGAAAGAGCTGAAAGTGTTTGACTGCATCTTGGGCAGAGTGAGGGATTCAGACAATGGATTTAGACGCAAGTTTTAAAGATGGGGGAAAGTATTTCTAAGGAAAAAAAAAATTCAAATAGTTGAAAATTAGCTCCATGAAAGTAGTGTGTGTGTTGTAGCAAATCACAGCTATGAGTGGAGGCTTTGCCAGTTCTTTCACTGGCAGAGAACGGAGCCCCTGATTAGGTGTCTTGGCCAAAAACAGCAAAATACAGGGGTTGGGGGTGTTGGGGGAAATAGGTATTTGTTGATTCAAGTTCAGGGCACTTTGAGGCAATATTTAACATAGAGTTTCTCCCCATGCTACTTAAGCATCCCTTAAGCTATCTCAAATGTCTTGTATGGATTTTTTCCGTTTCCTATAAGCTAACTTATGGAGGAAGCATGCCAGGCTGTAGTGAGGTAGATGGAAGAACTGCTGGCAAGGATTGCTCTGCTGTTACTCACGTCACTACCATTGCAGTGTCTTTTTACCTCAATTTTTTTCCCATGATTTCTTCAGAGTATTCCTTTGAGCTCAGAACATTTTATTCTTTCTATTTTACAGGGAAGAGCTAGGGCATAGGGAGATGAAAGGCCAAATTGTTCAAAAGCATTTAGGCATTGAAAGATTCAGATGGGCATTGAACATTATTTTCAGAAGAACTTCAACACTCTATTCCTAGAAATGAGTGATCCAAGGTCAGATTTTGGATTCTTTTGCAAAAGTGATATCCACCTCTTGCAAATCCAGTTAAATATTGAAAGCACCCCATACGCCATGTTCTTACCAAATGTCTGGGTAAAGGCTAGGGTTGGGGTTTTTTTACTGTTTTTTGAATGAGTTAAGTGTGAGGAACAGCAATCGTTGCACTCTGTGCCTTCTTTTATAACTCCTACTCCCTGGACCTCTTCTTCTTTTGTCTCTTTGTACTGCTAGTTCTGGCTTTTCCTATGCTGTCCTTAAAAGACACAAGCTCAAAAGTTTAGAGCTGTCAGAGGGGTTTAAACAAAACTTCATGTCAGATACAACAGGACTGGATAAACTATAACTTATAAAATACATCATGTTATCATGATCTCATAAATCTTTCTAAAAACAAGGCATAGCACAGGACACTTTTATTGTCTTGCGTGCCTGTGGCAACAAGGAACACGCTGGAATGTTCCTGGAATCACCATTGAATCATAGAATGGTTTGGGTTGGAAGAGACCTTAAAGATCATCCAGTTCCACCCGCCTGCCATGGGCAGGGACACCTTCCACTAGACCAGGTTGCTCCAAGCCCCATCCAAGCTGGCCTTGAACACTTCCAGGCATGGGGCATCCACGGCTTCTCTGGGCAACCTGTGCCAGGGCCTCATCGCCCTCACAATAAAGAATTTTTTCCAAATACCTAACTGAAACCTGCCCTCTTTCAGTTTGAAGCCATTTCCCCTTTTCCTGTCACTACAGGCCCTTGTCAAAGTCTCTCTCCAGCCATCTCCAGGCCCCCTTTCTGTACTAGAAGGTGTTGTAAGGTCCTTTTAAAAAAGAAAAAAAGATTAATTCCCATGTTCTTGCTGTGAAAAACTCATCTTGTGTGTGAAATTTGCTAGTGAATGAGAGCTGGTTCCCAACTGATGAGTACAACAATAAAACAGTAATTTAACTGATGTTGTCTGCTAAAGTTAAATAAGCTTGTCATATATTTCTGTTAAAGTTAAGCTGTGTTAGCAGGGATGTTGTGGAGAGGCCACTTAAATTCCTTCATTGCCATTTCACAGAATCACAGGCTGGCTGGGGTTGGAAGGAACCTCTGGGATTCATCCTGTCCAACCCCTGGTCAAAGCAGGATCAGCTGCACCAGGTTTCTCAGGGCTGTGTCCAGGCAGGACTTTATTATCTCCAGGAATGAAGAAACCACAAACTTGTGTGGGCAAACCCTGTCAGCATTTGATCACCATTAAAATAAAAACAGTTTTCCTTATTTTTAAATTGAATTTCCTATATTTTAATTTGCAGCCATGGCCTCTTGTCCTGTCATTGGGCACCACTGAGAAAGCTCTCTCTTCTTGACTTCCTCCCCATCAGGCATTTATAGACACTGATAATATCCCCCTGAGTGTTTTCTTCTCCAGGATGAACAGTCCTAGCTCTCTCAGGCTCTCTTCATATGAGAGATGCTCCAGCCTCTTCCTCATCTCCATGGCTGTTCACTGGACATCCTCCAGTATGTCCACATCCCTCTGCTGGGGAGCCCAGAAAAAGATCCAGCACCCCAGATATGTCTCAGCAGGGCTGAGCAGAGGGCAAGGATCACCTCCATGGACCTGCTGGCAGTGCTCTGCCTGATGCAGCCTAGGACACTACTGGCATTTTACCAGTGAAAATCATTTCCAGTACAGAACACAGGTTTTTCATAGTGACAGTGGAAGTTTATAAATCACAATTAACTCTCAAAAATTTGAGGATTTTGAAGGGAAAATTTTGTGGTAAAGCTATTCTACTGTGACTATTTTTCACTACAGAGTTGCCTCCTAGTTGAACTAGGGCTTGAGTGGCTTCACAGGACTCAGAGTGCAATTAAAGGTTTCATCAGAGCAGTGATCTGGTAGTCTTATCAGGAAAAAACAGTCTTCAGTGATCTTTCTCAATCATTCAAGTGAAAGAGAAAATAGAAGGAAATCCAGGACAGTAAGATGTATGTGTTGGGAGGTTTGATTTGCTACTAGTGAATGCCAGGGTTGGAGACCATAGGGCTTTTGAAATGTCATTAGGGAAAGATGTGTCCCTGCCTATGTTAATTTATGTAAACATGATCTTTGTAGAGTCTTTTTGAATTGAAATACAGTGTCACAGCAGTTTTCTGCTGTAAGAATGGATTAATAAGGGAGAACATCTTAATTTGGTGTTTCCATTTTCTTTTAGCGTCTGCTCTCTGAAACCTCTCTCTCCACTACATCCAAATATATAATTAGCAGATGGTCAAATTTAGGGGTTAACTTGCACAGAGGACATGTTAATTCACTTTAAAGACGGGAAACTCAAATCAGTAATTGTTACCTGGCCAAGGAAAAGGGAAAATGAAGGGAAACAATGACCATCTGCTAGGAAGCAAAGAGTAAGAATTTGTGTGTGGGAACAAGAAAGTGAATTAAAGATTAAGGAGAATTAGTGCAAAAACAAGAAGGGAAAGAAGAAAATGTAAAGAGGAAAGGAGGAGTAGGCAGCAGAAGAAATAAGTAGTTTTCTGTATTTCCATTTTTTGTTTTATTTAGATGTCTCCTCAGTTTCAAGATTTCATTGTGATATGATGTATATATCTAGTGACAGGCCAGGTTTAAACTTATTTCTAAATAAAAAAAAAAATCTTGTATTTTGTGTATATTCTTTTCTATATTTTACAAGTGGGAAGTGCAGTGACTTCCCGTGGGAGACCCCTCACAGAACTAAAGGCTGGAATGCCATGTCCCCACCCTCTCCCCCTGCTGTCCTACTTACTTGAGAATTTCTTTACCAAAAGCTCTGACAAGCAGGTTTTTTTGTAATCTGTGTGGGCTGATGTATAAGATCCCAATTATTCTCCACCCCTGAGATCCCGAAATGGGGACGGACCAAACCTGAACTCGACAAGAGGCACTGAGCAGCTGCTTTGATTTTCCCACTGGTGTTGGTTGAGTAACAGCCATTCGTCTCATAGGGGACCGGGAGAGCAATGGCTCTTCCTGGGGTTTTACACCTGGGGGTGGGTGCTTGGAGGGGCTGGCAAAGGAGGAACATTCCAGGCCAGGCCAGTGGCGTGTCCATCGACCTGCAGATCAGGGTGTTGATGCAGTGCTGATGTGCAAGTGCAGTGCCACCACGTGCTCAGCTCTATCTTTACAGCATTTTCTGAATTTATCTTAGAATGTCTCTCATCCACTAGTCAGCCTAGACCAATAAAGCTCAGCTTCCATCTCGTCACACAGTGATGGTTTCTTTAGGGACAGATTAGTTAGTAATGACATAAAATTGCCTTGATGCTATAAACCTGATTTATATGTATTTATTTACCCTGCCACCATGTATAGAATCTAATTCTGCATCTGCTTTTTTTTTTCCTCCTTTATCACCATCTAGTGCAAGTATCATATGATTATTGCCAAGCTGCAGATGTGGAAGTTGGCCCCTTCCTTCAGAAGGAAAGCAGAGAGTACCAGAATTCTGGCCATTTGCTTTCCATTTATTACACAGTCAGCAGGAGAACTCAGGAATTTGCAAAAGCTGCCATTGTCCTATATGAAAAAAATGTACATTGAAATTCTTCAGATACTTGTACAGCTATTAGCCATTTAAAACAGTTTAATATAAGTGGCTTATTTCAGAGAGCAAGAAAAGTAGATTCTGGCAATTTTGCCCTTGATATCTTTTCTATCTGTGTCGCACTTTAGTCAAAATTTACATAATAATGGGTAGGGAAGTGTTGTGGCACACTAACCGGTGCATATTAGTTCTTAGTCGCTTTCCCAAAAGGCTTGAAAATGCAGCAGATTTAATCTAGGTCAAAAAAAAAAAAAAAAAAAAGAAAGAAAAAGAAAAAAACCCCCACACTTCCATTTTGTAGGCAGAGGACATTTATAGAGAGCATTTGTATTCACAAGGGTACGGGAATGACAGAGTGCGACTCCTCCAAAAGAGCTCCCTGGTGCAGCTGAAGGCTGACAGCAAACTAGGACTTGTGGCCAATTAACAGAAAGGCCGTCATAACTTGCAAGGCATGGAGAGAAAAAATTGAGCTCCATGGGATCATTTTTCACTGGCCGTTTACAGGGCTGTTACCAGCCTGGAGCATTTGGGCTTTAATGCCAGTGGGGCAGTGGAGGCACTCTGGGGCTGGGGCACTGCCACCCTGCCTTTTACAGCCAGGAGGAAAAACAGAGCATGGGGTGGAATTTGGCACGTCCCAGTTGTGAATCTCTCTCACATGTGAGTCCCTGCCTATGTTCAGCTAATGTATTAATATTAGAAGTGGCACCTCTATAATATGTGCTGTCATTAGAGTGGCAATGCGGTTTCCTGGCTGGTGACAGGACTGGTAATACGGTTTCCATCAGGGTGCCAATTATATCAAACTATTAGCAAACCTGAGCTAATTGGGAGGTGGCATCATTAAAGGCTGATTTCTGCAGTATTCGGCAATTCTATCAGGGATGGCTTCGGGAGTGAATCGTTGCCATTGTGCTCAACAGTGACTCCATGTACAATAGGGCATGAGGATGGTGCAGGTAGGAGTCAAAACACATCCCTGTCTTAGCCACCTTCTTTTTCTGTTCAGCAGAATTTCAAAAATAGTTGGATTTTTATTTCTGGAATCCTTTGTCAGAAATGGCTGTGTTTGCTATTCAGGCAGTTCACAGTTTTCTCTGTTTTTTTAATGGAATCCTCCAACCAAAATCTCTCATACTTGAAACACCTCTCCTAACACTGGACTGGTGTCTTCAATGCAGGTTAGCTAATTGCACACTAACTGCAACACAGGAGAACTGCCAGTCAAGGCTCCCATTGCACTGCACCAAATGTAACAAATGTGAAAAATCTCATTGCCTAACCACACACCTGAACTCCTGGTAGCAATAGGTCTTCTCAGTGGCTTTGGTGGAACAGAATTTTTAATGTCTTCACTGGCTTTTGGAAAAATGACATTACAGGTCATGGTGGGTTTGGTTGCAAATCACACTGTTCAGACAGCTGTTTGTGATTTACAGAGCAGTGTTAATGTTTAAATTTTGGTAGTGGAGAAGCAAGTGTGGAAATCAGAAGAGAAACATTTAGAGGGGAAAAAGATAACAAGAAAAAGAAATCCTCCTTAACTTAAACTAGCTTGAACTGTGCTGGATTGACAAGAAGCTACTGTCCCCATTGAGATTCCAGGCTTGTATGAAGCCAGCACCTGTTCTGCTTGCAAATGCACACACAAAAGTGAGCTTCATTCACAGAAAGAAAGAAACATAGCAGGACTTCACTCATTTAGCCTTCCAGGGCCTTCAGTCCCTTGATCTGTCAGCCCCTTAGAATTCAAACACAGCCTTTAAAGGAATTTTCAATTCACAACATGATGACTTTGTTGATGTCCTGAATGTGAATGTATTTTGAATTGAATTTGTCTGCCAGGATTCCATTACTTGCTAAAAGAATACAGAGTTCAATCATCAGATAATCATTATAGCTGTTTTGAAGTGTTTATTTTATTAGTCTAGAAGGTAAAGCAAATTTCATACTTTTAAGTTGTTGCAGGCTTTGCAGGCACCCTGATAAGCTCTTGTATTTCTATACCCCATGGTTAGGGTTCAGATACTGGCAGCAGGTGATAATATGCACAATGCAGAGAGATCCAAACTGACAAATTTTGACAGTTGAAAACTATAGAAACTAATAAATCAGACCAACAAATATGAGGGGTTTTTTTTTTCTCCTGTCTATTTTCTCTTTTAATTCCCAAAAGTTAAATTTTCAGGCCAGAGATACTGCAGAATATTTTTCTTCAAGCAAATTAAAAGCACAGAGCATCTACTAGAAGAACATGTTTTAATTCCTGTCCACATCCGAGGGTTATTTTCTCGTACTGATGCATGTGTGTAATTCCTGGTAACTTTAACATAGGAATTGTATAGTCAGTTTACGGAGCTGTAAGAGACTTATTCACACCCGAAGCAAGATGGAGGCTTGCTGTATTCATTCAAGCATGAAATCCTGGCTGAGAGATTAAGCCTCTTACACAGATCCCAGTGCCGTTAAATGCCAACGAGGAGCGTGTAAACCACATCTCCAAGTGGAGGAGAGCTTCCCTTTGTTAGTTGTTCAAAATTAGAAATGTAAACAGCGCTCATGGAGTAATTAGTGTGTGTTTGAATTGTGAGAAAGTGATAAAAATAATGAGATGGTGGAGCTCCTAGCGATGTCATACAGCTATATCTTACAGCCTAAAAAAGCCATGACTGCTCTGCTAGCAGGTAAATGTGGGCCATAGAGCAGAAGTCACATGGGAGGAGAAGTTCCATTGCATGAGATCACTAACAGCTCTTTGAAAAAATTCTCTTGCTTACGGAACAGCGTTTTTTTGAGGTTTCATGGCGAAAACTGCAGTTTGTCGTAATTCCACAATGCGCACATGTGTCCTCCAAAAACCCGGGTTCACTGTCAGCAGAAATTCTTGGGTGCAGTGGTGTGAGCGCCCTCACCACTTGCTCTTCTTTTTCCCCTCCCTAACTCCTAAATGACTGCTCCAGTGAACCCGTGGCTTCGTGGTCCCCCTGTGATCTGTCGCTGCCATCTTTGACGGTGACTCACGTAAAGCTGTTTCTAGCCATACACAAGGTGTTTTGCCCGTGTCACTGTCTTGCTAAACAGGTTTCTGTGGAAATTAAATAAATAAAATCTCCACCACTGGTGCTAATTGGTGCCTTTGGCAGGCTGAGCAAGGGCCTGTGAATTGAATGTGTCGTGGAGAATTGAATGTGTCAACTCTCTCCCAATGGCTGGGACCTCGAGGTCTTTTTCTGGCACTAAATTTCCTTTGAAAAAGAAAAAAAAAAGGGGGGGGGGGAGGGAAGGGGGAAAGAGAGAGTGGGGGAAAAAAAACAAGCTGAAATAAGAGATCTCTCCCTTTTTTTTTTTTTTTATGAGGTGTTGAAGTTGAGCATTGTAGTGTCCACACTGAAGTGTTTGCTTGTCAGATGCCTTGAGAAGTAGGGCTGTTTTCTGCTGTTGTTTCTCAGGCATCCCATTTGTTGCCATTAGATGCTGAGCAGCACGGAGTGGCAGGTTTTATTCAGTCTGTTCAAGCATCTGGCAGGATAGCCATGAAGTTGTTGCCGATGTCCTTAAGGGACTGTAGGGATCTGCATGATTCATTCAGTATTTTTTTCAAGGTACAAAGAAGAAATGTCTTACACTGTAGTAAATACTGTTCCAAGTAGAGCACAACCAGCTTAGCAGAACGCAGGAGATTTGCTGCTTTGGAGGCACTGACTGGCAGCACAAGCTCCTGTGCCTTTGGGCAAGAATACACGAACCCACGTGGAGTTAAACTGGGCTGTATTTCAGGCTGCTGAGGATTGGCAGACCCATGTCCACAAACCAATCCACATTTTAAGTTGCCCTGACTGGAAGGGGAGAAGGTTGTCACTGCCAGGCTTTGAGTTACTTGAGTGTCAGAAAAGCCTGGTTGTGGTTCAAGATGCTGTTGAGTTTGTTGGTGATGAAGCTAAGATTATGTGTGCAGGGGGCTGGAGAGGGGAGGGTTGTATTTTTTTGCTTTTCTTTCAGTAGGAGCGTACTATTTCTTTTCCAGCTGGGCAATTTGTTTGTCTTTGGCAATATTACATTTACTTTGGGAAAATGGAGGGAGAAAGGTCTTTCAGCAGGGGACAGCTACTAGTCCTAAAGCACAGATTAGCCATGTCCCCTTACACAGGTGTCTTCCCTTCCAATATTGCTTCAGAAAAGACTGAATTTGGTACTTTCTCTTACGTACTGAGCCAAAGAGATTTTACACTGAAGGTATCTTCAATGCAGTTTGCATAACATGGCAGCAAGAACCTCTGGAAAGGCCATAGGCTGAGAGCCAGCATTTCCTTGGGGACCACGTGCTCTATTGCCTTTTCTGTTCTTCTTGTGTTTTCTTACTTTCATTTTTGAGTCCAGCCCCGACCTCTGTAGCAGATTCAGGTGTCCAATATGAGGTGTCCATGCTCTCCTCAAACCACAGCAAACTGGCTCTTTTTGTGGGTTTGGTTTTTTTTTTTAAGAAGATACAAGCCAAACGTGTCCAGAGAAAAAATTTATCCATGTGCATTTTCAGAAGTGTCAGTCTGTGAGCTTAGAAGTCTTCATTTTTGTCAAGGTCTGATAACCTGCCTGAAACATCTGCACATTTCCCATTAAGCTACTGTTTTCTTCCAGCCCTCATTCACAGAGACATTTTTCTATCCTGAGCTATTGCTTCCCAAAAATGACCAGTTAAAGGGTATTTCACAGCATATTCATCTTTCAAGTGCAGTTCTTTCAAGTAGTGACAAGAATGATAAACCAATAGGTTTCAAACTTCTCCTTATCAGAATGAACCCACAGAGCTGAAATCTAAAATGAAACTCTTCAGGCCCACAGAAAAGGACATGGCAATTGCAAACTTGTGATTACAGCTTGATATTTTCCCCTCTGAATCCTCTCTCCTGGTTAAAAAGCTATATATTAAAAATCTAATAAACCAAATGAAGAAACAAGAGAAGATAGAATTTGGGACTAGCTGGCAGGATAGAAAAATGTTGCAATGTTCTCTCAAGGTTGCACCATTAAATGTCACAAACTCGGATTTGTTTCCTATTTTCATTCTGGAGAAAAATAATTCAAATTATCAGAATTTTCCAGTGAAATAAAAGGTTTCCAAACACTCACAAGAAGCACAAACAGGCTGTGGCTGTCTGTAACACACATCCCTGAGAACAGTGTTCTGCTTACTGAAATAATTATTAAACCGTCTCCATTGTAAAGTGTGAAATTTTAAAGAAGCTGTTGGCAGTATGAAAAATGTTTCTCTCAGCTGTGTTATGTCTGCATTACCTGCCTGCCCATGTGTTGTAGTGCCTGCAAGTGATTTTCTGTGTCAGGGATAAACTCACTGTGTTCCAGCTGGGAATACATGGTCACCTTTGCTTGTTAGGGAGGTAATGATTGTTGCTGGTCTGGCTGCAGAGCTGGAGGGAGCATTCCCAGTGCCATGCACAGCTTGAGCCAAGCAGGAGGCAGCAGTTCTGGACTCAGCCCTTCATTCCAAGGACCACCTCTACACAGTCACAGCATTTGCTGTGTTCTGCTGTGCACGCCTTCTCGTCTCCTTTGCCATTATGAGGATGCTGCATGGCTGAGCACAAGTGGGCACGTCAGGTGGGCTGGGTTGCTTCACCTTGGCCAAAATTAGGGAGCTGATGCAAACATCATCTTTGCTCACTGCCTAAAGCACAGATTATTTTATCTGTGTCACGCTCCAAGGGAATACCAAGGCTCATGAGCCCAAGTTTCTTTTATTTACTGATTGGTTTTGACATTTCTCTGGAGTTGTAACAAACCTCTGACTGTGCTTAAGAGAACAGGAATGCTTTCTGATTCGTGAGTAAAACCTGCATCATCTTGTTTGATGCAAAGTAGGTTTTTACTTCAGGAGCCACTTCTGCCTCCCAACCTGCATTCTCCAGCATATTTTCCTCTCCCCATAGTAGCAGAGTCACCAAACATCACATCTGCATCCACAAGCTCTGTAGGAGCTTTGTGGTCTCTCCTTACTGTGACATGGCCCCAAAGCGGGGACTGCCCATGTCCATGAGACAAGGATTGGATTCAGCCTCACCATATTTCCCCTGTGGATAGAGTAGCAACCAGTTATTCCCTAAGGGTATTCATGCATCACTGATTTACTGTGCTAGGTGGGAGCTTTCCAAGCATGAATTCTCCTTATGTCTGCACTTGCAGTTTTGTGTTATGGACAATAAGTGTGCAAGTGGTGCTCTCAAAGTGGTTTCCCTCCCACTGGAGATAAAGCTGAAGTCACAAGCTGGGATGTTGTGTCGAACATCCCACAGGCAACAAGGACCTCCCTCAGTAGGTTCTCTGCATGAACCCTGTGCATGCCCAGGAGCAGATTTCTTTGCTGTGGGACATTACAGATTGCAGTGAGGCAAGTCCTGGTCCTTGTTGTTCGTCCCATGCACGTCCCATTTTAGCTCTTCCCTGGGGATCTACCTATGAGCCCTGACCTCACCTTGGGGGTGGTGTTGAGCTGCCTGGGTTGTGTGTGCTGCAGCAAAAGCTACTTTATATGTTTGCAGTAGAGAAACTGGCAGCAACCCATCCCAGAGACCACCCAGTTGGACCATGCTGTCAAAGGGAAAACCACAGGATTAAGCAAACTAAACCCACCTTCTTTACTGAAGATTAGGCAGATGCAGGGTGAGCAGAGCCTCCCTTTATGCTGTCAACCATCAGCAGCCTCCACTATCCCACCATGGTGAACACTCCTGTAGCTTATTTTTCATTCTTGCAACTGAGATGAGTGTCCTACCTCCAGTCCTGCCTGGTTTCAGAAAGGAGGGGAACCAACCTTAGCTCTTTTATGTAAGGCCCTTTAAATAAGGTCCTGCTTTAACCTGATTTTCTGCCTGGGATGCAACAATGAATTCCCGCTGCTTGAGCTTGCCATGTTGCTTATATTCAAAGTATAATGGGGAGCCTTCAGAAAAATATAACCTTATTTACACTGTACAAAGCCAATTGGATTTTGGTTAACAATTTCTAAGTGATTACAGTTCACTAACAATGTAGGTGTGCTATAGATGCAATGCACAGGAGGGGACTTT
Source organism: Lophotriccus pileatus (assembly GCA_035583135.1). Lineage (NCBI taxonomy): Eukaryota > Metazoa > Chordata > Aves > Passeriformes > Tyrannidae > Lophotriccus > Lophotriccus pileatus. The sequence continues at coordinate 4,557,146 of JAWWES010000041.1, forward strand.
TTATTTTAAACCATACAAGCTTTCTTTTATTCATGTCATTCAGGCAGCCTCAGGATAATTCACATTTCCAGCTTTCATATTGTGTTGTTCAACCACTGTTTTTTCTCCCTGCCTATTGTACTCTCAGAAATCGTACTCACTAATTTCTGAAAGCTTTTCATTTCTCTCTATAGGTTGTTGTTTCGTAACATTTTATACAAGAAAAGCTGCTCTTGAGGCACAGAATGCACTGCACAATATTAAAACTTTACCTGGGGTGAGTACATTTACTTTTTGATCCTAATTATTTTATTGCCAGAAAAATAGCCCTTTTGCTCTTGGTGCTGCTTGGTACCCCAAATGACCTTGATCTCTGCAAGGAAGGTGGCAAACCTGATGGTCTTTCCTGTACCGGTGCCAGTGCTGTAGCAATGGCATCATTTCCACAGGCAGCTGCTCTTCTGTAGAAAGTCCCTTGGCTGGAAATAGTGCTGATACCTGCTGACTAGAGGCAGTGACCAAAGTGTAATGTAGATTTATTTCTTTTTTTTTTTTCTACTTAAGGGGGAGGGAGAGAGAGAGGGGGAGAAATATGGCAGAAAAACACTGCACCAACAGAGCTTCAAATTTCAAAAGGGAGAGAAGAGCAAAAGACAAAAAACAGCCAACTTTGTTAAATGCAGCCTTTATCCACATGGTTTCTAAACAACCTGGATGCATCGGTGTGGTAGCTGCCCATCTCAGGGTGTTGTAGAGCGTGGTCCCACGTTGCTGCTTGCACAGTGTCATCCTGTTCCCTGCCACCACCTCTCCTCACCACCTGCTCCCACTGATAACTCACACCAGCACTCGAAACAGTTGTGGTTGTGTTGTACAAAGTGTTCCTCGCGTTACCCTATGGTAGTTTATATTTAAATAACAGGGCTAGAGAGAAGTATATTACTGGTAATTGCATGTCTTAACTCTGGAATCTTCTTGTTCCACTCTTTTCATTTTTCCTGCTGAATGTAGCCAAATATTTTGAGGATAGAAAAATAAAAATATAAAGAATGGAATTTATTCTCTCTTGATGTAGGAGAAATGTTGAAGTATATGTTTGAAGTGTCTGGTTACAGACATGAAAATAAATAAATACACTACATAAATGAAGAGAGCATTGACTGGACTGACCATTATATGGCAAATATCTCCTTTAGTTCCTATCTGCTCTGTGTGAAATTGGACACTATATGTTTGAAAAATTCACATCTGGCCAGCTCATTTTATGCAACTCCTGTTAGGAAAGCCACCTCAGCTGTCATGGAAATGACCAGTATAGAGAAGTATGTGGGACAGTTATCTGTGAATCCTGCTAATTCACCAAGGCAAAATGGGAGCCCTCTGTCATTTGCAAGTGTAAATGCTAGAAGTGGTGGTAGGAAATCTGCAGAGGTGGGCCAGCCCCAGGAAAACAGGAGAAAAATTGCAGCACTTGAGATTCAAGTGATGTTTTCCAGGAACTGCCTCTCAAAAGGGGCAGTGTTAAGACCCAGTAGCAGACTTGGCACTAAGGTTGTGCAGGAGGGATCTGTCATTCTCAGAGAGAAATGAAGGCTCTGAGAGATGATTTCCTTGTTGGTTCCCATCCCCACTGCCAGAAAAAGCCAAGCCCTTGGACAAGTGCTCTAACCCAATTCAGCTAGCGTTGCACTTAAACCAGCTCACTGAGAAATTGCTCTCCAGTGTGCTCTGAGTCAAATGGCTGTGCAGACTGGATGGACACTCTAGTGGAGGTGGTCCTGAGCTGTTGGAGCAGCACCCTGCCCAGACAGCATCCCTGAAGCTCTGCCACAAGATCTACACATCACTCCTCTTAGAAAGAGAGAGGGTCCTTTTGGAAACATAGAATCATTAGGGTTGGAAAACACCTCCAAGATCATTGAGTCCAATCTTTGGGCAAGCACCACCATGTCAACTAGGCCAAGGCACAGAGTGCCACGTCCAGTTGTTTTTTGAACACTTCCAGGGATGGTGACTCCACTACTTGCCTGAGCAGCCTGTTCCAATGCTTGACCATCTTTTCAGCGAAGTTCTTTCTGTATGTCCAATCTGAGCCTCCCCTAGCACAGCTCAAGGCCATTTCCTCTTGTCCTGTCACTAGTTGCCTGGGAGAAGAGCCTGACCCCCACCTCCTTTCAGGTAGTTGTAGAGAACATTAAAATCTCTCCCGAGCCTCCTTTCTCCAGGCTAAATAACCCCAGCTACCTCAGCCACTTTTCTTTGCTCCTCTGTTATTCCCTGAGCCCCTCAAGCTGGTTGCTTTGTTTTGAGAGGTCTTAGTTATCCCAGTGGGTGACTGGGAGAGGTAGACTCCTGCTCTGACTTCTGCACATTCAGATGGCAAAGCTGGCTCAGCTCTGTGTTGCATCTCACTTGAGCAGGGTGTCATTTCCCCCCCTGCTTTTGCACAGCTGATGAGCAGGCAGCAGTTAGAGACACTGCTGTAGCTTTTGATATTTTTTTTTTAATTTCAAAAATAATAATTTTTCTAACACTCTCTCCAGTTCTTTGTCTTTCCAGGCTGTGTTTTCATGTCTTGACCATGAGGTTACAAACTGTTCTTTTAAGGAAATGTGGAAATTGCATCCCTGTGACTCTGGGGCTTGATACAGCCAGAGATGTTTAGATTTGACTTTGAGACAAGTTGTTTTACCTACTTTTTAAGTGGACACCTCTAATAAAGAGAAACAACTTGAACACAGATACAACTACTTGTCTTTCAGGATGATTCAGCGTATATTATATAACAGATTCTATATTTTGCACGTGCAGTATGCTGACATTCAGCATATATGGAGATACTGTTATGCCGCATCTGTGTAAGCCCAAAATAACTTCATTTAAGCATGCTTTAAAGTTGTGGCACACGTGCTGAAAACACTTCACGTTAGCAGGATTCTCCGTGTATGAATTTTAGCAATTTCTGTATTGTTCCTCTTGCCTGCTAAGCAGCTTTTACCGAACAAGCAGGAGTCGGTAGTGGATAGGTCCATGTGTGAAATAATCTCAGAGCAAATGGAAGCAATCTTCTGGCAGAGCTGCAACAAGGGATGAATTTGGATCAGGTTCATTTGGGCATCAAGTGTCAGCTTGCTTCCAGTAAATGAGGTATGGTCGGTAGGAGGTTCAGTAATAAGGTATCTCCTGGAAACAAAAGAATCTGTGCCTTCCCCTTTTGCTGTAATACTACCATGGATCAGATAAGGCATCCTTAAATAGCCCAGGAAGAAAATCCAAGGCGAAGGCAGGTGATTTATTAGTGTAAGGTAAGGAAAGCTGGCAGAGGCAGGAGCAGGGTGCTGTTGGGGTGCTGCGGTGCTTGGAACTCATCTGTGTTTTACCTGCACTCAGGTGTAACCTGTGCTGCTGCAGAGGCGTGGAGGAGAATACCTCTGTCTTCATTAAATGAATGAGCCTAGATTATTTTGGGGGTTAGTCCCTTCGTTTCTTAAATGCAGACCTGCTCCGTGTGGCTTGGTAAGGAGGTTTTGGATCAGCACCACTGAAGCCAAAAAAGTGGGGTTTTTAGCATGAAATTCATTCCCCTTCCAAGACTGCATGTTCAGTTTAATTTAAGTAGGTATTTGAGCAAAGCCTGCAGTGCTCTGTCTCTATCTCTGCTTTTTGCCTGGACCTCATCCTTAACAGAGACATGAGCGCTTGATCTGCTCCTTTGAGCTGCATCCTTTTAGTGGACATGAAGAAAATAAGACCAGATATAAATGATTAATGCAGGATCTTGGAAGAAAATATTGCAGGGTGCCTTGCTGTTTGATTACAAGCCTTGGAATTAGTCAACATTTCCATAATTCTAAACCAATATACACCTGTTTTCCCACTGTGATGTGAAGGCACAACTTAATTTAACAGAAACCCTGCTGTGCTAAATCTCTCATTAAATACCAAGCTAGTTCTGTAATTTAAAGTTGCAGCACTACTATTTTAACTGAATTGCCTTTGTATTATAAAATTAATAAGAAGTTAATGATGCACTTTGCTGTATTCTCTCAGATTTTTTTTTTTCACAGCAACAACAACAAAAAAGAAAGATAAAGAAGAAAAACATGTCACCAGCTGACATCTCAAGTCTTTTCTGGTTTTAATCATTTTCCTGAGGATAGAAATTCATTTAAAAGATTTTTTTTTTTTTTAATTTTAAAAAACTTTCTGCACAAGTAGGATCAAACATCATCTTTCTTACTCATGATTAGTATAATCTCTCTGTTAGTCATAATATTCCTTGTCATATAATGGAGCTTTTATCTTCCCCGAAAAATGCATTTAGATATCACTCGTTATGTAGGATTGCTACTAGGCAGAGAAGATATGCAGTGTTTGAGAAATACAGGCATATTGTTATATATGAATCAGATCAACGAAACAGGGACAGTTCTCTTCTGTTTACTTGGTTTCTGGAATCACAAGTAGCTTTTATGTCCTGTAAATGAACAACATGACTTTTCAGATGTGTCTTTTCAAATAAAACATGGAAGTGCACAGCTTATACCCTCATAGCTCACAGGGATGCAGTTTATATTATTCAGCGTATAGTCAGGTTTTCTTGGAGTGTTCATTTGGATTTTGTTTTAAAAGGCAGAAGGGAGAAAAGGGAAAACCTCAATTTGAATGTAATAATGATCTTAGAAATGTGCTTCTTTGGGCTGAGATGTAGAACTGAGGCCTTAACTAGTCTCATCTTCATTAAGAATCTCATGGCTTCGTTAGAAGTGTTTAACTTCTATTCCCTAAACAGAGTAATCCAATAAATTCCACCCATCTAAATTTATTCTGTATCTTCCATTAGATGTAATAATCTTGGTTCCCCCATGCTCTAATTTGCTACTTAGTGAAAATTGGCTTCTGTATAGAGAGCAAACCTCAAAGAGCCTTATGTAGGGACTGCTTTAACTGCCTTCATGGCGCTGACATTTCTTCTTTGTTTTAGTTTTAACACGCTTTATTTTAAAAACAGAATGTGCTCTGGTTTGCTAACTAGTGAATCTGGTAGGATTTCCTGGCAAGAATTAAGTGCAGATAGGTAACACAAGAGCAGTTGGTTGGATTCTTGGAGCCAAATACCTGAATAAATGCACCTTTAATCTCATGCAGAGGCTGTTTGAGCTCTGGAATCAAGGGGCATCCATTTGTAAAATCTACACCTAAAACTCTTTGGAGTCTTTGCTCTGTAGTTGAAATTAGATTGATTGGACATGACAACAATTGTTTGTTGTCCTTATGTACATTTTATGATATATCCTCATACCTAAGGTTATCACAGAAGTAATTAACAGCCCACACTTATTTAGGCCTCTGAATGCTTTTAACAGACTCATGGTTTGTGCGGTTCTTATTTCCAGTGGGATTTATGTATTCCAAGTAGCAGCAAACCGTTTGCATTGAAGTTCTGGCGTGAAATTAGGACATTAGGTGTATGAATTGATTTAATTAAGAGTTTAACAATGGGGAAATACAGTTTTGAGAAAGCTCTTAATATTTTAACAGCAAGGTGGAGTTTGTAGGATCTGTTTTGTGAAATATTCATGGCTTCCTTTTTTGCCAGGTGCAGGCACTTACGACAACTTAATGTGAAACCTCATTCAGCTTCTGATAAAATACCATCTGTCCAACAAGAAGCAAAAACGCCAAATATATTTATGATTTTCACTTTACATCATGAGCTCCTTTCTAATAACTCTCCTGGCGTACTCCTTTCTGGAGTAGTGTTTTAATATCCGGCTCCCTTCTCTGCTTTAGGCCTTACGGTTTGTCAGTATTATAGGAACATTATGTAAAAATTACCTGTAATAAAAAGGTAATCATCCAATATGACTTGAATAATAGCCTGAGTATGATATATCAGTGATTTTGAGAGATTTTGACAAACAGAAAGGGAATTCAAGGAGCAATTAAGTTAGTTAAGGGATTGCAGTGATTGATTTATGATGACAAATTAAACTAATTCAGTACCCATATAGCATGGCCAAATGCTGTTTAATGAAGGATCCAAAAAGTCTAGAACTGTTTAAATTATAAAAATAACCAGATGGGAAAGCAGAGAATTCCCAGGGAGCATTTATTCCTAGAAACTGAGCTATAAGACATTGAATGATGTTAAGAAAGTGAATCTGGCGCATTGCTTCCCTTAAAATACAATTCAAATGGACTCACTTAAAGATAGATTTTGCCCAGCTCAGAAGAAAAGTGGTTTTTTATTATGGAAACGCACCACTTCCACCTCTGCCCCTTCAAAAAATGTTGCACTGACTTTGTCACTTCAATGAAAAAATCAATGTTTGCACTAAATTCAGATACCTTACTAGAAAGGCTGGGTTTGCACCTACAGTTGCTGTGAAACACATAATGGATCACCAGCCTTGGATTCATAAAATGGAAAAAGGTGATTTAGGAACCCAATGAAAACCCTGTAACGAGCTGAACTTGCAGCTTAATGGCAGAATGATGGGTGTTGTGCAGGTGTAGGGAGAGGGGAATATTGACCAAGAGAAAACAACTTCTCTAAATTGAGCAAAACATTAAATTCATAGTTATATTGTCCTTTTCTTCTCAGTGAAGGATGAGGGGTCAAATTCACCTTCCTGTACAGCCTGATCATTAGGATAACTTTCTGGCATGCCAGGAAAATGCAGTTCATATCCTCTTTGACTTGTTTATTGAAAGGATTTAACTTGAATTGACCTAACAGAGCCTTCACCACTGGACTTAGTTGAGATTAGAAGTCAGTTTCTCCTCTTGAAGCTGTTCCACTGTGTATGAAAGTATTAAACTCTCGTGGAGGTGAAAGAAAGCAAGTCACAGCACTTGGTTGCCTAGTGCTGAAGGCACTGACTCAAGTAATGTGATATCTGGATGTGAGCCTGTGCTCTAGAAAGTATTTTATTCTTTGGAAAAGCTTCAAACGTTTGGAAGACATTCTCCAAGAATAGTGAAGTGCAGGAAGATCCATTGACTGGAGGCATTGGGAGAAGGTGGCTAAACCTTGATCTGCATTACTTGGGCGTGTTGCCCCAGCCTAAAACCTGGGTGTATCAGGGAGGTGAAGAGCTGCACAGGGCATGAGCATCCGTGAGCTGTTTTAGACCCCAGACATTCCTATCAGGCTGTTGCTTTTCCATGATGTAGCAGATCTGGTGGGAAGCAGGAGCACATTAGCCCAGCTGCAAATGCAGTTACACGCATTTAGCTTTTTTAGAGCGTTCTTTTGGAGTAGTTCAGGAATTTTTTTGCACAGCTTTGCGGTATAATAATATTGGGATGGAAATTAAGTAATGCACAATACTGGCTTGACCTCAGAAAAATTCACTGATGAGAAGCCCATCCCCAAAAGGTCAAACCATTCTGGCATATGACACTGGGATTTACCTCTGATTTCCAGAACTCCGACCAGCTGAGGTCATCACTTTGTAAAATCCCTCCAGACTCTTTTGTCCAGCTTAGAACATCTTACTCAACAAGGGTAGAGGATCAGTTCAGAGGATATCACTTTCAGGCTGGGTATCCAAAAAGCACTGATTCAGAGAACCTTTTGCTGTGTACTTCAGAATGGAAAGCTCTGAAGAAAATCAAGAGGCCATCACTAGAGTACCCCAGGGTATTGCAAAGCTCACCAAGATTTAGGTGGGATGCTTACCTAAGGATAATAGCCCAGGCACTCTCTTAAACAGCTATTTATCCTCCTGCTGGTGTTAGCTGTTTTCTGTTATCTGGAACAGAAAGTACAGGTGCTTCAGTCAGCCTCATTAGCACCACGACACGAGCTATTAAAATTGTCTTCGTAATGAAAAACTAGTTCAGGGAGCCTTCCTAGCTGTCTGACTACTCCAACAGTCATGAAATTAGAAAGGCAAATCGTAAACAATGTTGCAGGCATCAGGAAGCAACATCATTAGAGATGCCCTTGGATGCCATTTCCCTACCTCGACAGCAATGTTTGGCACCCATGGATCTGAGTTATGTTACGACTAAAGAGCCTGGGCCTCATGGCATGTTTATAGCAGAGAGACTGTTTGTTCAGCATCCTCCTGCCATTGTGTCCAGCCCTGTGAGCTGTGCTGCCTCCTTCAAACACTTTGTGGCTGTGTGATCTGTTGCTGTTGAAGGGTTGCAGTGGTGTCTTGTTTAGCAGTGAGGGAAGCTGAGGTGTCCGCAGCCAGCTTTCTCCCATCTCAAGCAGGTAATGAACCACACTGTGCAGGTGCACCATGCTGTTCTGTGTGACAACGTGCATGATGAGAGAGAAAACATAAGTTCTATACTCTCTCTGGTCATTAGAAACCCCATAATACTGGAAATCCAGGTGAAAGTGGGTGGCTTGATTGAGCCTTCTGCTCTAATAACACACTTTTAGCAATCATATTCTGGCTAATTAAAAACACCCTTTGCAGACCCAGAGAGATAATTGATTTTTTGTTCATTCTCTGTAAGAAATTATCATCTTCATCGGCTTAGTTGGAAGAGCCACTTCTTTGTCTGCTCTTCCCCTCTGGTGTGCAGAGAAATCCTTCCTTGTCTTGCCAGCAGGGTCCCTGGGGCTGCTGGAAATACTCAGGGATTCATTTGGGTGCAAGCACCAATCTGGAGTACAGACATGTTCATCTGATTGTCATGGTAGACATCCAAAACCTTTAGAGACACTAGAAAGAGAATTCCCACCCTGAAAAGTTATGGAAGACACACAGTTGCAGAGCTTATATTTTTAAGCTGTCAGTGTGTGGATCAAGACATCAGCACCCTCTAAACCAGAGAGCAAATATGAGTATCAGTAGGACAAGGGGGAATGGCTTTAAACTGAAAGAGGGCAGCTTTAGATTAGATATTAAAAAGAAATTCCTCACTCTGAAGGTGAAGAGGCACTGGCACAGGTTGCCCAGGGAAACTGTGGATGCCCCGTCCCTGGAAGTGTTCAAGACGAGGAAGGATGAGGCTTGAAGCAACCTTCAGTTGGAAGGTGGGGTTGGAACTAGGTGGTCTTTAAGGTCTCTTCCAACCCAAACCTTTCTGTGATTCTATGATTAAAGTGTTAAATACCTTTTAGCAGGAAAAGCACTACCAGAGAGGACAAGGCTAATGTTTGTCTCACTTTTGGAATGGTCCATAATATCTGAAGGATAGGGAAAAAAGGATGGAATATCCATCTTTTTGCTGAAACTGGTAATGGCTTTGCTCCCAGACTGTAGCCCGAGTATCTCCAGGAGCAGAGAGAAGCAGTCATTGAAAAAGATACCACCATAACTCCATTTATTGGCAAAAGCTTATCTCTATTGCCTTGTGCCAGGGAAGTTAAAAAAGCAAAAACTGCAAAAGAAAAAAAAATCCCACATTGAGCTAAACAGTCTTAAGCAGTGGTAAACAAAATGTAGCCTCCTTTGTGGTTGATTTTTATCCAGCTGCAGCCAAATATCAAAGCGATATCAAAGGAAAGCTACCCATTAATTAATTCAGGCTGACTTCACAAAGCAAGCTGGAGCTTTTGCTGATATCTGATTCTGACAACTTCCTAATCTTCACAAGTTGTCATTAAGAGTGGCATTAAAGCAGTCTGCAGTCAATCCCAGCTCTCACCCTATTGTAGCTCAGAGATGGGCTATCGGCCATCGCGGAAGGGGGGATACGCAAGCAGGGGTTAGAATAAGCAACTTTACTTCCTTGCAAATGGAATTTGCAATGTATCAGGGAATATCATTAATACACTGCCTCTGTCATTCATCCAAGGAATGCTCACCCATTCTCACTTACAACCATTACAAGTTGCAGCGAGTGGAAATTTTCTCTTCTGAAGGAGAATTACAGGGAAAAAAAAACAGAAAGAAACTGAAAACGAAGCTCGTGCCTGAAAGGAATAATTAGAAGTCTGTAACGATCTTTAAGAAAGCATGAATAGAGCCTTATCACTGATTTCAAGATAGAGAACATTGGATTCTGTGTTGAAGAATGTAAGATTGTGGAAAATAAGACACTAATCAGAGGGTAAGATTAGTTTTAAACTAAGAAATTTGAGCAACCTGGTCTAGTTGAAGGTGTCCCTGCCCATGGCAGGGGGGTTGGAATGAGATGAGCCTTAAGGTTCCTTCCAACCCAGACCATTCTATGACTCTATGAACTGAAATTCAGATACCTCCATAACTGAGACTTTGTAATTCCACCATGAAAATAAACACAACACTCCAGCATACCTTACTGCTGCCAGGATCCCTCAGAGGGATTAAAGCCTCATGCAGAGATGCGAGGGTTGTGATACCTTTGTATTTCCATTCAGCTGTGAATGGCTCAAATGACTGAAGGGAGTTTGTTTTCTAGACCATCACTTGAGCAAGTATCCACCAGACAGCAACTAATATTATTTTGTGGCAAATTCCTGACAATACCTTGGAGGAAAATGTGCTGTGTTATTATACAGTATGTTCATTTCAGATATTGCAAAGAATACAGAGAGGATAAGTGCTGTTGTGGGAGTACCTCACCAAGCATCCAGAGCAGCATCCATGTAGATGGTGCATTTATTTCCTTCAGGGCCAAATACTGCCCAAATGCCAGTGATAAATGGGAATTATTTTTGATTGTACAGAGAACTGAGGATTTACCATCATAAGAGGTGAAATAAAGCTTGGATCAAGTATCAGGAAAAAATAAACAGTATCTGTTCAATTAGAATAATCTTCTAAAGGAAACAAAGTTAAATCCCAGTCCTTATGGGGGGTTGGGATAGGAAAGTATTAGAAAATATGGCATAGGCAGTAATCCTGTATTGGCATTAAGTCGTTCAAGATGAGCTACTGGATTATTTCATCTCTCATTTCTCTACTTGCTAAGAAGTGAAGGAAATTGCTATGCTCGTGTGAATATAGAATCCTCCTATTTGTGCAAAAATATATGATTAGCCAAACAGACAGATCTTGCTAAGTTAGAGCTTCAGCCAGTCTAAGTGCTGTGTTTATACGCTTGTGTCTGGAGGGCTCTGAGGGTTGCTCAGGCAGGCATGTCCCTTGCCTCTTGTGACCCTATTCATTTTGCAAAGAATGACATGGATTTATCCCGGTTTAAAAGTGGCCTGATAGCTGACAGCCCTCGTGTCTGCCACTTGTCTTCCTCCCTGTTGACATGAGAGCCAAAAATAGAGGGTGTGGCATGGGGGAAATTTCTTTTCTGCACCCATTCCTCTTCCCCTGTGCTTTCCTTGCCCTCTGCTAGCTTCACTGGCACTGCAACAGCCCTCAGGCTGCATTAGCCTCTCTCAGAAAAAATAGCATATGCCAAGAAACCAGGAGTTCAAGACTTCCCAATAGTTCTAAATGCTACCTTTGGAGCAGGTAGGATGAATGGTGTGAGAGCTTTTAGCTCAGCTGGTTTTATCAGAGGACCTTCCTGTTAGCTCTCCGTGGCCTCCAGCTGTTCCACCCAAAGCCATCTCTGCAAAGAGATTTCTTTGACCTTTAGGCAAGTCGCGCATAAAGATGTTACTCATGGGGCACAACTCGGAGAAAACTTCTAATTGAGTAGAGTAGCAGGAAAGAATAAGTAAGGGAAGACAACTTTTCACATGCTGACATTTATAGTCACTTAATGAAGCATATTGTTGCTTTTTTGAAGAGAATCAAGGGGCCCTGTCTCCAGACACAGGCATTAAGGTTCATGTTTGGGTCAGATGCTGGTTCAGATGGGTGGAGGCAGGTTGGTTTTTGACTTACTGTTCCTGATGCCATCCCTTTTACTAATCACAGCTTGATCCAAACACCACAGCCAGCTGGAACTGACTCATTCTTCAAAAATATATGTTTCTGCTAATGTTGTCCATTTACTTTTTGTTTGTTTAACTTCCCAAACACCTATTGACAGAAACATTAGAATTCCTAAAGATTTGCACTATAAATATATATCGTGTGTTTAGTTTGAGTGCAAACCACTTTCCTTATCCCAAAGAAAGCACTGGCAGAGTACATTAGCTACAGAGATGCTAAAAAATTAAAGAGAATGAGTTCATACAAAGGGTGGTTAAAAATAACATGGTTGCTCCACGTGATTCCTACTGCTGTTTGTAATTGTGTGTATACACAACTAGAGGTTCATATTTTGGTGTGGACAGTGTGTGTTTGTTTGTCCTTGTGGCTGGAGATTGCAGTGTCATTCTGTTTTCATAGATGGATCAAATATCAAGGTATCTTTTTCATTCTCTCTCCACAGCCAGATTATTTTGCCACTGCAGAGTATTGGCATAACACTGAGAGCTTTTATTTGGATGCTGATACTGGATAGTCGTGGAAAATTCCTGTAACTTCAGCTCATGGAGAGCTTAAATAGAATTTATGAGCCATATCCTCATTTGGCGTAAAATATTATGGCTCTGCTGGTTCAACAATAAAACTGTACTACTTATCCCAGTTGATCTCAGTCAGGAGAGTAGGATTTCTGACATCTTCATTCAAAACCTCTTTTCTACCTGAATGCTTTGGCTATTCCCTGCAATATTTAGAGGCACGTGTGTTGACAAGTAGTTGGGGGCTCATATCTGCCCTTTGAAGGAATCTGGCTTGGTCTGTTTTTTGGTAACAGGGAGGAATTTGACTGCTTTCTGCCTTCTGGAGAGGTGGGAATTGTGAATCGAGAGATGTATTCCGAACTCAGAACTTTTCTGCACCTTTGCTAAAAGTGAAAACAGCAGCAGCCCCACATCATCAGTGCCTACTCTTTCTATGTGTTGTACCCTTTGCTCTAATTTAAAAGGTAGAATTTCAATAGAAGTTATAATTTTGATGCTTTGGGGGCTTATTTTAGGCTTACCTCAATCACACTTTTTAGCTATAAGATGTTCTTGCTAGTACATTGTAATGCAAATAGGAAAGCCTTCCAACAGAACTTTAAAAAAGCTTTACATAAAAAAAAATAAATTCCTATAGCGTAGAATATGAGTTTTGTACCAAATAATAGACTGTAGTTTCTGTCAGAAGAGGAGCCCAAGTGTGTTGTTGGATCAAGGTGACCTTCCATGCTGCAGAAAGAGTCAGGCAGGAGATCCGCTTAGTAAATGAACAGAAAAATCTGTGATGTGAAACTGGGGGAGTGGCTGAGGGTGATTTCTCTTATTAAATGAAAGCAAAAAATTGAGAAGATAAATGTAGATGTGATAACGCTGTGAAAGAAACAGAGAAGTCCCTGACTGTACTTTCTTGCCTTTCTGAAACGTTGCTGTTCCTAGTCATTTCTTTTAAAGGGTTATTTCCTGAATTTTAGCTTGGCAAAGATAGAGGATATTGATGAGCATAATCACATGGTGTTTTCCCAGAGCATAGTTCACAGAGCAGACAGTACACACAAGCACAGAACAGTGTAAATCTTAAAATAAAACTTGTGCAAAACAAGCATTTAATATCCTGGTAGCCTTGGCCTCACTGAGAACCGAGTTTGTGTTTTGCATTACAAAAGCTATTGCATGTTTTTAAAAACCTTCCATTTAAACTAAATTTCTTCACAGCCATTGGTAGCCTGAAACAGAATTTATTTTATATTTCGTTGGGATTGTGGTTTTGGGGGAGTAGAAGGATAGAGGATGGCTTTTTTTTCCTCACAAGTTTCTAAAAATCATCCTAGATGTTGATGTGAAATCAGAGAGATTTATGTAGAAAGGGAGGGGTTTCCTGTGGACCAGGCTCAAAGCTTAGCATCCTAAAATGGTGACCACAGACTGAACTACTTGAATATTTCCATTTGGCAGTAGAAAGGTCTTTTTTAAAGTGGGAACACTATCTTGAGCCTTCATAGATTCTGAGAAGGGCAAAAGTCGCTGAATATGCCCTCAGGAGTTGGTGATTCCTAAGCAGGGAATCTGATTTTTTTCTGGGAGAAGAAATCTGCCTCTGCAAACCACCCAAGTAAGCACAAACTCTTGCTTTGCCACCTTCTCCTTTTGGGATGGTTGAGGGACCTTCGTTTAATTCCCATGGGAGGTGGGAGGACTTCTCATAAATGGTGAGTTAATAGGTAGTGCATTTTGGCTTTGCTCTGGCTCTGTTTTCCAAATACTGATATGGGGCAAGGGAATGTTTGAAGGAAAAGTACTCCTTTTTGAGTCTTAACTTTCTGTTGACTTCAGGAAGCAAACGCCCAACCAGGGAGATGGAAGAAAGTACGGCTTCAGAACACTTGACTCATGTCCGGTGGGACATTGACAGGAAGGCTTGTGTCATGCTGGGCATTGAGTCGTGGCATCTTAGGTCATGCTGGGCAAATCCACCCGATGCAGCACAGGGCTGCGTTAGTTATTAGCTGAGATCCCAAACCCAAACAGCTTGGCTGGCATTTGGTTGCTCCATCAGCCCTGGATCACTGCTTCAGGTTCTTACGTTACCTCTTGAGTAGGGTATCCAGGGAGCAATACTGTAAAAAAAATATGCTTGTGTGGAGTAGACACGCTAATTAATGTCTTACCTGTATCTGATGATAAAATGACAAGATTTTTGGGTTGAAAGACTTTGCTTCAGTTGTGGAATAACTACTCCAGATGAACCACGTATAGCCTCTACGCCTTTTTCCCCCATTACCTTCATTTCTGCTGAAAAGAGATAGCGGCGGTAAGTACCTTGCAGTGGTGTTAGGAGAGGAATCAATTAGAGCGTGAGGCGCTCAGGCTCTGATGTGGTGTGGACAGCTTGGCTCCCTCCCTTCGGATCGTCATTCCGGCCCACGCCGTGCTTCCCTGCGTGGCGCTGGGCAAAGCGCCGCCTCGCCGCGCTTCGTTTTCCACTCGGAAACCGGGCAGGAATTTTTGCTCCTCGCGGTTACCTTGAATGGGTGTCGAAACCCAGACAATTAATGTCACAGAGAGACTTTTGTTGTCTTCCCGCCCCACCCTGCTGGCACGCAAACTTCAATTGGCAGAATGTCAACAGAAGTTATTGCCGCTGCAGATGAGATGGATAACTCTTGCTGTTAAAATAATATCTCATGTTTTGCTCAGATGTCTAATGGGTTTGCTTTTTAAGCATGGATGATGCGAAATATCCCCAAGGCATTATTCCCAACAAGGTATAGAATCCCACTTAATGTCTGTTTCTAGGATTCAATAGGTTCTGTAAAGCCTCATTTGTTTGAAGAGAAGATAGTTAATCACTTTGCTTTCCAAGTGATTTTGAAGAGACAATTTTTGGCCATACCTCCTGTTCTTTATCTGCACTCTGTTTGGCTCGCTTGTGTCTTGGAGCTGTTGCCATAAGTGTGGGAGGTAAGAAATGAAGGGATTAAATAAATGGAGGAGAACTGCTAACAAAGCAACACTAGTTATTTGTACATTAGGAAGGGAATTTCTTTTAAGACATCCAACTTTTTAATTTCTATATGAGGATACAACTTTTAAAGGAGATTGAGTGCTACAGCCTAATTAGTAAATGTACAGGAGGAACAGCAGGATGTGGGGGTGACTGTGGAAGGGACCACTAGATGAATTATTAGTATTATTACTTTGATTATTATTATTCTATTTCTATTATTTTTAAAATTTTTAATATTGTTTTAAAGCGCAGCTTAGTTTTTAGTCTCTCTAACTAATGTTTAATTTAACCTGTGTTTGAACCACAGAGTGTAGTGGATTGCAAATGACTGAGTTGGAAAGCTTCCAAAAGCCATTGAATTTCAGCGGTTTTAGTGTTCTCCGGTAAAAGAAACAACTTGTTTTAAGCAAGCTATAGGCTTGTTTCTGTGCTCTAAATAGAAAATAATGATGTTATGCATTACCGCATGAACTATATTTGGCACACACCAGCAATATTCATTTTCTCTTGCTTCTCTCCCTTCCTCCTTCCCTCCCCCCTCCCTCTCTCTCTCTCTCCAAAATATGTATATACATATATGTATGTATATGTCTAACAGTCATCTAGGAGGCCAAGTAACTGACCACATTCTTCTACCACTAAAACTGCATGAATACCTAGCACAGCTTAAATCCCTTAAACTGGGATTTGTGAAAGGATGACAGCAAGCAATCTTCTAGCTATGCCATCAGTCAGGCAGTTACAACAACTGCTTTACATTTTATTTGTGAGAGTCTATGTGATGAATGCACATTTGTCCTCCTTTTACCTGTGAATAAACTAAGGTAAATTACTCCAACCTGTACTGGGAATCCAAAGCTCTGCCTGTGCTGGTGAAGCAAGCAGGAGCATGGTGCTGGGTAGCACTTTCCTGCCTGGTGTGTGGGCATATCTGGGGGAATAACATGGGCTAGACACTGTTCCTACTAGGCACTATGGACAAGGACACCCTGTTTTGAGAGGAAGGAGAAGTATGGCTGCGTAAATGCAAGCTGTGCCATGCCACTTGTTTTAAGAGCCAGAGAGCAGTCCCTTGCCTCTTTTATTCACTAGTATTTATTTGGCCTTTGAGACTGTCCCTGGTTCCCAGAGAAGTTCCCTGAAGCTGTAGCCAGATATTGACTGTGTAATTCAAGTTAGTTTGACCCTAGAGAAGTCATTCTAAACAGTTCTTTTCGATAGGAAAATACACCTCTTTCAGTTCTGGGAAACTAGTATTACTTGTGAGTCACAAGGGTTTAAAAAAGTAAAACCAATTGGCAATGAAGTGACGTGAGAGATGTGTTTAAGAGCTTCTCTGAAAGGATTCTGCTGAAAAACTGGGGAGCTAGAAGCTGAAATGAGGGACTGGGGGGTGTGTGTAGAGGTGTCTGCACATAATAATCCAGAAAAACAACCACCTCTGAAGACACTGAAAATCATTTAATTCTCTGGTGCTTATGGACCATTTTCTCTTCTTCTCTCCAGTCCTTTGGTAGGTCAATACATGCCTTCCTGATTTCCAGAATCAGTGAAGGTGCTCAGGAGCCTGGCAAGTAGAGATGTGGTTTTTCCTTGGACTACTGCTCTAATTAAGCTGCACTCATTAATTGGATCAGGAGCTTGGAGAAAGCTTTGAATTCATTTCCAGACCAGAGTTAGACAAAGAGCGTAATTTTTTCCAGCTGGTTTTCATGCTGGTACCTCTTTAGGTGCTTTTCTTCTCCTGTGCCCTCAGCCTCTCCCTGCTGCTCCTTGATATTTTCTTCCTCTTTGGTTTTTCTATTGATTCCAAAAAGTCTCTGGATTTATAATCCTTCCCCCAAGAAGAATATTAGGGTTTAATTAAGGTCTGACATCTCTTCCTCTCTCTCCCACATTCTCTCTTGACATTTTACAATTCTGAGGTGTAGAAAATATGAAAGAAGTCCCCTTTGGCTTCAGCAGTGATTAATGCCAGCAAGGAGAAGTCCCAAAGTGCTAGAAATGACAAGATACATGCAAGCTGTCATCATTTAATCCTATTGCTTTCTGTTTGGTTTGGATATTACCCAAGTAACCCAAGTTCTTCAAATTTACCCATTGCTTGGGGGAAGGTTTAACTCCATTCTGTGTTGTGTTTCCCCTGCAGTGTGGTTTGTGAGGGTGGCAGGTAAGGGACAAACTGAGCTGGGTCGCGGCTAGAAACTTATAGCCAGGACAGATGACAGGGAAGAGATGAAGGGGACAGGTCTGAGAAGGGCTAAGAGCTCTATAAATCTGCTGATGGCTTTAAAAGGTTATAGAAAGATGATGAGAGGAATGGTAAGGAGCGAGGGTTCATGTATAACATGGTCCACACACATCCCCTCAACTCTGGTGGTGTAAAGTGTGCTTAATTTCAGAGGACTTTGAGGTGGTCTTTCAGTGCCATGCTGAGCTGGGTGAAGGTATGGGCAGGCTTATGTGCATTCCAAGTCCTTTCTTGCTGAGTGGTTTTCTTTCCTCAAGGCATGAGGAATCACAGGAGTGAGGCACGTGCATCTGCAGTGGCAGGAGTGGAGAATAAAAGCTGCTAATGTGTGTAGCAATCACATATGAAGGTAGTTTTGCAATGGACCATGAAGTAATGATTCTTCATAGTCTAATTATGTGGCCAGAGTTTCAGAGGTGCTGAGGGTACCGAAGTTTCACAGACTCAACACAGCTGCAGCAAATTGAGCCCATCAGCTCCTTCATCTTCACTGAAAGGCAGCTCCTGCTTTTAATCACTAAAGTCCTCTGTAAGAATAACATACTCACATGTTTAACAAAATACCTCTTATTAAACCAGCCAATACAGACCATTTAGAGTGCCAACCGCCTCCTCCTACAAACCTTGCTTCACTCACAGAAATTACTGCTCTCAGGAAGTCTTTAGCCTACCCAGAACATCTGAATGACCATTTCTCTTCAGAAAATGGATGGAAAGCAGGTGCCCAAAAGCCTTTCCACCAAATTTACTGATGACTCTGAAAGGAGACTTAAGCAGTTGCAGGTGACTCAATGGCAACTTGGACCATGCCAGTCCCATCCTCATCCATGCCTGGAGACAGCTCTTCCCCACTCACCCTTAGCACTTCAGGCTAAAGATACACCTGATTTGAATCGTCTCCTGCCTAATAAAACAAACCATACGTTGATCGCCTCGTGCAATGTGCAAGCACACAATAGTAATCACAGCTAATGACTCTGCTAAATGCTAGACTGCACACACCTCCTTGTTTGGTGTTTGTTTTGTATACAGAAGGTAACATCGCCTGAATAACGAGGATGCCAAGTTACAGATGGGGTTGTGGAATCGTATTTGACAGCCGATTAGAGTAATCTGACAGAAATGATGACTTAATCACCACGACAGACTCCAAATTCCCAGATAGAATTCCACCCAGGTTAATCTAATTTCCTTGCAGTATTTTTGCCAGAAATAGACTCTTAGCCGGCTTGTTTTCTCCCATGCAGATGTCACATGGCTTTGACAAGAATGTAAATCGGAAGCATTATTGTGGTTGAAAAGATGAGTCTGAGGCTCTAAAACTGGAGAGGGTGTGTGCCTTGAGAAGTTTTGGGTTGTTCTACTGTGTTTTTTTTTATTTGATGAAGTTACATACGGTGGGATGTACTCAGGAAAAAGAGGAGGGGGAAAAAAAAAGATGTAACTATTCAGTTGTAATTCTAGGCCATGGTGTGGTCCTGCTGCTGCCCTGGACATTGCCAGCAGCTAGATTCCCATTGATTTTAGGGGGATTTTCAGGATTTAATGTTTGACAACTGTTTCTTTGCCCTTTTGGTTCCTGTGGACCATCATCACCCCTGCTTGGGTTGTGCCCAAGGAGATGTGATGATGTGCTTGGCCTCCAGCTTCAGATGGGCTCTGTTGAGCAATGAAGCCCCCATTTTGCTGGCAGCACTGCCACAAGGCACCAGCAACCTTGGGCTAAAGGCATTTGCCTGCTCTCAGTTGTAAAACAGTGGCATGATGTGTTTTGAGACCTATGGACAGAGAGTGCCTGTAGGAAAGGTGCTGTACTTGCTACACAACCGTGAGCTCTCCATAATACTGCCAAGGAGAGGTTCTTCCTTACAGCCCGTACTCCAGCCTGGGTGTGATATCCCCATGCAGAGTGCTTGGCAGGGGAAGCTGCCCACACTCAGAACTTGCCTGAGAGCTGTATTGCTCTCTTTTACTGTATGGTCTGAGCACAGGAGGGTGTTCAAGTCCATAAACTATTTACTGCGGTTACTTTCCTTACTCTTGCCTACTTATTAATTGCAACTGTGCATTCATAAATACCATGTTTTCTTAAACAAAGATTTTTTCAAGCAAAGAAGAAAATGCTTCCCGTTGTTCTGTGTGACAGCATGACGTACTGAGAAATCACTTACCTTGAGATCCGTAAGTGATGTATAGCTACAATAACAGCTTTCTGATAAGACATGAAATCCTTCATTTCAGTAGATGACATGATTCTAGTGAGTGGCATCTAATTTGAAAAAGGTTTATATCATCTATAATCTTTTGGAGGGCCTGGGAAAGCGCAGCTATTTTATTATTTTTATAGCCTGCAGTTATACAAGGAAGATATAAAATGCACAGATTATTTTCTCTTTTGCTCATTGTAGAGTGAAAGGATGGTACCTATTTAGCTTTTGTCTCTGCCCCTTTAATTTTCTTATTCACTGCACACTTCTTTCAGAGTCATTCTTTTCTTTTCTTTTCCTTTCTTTTTTACACCTACCTTTAAATATTTTATGGGTAGAGAGCTTATAATATGTATTGTCACGGCAGTTGTCTCTAGAGGTCAGCAATGAGTTTAATAATGAGATGCGAACCAGTGACTCTGTAAAACCCATTTCAGGTTATAAATGGCATGTTTTATTGAATCTAGTGTTAAAGGTTGTTAACGTATCAATTGGTGATGGTCAGGGTTAAACAAGCTTCAACATGAGCCCTCTCATGTTAGGAAACTGTCAGAAAGGTATTTTTCCACCCTCCTCTTCGCTGAAGCCAGGGTTGTGTATCGCATCCATTTTTTTCTGGGGGTGTTCTGCAGCTTAAACTCTCCAGGCCTGAGCTGGATCTTGTATTGATTTTGCACCAATATAATTTTAAGCACAACAGCATCGCTCCTGAATTCAACTTGCTGGTGTGAAAGGAGTTTGGGCCATGAGTTTTCATCAGGAACCTTTGAAATCAAGTCAAAACCCAGCTGAAGCATCCTGTTAAATCTTGCCTCCTGCTTCGTGAATGTACCAGATTGCTGACATAATGAACTTGGGGTGATTATGTGTGACAGAAGAGGACGATTTTGGGTGCAATGAATGTGTTTGTCGGGTAACACTGATCTTTATGTTGTGACCATAGGCTGCAAAAATAACTTCTTCGCATGAATTCAGTCTAAAGTTGGCTCCTCTAGTTCAGGCAGTTTGAGAAGTTCAGAAGTGAGAAGTTTTTAACATTGTTAGAATTGCCTTTATTCAAAATATCTCCTCTTAGGAGCATATAAATGCAGCTATAAAGAGCGTCTACAAAAGGCCTGAATTTGGGTTGTGTTTTTCTTTTATAATCTGCATATTCCTGAATTGACAGTACTTACCTTTTTTTCCTCTATTTTTTCACCACTCCGTTGCCCCTCAGAGACATCAGTAACCTTCAACGGGCTCATGGAGCAAGTTACACCTTTTTTCCTTCTTTCTCTTTTTGATTGCTGAGTGGACATGCTGCATCACATTCCCATGAATTTTAAGTCTCCTGCAGTGCCCAATGTATTGTTGATTTCAGGATAAATATTAAGCACTAAAGACAGAGTACGATAGAAGTTCCCCTTTTTCATATAAATTTGATCGAGTAAGAGTGGCAGAAAAGTGCTGGGCTATTAAGGTCCATTTAGGAAATGAATGATTCGAACAGAACAGACTTGTTAAAACTGAAGCAAATGTATGCGTCCTGGCGACTACACCTACCTTGTGGCTTTGCCTTTTCCTTAGGGCACAGTGGGGAGTTTGGAGGCAGCACAGGCAACGCATTGATTTGCAGGGCCAGGGAGCATTCTGGACTTTGAGTAAATCTTACAGAAACATTCACAGCTATATTTTATATTTTCTGAAGAATCCAGCATCTTTTTCCCTGGAGGCTAAGTGACTCCACCGAAAGCAATACAGATTTGGGTTTCTGTGCTGCTTTGAAAGCACATTTGATATGAGGGCATGGATGTTCTCTCCTGCTCAGCTGTTTTTGTTTCCCAAAGTTTGTCATAATGGTCTTTTATTTAAAAAATGGAATTGCCTCTGACATTTTCAGGCAATACTCAGCTCTGCTGCACTGAAAAATGATACAAAAGCAGATAGAGCATACATTTATTTATCTGCTCACGTGAATTGGTAAAGGAATTGCTGAGGAGAGAAAAGGCAGTGGCCCTGCTGCTGCCGGAAGGTTTGTGCAGTCAAATCCCAGCAACTGTGCAGAGGCTGTGAAAGAAAATAAAGGACGATTTTTTTGCAAGCTTAAAAATTTCCCACATTGAATCTCAATGTGAGGTCAGTTCTGAAGGCTTTTGAGAACCTGTAACAAAATTTCCCTGAGTACACCACAGTGGCCTCATGTCTGGCTATAACCTATGTCCATGGAAAAGCCACACACTCTCAACAGAGGGAGCTCGACTGTTGTGGTGTTGCTATTCCTGAAAGAACAAAAGCACCATTTGTAAAACTTTTGTTGGAGTTATCAACAATTCAGTGTGGGAGCAGCATCATTTAGTAGAGAAAGCTGAGGACACACCATTAGGATGCTGTGAGATGTTCAGCATGGAACGCTGCACACAGGGGTAGGTTTCCTTTGCAGTAAGAGGGACATGAATGGAGGAAGAGGTTGAAAAGAAAAAAGGATTAGGAGTTTTTATGGAAGGCAGAATTGTTCCATGTTGTGGTGGAAGCTTTATGAATGAATGTATAATGTATCCTAAAACAAAAAGATGGAATACCGAACATTTATAGGAAGCTATTGTAAGAAGCAAGATTCTCTTCCTCTTCAGTCCTGAAAGAATCAGCACGTTTTTTTTTAATTACAATCCAAGTTCATTTGTCAAACTCAACTCCTCTGAGTATGTTTGAAATGCTTGCTAGTTCTTAAATTACTTGAAAATTCTGTCTTGGTTTTGGCAGTGGTTGAGCTCAAGGAAAAAAAAAAAGTTAGTAAAACAGAAACCAAGCATGCCATAAACTAATGAGGGCTGTAACTTTAGAGGTCTTCTGAAACTAGATACACCAAATTAAAGATTTATACGAGTCCTGTGGGCCCAGTGATCTATTTTTTTTAATCTTCCTGGTTATAAAATGCTCCTTTACCATTTTATTTTTTCTTAAAAGCCTATAATACAGTGTCATTTTGAATTTATATAATTTCAACATATTTAATATTAAATCATGTGTCTTTTTAACCTTTCATTAAAAACATGATTCTTGATTTTTTATGACTATCCAACCTGCCTTACTCTCTTTCATTTTTGTTTTTAGATGCATCATCCTATTCAGATGAAACCCGCAGATAGTGAAAAGTCAAATGGTACGTGTTTAATTTATTTTTACTTAATTGTGACTCTCTCTAAACTAAAGCAAGCAAAACATTGTGAGAGGTTTTGCTTGTGTGGTGAAAATTATATGAGGTAGTTTCCCTACACCTGACATGTTGGGGAAGGTATTGAGCTGCTCTGAACTGCCTTTTATCTTCTGCTTTGAAGAAGGAAGGAAATGTTCTCAGAAAGGGTCTTCCTTGTACCTCCTGTATGTCACGACCCGCCTCACTGCGTACATCTCTCCCTCGGCTTCTCCTAACAGCAAGGTGATGTGCAAGCACCTGATATTGATAAGATGGAGATGAAATTTTAATGGCGACATTTAAAAATAAAGGAAACAAAAAACCACTCCTGTGTTAACAAACTATATAAGCAGATGATCAGCCTTAAACATTTGCCTAAACTACCTTTTTATAGAATGATGCCGTTCTGAATCTGAGCCAGATTTAGGTTTTAATCATATGCTTCATTATGAACTGGGAAACCCACTTTGCAGCTCTCTGTATACTTATTCCTCTCAACGATTGAAAAATGAATGCTATAAAGACAGTAATATCCATTTGGAATACCAGGGTACTGCCTAAGTGGATGTATATGACATGCAAAACAGACAGCATTCTAAATCTATTAAACATGCCAGGTTTATATATTCAAGGAAATAAGATAATCGAATGGTAACGCAACCTGACTGGGTGTGATTCTTTAAAAATATATACATGTGTATATTTTGCCCCTTGATTTGTTCCTGTAATTTTCTAAAATATATGTTAAAGATATCATCTGCCTTCTTAGATTGCAGGAGCTTCATTTTCCCATAAGGCCCACATAATCAGAGCTGGTTCCTCCAACAGGCATCTTTGCACCTCATTAATTAGTAATCAGGGCAGAAGCCGTGCACTTAGAGATCTACATACCTGCAAATGTAAATTATGATTGGGCTCTAAATCTCTCCACAAGGCTTTTTTTAAGGCTTCTTTTTTTGCTAATTGTAGTGCAACCCTTTTTTCGGGCTCCTCCAAGGATTAGGAAGTTTGGAAGGAAATTAAAACTTCACATTATGCTAGGTTTCCCATTATAACAACTTTCCAAACAAAAGTGGCCATGAGCACAGGAAATTCGAGCTGTAACCCTTTTGTAAGGGAGGGGGTTCGCTCTCTCAGGTTAGAATCACAGAATCACTGAATATCCTGAGTTGGAAAGGACCCACAAGGATCATCAAAATCTGACTTCTGGCCCTGCACAGGAAAATCCCAAAAATTACACTGTGTGCCTGAGAGTGTTTTTCAAATGCTCATTGAGCTTTGATGGGCTTGATGGCATGAGCACTTCCCCGGGGAGTCCAGTCCAATGCATACCCCCACCCTCTGGGTGAAGAACCTTTTTCTAATAGGTTTTATAAGTGATTTCTTGCTGTCTTCAAATGCTCAGAGTAGAGGCCAAGGCATCAGCATGGGCAGAAGGGCTGAACTGTTCAGGCACCACTGCAGTCAAGGAGAACGTGTCTGTTTGAATCCAAACTCCACTCCATGGTATTTAGTGCTAGAAGTGGGCACAGTTATCCCTTAGGCACAGGAACACTGGCCTGAACCCCCTGAACTAAGTGTGGCCTCTGTGGGTTCTTCTTTCAAAGACAAATTTCACCTAATTTCACAAATTTCCTAGGTATATTGGAAAAATAAGAGGCAATGGGCCAAAATTGACTCCCGGTGAGTTACTTGTTCATTGCCTGAAGTGTTTCTTTGTAAAGGAGATTGAACATATTGGCAAAACACTATGGGGAATTGTGCAAATTCTGTCTTACTCTGCAAGTAGCACCTGCTTGGAAAGCAGGGTACATTGGCTCCTGGCTGCTGCTGTTAGTCCAGGGTTATCTGCATGAAACTCCTGTCGGCACTGTGGGAATACTCTCTTATTTTCTGGCACCTACTCCAAGCGTGAAAATCATGAGGGGTTGTCTTTTTTCGCTTCTTTTTTCTTGCCTTTTTTGTATTTTGGGGAAAACAAATTGTCAGATCAGAGGTTCCAATTGTCAAATTAAAAACCTTTTTAAGTTTAGACTCCTAGAGGGTGTAGGAACTTCTGATAGGCATGTCCTAGGGGTGGTGAACTAATTTTTTTAATTGACTGGAGAAACAGAAGGCAAGCTAATACTGCAGTGATGCAGTATTTCTGCTCCTCAGAAAGACAGGGCGTAGGCGTGGGGTCCATGGAGTAGGTGACAGTTTGCAAGCAGCTTGGAGATCCAGAAAGAACAGCAGCATGGGGGATGTAGAGGCTTGTTTGGCACGTGTTTTCCATATGCCTCAGGCTATCCATCTGAGGGGGTATATTATCCATGCCAACAGCAAATTGTAAACTGTACCTCTTCAGCCAGATTGGTAAGTTCAAAGGGAAAGAGAAAGAAGACATGCCAAGGCATCTTGGTTTTCATGATCCGTGGTGTTTGAGCTTTTGAGGAATACTTGAAACCCTTTGATTTCTGAGTCATGGGAGGATCCCAGTACATTTTGTAGGTAAAGTGGTGTTACCCTGTTTTCAAAGAGGTTAATAAAATTCTTTTGGTCAAAATTTCCAGATATCTTGTAAACAGGTATGCAGAAGTTGTTAAACACTCGCTGCAATTCTTCTGAGCTTGTACATGTTTGTGAATGATCGATAGACCCATTCAAGAACCACAGGGAGGAGGAATAGGTCTTCTCATTCAACTTACAGAGGTTTCCAAAGAACAGTATTTCCTGTGTAATATGTCCCCTCCCTCTATTGAGTTCCCTGCTAAAAAGGTTTAAATGAGCATCCAAGCCAGAGAATACCAGGATGAAATACTCCTCCTTCTCCATCACTGTTCCTGTCCTTAGGTGTGCATCACTGTCCCTTAGCACCAAAGACCAAGCTCACCTCGTGGAACCTGGGAGATGGCTATGGAAGAGACAACTCCTGCCCACATGTTGCTAACCTAGACCAGGTTGCTCAGAGCCCCGTCCAACCTGGCCTTGAGCACTTCCAAGGAGGGGCATCCACATCTTCTCTGGGATACCTGTCCCCATGATTCCTTCCCTGTGTACAGTGTGTCTGAGTCATTTCTCTGCTTGTGCAGATGAAGCAAAGCTTAATTTCTTCCACCAAGCTTTTAGGAGCTAGAGTTGATGGGGCAAGACTTGCCTTTAAATCTAATTAATTTGTCTAGCCAGGAGTATTCTGAAAGGCTTATTGTTGAGAAATGTAACATCTCTGAAAGATTTTCAGATGATGAATTTTGTAGCGTGTCCTGGTCTGATTGTCCAGTAGGTCTAGTCTGACCACCTTTGTGCTAGGTGGTTGTTTTAACCTATCTACAAAGTTTTGTTTAATTAAGGATTATCTTCCAGAAAAACATGGGTTTGACTTTGAAGGCTTCACCATTACTTGACTGTTAATCACTCACAGTATTTATCCTTTTAAGGACATTTTCCCTTTTTTCAAACAAAGGGGGTTCCTGCACTCTAATGCCAGAAAACTCATGAACACCTGCTTGACTCTGAGTTGTCTGTGGCCATTAACATGCTACAATTTGGCAAATACTTAAATGTGTCTTGGATCTGGATTTGAACACAGTCAATACTTTCAGGCACATATCCCACGGACAGTATGCTCTGGAGTGGATCAGAGTATCCCTGCTCCAGGGAAAATGACAAAATTCTCTATTTAAAAAAAATTAAAAAGGAGGGAGGAAGGTAGCTGAGAAATCCTGTAATTTATTTTTATTTATTTTATTAGTGAAAAGTTAAAAAATAATTTTGAAATTCTAAGTGGCACAACTTCGCCGATTTGGAGGGAGTAATTAAATGCCATATGTTAGCACTAACACATAGAAAAGCCGATAATTAATGCAGGCAGCTCCAGATCCAGGTGTGATTTTGACAGATTGTGTGCAAGGGGTTTTCACAGGCTTGCAGATAGGGATAAAAAGTCTGGTTTCCCCTGTTCCCTTCTGTCTGGTAAAAAAAAAAAAAAAAAAAAAAAAAAAGAGAAAAACCAACCCCCAAAAAAAAAACCACAAAACCCACCATTTATACATAATTAACTGTTTATTGATTTGCTCAAAAGAGAAGACAACTTCTGGGAGGGGCGGAAATGGACTCTATCTGACTGGACTCCTCAGAAATGTATAATAAAGGGTTATAATTTTGATTTTTAAGAATTTTAGGGTTTAAAAGAGAGAAATATTTGTTGAATCTTCAGGGAGAGTTCCCATGATTATTGCAGGGTTTAATTCTTTTGTAGCATTCAGAAAATAATCTCTATTCCTCTGTTCTCCTGGGTTAGCACAAGCAATCTAATACAGCCTGCAAGAAATGCTCATTACCGAAGCAAATTGAGTAAAGCTAAAAAATTAGACCCTTCAGGATGTTATTCTGCACGTTGGATGCAGTGCTGTCAGAAGACAGGAGGCTGGGTTTGAAAAAATCCGCCCCCAGCAGAGAGAGGCTTCATCAGATATAACCTTGGACAGCTAATGCAGTGTTCTGGGTTCAAACCTGGTGCCCAGGCACCCAGGCTAGTGATGGCAGAGCCAGTCTTGATGGAGTTACGAGAGCAGCTCGGCTCATTTTAAAACAGGTGTCTGCCCTCATCACACGGGGTTCCTGCATTCTGGGAAAACCCACCCCAAATCCAGCAGGTTTAGCACTGGGTGTGTCACTCCAACTGCCCTGGCAGCACAGCTAACCTGCGTTTGTAGTATGTTGGGATGGATTAAAGGTGAACCCCATAATGTGTTAATCAAGATGCTGTGTAGTTTCACACCTTTCTTCCTGTAACTAGAACTTCAGGTCTTGTTTACTGTGACCTTCTGGCTGCTTCTGCTCCATCAAGGGGGGGTACTCAGCCACCCCATCCTACCAGCTGCTTCCAAATTGTTGTATCTACTTCCTTCTCACACAGTGGTGCAAAATAGTCAGAAAGTTCAACTAAGCCTATGAGCAAGGTTCAGAAATAATGATGTCAAACACTCGCCAAAACAACGTTTGATCTTTATGGATTTTGAATTATTGAAACCTACTCCACGTGTGGGAGAGAGAGTTAACAAGAAGCAGTGAAACGCTTAAGAGATACATGCACACACAGTGCTGACCCTTGTGCATTGTTATCCTTCTCCCCAGCCTTCCTCTTGGCCTGCTCTCATTGCCCAAAGCACTTGCAGCTCCCAAGCTTTGTCCAGTCCCTCAAAGCTCGTTTGTTCCTCCTGTCCCTGCAGCTGGAGCTCAGGACATCTAAGTGTTATCATGATGACCAAGATTTGGGAGTTGGCTGGAAGGTAACAGCCCTATCTACTGTCAGTGGCACGGGAGAGAGTCCCATGGCACCGCCCATCCCATATTGCTGGGAGAGGTGAGATCAGTCACTCTTTGGAGGAGCTGATCTTTTGGCTGGAGGTGACATAAGTTAAGTGAGATGGGTTTAGAGTGCCATCCTTCCCCCAGCCAGCAGCAGGTAGCACCTGCCCCGAGCTCAGCACTTTGCTGGGTCACACGTGTTTAATGTTGGGCTCCTCATTTTACAGTCAATGGGAGCAAGGCAACATGCACAGGAAAATGCTCAGGCTTCACAGATCCAAAGCTTGCTAACCTCTAACCCCTCTTGACCCACACTTCTTGCATCCCGTTGTCTATTTGATTCTCAAATCTTGCCTGCCTGACAGGTAAAGAATTCATTTCAGAAAGAAAGGAGAGAAGTGGCTGACCAAAAACACAGAAGCAGATCTTGGCAGTCAGTCTTATAGAGGTGAAAAGCATTCCTTTCTCTGTGTGAGAATATATGGTTAAAAACTCTCTCAGCCTAATAATATCAGATGTTCTATCAGATGGAGTGAAAACATGTCATTTTGATCTTGACAATTGTCACTTTAAATGTTTTTTATGCTGGGCCCCTAGCCAAAAAAAGAATAGCAATTTTCTTAAGCTTCAACACTGATCAGCACTGATTAATGGCACTGAATGCAGAGCACGTCATCATATCAATATGTTTTCTGTACTCTGAGCATTCTCATGAAATCTGCATTTTTAAGATGTACAGTACACAGGAGCTGGATGTTTAATTTACTATAAAATCACCCTCAAGCAGCAAACCTGCAAATCATGTTAGTTAAATGGCATATTTATAGGTTTAGCAGCGAAACCGAAGGAGGCCAGTGGGGAGTTTGTCGCCTGCTACTCTTTGGAAAATTAAAACAAAGCCGCCTGTTTGCATCTCATTTCTTTTGAACCTCCATGTGAATCTCTCTGGTTTGAGTCTTTGTCCTGGCCCCAAAGCAGGACCCAAGGGACCTCCTTTGGGATGCTGAGGTAGGCATTTGTTCAACTTGGCCAGCAGCAATTTTTAAAAGAGGCTTGGAACCTAGGGTAGACCTGCACACTGTATTTCAAGCCTAAAATCAACCCAAGTTTAAATTGACTGGTGCTAGTTGAGACACAGACAGAAATTAAGAGGTTCATAGCAGAAGGCTATGAACAGAAGGCAGTGCTTGGACCTGTGCTTGGCACCAAGGCTTCCCTCAGCCTGACCTTGGTCTGTGGTATGGAGAAACCCAGTCCTGGCAGCCCAGCTGGGTCCTGTGTCTCAAAACCTCTCCTGCACCCTGCCCATAGTCTTTGGCTGTTGTTGAGGGGACAAGCTGGCCAGGGAACTTCTTCAAAAAGATTGCTCAATGCAGTATAGGAATGGTAAAAAGCCAAGTTACAGGGATCCTTTCACCAGCAGAAGTGGCTGCCTAGACTCCTCTTGTAGCTGTGAGCAAGGCAATTCAGTTTTCTCATCCTTAAAATAATTATTAGCAGCATCAAGGTCAGTTACGTATTATGAATCAGATGTAAAGTTTCATAATAAGACATAAATATATACATATAAAAATATCCCAACTTGTAGGTCTTATTTGCAATCATGCACATTCAGCTCCTGATCTGTACATAACTGGCTCATCCTGTGTATTCATCATTTTTTTAACCCTTTCTGGAGGGTTCACCTGCATGTGGAACCTCAATATAAAGTGTGAATGAAAAATGTTCAGTCTTGAGGAATCTCTGCTGAGGAAAGCGTCTTCCCCTGGGTGTTAAATTCACGCCAATTTTCTTGCAAGCTTTTAGAGCGAGAAGCTGGGGTTGCAGGGGCTGGTCTCTGTTTTGGATTCTGAAAAATGCACGGTTTTGGTGCTTGCTTGGATAAAAGCTACAAATACTTTTCAAAATCAGCGATTTAAGGAGAAAATTACTTCAAACGCTTCTCATGATCAATAAACATGAACCTCTTCTTGTTATTCTTGAAATTATTAAATGCACTGAAAGTGTTGAAATATAACACAAATAAAATCCTAGAAAAAATGGACGCAGTTCCTTCTTCCCCAGCTGCAATTTATTCCATTTGACAGACTCGTACTAATACAGGAGACAGAGTTGGAGAGCAAGGGAGGATTCATTATTTTTTTTTGGTAAGCCCAGAAATGAAAATACTTCGTTACAAAAATAATTTGCACAATAATAGAAATAAGTAAGTGCAGTGCAGACTCTCTGGAGTAAAGCTTTCCTCCTCTCTTTGCTTCCCCACAAACCCTGACAGTCTGCTCATTAACAGGGAATTGGATTTACATGCCATTTCCAGAGGAGAAGAAAGCACTGGTGTATGCACTGTATAATAAGCACTTTAGATTTTTGGTTTAATATAGATGGGTGGGTGCGTTAACATTTTTAAGTCTTTCCAGAGTGAATTAGGTTTTGATGACCTCTTTCATTTTTGACAAGAGTCCCCAGCTTTAGACCTGTAAATTTGAATTTGATTAACAGGACTGTATGCGTCCTCCTGCAGCAGTCCAGCTTGTGCTGGTTTTGGTGACAGTGCAGGCAGGAAATAATCTATCAATACTTCAGGTAAAGCACCTTTTTCATGGGTATTTTTTGCAGACTCAGCATCATTATGAATCTGAGGGTCTTCAGGTGATGTCCCGGAATATATGCCTTGTGTCCTCCTGAAGAGGACATGGCTGTGGCAGTCTGAAAAAAACAAAAACAAACCAGCAGAAAAATTTAATTCATTCTTTTTCCAGAGCAGTCACTGGACATCTGCCTTTCCAGTGCTGTGCATTAAGTTGGCAGAAATTGAAAGCTTCGATAGGAACTGCTCTCTCAAAACATTTCTCGGGAATATTTTTCATTAGCTCGTATCATTACATGCAAAATCCCTTCTTCACTCTCACCCCGTCATGATTTCCTTCACACATGAGGGGGGTGAGGGAATTTATCTGAATTAGAATCTATGCAAAGATATCTTTAAAAGTCTGTCTAGCAGAGGATGCTTTTCTTTTAGAAGCCGTTATGGGGAGGTGTATGCAGAGTGACTAAGACAGCCAATTAATATGTTGTATAAACAGCAAGCACCACTAGAAAAAGGAGAGAGAGAAAGAAAAATGAGATATTTGGGGTGGGGGTTGGAAGGGGGGAAGGAAGGTTGTAAGTATAAAGTGTTTGCCTTAGGACTTGTCTTCAGTTGCAGAGCCAGACTCACATGACTGGAGCTTGGTTTGATGTGGTAATGAAGCATTGATCACAGGAAAAAGATGAAATGGCCTTTGCTCATTCATTATTTTTATCTTCTAGCTGTGGAAGACAGAAAATTGTTCATAGGAATGGTTTCGAAGAAGTGTAATGAGAATGATATCAGGGTGATGTTTTCTCCGTTTGGCCAGATAGAAGAATGCCGAATCCTTCGGGGACCGGATGGGCTGAGCAGAGGTGAGTGTGCAGCCTGTAAAGTCTCTTTCCTTAAGTGCTAATTGGGAGGTATATGTCACAGCCAAGGTAGGCAGAGCCACTGTCTGCAGCGAGAGGTTATGCTGTAATACGTCCCACGTGATGAAGTTATCCACATGAACTTTTCACAGTGACTGAAATTATCACCTTTTATTTCCAGTGTCAGAAAGGTCTCTGTGCCAACATATTAACTTGTGTTATCACCCTGTTTGTCAGCTGGAAAGGTTCCTTTGCACCCTGAGAAAACACCCTCAGTTTTCTGCTCTCACAAAATCAAAGTTGCTTCCCTGACCCCATTTCTGCTTTGTAGCACAAGGCCAAAATAAAAAGAAAAAAAAAAAAAAGACAGGACTGTAAATGACCGCTTAAAGGCATAAAGGGTCATGGGAACTGGCCCACGTTGTAGCACTCTCTATCTCCTCCATTCCTGTGTTTTCTGTAACTATATGCAAAACATAGGTCTGCTGTAACAAAGAGGTTAGCTTGAACCTGAGAGCTTTGCCTGGACAAAAGTTTGTAGTAAGAGATTTCAAATTTTGTGCCTCTACCACAACTCAAAAACCAGGGGAGAGGTGTTAAGCAGCACCATCAAGGGTGGTCAAGTGGGTGACCTGAACTTGGAAATGAAATGCAGCACAGACTTCAACAGCCAGTGATCCCTTTTGAGTGCAAAAGTGCCTTTTGGGGAAAGGCCTCCTGAAAACATATTGGAAAGAAAAATAAACCTATATTGATGACCCAGAGTGCATATTAACTCCATGGTGTGTGGACCTGAATTTATTCTCAGAGTGAACCTTCTCAAAATGTCAGTGCCAGGGGTTGCTGAGTGGAGAAGAAAATAGGGATAGTCCCATCTGTCAGTGCAGAAGGATGCTGTGGTAGCTGCTAGAGTCATTTAACGGCACAGGGCAGAAAGTAATTTTAAGTGTGGAGCTGTGAAAAACATCACTTCTATAGAAAAAAAATAGAAAGCACAGTTTATGCATTTTATTACATTTTCAAAAGGCACAGAAAAAAATAATAGCACCCATTTTGCATATAGACATGGGTATAGATTTAGAATTCTTCCTTTGCTTTTGGATTTACATGTTTCCAGTAAGCTATAGGATCCACAGTATTTGTGTATGGGTTTTTTTGTTTTGCTTTGTTTTGCACAGTTTCTTTAAAATACTTATAAATTTCAGCAAGGGTAGTGCAGGTGTTCATATATGTCATTACTCTCTTTGAAAGCACTTACTGTGCTACTTTTGAATAGTAAGGACTTGTTGCAAAGACACTCTGACAATAAATAGAGAGTCCCAAGAAAATTATGCACTTGAATTTATGTTTTGTGATCCCCAGCCTTTTGGGGCTGGGATGCAGCAGCAGTCCCTTCAGGCAAGGAGAGCCTCACAACGCTGGCTTTTGCCTTGGGAAAGATTAAGGGAGAGGTCTGAGGTTGGTTTTTGCAGCTCAGTAAGGAATGTTTACTGATGGAGTCGAGTGAAGCCATTATCTTCCTAAACCCAACATTGTGGCAAAATAAGTATTTCTGATTTTCACTGATTTCATTGTGCAAGTAGCACAGGGAAGGGGTGATGGAAGACACAAGTGGGAAAGGAGCTAATTAACTGCTGAAATAATAAGATCTGCACATCAGATGTTTTGAGCCCCAAAAAAGATTTAATTGACTTGTCAGCATCACCCAACAAAGAAATAGATCTTTCCTGGGATACACAAAAATCCCACTGCACACTTGCTTTTATTCAACAGACTTTGGGTATAGCAGGAGCATGAGAAAGCTAATTATGAAATCCAACAGAATAAGTGAGCTTGGTGGGGTAGTTTTGTTCTGCCATGAATAGCAATCTCACGACAATCAGAAGCAGAGATTCCTAAGCCATGCAGGGCAATGTCATCTGCTGGCCAGCATCAGCTGTAGAGTTAATGTGCTGTTCTCTCCTGCTGGAGACTGAAGATCTCGGTCCAGGTAGGTCACACACCAGCAATCGTAGCAGAGCTGTATCCTCTCTGCCAGTCAAGTTCATTTCGGCCACAATCACGACTGATATTCTATCATGCCCTCATGCATCATGCCTTGTTAAACTCGAATTGCCTTCTACACACCCATGTTCACACTTGAAAATGAGTTCAGCTGCGCCGACCAGGTTTTCAGGCAGATTTTTATCAGCTTCACAAAACCACCACTCCATGAGCAAAGGCAAAGTGTTGGGAAAATGGTTGGTATTGCAGTTGAAATGAAAAGTGCTGAGGGAGATCTGCAGTGGAGGGAACTTGACTGAAAAACTACAAGGTGAAAACCTGCTTCACTAAATCAAGAGGGAGAATTTATACAGTTAAACCTTTGTGAAGGGTTCCAATCCTTAATGAGTTTTAATTCATATTTCCCCTTCCAAGATGTTAATTCCCTTTACCACAAACAGTATTTGTTTTCCCAGCACCGGTCTGGATGTGCTTCCCTCCTGGACACAGAGGGTTGAATGAAAAATAGTCACTGTCTTAGGAAAGCACTGACCCTGCCATGTCAGAGCCTTTGGGGACTCATTTCAGTGCTCACAGCAGTGAGGTAGAAACGTGGTCCAGTAAACTCCATTTGGCATCTCTTTTCAGTTGCATAACAAGTGCACATCATGGGATCTCTGGATGAAAAGAGCTTGAAAAGTATCTTCCTTGGTATTTGTGCCAGCTTTTGAGCTTTGTTAAAGGGTTCAGGCAAATAATCTGCGTTACCAGCAGATAGTTAGTTGCAAGGAATAGCTCCAGGTTATACTCCTCAGCAGAGCAGTTTAGGTTTGGGCCAGATTGTTTGTTTGCTTTTTTTTTACTTAGTAAATTAGCTATAAAGGTTTCATTTGACTTTTAGACCATGTCTACTCTACAACAGCAGCCTCACTGCTGGTGCAGTAACAGTGTGCTGTCAGCTCATGGGTGAGTTGTAGGGGTTTAGTTTACCACGTGGCGCCAGTAGCAAGGAGAAATCCTGTCCTGTGGCATCAGGAGAAAATATAACACTTTGTGATGAGTGTGATATAAGTGCTAAGATAAAGGGAGAGAGGGAGAGAGATGGAACTAGTTGTTTCTGTTGTAGTTTCTAGCCAAGAGTTGACAGAACTTTAATAAAGTCACACCCACTGCTGTCACTACTGATAATGGACCATCAGCATTTCAACTCCAAATTCCTATTGTCAGCTGTTTGAAACTCAGCTGTAAAATGAGACTAAAGTAATGATACAGAGCTCCAGTGGTGGAGCAGTGCATTTTAAAAACACTGAGATTTTTTTTTTCCCTGAGTCATGTTATTCACTCCTACACTTAAGAAATAACCATTGTTTATACATGCAACTTGTTATATTTTGATCAGCTTCAAGAATAGGCAGCAACCAAAAGGCATTGCTTTCTGAAGGCTTTGGGATAGTCCCTGTGAAATTAGTTGGCTGGCAGAGAGTAATTCCTAGCTGTGGAAGGTATTAAAAAATAGAAATACAGCCCTGTTGGCTGTAGAGATAAAGAAACCCAGCAGCCATGGAGGCTGTCCCTTGCTTTAGCAGGGTTTGTGGGACTATCTAAAAAAGCTTGCCACTGCCTGTACGATATTCATTATTCAGAGAGAAGGATTCAGCCTGCAGGGTTGTTTAATCCAGCACTTTCTCTGAAGAGCTAAGTATGCTTTACAAAAATTCATGATTGTGATATCATGTGCTAAGCTTCATTATCATGAAAAAGCAGAAGTGAACTGCCTCAGATGATTAAGATTTTAAATCACTTATTGTAAACGGCTTAGGCAAACTTTCAGACCTCCTGACTCCCAGTGCTGTGTCATGTCTACATGACCACAGATGCCAACACAGACAGCCACACAGTGATAGCTGGAGTGTGCAAAAATAGCCAGAAATACCCAAGTTTGGTTTGTAGCTGTGCCACTGATGTGCTGTATTGACCATGGATGAGTTGGTCTCTCATCACCTCTGTTGTTCTGTCCCTTAAAATAAGGATAGCAATGCTTATCTGCCTTTGTAAAATGCTTTTTTTAGATCAGTGGATCGATGTCTCTGTATCACTCCAGGAATTATTACCATCCATAATGATGATAAAAAAAATCCTCTTATCCTTATCACAGGAGCACCACGCAGAAAATTATTCTGCTGTATTGCTAAGTGCAGATTTATATATCAGATACAAAAAAGAAGTCAACTGGGTTAATAGCATGCACTGAAAAAACCTGCTAATAACATGTAGAGACAGTTGGATATATCATGAAAATTGTGAAAAAGCTCAAAATGCATTTTTCTACATCTTCTAGGCTCCTAATTGTATGATTTTTTAACAAAACATCACCAGGCACATGGGACAAGTGAACATTTCTGCAGACATTGATTACAAGGATTGTTTTTTTCATTCTTTCTTTGCTTTAAGAGCAGGTTAGAAATGGAATAGAGAGTTACGCCATGGTCAGGCAATTTAATTTCATGAAAATCCATTCATAACTTTCAGATTCAAGGGTTTTCTTGATGAATTAGTGAAAGAAAATTAGTATTTGCATCACAATTAATTGCAGGGAAGAGTAGGTGAGGTGATTTTATGGCTTTTTTTTTTTCCCTCATGGATATTTACTGCTTCTTTCTCAGCTAAAGTACTGTGAAGTGCCAGCTATGGGTACACCCTGGATTAGGGGTCACTTTCTGAATTGTGTATTAGTAAGTGGTGGGAAACAAGGACAGTGAAAGTGCTGTATTTTTAATAGCTCTTCAGAAGCACGTCCATGCCTTATTTCTTTTGCTGTAATGTGGTAACATTTTCATTTTTTCCAATCATTATGGCACATTTAATTTAGTTCTCCCTTGCTGAAACTCTTTTGCAGCTGGGAAGGAAGAAACACATCCAAGTGACCAACGTCTCTGCTGGCCTTTGGCCAGTAACTACATCTCAGATTTCCATTACTGCAGCTTTGCAGCAATCCCTCCCCAGAGGGGAAGTCTGAAATGAAATGATTTACTAGTTTTTATTCCAACAAGAGGGTCATCAAGGCACTGTTAGAGATTGTGGTCTTTGGTACCCGTTTGATTCTGTGTTTGTGTAAATTCCCCTTACTGGAGCCTGTACTCTGCAGGGTGGGTAATTGAATGTCCAATTAGAAATGCTTCGAGGGAACCATGAACTTCAGGAAATTTAAAATCTGGGAAACTGTCACCTGGTCAGTAGTCAAGTCAGTAGAGCTGAAGAGCTGAGGCATGGTTACAGGAGGTGCCTCTTGTTACCTTGATGGGCCTCATATGCATAAACTGAAAAGCTTCCCTGTGACTTTCAAAACTATTTCCTTTGGGCTGCACTTGGTCTCAGACCTGTCGTTGTGTGTCTTAAGTAATACCCAGTAACCAAACATCGTTACAATAAACAATTTGATGCCTTAATTTGTAGATGAAATGTATTTTAAATACTAAGACAGATTTTTGTATGATGCTTTCATTAGAAAGCTGTTTCCCAGGCTGTTCCTTCCTTCAGATTGGTTTGTATTAGCAGAGTGTAGAAAAGGGAAAGTCTATTTTGCAATCTCAGCTAGAAATATTTTAACCCAACTAGAGCTTATTTTTGTCACATTTCAATTTCCATAGCTTTTTATTCAAGCCTTATCTTTTCTTTAAATAGAGGCTTTCATCTCAGAGGATCCCAAATACTCTTTGGAGCAGTATTTGGCAGCTTTTCACTATTGTTTCTTCACAGAAATTGAAGAAAAACTTTGTTTATGGTGAACTGGGAAGCTGTGGTGCAACCATTCCAGCACCAGCTGCACAGCCACCACACACAGCACTGTGATTGCTCAGGTGTCTTTGAAAATCTCTGGAGTCCTTTTCTGTGTCAGAATAGTCACTGTATATATATATGTATATATTCTTCTTCTTTTTTTTAAATTGTTTACACCTGCCATTCTTTCATCTCCAGCACTTGAAAACCGTGTTTTTAAATTTCCAAACAATATCTGTGGGTTTTGCATCTCCTGTTGTCTTCACTGAGGGCTTTAAAACCTCTGGTAGACCACAGTGGTTGTATGAGTTTCTTGTGTAGGTATAAACCTTATCTGAGGCCTCCATACTTAAAAATGTTCTACTTCACTTGCAGCTTGCAAGGATTGGTGTTGTGTTAGACCGTGCATGAACTGCTGACTGAACATTTCACAACAGTCTAGGAAGGCTTGAGATGAGAAGAAACACATGGAGCAGGAGCTGAAATGGGACAGAGCTGATATTTTTTAAATTTTTCAAATATTCAGATCACCCAAGCAGCAAGCCTTAGGTTTGGGATTGCACAGATCAAGGAGGAGGAGGCTTATCAGATTTTTTTCAAATTTCTTTTCAGTTTGTGGTGGGAGGGGGTGTAAGGAGCAACCCCAAGAGTTTAGTGTTCTCTCAACCGAGATGGCAGATGTGATAATGTGCTCCAAAACACATCACCTGTGACAGGGCTGGGTGCCTGCCTCCAATTCCACCTGCAGGAGGAAATTACTTCCCGCAGCCTTTCCCCAGTTAATTGTTCTCTGGTGTAGGGGGTGAGAGGGCAGCCTTGGAGAAGCAGCTGAAACCCTTAGACCTCCTTTCTCCCTCCCCTTTTGCTTCTGTCACTGATCCCTGACACTTTGAAACCAGAGCTGAAAAGTAAGCGCAAGATGACTTGCAGGATGACTGTATTTACAAAAGAATCTAGTTTTTGGTGGGGCTAGATAGCTGGTGGTACAAAATGAAGTAATTTCAAGTCTTTAGCTAGAGAAATATCCCCCTCTCCACATTTTTTTCTCCCAGAGAGCTCCATAGCTCCGGTGAGAAGGGAATAATTGAAGTATCGGGACTCAGTGTGGTAGAACAGAAACAGTTTGCTTGTAGCTATTGGTCCGGAAGGCCTCAGCCCATGGCACGCCAGTCAATGCCATGTTTCATAGGACGAGGTAAGAGGCGATGAAAATCTTTCTTGTTTCCTTGCACCACGAGGCGTGAAATCTGATTAGTCTTGTCCTCTTATAATTGTGATTTACGGTCCTAAAGCTGGCAGTGTGTTCCCAAAAGACCACCTGTGTCCATGCGATACACTGAGTGAGAGTATGCTGGAAAGGGTTTTCCCAACCCTTTAGAAACATAAACAATGAAATCCAGTTTCCTTGGACATCAACTTCTGATTAAATTGTAGGTGCCCAACAAAACCATCTTCCTCGAATGCATATGTACCCCATAGAGGAAAATCTGGGCCTGCCATTGACCATGGCAGAGAATACAAGGATCCCAGAGCAGCTTTTCTGACCACTTAAATTACAAATGCAAGTTAAGTGATAGGGTTAAGTAGACATATTCCTATGATATAGGCTTAGCTCTCTTCCAGTGTGGCAGTCTGGTTTTGAGGGAAAGGACTCAATATTTCACACATAATAAAATGTATAGTATCTCCTACTTCATGCATAACATAATGTATGCACACACATAATAAATATACAAATTTTGTGTGTGAGTGTGCAGGTTTGGTAGCTGAAAAATAACCCTTGAGTGCGAATACAGGTATCAATGTCTGGAAAGATGGTTGAATGGAAATATAGCTAGAGTTTAATTGGGGGGGCTTGATGGTAACCACTGAAGGTCTGGGTTTTCAAATAATTTAGAAATAACTTTGTCTACTGAAATTTTGCCATGGTTATTGAGGTAAATTGGGTATTTAATGTGCAAATGGCCACTGTCCATTGGTGGGAAATGGCCTGCTGACTGGAGATAACAAGGGGACCTAACCTTGTAGCCTCTGGCTGGCAAACCCTAATTAAAATGCAGCCCCATCCTCTCTGTGGAATGCTGTTTCCAAATGCTCATATTCAAGCTGCATAACCTCATTCATCAGGCATTCCCCTTGCCTACAGAACAAGTTTCTTTCAAATTGGTACAGAAATCTGCTGCGAACGTCTTTTTGCTCCGTGACAAAGGCAGCGGGACCCATGCAAATGGGTTTGGGCTGAGGAGTGAGGAGGAAGGCTTTGCAGTGGTGTTGGGCACTGAAAATCCCCAGCAGCTGAGCTCTGTGGTTAAAAAGAGAAAAAGCTTAAGGGAGGGGATAGTCTGCTTTATCTTGAGAGGAATGCAGCCTTGTTTCTCTGCTGATTCACATTTCTTTTGAGACCTGCTAATTGCAACATCTCTCAGTAAGTTACTTACAGCAGAACTGCTGGGGAGAAATTGTGATAAATGCATAAACTGTGTCTTATTGATTTTTGTTGACTTTTTACATGCTTCTTATGCATTCGAAACCTCCATTCAGTAATTGTCACTATGGTACACACTCCTGGATAATGAGAGCCAAAGAAGCGCGTGAAGCAGTTTCTTGACCATTATCAACAATATAATTCAAGGCTCTGTATGAGGTTCCTTGCCTGCCCTCCAGTATATCTCTATTTGTGCTCATCCCCCGTTGAATTTGCAAGACAAGAAATGAAAACCCTTGGCATTATTTCCTCTGTTAATGGTAATAACAGAAATGGTATTAAGAGAGATTACTTTCAGACTGATGGTAAATTTGGGCCTCTTTAATTTTAGTGCACAGCAGCAATATGGAATCTAAGCAGAGGTACTGTAGTTTATTTACCTTTCTACTGCACCTTTTGTCTAGATTGCTGTACAGAAAGCTGGTTTGTTACATCGAATTCTGTGACAGAAATTTGTTGCTGAACGAGATCAGTATAGCAACATGTAGTGTGGCTAAACCGTAGTAAGACATGATCAGCTGTTTTATTACCTAAGAAATATGTGAAGTTTGTGTAAAAGAATTATGATTTCCGATTTTATGATGCTCACCTATCAGCTAGAGGTATATAAGACAGTTTAGGTTCTCTTGAATCAAGGGCCTTTACATTAAAGAGGAAAAAAAATACCGCATGATGCAAAAATGCATTGACTTTATTTTCATGACTAGATGTAGTGCTTTTGGGTAATGATCAGGCATTGCTTTCTCTTACTGTTGTTTGATTAAAATGTGAATACAGTCTTGACTTGATAATCTTACCAGGTACACACAGAGCTAAAAAGAAAAGGTATTTTATGCCTCAAATTGATTTGCATAAACCAAACAATCTGTTGCTTGTTGGATTGCAAAATGGTTTATTTTGCCCATTGGCCACAGGGGCAACAATATTGTATTTTTGATGCCAGAATGTAGCTTTCATGCATTAGCTCTCAAATGACAATATGCTTTAGCCTCTCAGTGCTTAGATCTGCTTCATTTGGAAATCTTTTAAGTAGTAATAATAATAATGTTTTGAGGAAATTGAGTGGAACACTAAATTATTCTCTGAAACCTAAGTTCAAACTGTGCAAGGCTAAGGGAGCTGAAAATCAATGCACTTTTAAAGTCATTAGAGATCACAAGTGAAATAAGTCTGTGTTGCTTCAGCTAAGCTTTTAGTGTGCCATGGTATTATTACAAAATCAGCCTGAATCTGCATTAATTTCACAGTCTTTTTCTTTAAGATGCCCAAGGGTGCATGAAGAATAAAATGTAAATCTCAGGAGGCAATGTTTTTATTAGCCAAAAGGGCAGTGAGTCATGCACTAAAAAAGTTGAGCTGTACCATGCCCAGTGTAGGTATGGCTGACAGTAGTAAAAGAGTGGAAAAATAGCCCAGGCATTAGCCTACTAGCTTTTCATTATGATTTAAAAGGCTGAGGAGGAAAAAAAAAAAATTATTTTTTCCGGTATTCATGCACATAGCTTCAGAATTGTTCCAGTTTGCAGTAGCTTTAGAATTACACTTGTACCTAGGACTTGTAGAAACAAAAATAGTGAGAATTTTTATTTTTAATATGTTATTTTCTTAAATGTTGAGATTCCACCTCCATTACTGGATTTTGTCTGAGTCTTTTCACACATAGTCACAGGCTACACAGTGTAGTTTTTCTTATTCTAATTTGTGTGATCATTCTTGGTGCATCACAGTAATGTGTGATGTTATGGACCCCTTTATTAAATTCTCAATTCAGCTGTCGGCAATGCCAGTCATTTATTCACAGTTTACCTGCACAGAAGCCAGAGCAAGCAATTGTTAATGCGTGGTCTGAACAGACTTAACAATGCAATCCAAAGGCTACGTAAAAGCCTTACTTATTTCAAACCCTGTGGCTAAAGAACAAAAACAGAAACAAAACAAAACAGCATGAAAAAAAAAAGAAAAAAGAAAACAAAACCAAAACCAAACAGAAACCTTTCACATCACCCATCCCCACCTAATTTTTTTTCTTTCATCTATGGTCAGATTAGCAAGTCAGCACTGTCGATAAATAAACTAGAGAAGTTGTTTATTTTTATGTACTACTGAGAACAGTGTCGTCTTGTGGCCGTTCTCGTAGACTGTGTTGGTTTAACAAGCGTCCAACCCTTTTGTCTTGTTGTTTTTTGTCTTTCCTGCTCCCTGTCCCCTTGTTCCCACAGGCTGTGCGTTTGTCACATTTTCTACAAGGGCAATGGCACAGAATGCAATCAAAGCCATGCACCAGTCTCAGACCATGGAGGTACAGTACTGTATCATTTGCCCTTTCTTTGTTTTCTTTGTGCAAATGATTGCGAATGGTAAAGCCATGCTCTCCTGGATCAGATCAGACACATGACAATCACAGATTTAAATTTTTTACCAGCTCACTCTACTTGTCTTTGTGAAGCTTTATTTTTCTTGATCACCTGAAAGCGGACAATAAGGTGGCTGTGTGGTATCCAAACACGGCTCCCAATCCTGTTTACAGTGGCATTCAGCAGAAAATAAAATGCTGTGAATACCACTCCTCAGTCATACTCAGAGTATATCTGATGAGTAAATTATCTCTGTTTTTAGCACACATACCCCCCAAAGAAAAATCTTAGTTTCTTTTAAATAGATTTCTAAGTGTTGTGATTTGCACTGCTCTGAGAAAAAAACTCAAGAGATTTAACATGGCCACACTGAGTTACTAGTGCATGTGTTTTTCTGCAAATAGAATCTCTTTTTAACTTAATATAATTTCGCCTTCTTCATGTAGCCAATAAAAATGCTAATGATGACAGAGCATGTTGAAGTGTGGCACTTCCTGCAGAGCACTGTCGTGGCTGGCCCCTCGCAAGCAGCACTCTTTATTCCCTTCCAAACTGCCTCTATGGCCTTGGATTTTATTGTGATGAGCAGCTCAAAACTTTAAACTTGTTCACTTAACGTGACTGTAGCTGCGGGCTAACGATCCAGTCACTGGAGTGGTTATCGAATGCCACGGCTTGTCTGGCAATCTCAAAACTTTTTTCAGTCTGTGATTTTTGTCATGGTCTTTCAGAATTTTGCACAAAAAACCGCACAAGTATGAAATCTTTACTTACTCTGGATCTTCTAGCTTATCATTGGAGAGTGCATGTTATACTGTATTATGTATACTGTATCTTTGTGTAGTGATGATTTTTCTCAGAGGTGGCATTGATGTTATGTGCACTTGTTTCTTTTTTTTTTTTCCTTTTTATTTCTTTTTCCACCAGGACCTTTCACTTTTTTTTTTTTTTTTTTTTTTCTCTCTCAGTGATTTTCCTTTGCAATGCTCTAGTCTCCCAAAGCATGCTGGGTGCTAAACAATCATTATTGCGTCATGTCGTTGAGCTGCTTTGTGTAACGAGCCAAGGGGGGAGATCAGGGGTGGGAGGGTGGACAGAGGAGGAGGAGGAGAAGATAAAATTCCAGCTAGTGCATGAAACTGTCACTAACTGTTTCCTGTATAGTACAAGTAATGATATCAGCATTGCAAAGCTATTGTCTTTCCAAACATCACGTTTGAATTTGGTTGAGCTTCTTTTATAATCAATGTGTTTTCTTTTCAGTGCAATGCATTTTTAGACCCTGGGTATACAGTTTTAGATGAGAATCTGCCAATGAGATGAGAATAATTGAAATTATATTTACTAGAAAGCTGCTGTTATACAGTCTATGCAGTCTGATAGTATATTGTGAAAAAACTGCCACTTTGAGTCTCAAAATAATACGTGTAGTAATTTGTCTGCCATGCACTGCTCCTTTAATTCAGATATATATGTTTTGATGGGTTTGACTCCAAGTTAAAAGGAAATGTTTATTGGTAATACTGTGTTTTACCTATATTGTCCATGTGTTTTAATATATTTTTCTGTCTAGCAAAATGATTTTTACACAGCTCTACTTCAGAAGATGGTAAAATTAAAGACATAACACCTCCCAGACAAATTCTCCCAATCCACTGTTGTATGCAG
The DNA here is from genome assembly GCA_035583135.1 of Lophotriccus pileatus. Lineage (NCBI taxonomy): Eukaryota > Metazoa > Chordata > Aves > Passeriformes > Tyrannidae > Lophotriccus > Lophotriccus pileatus. Next base: position 4,601,066 of record JAWWES010000041.1, read on the forward strand.
CACTCCAAGAGAGGCTGGGTTTTGATGGGATAACTCTAGAGACATTAGCTCTATAGAATCTTGGCTCATTTCTATAGACTCTTGGACCAAAGTACTTCTCGACACCTTTAGAGATGTCATCACTGAGATCTCCATATAGGCAAGGCAATTCCAAATATTTTGCACTTTGAACACCTGGGTCTTTGTGTCACTTGAGCTTGGGCTGGGAGTCCCTTCTTGGAAAGAAGCTGTACACCCTCCTTGTCCATGGGGGAGGGACTCATTGGAGGCTGTACCTACTGCCCTGACAAGACACAGGAAAAGATGAAGGCAGCACAAGTTGCTGGGAAGAAAATGGCACTAAATGGTATGGAGATACCACGCCATTGAAAGAGGAAGGGAGATGCACCTTGTGTATGTGCTGGAAACCTCCTCTCAAGATAGAAAACGGAAGTGCATAAAACAGAACTCACCCTTTAGTCAAAAAAAAAAAAAAAAAAAAATGCTCACTTTTGCCAAGACTTCTCTAGTAAAAAGTTAGCTTGGTGTTGACTGGTGTTAAATGTCAACTCTCAACCTGAAATGATCATCCTTGGACACTTTCGTTTCATGTTCTTTTGCAAATCAAAGTGGGCTATGGGGACCATGTATAGTACACAATTGCATTTCAACCCAATTGCTACAGATTTTTGGTTTTTTCTGATTTCATTATTTTCAGTTCTTTACCACGCATCACTGACCAAGATGAATTTTCAAAGTGGGCTAAAAAAGAACAATGGGGATGTTAAGTCCAGATGAACACGTCTTATATAATAATACATTCTCTTACTGCTCTTTCCACCTGACTTACTGACCTGGTTAAATCAGCTGATTTAAAAAATATAATTGCTGCTTTAGAGTGTTTGCTTTTCTATCTCATTTCTATGGAGGTTTTTTGTTTGTTTGAGGCATTCGAATGCAGCATCAGTAGAAGACACTAATTTGTTATCACAGAGTAAATTTGATACAACAATAACAACCCTTTTCTCATATAGAGCCACTTGCTACATATAATTTCAGTCTTCAGAATGTTTGCTTTCTTGAAAATGATGAAGTGATGAAATATAGAGCAGACAGCGAAAAAATGAATTATAGATTCATAAATTGCAGAGATATTGTTTTTATACAATTTACTGACATTTAAGCATTCATAAATATGTCAGCTGTAGTGTTGAGTGCTGAGCTGCTGAACTGAAAACTGAAATAGCCATATAATATTTCTTCCTTTGATACTCATTTCTATTTCTTTGGAAATAGACTTGATTCTCCTGTACATTTAAGTAGAAAGCAGTAAGTTCCGGTTGTTCTTAGCCTGGTGTTACCAACCCTTGTAATAAATAGAAACAGCTTGATTTTTTTATTAGAAAAAAAAATATCTCTCATACCCCCAACCCCCCAGCTCCTTTTTATTTCTTTTTTTTTTAAATAATCTTATTTTTAATATTAGTATAAAAATCACTAGAGAGAGGTAATCGTGTAAAAAGCCAACTCCTCCATAATGTTTATTTGATTGCTGGAGTGTTATGTGTCTCCTCTCTCCCTCACTGAAACACTGAAAGACCTTTTTACAATGAAACACACAGGAAAGGAACTGGAGGTGGAATAATAAATCACAGGTGATGATTTTCCAAGATAATTCTAAAGGAATGGTGTTGATGAGAGATCTTCATACAAGAGATATATTATTATTGTGGTTTATTTCATCATTTCATCTGATGACTGTGAATATTTTTATCACTTGTCCTGGTATGAGGTTTTTCAGAGGAAAAGGTACATGGCTGCTTTTTGTAAATAATCAAGGACAGGATCTTTTCTGAAGATGTTCACAGTGTTGTGAGAGCAGCCACGGGAAGAATTAGGTTAAGTATAACCCTGCTCCGCATCCCACGCTATACACTTTGGCTAAAGCACTGCTGTGTTTTTTGGACTTGAGTCACTTATCACTCCTACCATTGTGTTCAGATTGAAGTTAGACAAGAAATTAGTATAACAAAGCATGGCGGGTGGAGGGAAGTTATTCATTGGATCCTGTGAAGTTGAAAAGCAGTATGAAATGGATTGGCAGTTTCTATGACTCATAAAATGCTTGAATTAATTTGAAGAACTGAATCATTGCAGTATATAGTTTGCTTCCTTGATTTGAAAAAAATGAAGACTTGAAAGGTTAAAATATGAAACATTTCTTAGCATGGAAAAGAAACAGAGAGAAATCAACAAAGACATCTTTCATAATCACATCTCGTTCTCTCAGTGACTTTGCCCAGGAATGCATAATTTGAAGTCCAAGGGAAATTCCAGCTTACCTCAAAAGTCCACCTGGTCTTTGACCTCCTACTTCTTCCCTACAGTCCCTCAGACATGGGTGAGGCATAGGCTGCAGACCAGATCTCTAGTTCTTTCTTACAGCTTCCCTATTTCCTAAGGCGTCTTACAGCCCTCCCATATCATGTAACAAGAGGCTGATAGAAGCAATAGAAGAAATGGTGGCAATCAGGAATGGGCTGCTATCACCAGAACTAGTCACTTTTGGTCTGCATCCTGCCCTTTGTTCACATCTCAAGGGTGCTTGATACAAAGCGTGCCTGGGAGTGGACCACAGGTGGGTGAATTGGCTGGGGGTCCTTGACACGAACAGGACCAGCGGCTCGCTGATGGTGGGCGACGCAGTAACTCCGCTGCTCACAGTCTATTTACGCAGGGAACACAAGCCAGCGTAGGGCACACAAGCCCAGCTGCACTGAGTGTGACTGCACAGCCAGACCGTGGTGGCAGGGCGGTGTTGGCTGTGTGGTCCCTGGCAGCGGGGAGGTTGGACACCTCTCCCTTTGGCAATGCCTCGAAAACAGACTGCAGACAAAGCATCACATCCATCTCATCATCTGTGAAGCTTAATTAAAGAGGACCGGTACACTTTGCTGTCTCTGGCAGCGATTTTGATAGCTGGAAGGAAAAGAGAGCCTGAGGAAAGGTGCTTTATAAAAAGAACCAGGGAATCAATAATTTCTCCATGGCCTCTTTTCCTGAGAACCAGAAAATCTTAGTCCTTGCGGCCCTACAAATGCCAGTTACGAAGGGAGGGTGAGCGACCTGGTCATGCCATTTCCAGTGGCCCTACAGGACACAGCTGAGCTCAGGGTGCAAGGGTGGCTCGGTGTGATTTAACCCTTCTGTCTTTCCCGATCTGTCTGACCACAGGGCTGCTCTTCGCCAATCGTGGTGAAGTTTGCCGACACCCAAAAGGACAAGGAGCAGCGGCGTTTGCAGCAGCAGTTGGCTCAGCAGATGCAACAGCTCAATACTGCCACTTGGGGAAACCTCACAGGTCTTGGAGGACTCACGCCACAATATCTAGCTGTAAGTTCATTTCAGAGGCGGTGGCTGTATTATACTGTATTTATTTTAGAACCGTGGTAAGCCATGCAGTAAACTCCCTGCAATAAATTGCTAAGCCCTCCAGGATATGTAGTGTGTCTTCTGGGTATGTTTATCATATGGACTAGAAATAAATAACAAGGAATAGAAACCGAATAAGCATTTGAAGATGTGTCAGTGTTGTCAAGGGCAAGCATTTGAAGAATCCTCATGCTGCAAAATAAATCACAGATTCACAGAAAGGCTTGGGTTGGAAGGGACCTTAAAGATCGTCTAGTTCCAACCCCTCCACCATAAATAAAATTTTATTTCATTAGTTTTATTGGGGGTTTGAATGTTAGAGTCTGTTTTTTATAGCTGGAATAAAATTTAAGCTCTTCCTTAGGGGAGGACAGACAGGCAGCTCAATACGGCCTATGGTAGAGGCCATATCTATATGGTGCAGCCTCTAAACTAGAATGTTGTGGATCAATCATCTAATTTTCCACATTTTCATTTGGGAATGGCTTTTGCTTTAATGCATGGTCCTGTCAGTGCAAAACATGTGTGGTTCATACAGCCTCATACAGAAAGTGAAGGTGGCCAGGAAAAGCCATTTGTTTCTCATAAATTTAAAATGGTATTTTCCTTCGTTTCGTCCATTTCTAAGATGAGAAAGAGGTGTTAGCTGCTCTCCCTGCTGGAAAATCTGAAATCCACAGCCATGTGTCTTAGGTCATGGGTGGGTAAGAGAGACTGCCCCGAAGGACAGCTGAGAGGGAGCCTCTGCCTTTTGTGGCTCTGGAGTTGAGACGTTTGGCTGAGGAGCTTCTGGATAACTTGAGAGTTTCTGGTGCTTCTGAGTTAGACAAATAGAACCTTGTGAAGTACAAGGCCAAGTACAAGGTCCTGAACCTGGGTTGGGGCAATCCCAAGCACAAGTATGGGCTGGGAGGAGAACAGATCAAGAGCAGCCCTGAGGAGAAGGACTTGGGGATGTTGTTGGATGAGGAGCTCAACACGACTCGTCGATGTGAGTCTGCAGCCCAGAAAGGCAATTATGTCCTGGCCTGCATCATAAGAAGTGTGACCAGCAGGTCAAGGGAGGTGATTCTGCCCCTCTGCTCTGCCCTCGTGAGACCCCACCTGCAGTGCTGCATCCAGCTCTGGGGCCCTCAGCATAGGAAGGACATGGAGCTGCTGGAGTGAGTCCAGAGTAGGCCACAAAGAAGATCAAGGGGCTGGAGCACCACTCCGATGGAGACCGGCTGAGAGAGTTGGGGTTGTTCAGCCTGGAGAAGAGAAGGCTCTGGAGACACCTTAGAGTTTTCAGTACCTGAAGGAGGTCTCCAAGAAGTTTAGAGAGGGACCTTTTACAGGGGTATTATTAGTCATTATAAAGTCAGTATAAAGTCATTACAAAGTCATTACAATGTCATTACAATGGGTAATGACTTTAAACTGAGAGAGGACAGGTTTAGATTAGGAAGAAATTGTTTCCTGTGAGGGTAGTAAGACACTGGCATGGGTTACCCAGAGAAGTTGTGGATGCACCATCCCTGGAGGTGTTCAAGGCCAAGCTGGATGGGGCTTGGAGCAGCTTGGTCTAGTGCAAGGTGTTCCTGCCCATGGTAGGGGATTTGGAACAGAATGATCTTTAAGGTCCCTTCCAACCCAAACTCTTCTAGGATTCTGTGATTCTGTGAAATAGGTGTGTCCATATATATGTACTGTGTATGCATAAATACATAAGTTGTGTGCATACAATGCTTTGGTATGGTGTTATAAAACACAATTTACCCAATAATTAAAAATATATATTAGTACTGAGGTATGTTAATTAATACCGAGATAGGCTAAATTAATATGTACAAATACCAGTCTAATGAATATCTGTGTGCTTGATTCATAAAGATAATAAAGAAAAAACGGAATTCACAGCAGTGGGGGAGAATGGACTGTGATTGACAGAGATGAGTTATGGTAACTACCAGACTACAGAGGGTTGTAATTAGTCACACTATGTTGGTTTAAATAGATTTAACACCTGGTTGTTAAAAAGAATAAATTGATTAATTGTTTTAAAGCAGCCATGTTATTGAGTTTCCCTTGTGTCTCTGTGTTTCTTAATAGAGATTAGACATTAATATGGATTTACAGCATTGACTCTAGGGATGTTCATTCCAACAGCAGACAGAAGCAAGAGACTATATAAATGTAAAGGAAAGCAGAAATACTCCAAATGTGCAATGATAGCTCATTTTAGTTTTATCTTCATTTGTTGCATTACTGTCAGATGGATTGCTGTGTTGTGTTGTTCATTTGCAGCTTCTGCAGCAAGCAACTTCCTCCAGTAACTTGGGTGCCTTCAGCGGCATTCAGCAAATGGCCGGTGAGTTAAAGACCATTTCATTTTGCTCCAGCTGTGTTTTGTATTCTTAAGCTGTTGAATTCTGTACCTCTAATAATCACATTGTCGGGGGTGGGGGGGGCATGTTGTTTATTAAATGTGGCAGATGTATTGGCAGGGGACAGCTCGTGGTTCAGCGTCAACAGAAACACTTTCTCCCCTCTTTCAGAACTGAAATTAAACCCAGTGCTCCCAGGTTGTGCAAACAGTTTGTCTTGCATTAGTCACCTGCCATTTGGCCAAAGTAACCAATTGTAAATTGCAGGAGAGCTCTTAGTCCCTGCAGCCGTATCCTGCCCTATGAAAAGTGTCAGGAAAGCAACAGCAGGATTACATTCTAATTTCCAGTGAGATTTCTGTGTCCTGAAAAATCAAATTAATGGCATCCCTCAAACATTTTAATAATAGGTGGTGAGGAAAAATGTTCTGACCTTTTTAATGAAACCCAAGATTACAGGCCTACCTTCAGTATGAATTTTCAGGCTCCTTTTATAATCACGGAAAATTAACTGGGTGCCTTTTTGACTTTGGAACCCTAGTCGGCGAAATTACACAACAGAGGTTTTATGTAAAAGTATAATCTTTAGTCTGGAGGAAAAAAAAAAAAAGGAAAGAAAGAAAAGGGGAAAAAAAAGAATCAAAGTGTGAGCGGATTTGAAAGCCAGCTAGTTGGAGGGTTTCTTAGTAATGAGCTGTGTGCCAGTAGTAACTGATGTGTAGTGATTAGCAAAAGGTCACTCCCACTGTGTGACCTACCATGCTGATATCCTAACTTAACATGATGCTAGAGAAGGCAGCATGTGCAGTAAATCAGAGCACAGATGCACATTATGCCTGCCGCGAGGAACTGTTAAAAAGCTTTTTTTTTCTTGTTACAGGGGAAAAAAAAAAATCACAAAACCCCTAAATTGCTACATTAGTTTATTTTAATCATGAACCCACTGAATCAATGGAATACAACATTGTGCTTGCTTCATCATCATAAAACAAGGGCTAAAATATTCAGAAATCTTTACGAACATCATTTTCTCATTCTTTTTTTAATCCTGGTCTTTTGCTTCTTCTGGTTCTGCTTTGAATGAAGCCTGAAGCTCTTTAACAAGTATAGATATACCTCACTGTATAGCTATACCCCACAGGTATTCTTTGCTCAATCGTTATATTATGCCATTATTGCAGTGACATCAGAGACTAATGTGAACCTGCTGTCTGACAATATAAATTGGCCTACAGATGACAATATCTCTGAATTATTCTCTCTTCTTCAGACCTGCTGGCAGTGCTTGCTGGTTCTATTATGTTACACTGGCAATCTAGCATTTTTTTCATCAAAAAATGTATCTTAATATGATAAACAGAACAGAACAGGTCAGTAACAGTTTTATACTTGGCAGTTTTGGAAGTGGTTTTCGGCTCAGAGATTGTGTTTTAATGTTTTCATATTTGGTTAGGTCTACAAAATGAAAGAATTGAGACACCAAGGAAAAATAATGTGATATCTATCGCATTATGTGTACCTTAGAAGTTTTGTTGTCCATTTTTCGCTGGTAGTGTAGATTCACCTCTGTCTTCAAGAACTCTGTTGAAACTAAGATTTTAGTCAAGTAATTTCAGGATGGGCTCTCAATTCAGGCTGTGATTTATTTTCTGAAAATCATACAGTCTTGAGACTAGGAGAAAGTCATCTTAAGATATAGTAGTTGGCATATCGCTATTACTCGAGGGATATACCTTCTCAACTACAATTAGATTGCTAATGCACTCATCTATGGGATAATTTAATGACTGACTGCCTTTCTTGGAAAAAATGTATTTTATATCTTCTATTCATGTTATCAAAACAGCTTGAAGTTCACTCCTTCCTTTCCCCAAAACATATAACTTAAATGTTTATGTTCAAGGTAAAATTATTGATACTAAATTGTTCTCCGAGCTGCACCTCTACATGAAAGTACCAAAGACTAAGAGCTATTTCATTGTTAGAACTGGGAGTTCATGTCCTCTTCTCAAAAATCAGGCCCTGCTATGTCATCCAGTATTAACAATTCGTATATTATGTTTTGTGAAAGGAATAGAAAATACTCCTGTGTCTGCAGCAAGAGCTTGCATTTCCTGCTGAAGCCGTCTTTGAACATTTGTAAAGGCCCAGAGTTTTTTAACTTAGGCTGTATAGGTTCATTTTACAAAAATTATTCTAACATGTAATTTCATATTTCACGTAGTTTGCCTATTAATATAACATTTAAAAGTGGGAAATAAAATCTTGACACAATTGAGAAAGGTGCTGAAGAAGATCCATCATTGCTGCTTCCAAGTTCTTTAAACTTTGTGTTTGAGGGGTGCAGCTTTTAGCCTTTCATGGGTGTGCATACCATGGAATTCAGACACTAGAAGTTTGATCAAAAGCCATGTGAGCTACTGAAATTCCACTCTTACTTGCATGCCAGGGTTCTAGCATCTCCTTTGTGCTTAAATCCTGATGAAGTCACGGTTTGCTGAGTTAGGATTTCTAATAGAAACACCCCCTTGTCCAAAATTAGGGCCCTTTGTATCTGCAAGTATTTATTTGTATTCCTAAAGCTTGTGTTGTCTTGGTACAAAACAGAAAGGACACAGCACACACCCCACTGCACATGTGAAGAATTATTTGCTATGCTCAGTGATATTATTTCTTGAATCAAAGCAATTTTCTTTGCTACCAGAGCGAAGACACTGGTCTTCAGTGTGGAGTTTTAAATTCTCTTTCCCTAATATTATGCCTCAATCTGGTTAAAGCAGTTTTTATGTTGCAAAAGCAGTGGTTCTTTGATTTTGGTGAAAGGAGTGGGATTTTTAGGCATTTGTGATTCAAGAGTATTGGAATTTTTCTGTTTGTTTGGAAGTGAGAATACAGTCCAATGAAATACTGGGATTTATCAGTAAGACATTAAACACACAGCACCAGCTCTAAAGTAGCTGTAGCAGCCCACTGACCCTGCTATATATTTAGCATTTTGTGAAGTCCAAGCAAATCATGAAACTGTTCTAACTAAAATTTGAGATACTAAAATTTGAGAGACAAAAGGTTGTAGTCTGCCTTTTAGCCTTCCAAGCTTTAAGGTTCCATGCTTAATTCCTCAGATTAGGTTTTTCAGACTTTTTATAGAAAAATGAGATTTTAATGAAATAGTTTTATTTCATGAGACAAGCCAAAGAAAACAATGTAATATGTTGAGACTGGTTATAAAGCTGGGAGAGTTGGCAATGCTGCCCTTGGTATTATAGTAATCCCCTGGTCTTGATGGCAGGCACCAACCCTTCCTTGCCAAACACTGCTTCGTTGTCCTGTATAATACATGCAAGCCCATGCAATCCTCATGTGTATATTTTATAGTGAACAATTCCTCACTTTTCTTCCCCTCCTCTGATATCTGCTCATGCTAATTTAAAGGCACTATTTCCTCTCACATGCCTCTCCAGCCTCAGCATCTAGCCTGCACTTTGTCTTTGGGGAAGGCTAATAATGTAGATGAATTACATTATGGGATTTGATTGTCTTACTTTAAAAGACAATGCAAGCTACATTAAGCACTAGCAACCTCTCAAGCAAACAGAAATTCCTCCTTCAAATATATACAAATTGCATGGAAAGCTTGGTTCAAAGGAGATTGATGTCTCTTGAATGTTTGCATTGAATTTGGCTGGCACTAGATCAGGTCCTAAAAGCTGCAGTTATTTAAGCCAATGAGCCTGTAAAGTACTATACAGACAGTATAAATAGGGAGGTTTAGTATTAATAGGGTGATTGTATAAAATATTTGATTGTAGAAAATATTTCAATGTTTTAAATATATAAAAAATATATGATCTATGAAGATTTTCTATTGTCCATTAATGTCAAATGTTTTGGCAGGAATAAATATTGGCTCATACAGTAATATTTCTATATGTGTGACCATTCAGGACATAAAACCATGTGCAGTACTCATAAAAAACACAAAGGATTTCTCTTAATTTCATTGAATAGCAGTGTATTTTGCTTTCTGAAATTATTCAAGAGGAGAAACCGTGGCTTTGGCGCTTCTTCTTTGGCTTTAAGATCCCTAAACCCTCTACAGCTGGGACTTTTCATATTTTTCCAATGTATGGGGGTTTTTTTCCCCAGTCCTTTCCAAGTTCTCTCACAGTTTGGTTGCATTTTGGGTTGAACTGCTGGCCCTTTCTGAGGCCCGTTCAATCCATTCCACCCCTCTTCTGCTACCCAAGCCAGATTTCCTCCTGTTGCAGAGTCTGTAGGACCATATGGGTGAGAGAAACTCTGCAAGGTTCTGCTTTCTGAATATTTTTCTCTAATTGTTGGATTGGCTCAGTAGATCTGGAGGGACCGGTTGGAAGCCAGGACCATCTGCACAAAAGCTCTATACTTTTGCACTGGCCCAAGGATCTTTTATATCCTCTGACTCTTGAATGGCTTCATTCCAGCAAAGCCATATTGAAGGAGGGTTTCTCCTGCTATGACCTCTTTAAGGATATCATATTAAAAGTAAAGGTCACTGAGAAACTGTTTCCAGCTCAGGGGAGATAGCTGTTTCTTAAAGATAACCAGCAGTTTTGAAAACGTTGACCTTAGGGACCAAAAACATTGAACTTTTGTAATACTAATTCCATTAAAAGTCCTAGTCAATTTAACACATACAATTAGATTTTTTTTTTCTTTTAGCTAATAAATTAAACAACTCTGTTTAGCATTTTTGGGGGAGGAAATGTTTGAAGCAAGTGAGCCTGTTCTCAATCAACATGTTGCTCCTTCTCACAGGAGAAGGAGAGGCACCTTAAGAGTAAAACCAATGCTGAGCAGTTGATGAGATGCTTATTCAGGTGGTAAAAGTGCACGACGTGCAAGTCTGGCCAAGTCTGGCCAAGCTACAGAAATCTGTGTCTCTGTCTGGACTTTCCCCAACCAGTAAAGAGGGTGAGGGGCTTCCCTCTGTGGAATGAATTCATCCCACTGAACCTCAGCAGTTTGGAAAGTAGTCATCCTGTTTCCCTGCAACGTCCATGCGGAGAGAGTCACTCACAGGCAGTGATTCATCCAAAAAGGCTGGGGTTATCTATCTATTTTATAGATATTAGGAAAATATATATATTAGGAAGAAATTCTTCGTTGTGAGGGTGGTGAGGCACTGGCACAGGTTGCCCAGAGAAGCTGTGAATGCCTCATCCCTGGAAGTGTTCAAGGTCAGGATGGACGGGGCTCTGAGCAACCTGGTCTAGTGGAAGGTGTCCCTGCCCCTGGCAGGGTGTGGGAACTAGTTGATCTTTGTGGTCCCTTCCAACCCAAACCATTCTATGCTTCTGTGATTCTATTTTAGGATCAGGTGATTCATCCACCTCCTCTCTCTTCTTTGACTATAGCAAGAGCCTGAGCAAGTAACTTTTATTTGGATAAAGTGAGATCAGATGAATCCTTCCCACTAGGATTGGAGCTGTTTCAATTGAGAAAAGCACACTTCTTGCCAGGATATTTGTGTTTATAGCATATGTAACCTGAAAATGGGCTGAAATCCCACATAAGTCAACAAATGGCTCTAGGGGGGTTGGAACTAGATGGTGCTTAAGATCCCTTCCAATTCAAGCCATTCTGTGGGTCTGTGAACTTCCAGTCAGATTTAAGCATGTACTCTTAAAAAAACAGGGCAGAATCAAATGTGAACTTAAAAGTTGTTTTAAGGGCTTTGCTAAATCAAATTGTAACTGGTCGGGGTACCTCAAGCACTGTTCAGTTAAGCAGCTTTTCAAAAGTTAGGCAGAATATATATGATTTGATGGAGGTAGCACTCAGGTTTCCTGTCTATTTTAATTATTAGAGTATAGGTGGAATAACATCACACTCCACACATTTACACCCATTTTTACCATCAGCATCCAAAATGGCTGATGTCAGTGTCAGCAAATAGTTGCTTTTTGGCCTGGAGATGATAAATTTTACCTTAATCCACATTTTTTAAGCTGCAGTGAGTATCTAATTCAGAAGGTATAAATCCTAGTAATTGAGAAGGATAAAATTTCTGAAGCAAAAGAAGTCAAGTCAGTGGGAACTGCTTATGAGCTATCAGATTTGGTTCTGATAATCACCACTGACTTTGAAATTCTCTGTGCATATGTTGTCACTAAATGTAGCCAGTGCCTTCCGTTTTTAGGAATTTGTTCAGCAAGCAAATCTCAGCTATTTCCTAATATGATTTTATTATGATTTTGGAAACTCAAGAGCTGATGAAGCCTAAGAAGTCTTCAGGAACGGCTTGTGACTCTGTTCCCTCCTCTACAAATACCCAGTAATTTCGAATTTACAGTTATCACAGGAGAAACGCTGCAGTGACTGAAACGAGGCAAATTGCTTCATTGTATGAAAGTTTGTGTCAGAGGCAGCACAAGAAGTTGTAAAATGTAAATCTCGTGCTCTCAAATTTCCCCGTGTTTTCACAGAACTGCATCTGTGACTGTGCAGCACTACAAAAATTTCCTGTGAATGTGCTAATAGGCCTTATGAGAATGTTCTATCACCATCCATCTGTCACTTTTTAACAGGCCTGATTGGCAAGCACTTGTAACAACTGACATCTGTTCTCGCTTATTGATATGTAGATTTATGGTAATTGCTGTGAACAATAAGACACAAAATTACCTAAGGTGAACATTAAATTAAATTTTCATGCCCCTATCCTTATAAATAATTTTTTTAAAAAATCTTAAGTTTCAAGCAAGACATACTGTGCATCTGTTTTGTACATAATTTAATTGTTTTTTTAATCTGCCAAATGACAAAATGAAAGTTGAATTTCCTTGCGATCTTGAATATTTGCCAAGCTGATAGTGCACTGGTAAATACATGTTATTAAAAATGGAATCAAACTGTATTGTGATTCTGGGTTTTTTAATCATTTCCCTTTAATTCCCAACATTGTCTCCATCATGAAGATCAAGAGTTATTCCGTACCCAGAAGGTTTTTTTCCTCTACGGCAGGATTTTCATTTTTCATGTGCAGCTCTGCCTATGAGGCTGTTCCTCAGTGTTAAGCGATTTGCATTTCTTCAGAGAGAGGTGCATTTGCTGAGTGAGCAGCACTTTCAAATAAAACCCATCTACTCATTTGCGGTCCAGCCCTGTTGCGGGATTTGGGACTGCTTTGAAAAAAACTGTAGGATCTGAAATGTGTGCAGAGAGTGTGTGAAAGGAGAGAGAATGAGAAAGCAGATTCATCATAAGGTACAGAACTCTACCTTAGCTGGGGTTCAGTTGAACTAAAAATCCCCAGTTCTAAGCAAAGAACTTTTTGGGACTGGGACTTGAGAGCATTTGGCTTCCCTCCTCCAAGGTTGTCCTATCAAGTGGGATGTTGACGCTCCTGACAAGTTGATGGGAAAAACCAATAAAGAGGGAGGAGAGATGGTAAAACGCCTGGGGAACATGAAACAGCGATGACAGGACTTATTTTTTAGATGTTTGAGCAGACAGAGGTTCCTAAAGAAGTTGCATATTAAGTGATAAAACTGTTGACAAAATCGGCTCTAGAGCATGCTGGGTGAGTGTGTGCCCTGAGCCCTTGCTGACAGTCACATTTGGGTGCTCGTACTCAAGTGTGACAACAGCAAGCAGTCTTTTTTTTCCCGCAGGCACCCAAGCTGACACCCTATAACATCTGCAGACCTGTTTTGTGGCCACTGTCTTATAGTCACCTCTACAGCAAAACAGATTAGATGGGGAGACAACTTTGTCACCACCGAGCTCTTGTTCATTCATCTTCTGTGGGCACTGAACTCATTTGTCAAATCAATGGGTTCCTCTTGTGCTTCCACAGGAAACATCCCACTATATTTAAAAAAAAAAAAAAGACTTTGTGGGATGACGCAATGATGACATTTGTTTTGCATCCCCCTGGGCACAACATTGGAATTTGGATTGTGTCTTGCAAAATTGTTTGGGTTGGCAGTGTTTGAGAGAAGACTTATTTTTTAAGATGGTCATTAGCTTCCAAAAAAACCCGAAAGAGCTTTTTTGGTCACATAATTCCTCCAAGTGTGTTGGAGGAATCCAAGATTCCAGACTAAGAAGGGCTATATCTTGGATCAGCTAAAACCTTAACTCCTACAATTGTCATTGTGTCACATTTTCAAAAACGCCATCTGAGCTGACTTTGGGTATTGACTGAGGCACAGACATTAGAACCTCAGCCAGACCAGGTGCTCACCTGGGGCCTGACCTGCCTGTTGAAACATGCTGTATTAAAATTTGGGGCTTTATTCATAAATAGATGCTTATGTCATGGTTCACCTCACAGTCCCTCACACTGGGACAGTCAGAATTCTTCTTTACGGGGCTTGTTGATTGACTCAGGGCAACCTGAGTCTGCAACATACGTGTTTGAAAGTAATATCACTCTCCGTAATTGCAGGAGTTCCCAAATCCTAGAAAATACTTACCCTTCATTGCATTTTTTTTCTTCTTAAGCATACTTAGAAAGTATTATATTTAACCAGTCTTTTTTTCATCTTCTCCAAGTTGTTGTTAAGTTCCCCTGGCTGAGAAACAGAGGGTGCAGAGAGAAGTAATATCTCCTGTAGACAAACTAATGTTCAGAAAAAAAAATCAAACAAGTTTCCGTGCATTCAAGCCCTCCTTTGGCATTCCCCAAAACTCATGCAGTCTTCCCAGCTCTATCACTAGTCTAGAAAAGGTGTTACTCTTCCTACCATCTAACCTTTCGGGCATGTACTTGTATTATCAGGGCCACAAGAACACAATGAAAGTCTTTCAGTCTCTTGGGTTTTTGCACTTTGCAAGTCCTATTGAGGGCTGAAGCAGCAGGTACACAGATCTCCTTTGTGTGTCCAAACCAAAAGGATGATCTCTCACTGCCATCCAAACCAACTCTCTCACATCCATATGTAAACGCCCAGTCTGAACATCGCTCCTGTGGACAGTTGGTCTTACTCAGAGGATCCCAAGAAAGATCCAGTCTGGTTAATATTATCTTATACCTGCATTTAAGTCTCTTACTGAAGTATTTTACCTCAGAGTCAGTGTCTAAGTACTTTGTCTAGTCTAAGGTAAAAGGTAGGTACTTTTGAAGTCCTCTGGAGAGACAGACTCCTGTCCCTCTGATTTAAGAAAAGGTATGCCATTGGCTGTTCCTTAATCATCTTTTTTTCCATTTCACCTAATTTCTGCTTATTGTTTGTCTTTTTTTACTTGCCATCTAAATTAAAGCCCTTGCTATTTAAATGCCTCTATTTTTAAAGGTGCTCACTAAAATGCAGGTATATCTCCCCTATATCTTCTAAAGTAATGAAGCAACAGATGACGGAGTAACTTGATATCACAGTCCAAAGTTTACAGCCTAAAAGTCCCAGCCTCATTGATGGCTCTGTGGTCAGGCTGATACTAATTTGATGTACTTAGTTCAAATATGTTTTTAGAAATGAACTATCAAAAGGAAATTGAGCACAATTATTGGCTACTGCGCAGTGTAACCTTAGTAGTTATATTCAGAGGAGATTTGGGAAACAAATTGTGTTCATCCCAATTATGTGACCTTGTCCTGAATGTGTTTTAAACGTTAGTTATCTTCTTTACACCCCCTGTTGTGTCAGGAAATAATATTGCATCTGGGCTTCACACAGAGTTTAAATTACTTTTAATTCTACACTTCCTTTATAGAAGAGGCACAGACCAGGTTTAATTTTCCTGAGGCATAGGCTTGTGCCTTTGCTGCATTTTCTCAACTCCAAGGTACAGAAGTGAGAGATGCCATTCAGGGAGTGAGGAGAATTGAGTTTCTTGGCAAGGCACACCCCAAGCTACACATCCATTGAAAGTAACTCTTTATTTTCATGATTATGATGATGATGGCGGTGATGATGATGGATACATGTTTTAATTAACCCTATTGCTTCTCCACACAGGCATGAACGCTTTACAATTACAGAATCTGGCAACTTTAGCAGCCGCAGCAGCCGCCGCCCAGACCTCAGCTACCACCACCAATGCAAATCCTCTCTCCACAACGACTGGTGCTCTGGGAGCCCTCACAAGTCCCGGTAAGAGCAGAGTGCTTGATTTCAACATGGGAGTAAATGGGACCCTGAGAGTTAAAATGGTGATTCCACGTTGCGTTTGGGTTTCGTGCTCATATGCATTCTTTAATTATTGAATACGTTTTTGTTGCCGTTGTTTTTAAGGAAATAGCTACTTTTTCAAGTGGTCCAATGTGGACATGTTCGCCTTTCCTGAGTCATTTCAGGGGCCATTAAAGCCTAACAGACCCATCTTACAAAACTCTGTCTGAAAACTGCAATTGCATGGGAAACTTAAGCTAAAATTAACTTTTCAGGAAGAATTCAGAACATGACCAAATTCTTCCTGTCCTACAGGAGCTGGTTCTGAGAGAATGATCTTTGATTCTCAGCACATGCTGGGAATTGCCTTTACCCATCATGAATTTTTGTGAAGACATTCTCTCCCTTTTTTTTTCCTTCTCTTTTTCTTGCTGTGGCTCGATTGAGCTTTCTTCTGATCCTGAGTGTACAGTCACAGAAGTGATATCAGATGCACAAGGAATACACACGCAAAAGACTAGTCAAAAGACAACTTTACTGGGGGGGAAAAGAAACAGGATGAGAGCTGGGGATGTCTCCATGACCACCATGTGGACTTTTCAGCCATGACTGTCTGATGTCTGCGAAACTGTAGAGAGAATCAGGGTAAATTCAGACTTCAGTAACACTTCAGCATCTCCAGAATCCAGAGAGAGTGTTATTGATTCAGTGTCGTTACTCGGGATTTACAGTGATGTAGCTGAGTGGAGAATCCGGCCGCTTATCGTTACATAAAGGCTGCAGGGTGTAATTATTTGCATCATGAAGTGGGTTTATTGCTGTTCTAAAAAACATTCGTATTATTTTAGACACTGCTAAAGAACGTTTGCGTTTAATCTTGT
The DNA here is from genome assembly GCA_035583135.1 of Lophotriccus pileatus. Taxonomy (NCBI): domain Eukaryota; kingdom Metazoa; phylum Chordata; class Aves; order Passeriformes; family Tyrannidae; genus Lophotriccus; species Lophotriccus pileatus. Next base: position 4,617,821 of record JAWWES010000041.1, read on the forward strand.
TTAAGTGTGTATTTATTCCCTGTGAAAAAGTAATTCATGGCAGACAGTTCGAGCTCATCAGTAAGGAAAACAGTCTTCACTGCACAATAGAACTGGGACCGAGCGTGGTGCCGGGTGTTGGCACTGGCCAAGGCTTCCTGTTATATTGCGGGTTTATTGTTTGTTTGGGACAGAGGTTAATACTTAGTTTGTGCAGAATTTTCCTGTTTCTGGCATGAGCCTCACCTCGACCTAAAAATAATATTTATTAGCAACATCTCTGAGAAGCAGGTTGGGTGAAAATAATTAATTTTGTCTTGCTGATATATAAAAATATATATATATATATATATACATTTAAACCTGAGCAATCTTTCCCCTCCATCCTGGAGCTGGGACTTAACGCTTTGCAAAAGGCAAGTCCCAGTGTCAGTGTTTCCAGGCTACTGTCTAAATGTCACCCATTTAAAGAAGCAGAAATGTTGCATTTCATGGATGTTCTGTGGTATCTCTGTAGTTTGGCTGAGAAGCCTGTCCTCCTAAAACAACATATCTTGACCCATACTGGCAAGACTTTTCAAGGCAACTTGGTGTTCGGTGCTGTGGTGCAGAGGGACTGGAAATCAACTCCTTTTTTATCATTGCTGCTCTGCAGCAAAGCGGCACCACAATATTCCTGTCATGCACTTTGTCTTGCCATGTCAGCAACACAATCTTCTTATCCAGCCTGGCTGACTTGCTGTTCCCTCTCTTAACATGGTCTTGAGGCTCCTGGAGTACCTGGAAGGTGTTTTTTTCTGATGTCCAAGTCTGCAGAGGCTGTAGTCAAACAGGTGCTTCAGCTGGGCTGGACAGATACATCAGCATTCTATTGGTGGTATTGTAGAGCAGGCACCACTGTTTTTTCCAAAGAGATTTTGTTTAACACATTGAACTTGTTATTTTCAAAAAATTCTGGACATTTAGCCTTTGAAATAGTGTATTCAGCGTGCCAGTTGTTTTTGACAGTCTTATAGATGGTACCTGTACACAATTGTTTCTAATATTAGACATCTTGTCGTGCCAAAGAAAAACGTGTATCTGATAGACCCACTGACCTATTTATGTTGCACAACCAACCTAAAATGAAGCCTTATTAAAATGTTCTTCAGTTTAACCTTCCTTATCTGGTTCCACATTCCTCACCCTATTAAATATTTTGTAAATCTGAATAATATCTTCAGTGATCCTCCTCTGCTCTATGGAAAATGAATTTAGTTTGATAAAGCTTTTCATAGTAGCTCCAAGTATTGCCACTAAAGCTTGAGATACGTTGGCAGAAAGCGTTTAAATCTGACTTTTAGTGTGTGGATGTTTGGAGGCCTTGAGGATATTTTTTTGGTCTAGTTTTCTTTTAATAGAACACTTCAGTTTTTTGTGTTTCATAAGTGTAAATTGTTTTGTCTGATTTCAAAGCCTGCACTAAGCCCAGGAAGAAATGTTTGTGTCTCTCCAGATAATGTATTAAATTAATATTTCTCAGTTGAGAAAACAGCCCAAATTTAGGGCAGTGCAAAGGTAGATGCTTAAATTTAATCCTTTGCTTGATGTTGTTAAGGGCAAAATACTGCACAGAACAGGGGTGGGCATAAGTATGTGTTTCTAGGATGCCTTAAACCGCAGCAGCCACATAAATCATATCCACGTCTCTACCCAGGTATAACAGTGTCTCTCCTGAAGATTTCTCCTGAATCAATCTTTGACCAAGAGCTCTTGTTCTGTCCTTTGTAAACATTTGTCATAAGAGCCCCAAAAGGTGGTTATTTCAGTTAAAATTCATCCTGAAGCTTAATTTTACATAGATAATATATATCAACCTTTGGTGAATCGAACTAGTGCAGAGGGGATAGTGGTGAGACCAACTCTGATGCACTGGCAACACAGAAAAACAGGCCAGGAAGTGAGGAACCAACAGGACATGTGATATTTGAGGATTTCCAAACAAATTAAGCTCCAATGATCTTTCCCTCTTACATTCTGACTAAATAACTTTGACTGCAAGAGAGTGTAAGGACACTCATTCTCCTCCATGTGCTAAATACTTTCTCTTATGCTTGAAAGACTATTCATTCAGAAAGAACAGAGACAATACAATCCCCCAAACTATTAATTTTTTCATAATTGTAAATTTATAATTTCAATTTTGCATACCCATGGAAGTCTCTCCCTACAGCATTGTTAGAAATGATTTTTTAAAAGCCTTTGCTTAAAAAAACATGAAAGATTAAGCTTTCATTTTAGTAAAAATCCCCTCAGGCAATAAATAGGTTCTTTTGTCTCTTGGCCCTGGAAAAAAAAAATTAAAATGGTTTAAATTGCCTATGGTTAAAGTAACTGTTTCTTGCAATTATCAGATGGTAGTGAATAAAAATTAAAATGAAATCATGAAAGACTAAAAGCCAGGTAAATGCATATTATGTCTTTCATGAGTTTCTCATGGGTCTTTTGAAGACTCATTTAATCATGTTTCTTGTCTTTTATTTTGATATGATAATTGTTTCCTTTATTTACTTTAATCACCCCTATTTAGTTAATTAATTCTTCACTTTATTTTCACTTCACTTGCTTAGGATACTTTTTCTGTTTTAAAGGCAGGTAGGAGTAGTATTTCATACCATTTTAAAGGCAGGTACTTGCAGTATTTCATAAAGCAAGGAGTTGGGCTTGGGTAGCTTTTACCTGATTCCTGGTTGTCTGATCCAGTTTGTCTCAATTTCGTTTTGATTGGGCCTTGGAATTTTGCACTTCTCGTTAACTGGGAGGGGATCTTGGAGGGACTCCCTCAGCTGTAGGTATCCACAATGCAAATTTCCCAGATTATACAGGATGAATCTCAGCTGAATGTCAGGAACTTTATTCTCTCCTCCAGAGGCTGTCCTTGACACGTCCTGCAAATGGATCACTGAGCAAAGAGCTCACAGGGAAGCTGCTATTCCAGAGCCTGTGGAGATTTAGGGTTCGTTCAGTGGGTGGTGGGAAGGCCTGGAGCTGGATAGGAAGGAGGGACATACAAGCTCAGGATCAAAGTATCTGCCTCTAACACTGTCTGACATTTAATTTGCCTCAGTTGACCCACTACCCTAATTTTCCCAAGAATGATAACGTGTATTTTGACTGTCCTGGGTGGTACCAGATTAGCACAGCTGTTTAAAACATGGACCACTCAGAGCAGGCTGGTGAAAGCCATGTCCCATCAAGGTTTGAGTATCTCCAAGGATGGAGATTCCACAGCCTCTGTGAGCTCATTTCAATTTTGTGTCTTAAAATTCATGCACAAATGTTTTTTTCAGTAGCCAGTAGGGAAGCCCTTCTATGTGCAAATGAAGAGACGAAACATCTAATTATATATCCAAATTTATCTGCATGAACATACACAATGTAATTTCTGAGCTGTGGGGGGATAGAATTGCTAAACCAGAAGTTAATTCAGTTTCAGACTTGGGAGCCTTCATTTTCCATGACATTTTCATGATTATTTGATTCTCTAAACTATTATTTATTCACACAGCTGAACTAGCTATTCATGCTTCAGTAAAAAACTCTTTAGGTTTATCTGCTCTGTAAACCTAAGAGGAAATATTTCTGGGAAAAAAAAACAAAACAAACAAACTGATAGTGTAGAAAGTAAGACTTTTTTCTTTTAATGACCCCTTAAAATCCAGCACAGCTTTTGTCATCTTGTATCAGTATTCAGCCATTAGCTCTTATGTTCAAAAAAAAGTTCTCCTAAGCACAAAAGTCTAAAAATACTCATTTTCAGACAGATGGTGATGTTGAAGAATAACAGCCCCAAAAAAACCAGAAGACTGTGAAGTATAGAATAAACTGAAAAAAAGAAAAAAATTACACTGCCTGTCCTGTAAGAAATAATTTATTCTTTCCCTCTTCTCAAAGCAGAGAATTAGAACTTCTAGCTATGATCCATGGCTCATTATTTTCTCTGCCCCCTAATCTGGGATGAGGGTTGTCTTTGTTAGTTGAAGGTGTTCATGTTGTGAACACAGTTGTTGAAATGTTAGAAATTTTGTAGAATATACAGGATACTTCAGGTGAGAAGCAGTGAAGAATGTTCAAATAATCATTCTTAGAAGATTTGCTTTTTTTGTTCACTTCAGTACAATACGTTTTTCTCCAATCAGCGGTGCAAGGCTGACACCGTGACATTCTGTTAGAGGCCAGTGCACCCACTGAGATAGCTGTGATTCGCTTCCAGGACGAGGCAAAAATAATCCTACCAGTAGGTGTGTAAGAAGGTCTGACAGTTTGCTAAAGAATGAATTGAAGTAGATGCTTCACGTTGGAAAAGATCGGTTTAAAATGCAGAGTGGTGCTCGTCGCACTGTAGTACGAGTTGATTATTTTTGTACCATTTCATGTGGAATTAATGCAAGTTCCATTATTGTAAAGCCATTTAAAATAAGCATTGCTAGTTTTGTAGAACACAGAAAACTTCCCTAGTGTAATTGTTCATTATTTTTAGTATTAAGACACAGTTGATAAATATAACACCTAGCTTAAATAAAGGTTTATAAATACATTATGCATACAGTGCACATGCTTAAACATCCCAACTGCATGTTTTTAAATTTTGTGTTTAAATCTATTTATATAACCAGCACCTTTACCTTAGTGCTTGGAGGACAGAGAAGTGCAATGCCTTAACCCTGATCTCAGCACCAGTTTTTTGAAGGTATGTGTTTTCAAGGAAGCTATGGAAGAAAATCTTGCCTTAGCATGCCCATCTCCTGTTATTGGACTGCATAGGTATGTGATGAGAGAAGTAGTCAGCTGGTCTTGCCCACATGGTGTTAAGTTTCTGAGTCTGTGGTTAGGCATCTAAATAAGTGAATTGATTTTGACTGCTCCTAGTGCCCAGAGATTATGCTGCTTCTTGGAGAGATATATTGGTACTAAGCCCATCTGATAATTAGGTCACACTTAAGCAGGCATGCAAACAGAAGTTGGAGCCAAAAATAGGGAACTGAGCATGTATTTTTGACCTATATTTGTATTTTTAATAATGCTTCAAAATGTCCTAAATTCCTGAAGGAGAAGAGAGTGGGAATTGTGGCTAAAAATCTCCCGGAGTCCCAGTACAGTAAACAGAGAGGTGAATGGTGATGGATTTCCATGGACCCTCCCTGGTACAGCACTGTGTCTCTTCCTGCTCTTCCTTTTGGAAAAATGAGCCAGTGGTAACCTGAAGGATGCTGATGGCAGCAGACAGTCCATCAGTTTGGGCTGCCTGACAACTGCAGAAGGAGTCATCTTGCCAAAGTTCCCTTATCTGTTTTAGAATCAACATTATCAGTTTGTAAACGTTTGGCACAGAAATCTCCAGCTGTTTCCTCAGAGTTGCATAAATGTCATTGTATGCAGTCAAGCATTGTGCTGGCTAATTCTTTAGGTTTGTCTTTTGCCTTTTTTTTTTTTTTTTTTTTGGAAACAGCATACAGTACTAAACCATGGATTAGTAGGATCTAATTCAACAGGAGGCATGTTTGGTTTTTAAACATTAGCACATTATCATCTTCCTAAAGTATTAAATCCATTGCCTTAGCACATTTCAGGATTTACTTTGCTTGTAATATACAAATAATACTTATAATACATTATATTTTTTAAGTGTCTCTCTACCCCACCTTAATCTCTATTTCAAGCTACAAGAATCCTAGTCTGTATAAAAGGCTGTTTTTCTTTCTGTTGGAAGCACTATTTCAAGTTCATTCAGGGTTGCTTTCTACTAAAGAAACTTGATAGTATCAGCTTGCCTACACAGATAGATATGTGAGCTTATATATAATATATCTTACAAAAGGTACCAAGCCCAGAAAATGCTGCAGTTCATAATATGCAAGAAATAATGTGAATCTTAGAAAAATTCATGCATTTGAAGGAGCATTCAACTATTTCAGGTTTACTGCTGCCAACGCTGTTCCTTCAACCCTACTCAATTCTCTGTGTGTCCATGGTCCATGGATACTCCTGGTCCGTTTTCCTAAGGCAGGATAATTAGAAATAACAACAACAACAATAATAAATCTCTTTAACCTAATTGTTTCAGCACTCTCTCAAAAGAACTTATTTTTTAGAATATGTGGTTACTGATTTATTTTATGCATTGGCCAAATAAAAATATGTCCAACGTCTGCATATGTTTAAAACCAAGTAAAGTAAATCCTCGACTGCCTTTGCTATGCACAGGAACAAAAATGTGCAATATGGATGAAAAGAACCAGTGTCACATTGAGTTATATGTGACTTTACAAATGGTCTGCAAAGGACCTGGCTGGGTAATTTTACATTAGGCAAGATAATCCTCGAGTTCTGCGGCTTACAGGGGTGAATGACTGTATCTTGAGGATGTGCTGTTACAGTAAGGTTGTACTTGCACACCCCACTAAAAATCCCTTCTTCCATGGAAATTAGTATTCACGCACCTTCAGGATTCATAACTCCTTTAACTACGGGCTCAAATTTTCAGTATACAGTTTATCTCATCTCTATTCTGAAATACCGTGGATAGGACCTCTTAAGTGTCTGAAGTAAACAAGTCTTTTAGAAACATCTTGTTGTAGTGGGAAGACGAACAACTCCCAAGGATTTTCTTGCCTGATCTTAGACAGATGTATGAGAGAGGTGAAAAAGCAGATGAATCAGGCCATCCTCTCCCATGTACTTGAATTTGAATTGCCGTGTATGCATGTGGGTAGTACTCAAACAACAAAGACATTGCTTACCTTGAACTGTAGCCTTGGACTCTACTGACACTCATTTTTTTTATGGAGAGAGAGATGCTACTGCTTATTGTTTGTCATTGCTTAGTGCTGAAAGTGTGTGGAGGATGTTGCAGGTATACAGGGGGCCGTGGGTAGGAACCTGTACTCCAGGCAGGAGATCCTGAAGTAGAGCCTTATTGATTCTAGATCAGAAATTCTTCAGAAAGTGATTTAGGAGTGGCTCTATGCTGAACTGGTTCCACATGGAGGTCATTTCAGCATCGGGGCATGAGTCCCTGAGCAATAGCTTGGTCCACATTGTGTGAGAAAGAAGTAATAAACATGAGAGCACAGCTGGAAGTTCCCTGTAGAAATGGTTTTGATGTGAACTCAGTGGTGCATCAATGAACACAGCCACAGCCCTTGGCCCCACTGGGTAAAACAGCCATAAATTCTCAGTAATTCTTCTTTGTTTTCTTCATATTGTGGTGATTCGATTTGGTTTGATTTCAGTAAAGAGCTACAGTTGGAAATATCTAATGGTCGGCTATGAAATTTAACTCAAGTCAGTTCACTGTGCCTTATTATTCTCTTCCTGAGCCTCTGTAAAGCACTTCCCACCCAAAACCAAAGGTGATTTATCACTATGCTCTGCTGGGCAGAATGCACAGTATGTTGCAGGCAACAGTGCTGAAGTACAGCTTGTAGTTCACACTGGAGGTGGATGGTGTTCACTGAGCAATTCATTTCAACAAAACAGAAGCATCAGTGTGCAATTGGCCCAGAATATTAACTGCTTTTTGCTTTCTCTCTCTGTCTTCATAATGTCACTGGAAAATATACCCTTAAACACCAAGATTCACAAAACCAGCCTAGATTCACAAAGACATGCCCAATCAATAAACCCTTGTTTGTTAAAATACCTTCTGTTAGATAGATAGGTTTGGAGGAAACTTAAGGAACAGAAGACTAGAAAACTACAAAAATAACCAGCTAGTAGGTTTGTCTTCCATACCTGCAGTCCCTCTGTATGCTCTGTCTTTTCCTCCTTCTTTGCACTGCTGTAAAAGGTCCACTGTAATTTCAAGACAATCATAAATGTCAAGTTAGGTGTTAACATAAATAACATAAATTATTAAAATAAGTGACCCTGATTTTCACTTCTCCCAAGCTCACCAAGCTCCCTTAACTCTCAAAGACCCATACACTACTGAATAGTACGGGTATGTGAGTCTAAAATTAATCTCCAGTTCTTGAAGACTTTGGCTTCTGAATTTGTAAAGTATTTGATTTAATTGGTTTGCTTCTTTATGTTTTCTTTTTTATTTAGTATTCTTTTATAAGTCAGTGTACAGAAAGGACATTGTAAACTCTAAATCTGTTTTCAGAAAGAACAAAATATCGCTATAGGGAAAGACTCCTTCCTTTCCTTCTCTCCCGCTCCTTCTCTGTCATGCTTACTCTCATTTACACAGAAGCCACGAGATGTTGAATCTGGTGCTCTCCCTTCCTTCTTTGCTCACTACTGCTTCTATTTCCCTGTTCCTTGAGAAGATATGAACAATCTTTCACTGGAAGAGTTCACCTGTGAGCAGTGAAGAAGCAGAGGGACACTGACATATTTGAGAAAGGCTGTGCTGTTGGTATATGTCTTTCTATATTGTCATTCTTGTTTCCCCCGACTCTTTCTTGCTCTCTTGCTTTTCTGGTGCTCTTTCCCTGGAGTGCATCTGTCACTTTCATTTTATTCTATCCAAGCACTAGCAGAGCACTTAAACTTACTGGAATCTTCTCTTTGACATGTCAGACAGCACTTCCAAGGTACCAGAAAATGTTACTTCTTTCTCTACAGCAGTGACAAACGTGTTTGTCAAAGGACTTTATGGAGAATAAACCACTCCAGGCCAGGAAAATCCACCTCTCCTTTGCCAAAAAATCACCCTGAGAAATAGAACCGGTGCATGCTGGTACTGTTAGCAATGGGGAGACCACCAGTTTGTGCAAGGGTGAATACTCAGATTGGCTGGAGATCACTGTAAAGGGCAGACAATTTAATGCCAATCACACAAGCTAGTTAGATTAGAATACTGATGAGCCCTAGTGAAAGGCCAACTACATCTTCTTTTAGCAAAAATATTAAAATGCCCCCATTTCTCCCACCTCCCCCTCCAGATTCTCCACAAGAATAAATTAAAACTTGGAGGTGTGGTTATTATCACAGAATAATTAGACCCCATGGGATTAGAGACACTCAACGTTTGTTAATGCCCCTGGGTTGTGATTATCTAATAATGATGATGCCTCTGTCATTGCTTAATTATTCTTCCCCTTTAAAATGTTCCTTCTGCAGTCAGAGCCCGTAGTGTGCTCATTTCAGACAGAAACGCCGCTGCAAATTCCTGAGAGCAATGTCACATGGGCACTGTGATTGACTTACCCACTTCTCCCCCACACCCATGTTTACAATCCTCATTTCATAAGATCCAGCATTACTACATTTGAATAATTCCCCTTTTCCATAAGACATTTCATTTGTGTGTTTAGGAGAAAGGGCCTCCTCCTCTTCAAAAACACGAGGTAGTGTTAGTGCTACATAAAGAGGACAAACCTTAATCAACTGACCTTGAAATATGTAAGATCAGACCTGGCCAGAATCCCACGTAACTCCGGGTCAGTGGTCCAGATTCCCAGCTACATAAGAGCCTCCTACAGCTGAGTGCTGTTCATCTCTGTTTGAGTACAACAGCTAAAATAAGATGCTATAAATCAGGCCAAAGTTTGAAAACTTGCACAGGCTTTGTCCAGCACAACTAAACTTTGTCAGGTATCTTCAGTGTTTCACTCAGGCCAGCAGGTGTTGTTCATTGTGTTTAGATACAGTTTGCAAGACATAGTTTCAAACATCACTGATTTTTGCAACAGAAGATTAGAAAGAAAACAGAGAACGCAGCCTTAATCTGATTATCCTTAAATCCAGTGTTGTCTCTTAGCTTTATTATCCCTTTTGGACTAAACAAGCGACAAAGGCATATTATGTTTACCCAAGAGATTTTGTGTAGTAAACAAAGATTTTAAATTCAGCTTGCTAAAATTAGAGATTTCTACTTTGGGTTTAATATTTCTTTTTCTTTTTTCCTTATAATTCTCTTACAAAACTCTTATAATTTTTTTCTATGTCACTGACTGGGGAGCTGTTAGAAGTATTAAAATATTTTTTTCCTTTTTTTTTTACTGCCTTTACTCACTTTGTATCATTTTTTTATATCTTTTATTTACCACCTTCTCCTGTGATTTTATTTTCTGTTGCACATTGCTGAATCTGAGAGGAATCTAAAATCTCAAGGAATCATCCGAAGTCAGAGACCCCTTTTGTTAGATACCGATCTAGCCCTGGAAATCTAGCCCATGCAATGTAGCTGTGGCAGCCTAGAAATGGAGTTAAGTGGCATATTCAGTGTCAACCTCTGTTCCTGTAAACACACCCAAGAACAGAAGCCAGATCTCCTGTTCAGTTTTTTCTTCATTCTTCAGCCTTCTTTCATTCTGCCTTAGTGTGACCTGACTTTTTCTACTTTTCTGCTACACTGTTCTAATTCCCATGGAATAATTGAGGTTGGAAGGTCCCTCAGGAGGTCTGTAGTCCAACCCCCCTGGCTCAAACCAGGATCAGATGGGAGGTCAGATCAGGTTGTTTAGGGCTTGATCCAAATGAGTCTTGAAAACCTCCAAAGACACGGATGGGACAGTCTGGGTAATTTGTTCCAGTGCTTGACAATCCTCACAGTACAAATGATTTTACTTATATCTGAACTGACCCTCGCTTTTTTAAATTTACCTCCCATCTGCCCAGCATGTACTACTGCTCTGTGCAGTGGATGACCTCCTTGTAAGTACTGGGAGGCTGCTTTAGGTTTATCTGAAGCCATGTCTCCTCCAGCCTGAACAAGCCCAGCTTGTTACAGGATGAGTGCTGGAGCCCCTGAGCAACTTGCTGGGCTTCCACTGAACTCCCTCCACCTGATCAGTGTTTTCCTTGCAATGAGGAAATCTGGATATAATCTGGATATAATATTTAGATATGATGTAAGAAGTGCTGAGTAAAGAAGAGAATCACCTGGATCTCATTGCTCATCTCCTATCTCACAGTCCAGGATGCTGTTTGCTTTCTTTGCTGCCAGTGCATGCTGCTGGCTCATGGTCACCTCCCACCAAGAACCCCCAAAGTCCTTTTCAGCAGAGCTTCTCCCCAGCCCATCCATCCCCTTCTGTGCTTCTGAAAAGGATTATTCATCCCCAGGTGCAGGAATTTACAGCTGTCCTTGTTAAATGCATAAGGTTCTTGTTAGCAAATTCTGCCTGTCTGCATCCCTCTGATGGCAGCTATTTAGTCAGCAGCAGTTTAAGTCAGATCCATTTTATCTGGCCCTTGTAGTCAAAGAGCTTGGGAAGAAATATACCCGAATTCAGTACAAGAAAGAGGGTTCTGGACTCAGACAACCACCAATACAGGTTTGACAGTAGCACTTCCCAAAGAGAACATTTCCTCTGCAACTTCTCATGCTTGAAGTCACAGACATGCTGAGCCTAAAATTTGTGGGGAATATCGATCTCCAGTGCACTACTACATCGTCTTAACTGGAGCAAAATAAGTGCTTTGAACACGGAGTCATTTAAACTCTCCATTAAGTAAAACAACAAGAAGAAAGTTGTGGTTCACAGGTGAGTGGTGGCAAACAAGTGGCTGATACCGGAGTAAACACTGAGCTTCCTCTTGTGCTGTGCATTCAGTAGGGACAGGCAACTGTGGAGTGTAACCAAGAGCTGCCTAAAGGAAAGCTGTCAGCAGGGCTGACACAACTACCCTTGTGCATCTCCATGTGGAAAGTCCCAACATAGTTAAGCCAGGCCCTGCAGCACCTGGTTCTGCTCCAGAAACATCAGCTGCTCCTCAGATGGAAGGGGTTGGCAAGGTCTACAGCAACCTTCCATGCAAACAAAGAGCTGAAGCTGCCCTTGCATTTCTTTGCCCATTCTCTCCTTTAGTCCTGCCCTAAAACCAAAATAATGTTTACAATAAGAAACTTCACCTAAAATGTTTGAAATGCATCTTTGGTATTCTTAATATCTTAGTCCAAGACCTGCAGTTTGACTGTGTATGATTTCCAGACAGTATGCCAGTGTTGGGAGAGGAAGAAGGGAACAGGACAAGGTGAAGTGGAATGGAGAAGAATGCACAATTCACTGTGTATCACCACCCATAAATAGTGATAGTTTAGCATGTGTAGTAGGCAGTTTCCAAGAGATTCTCTTTTTTTCTGTGGTATTATGACTTTGCTAGAGGAGTCATTGTAATTCTTTTTTACCAAAAAAAAAAAAAAAAGAAAGAATGAGGTTGACTACACACTGCAAACCATCTCTCTGTTAAATCATAGCAGCACATGTGTGATTTGAATAGGTCCTTTCCTTCAGAGCAGCACTGTGAGGGTGGGTTATCTACTACTTTGTTTCACCAAGTGCTTAGGCAGCCTACCTGGATCCTGACCTCCACTGTGGGGAAGAGGACTCCTGAAGATGATCAGAGGGATAGAGCATCTCTCCTATGAGGAAAGGCTGGGAGAGTTGGGGTTGTTCAGCGTGGAGAAGAGAAGGCTCTGGGGAGACCTTATTGCAGCCTTTCAGTACTTAAAGGGGCCTACAAGGAAGATCGGGACAACCTTCTTAGCAGGACGTGTAGAGATAGGATGGGGGGATGGTTTTAAACTAAAAGAGGAGAGATTTAGACTAGATATGAGGATGAAATTTTTTACTATGAGCATGGTGAGACACCGGCACAGATTGCCCTGAGAGGTGGTAGATGCCCTGTCCCTGGAAACAGTCAAGGTCAGGTTGAACGGGGCCCAGAGCAACATGATCCATCAAAGATCACTCATTGCAGGGTGTTGGACTAGGTGACCTTTAGGGTGCCTTCCAAACTGAACCATTTTATGATTCTGTGATTCATAAAATGGTTCAAATTCAGATTCATTCAAATTCACCGATCCATTCAAATCTGTGGGATTTGCCCAAGGCTGCACTACAGACAGATGTAGGTCTGTGGTCTCAGTGTACGAAGAAGCCCTGTCAAGGGCACTGCCTTGGTCTTAGGTGTAGAAAGTAAATAGACATGACAAAAACATGCCTTTGCCCCCAAGATACAGCTTTCTGAGGCAAACCAGCACCTGGGAAGAAGCAGAAAGTCCTGCAGCAAAAAAACATAGCAAGTGCTTTATCCAGGGCAGCACAAGAATCTTGAGGCAGAACTGGGAAAGGCATCAGCAGCATCTGGTAGTTGAGCTCATCTGTGTGCTCTTTAGGGCAATTCAGCCCAACTTGAGATAGAAATCTAAAGGTTCTAATTTGGACATCTTCAAATCTCAGGGACAGTGGAAAAGAATAGTTTTGACTAGACTAGCTTTAACTAACAACAAGGCTGCCAAAGGTGGGAAATTAGTTCTGTCCACAGTGTGCATAGCATAGCCAAAGAAATATTTACACATCATTGCCTTTCCTAGATGCTGTTATCCTGAATCTAGTTTTCCAGCTGAGGTAAATCCAGATGATGTAAATCATGACTCTATTGACATAAGCTAGCCAAAAGAATGGCCAAAAGTTTCTATGATAATACTGGCATGGTTTACAGGAATTACATTGAAATGTTATCTAAATTAAAAGGGAAATAGCTCATTGCTAGTTTAGATTTCTATTTTTAAAAAAAATCTCTGTCCTGTAAGGTGTTATACCCTTTTACAGGCAGAAGTAAATATTTTGAGGAGAAAGTTGAAAATGCCAGATCCTTCTAGCCTTAAAAATCTGTGAGTGCAATGTTACTGGTTAAACACAAATATCTGTATTGTGTAGACCAACCACTCCAAATGCAAATGTGTTCTCTGCATCAAGGAAAACTGTTCTAGAGAATATATTAACCAAAGGCCAAGTCTTTTTATTCATAAAGAAGCTGGTAGCAAAAATTTCATCAGTTAAATGGAGCAACCACAGTAAAATCAAATGGTTGGGGTTGGGATTGATTTGGGAAGGGTGTTGGGGAAAGGCTTCAACCCTGCCCTTCTCCATTTCAGAGCTTCTTAAAAATGTAAATTCTATTTTTCCAAGTTTTCAAATGGAATTCAGTTTAGAACAAGGAGGAGGAAGGGTGTGAGACTGACTCAGAAATGTGGGAATAGATGGATCAGTGAAGAAGAAACAGTAAGGTCTCTAATAGTAAAATAAACACTTTTAACCTTCTTGCCTTTCACGGTTGGAGATGCCAAAGTGTTCTGTAGAGTCTCTGTATGTGGTATGGATGGAGAAGGCAACGTGCAGTGTACCTGTAAGAAAAAGCAGATTTTTCTACAGGCTAGTGGGCAACTCTTTACTTTTACAAGTCTAAACTGACGTCTTTAGCCAGTGCTATGATATTATTTTCACATATTAACAGAGTTTTAAGGCGAGGGGGTGGGAATTGATGAACATCTTCTGAAGTCTTGCAGCTACAGCCAAAAGATTCAACCCTGTTACTCCTGCCAGTAGTCTCTGATGGAGCAACACCCTCTTTGAAAAAGTCATCAACTTCCTGCAGTGTCACATATTAGAAAGAAGAAAGTTCATTTGAGTAGAAAAAAATCTTATCTTTCATGTTCTGATGTTTGTCCAGAGATTATGATTGTGAGGGAGTGATTGGTGCAGCTGGGAAAAAGGATCTCTGCTCTTCACCGAGTGTTGTATCTTCAGCCAGCATTCAACCAGCTGGATGTGCAGTCTGCTCAATCTCTCCCCTTAGCTTCAGTATCACCACCCCAGGAGGCAAGGATGAAATTCCCAGTATAAAGAGAAAAACAGTACACCGAATGTTGTGGCTGCGGGGTGTGCCACGCTGAGTGACACCAAAAGTCAGAGTCATTTGCATTTGTTTTCTGTGTTAGGTTTTCCTCACTGTTGCACCAAATGCTTGTGCACCATTAGCACAAGCAATTCCTGGTGACACTCCTGCTCCATACTTCAGGTTTCTGGAGGCTGATCCCTACTCGTTATGAAGCAACATTCAGAGCAGCAATGTTTTGGCGTGGAGGATGGAGGGAGTTGTGAAGTGTTTTTATTTATTTGGTGGCAGGGGAACCTGGTAAAAACCAGTTTATAAAGTCTGTGGGTATCCAATCTATTTTTTTCATCTGTACAACTAAAAGACATAAATATAGAATAACAGTATTCCAGCATGAATTATTCTTCCCTTGCCATTACCCGGAGCTTTTGTGGAGCCCGAGAGTTTTGTGGGCACAGGAGAGTTATACAGGTTCCCCCAAAGTACTGCAGTCATCTGCTCTTACCACAAGACCTGATTTTTCTTCTTTCCCTGTGATTCAATATGTGTTACAATTTTTTAGTTGAAAGGAACTAGAAATTGGTAAAGGACAGGGGAAGCATAGTCCTTGTCTCTTGATGGATTTCAACATATTCTGGGGGCACATGAAGTAAGAACTTTCAGTTGGTCTAAGCCCTCACACATCTTGTAAGACCCTTAACTTCAGTTTCATCTCCCTTCATTTTGGGGAGGACAAGGCATACCGTTGCTTCATCTATTGGTGAGATTTTGGTGGGAAATTTTCACCTCTCTTAATGTCTTGGACCTTTTATGGCTTTCGAGCAGAAGAAATAACCACAGCAACTGATTTCTGAGGTGCTTTAGTGCTCAAAATAGTATTTTACACTGATTATGTGCCAAGTCATTATTTAGGCAAAGCAGATAATCTGCACTGCAGCTTCAAATGGGAGAAGCACTGAGGCACTTGCTCTGTGTTTGTCTGATGGAACAGAGAAACGTGATACAAGCAAAAGAAGAAAAGAGATGTTGGCCCCAGATACTGACCAACCCTGGAGCATGTGTTTCACAGTCAGACTATGGTAAGAGCCACCACAACACACTGTGGGCTGCACGAGAGGCAAGGATTTAAGCAAATTTTTTTTTGCCTTCTCCAACAGATGTGTTGACAATCCGTAAGTGTATGGCTCTTGTTCACAGGAGTTATTTGCCCCCCAGCTTTAATGTAATTTACAGGCAGTTTCTTAGCCCCCATTTCTCTCATTTCTTAAGTATATGTGTTTCCTCAAGAGAAAATAGTAGAAATCCTCTGAAACAGAAAATGGATGGAATTTAGTCCAGTCAAAACCAATCAGATCCTTCATATTTGAGGTTGATATACCTCATTTAAATGATTTGCTAATGAACGTTAACAGAAACACAGAGGAGTGTTGGTCATAGGGAATTCACTTTGGTTTTGTCCTCATCTCTGTTGTTGCTTACATCATCTGACAAAATTTGGTTTTTTTACTTGGTTTTTATTACTTTTTTAAATCGAAGCCATTACTGGATTCTTATTGCTTTATGGGAACAGACTGAATAATCAAAGGGGCTTTTATCTGCAACATATAAAATTATTCAAGCTGAGATTGCAGATGCTGGGAGATGAGGGATGCATAACAGAGTCTGGAAACCTCTCTTCACCCACACCAAGAATGTTCTCTCTACATTCAGGCCTCATGAGTTTGAAGACTTTACTTTGCTGGGTCTTAGTGTTGTAAAGGTGGGTTATTTGTAGGTTAGAGCTTCGAGGTTTACCCACAGAGTAGAAAAGTTGCCTTCTACTTTCCTTGCTGGATGCTGTCAGCTCTAGAGACTTCACTTTCTTGAGGGTTCACTGAGTAATCTGATGTGTTTGACAGCCCAAAAGAGCATCAAGATAAAAGTGCTCTTAACTATTTCATAGCTAGGTAATGAATAGGAGCAAAAATTGTGGTGTAGACATGATGTGCCTCCAATACATCATCAGCAAAACTCTGACTTTAAATGTTCACTTTTCATAAGATAATGCAACTTTATAACAGAAGGGAAAGGAAGTCTTTATGATTGATGCAGTAAAGTAGGGCTCAGGAGACAAGCTAAAAACCTAATTGCTTCTGCAGCTTTTATAAGTGTGATTCATCTGGTATAACTTTACCTACCTGTAAGTTAAGTGTTTAATCTACACTGGTTATTCAAGGCCCTTCTGTGAGAGACACAGTATTTCTACATCACCTGACCTATCCCAAAAGATGGCACTTTCCAAGGTGCTTTGTTACTTTCCTATGACAAGAGAGTAAGGCTCTTTCTGTTCCTAAACATGTAGTTTAGATGGATTCATCTCGCCCACCCTCATCATTCCTTTGACATTGTAGCAGCAAGGACATTTTCTCCACCTTTCCTCCTCTGTCAGAGCGTTTGGGGACACATATTAGTACCATTGGGATGCATGTACGTGACTAGCTATGTACAAAGGCCAGGCTAAAAGCCTGCAATAAAATTGAGAGTATTTTGTATTTGCCTGGTCTTTTCTTCTTTTTTCTAAACTTCAGGTCTTTAAATGATATTCATACAGTGTCCTAGAGCGTAGTGTCTCACTGAGAATAATTAAACTTCCTCTTAGGACGCTTGGGGCCCAGAAGAGTAAGCTGTTGTATGAAAAAATTACTATGAGTAATACTTGTTTTTTCAATGATGGACTTTGAAGTGTGGCAAAATCCCAATAGCCTAGTTAGCCTGGGATACTAAGTTGATTGACAAACTTTGGAGAAAGTGCCTGATCCCATACTTAACTGTTTTAGTATCATGTTTGCAAATAATAGTACAATGCTAAATTTGGTGATCTAGTATTTGCAGTTCTAGGCTTATCAACACTTTCCCTGAACAATCATACTATTAATACTTTGAATAAGGTTTGTCTGTTGGCCTCATTTTCTTTTTTTCTTCTCCTTGAAAGTAGCCCTGTTGTTGTTCTCCACATTATTGTAAGCTGTTTGGTGATTGACTAAAATAAACAAAATATGGCCTTAATTTTGCTTTGTTCTTTCCTTTCAGTGGCTGCATCAACTGCTAATTCCACAGCTGGTGCGGCCATGAATTCTTTGACTTCTCTGGGTACTCTCCAAGGACTGGCTGGAGCCACTGTTGGATTGAATAATATTAATGCACTAGCAGGTACCGTAAACAGTGAGTATTTATTTGCTGTGGTGGACAGCCTTCCCCAGTTATCATGCCACAAAAACTATCAATTGTAAAGTGATGATTTTTAATCTGTATACCAAATAAGGGGGTCAAGTTGGTCCAGTTCCATTCATGGTATATATTCAGTTATGGAGTCTTTTAGTTTCACACAGTTTGTGCTGCTAAGTGAAGTTCCATGGGTGCCTGCACAAAGACTCCTTTTCTTTCAGTACATGTGGAAGGTAAAAGAAATATCACCACAGATGTGGGTTATCTAGATTATAGGAGAGGCTCCATTTTCATTGAGGGAGTCTGACCACAGGTATATCACCCCAATGTGCAAAACCTCACTCAGAAATGTAGTGCTAAGAAAGATGTTTGCCACCGAGGCAGTCCTTTAAAATGTCTGTAGGAATTATCAAATTGACTTGAGAGCAACATAGTTTAAAAATGAAGGCAAGTCTTTGGCTTTTAATTGGCAAGTATAAGAGAATGATAGAATCAGTCACCTGTAATGCCAGAGCATGTACATCTTTCCTATGACATCTTACACAAACCCTGGCATCTCCAGTTAAATAGATGCCTGTAGATGTTACGACATTCTTCCTTGTTCTTAGCCTTGGTCAAGATTTTCCTGAGGAAGGATTTATTTTTTTTTTAATTGTTTCTGCTATGATGACTTCACCTTTGCCTGCAATGGAAGAGATTTGCCCAGCTGCATTTTTTTCCCTCCCTCTTTTTTCTTTAGCTGCCGTTGCTCCTTGCATTTCCTTTTGCAATGCAAGGAATCTATTTGGTCACTGCCAGCCCATGACCCGTCATAATGTACCCTCAGGAATGGATGTCCTCCTCAGTATCTCTTGCTCACTCTGATGCTCTGCATGATGTCCTTTCTGTTACTGTTACTTGGCTGCTCACCCAATCTTTTTGTTCTGTGATCTCTGGTTGGCGTTGTTGGGAGCTGGGAAGGAAGGGGGCTTATGGATGTCCGGTGTTGAGTGGTTGCATGGGGTCTTGTGTAAAACAGGACTTGCTTCTGGCAAGGACGTGCGTATTTCACACAAACAACCTCTTTGTAAACACGACTCAAGAACATCTAAAGAAAAGTAAGTATTAGTTCCTGAAATGGCAGATGTTCGTTTCCTTTCTTATTATTGCATTAGTATCAAAGCAAGCCACTGGAAATGGCGAGCATGGAAAACTAACTTACCTCCTCTCCCCTCATGAGCACTTGTAGTAAGAGAGCTATCCTGTTGTGAGAAGTCATTAAATGACCTCTCCTGATAAACAGTCATTGCACTTGGTTTATAAGAAGTCACAATATCAAGAGCAAAATATGGCATCCCGCTCCTTCCCTCTCACAAATAGTAAGAACCCAGGCATACTGGAGCACTCCAACATAATGTGTCCCTTCACCAGGACCCAAAAAGAGTGCATCACCTGTGAGCATTCTGTGTGGGAATCCTTCTATTGCACTCCTTTTAACACTCCTTGCTAGGCTACAAGCCAAGAGTTTACATTTTCTCAGCAAGCATTTTGAGGTGATGTGTGTGCAAACTTATCTACATGTGTCATTCGAAATTTTAATGATGTATTTGAAACCTAGTACCAAATTTGAGCTTGTTTTAAGCCACCATTTTACTTCCATGGACTTGTGCCAACAGTGACTTCAGTCCCAAATCTTCTTCATGGATGCTTTTATGGACATGTGTACAGCACTTGCAAAGTGCATGTGGGTGTGTCTGTCTATGTATATACATATATGAGGAAGATCTAAGGAGGGGAAACTGCTTCCCCATGACACAGCTCAGGGTTACAGCACCGTTTCTCTCAAAAGCATGACACTGATTCTCAGTTTCTGGTGCTTGTGATGCTGCTGACAGTGAAGCATTGTTCAAATTGCAGCCACCTCCCCTGTCTATTTTAATGACAATCCAGGACTTTTCCTAGTGACTGTGTCTGATCCAGTCATTCCCACTCCGACCTGCCTGGGAGTTTGCCTTCAGGAAACCTCATGTTCACTAAGTCTGATGTTTCACCCTGGCATGGCTTATGCCATGATCATAATCACTCCAGTAAAAACATTCATGGGCCGTGGACGTTCCTGAAGTAATTGTGCAGAGAATTTGGAACTGAGTGACTTGCTTCTAATTGGGGAATTAGAAAATGCAAAGCACAAGTCAACGGGAGCTTAACTCAAAAATTAATCAGAGGGCAGCACTGGGCTTGGGCACTGAGTTGTCCTGCTCTGTATGTGAGAATCACATGGGGAATGTCTTCCATGCTGAGCTCATTAGGAGACTCTTACTTGTTTTCTGGATCATGTCTGGGTCCATGAAAAAGAAACTGGTCTGTGGAGACTGATAGTGAGAGCAAAGTGTTGTAGAAAGCTGTCTGGAAGTCTTAAAAACTAAAGAAAGTGGAGTATGGTAAGTTTAACTGTCTCCAAGGGTTTGGCAGCAGTGGTACCTACACGTAGGGATTCACCCAGTCTTCCCTTGGTTGTTCTTGAAGAACCTAAAACCTTAAATGGCAAAATATTAGACTGTCTGCTTTGGGCATGTACATTTAAGAATTTTAAGTAACAAAAAGAATTATAAATAATGAGGAAAAAATTAATAAAGAGGGAGGAAGTGATTCTTTACAATTAAGAAAGAAGACCATAGTTTCTGGATACTGAACAGCTATGGCACAGTGTTTGTGTGAGACCCCAGGGCAATCACTTAGCCTTTCTGCCCCCATATTTACAGCTGTAAAATGGAGATAAAACTATTTGTGACAGATTTGAAGGTGCTTGGAATACACTTTGAAAGACCTTTAGACTTGCCAAGCATTGTTGCTTCTGTATTATGTAGAGGAACTCAGAAAAGTAGAAGGCCATAGATGAGAGGCTCCAAAAGGTTATTTCACAGCAGGGAGGAAGGGACCAGAGTTCAATGTCAGACTGAGGTGCATTGGTAGAGATAATAAAGAGATGGCAGAGATGTGTAACCGCAGCTGGGCCTTGTAGATTTCATAAAAATGTAAAAAGGGAGAACAGAAAAAACGTGCAGCTCTGTTTTGCTCAGAAGGGAGGTGTATTAGACACGTGCACTGTGGCAGCAGTGGCTGTGCCCTTCCCAGAAGCAGTGCCCTGAGCTGGGCTGTCTGGCTGTTTGCTAATCTGGAATCGCTTGGTGGGAAGGGGTTATTGATTCTTGGGGAGATAAGGGGGAGGATGCTGCCCACTGCAACACCAAGCATGTTTATCTAATAGGCTGATGACTCACAAAAGATAACATGTTATCCTAATGTTATGTCTGTTATCAAGTTCTTTCAACACTAATAAAAAGAGAGATACAAGCTGCTTTACCAGGAGCCTCTACTTTAACCAGCCCTGTGTGTACACCCACGCAAGCAGCAACACAAACCTATGTCCAAAAACATCAGAGCAGATTAAGGTCAGCCTCAGGATCAAATTAGTAGTAGCAGTAGTATTTAATATGTATTATCTAATATATTGCATATTATACATAATTTATTATAAAAGTTATTGTTGTTATTTTTCTTGTTATTATAATACTGCAAATACTGCTCTATCACTTCCCCTTCTAAAGGGGCAGGGGAGAGAAAATACAACAAAAGGCTCATGGGTTGAGATAAGGGCAGGGAGAGATCACTTACTAACTACCACCACGGGCAGAACAGACCCGACTTGGGAAAATTGGTTTAAATTATTACCAATCAAATCAGAGTAGGATAATGAGAAATGAAACCAAATCTTAAAAACACCTTCTCCCCACCCCTAACTTCCTCCCAGGATTAACTTCATTCCTGAATTCTCCACCTCCTCTCCCCCAGTGGCAATGGAGGATGGGGAATGGGGACTGTGGTCAGTTCATCACATGCTGTCTCTGCTGCCCCTTCCTCCTCAGGGGTTGAACTCCTCATGCTCTTCCTCTGCTCTAGCATCAAGTCCACGGTTCTTGCTGTGGTCCTCTCTCCACAGGTCCACGGTTCTGCCAGGAGCATTGGCTTCCCACAGGGTCACAGCCTCCTTCAGACATCCACCTGCCCTGGCGTGGGGTCCCCCATGGGCTGCAGGTGGACCTCTGCTCCTCCATGGACCTCCAGGGGTGCACCATGGGCTGCAGGGGCATCTCAGCTCTGGTGCTTGGAGCACCTCCTTCCCTTCTCTCTTCACTGACTTGGGTGTCTGCGGGGCTGTTTCTCTCACATATTCTCATTTTTCTCTTCTCTGGCTGCAGTTTCCATTTCACAGGAGTTTTTTTTTCCCCTTTTCAATACGTTACCCCAGAGGTGCTACCACCATCACTGATGGGCTCTTGGTCACTGGTGGGTCCATCCTAGAGCTGGCCTGGCATTGGCACTGTGGGACATAGGAGAGGCTTCCAGCATCTTCTCAGAGAAACCACCCCTGTCACCCCTCTGCTATCACACAAAGCCAATACAGTTTTATAACTGGAACCATTATACAAGAAATACCCATGTCTCTTGAGCTCTGACAGAGATTTTTCTTCAAAGCAGTGGCAGCCAGTACCTCCCATCAGGGTATAGTGGTGCTCTGAAGTGGGGTGGAGAGGAAAAAGAAATCTTCAAAGTGTGAGACATTTTATTAAGGAAAGGCTAAGAATATCACATCTCTGTCAAGTGTTTAGTCACACAAATTATAGTAATATCAAAAGGTATAATTTATGCAGTACAATTCTCTTAATTGGCACAGGCTCTGGTAGAGCCAGAAAGGTGCCACTTGAGCAATTGTCCTGATTATTGGAGACTCATAGGAATATGCTTTTCAAATCTACATAAGACATGGAAGGATACTGGGGTCAGCATCTTTATCCTCCTCTGTCAGTGCAGACTAATTCCCTGCAGTATTCTTCCTATCACTAAATTACTCATATGATAAGGTTTGTGCTATCTTCCTTGGAAGATTTTTTCCCAGTCTAACAGATTTCATTGTTAATTTACTAAAAGTGCCTTCTGCTTAATTTTCCCACTTTCCCCCAATTTAGGTACCAACCCTTATTACTGCTCTGAAATTAAGCCCTTTCTTTCTCATCCGTGTTCCTGGTTTTGGAGTCTTAATATGGCACCACCAGTCACTTCTTCATCGTTCTGTCAACCAAAACACTGCACAGTCAGTGTCTAAGAAATGATCTCTGGTGATTCTGGGTGCCCCATTTTTCTAGTGTTCTACTGTAGCTCAAGGGGCCTGACTAAGCCCTTTAAGTTGTTTGTGAGCTGCTCACTTAGAAACTGGGGAGCATAGGATAACTACTTGTGCAGAAAACATGGCCTGACTCTCAGTCCTGATGGGCACTTACTGCTCAGGTTGACACGAGTTGACTGTGTGGAACATGAGCAGGGCTCTGAACTCTGCCACGCTTTTGACTTCAAGAGACTGCAGCTCTAACGGAAAATCCACTTTTTCTGGAATTTCTAAAATAATTGTTAACACTTTTAACTTCAGCACAACTCATTTAGGAGCCATGCTGAGAAATAGAAGTAATGGAGAGAGTCTGTAGCCCAAGAGTTTGTATCAGAGTAGTACAACTCCTTCTGCAGACCACACTGTTTGAAGAGGGGTGCGATTTTCCACACAGCTAACAATCCCACCTGAAATTTCCTCTGTAACAGCCATCCCAGTTAAATTACTCTGCTATTGCTTTAAGCAAAAAAAAAAAAAAAAAAAAAGAAACCAAAATGAAGTGACTCTGCTTCCCATGAGAAGAAAGACCTTGCGGGAAACAAATGCTTGTGTTTCTTCATGAAAGATGCCTAGTCTGGACAAAGCATTTTCAGTCACTTTGAATGTGCTGCTGTTCATCTCTTGTGGAGTAACTGGAAGAGGAGGGTGGAAGCAAGAGCAGAGCATCACAGTCCATCTTCCTACCACAAGCCTAAGGGACAAAGTCCATAATTGTTCAGAAGATTATCATAGAATCATTTAGGTTGGAAAAGACCTTTAAGAAGTTGTTTCAAAATGCGGTTAAATCAAGGTTTTCTGCTCACTCTGTGTAAACAAAACACTTCTGATATGGTATAGTCATGGCCTGTTGCTGAAGACCCTGGTAAAAAGGAGTGGTTTCCTCGCAGACCACTTTTCCCAGTGCCCAACTTACAAGGATACAGGTCAAATAGGTCCCACTCTCCCAGCTTCAGACACCCGCAGCAGAAGCACAGGAGTGGAGGAGGGTGAGCAGAGAGGCTCTCAGAAGCACAGAGCCATGGTACTTGCCAGTAGCAGGCTGCATGCGAGTCCATTTGACTGTGCAACCCTTGTGCTGAAGTGACCCTGACGCCAAAGTCGTGTTTCTTTGTTTTCAAGTCCCATTTTTGGTGGAGTGCTGAGCTGCATGCACCGCTGTCGTTGTCAGTTGTCGTAAATGAATAAAACCAACGACTTTCGGAAAGCACTAATGAACAAGTGCAATTTCTTTTCTCTATTGTTGGGTTTTTTGTAAAGTTGCTCAAATGCTCTCAGGTATGGCGGCCCTGAACGGAGGACTCGGCGCGACAGGCTTGACGAACGGTACGGCCGGCACGATGGACGCGCTCACCCAGGCCTACTCAGGAATCCAGCAGTACGCCGCCGCCGCGCTGCCCACCCTCTACAGCCAGAGCTTGTTGCAGCAGCAAAGCGCCGCAGGCAGCCAGAAGGAAGGTAAGTGCCCACACCACTAAGCTGCCCGCGGCCAGGCCAGAGCGGTGTCTTCACCACGGAGACAATGAAAGACCTCTAATAGTCTAATCTATGACCTTTTTATTTTCTTCCAGTTTTCTCCTGGCTTTAGTGTTGTCACCTTCTTTAACCTTCGCTTTTTAATCATTTGTCCTTCGACTTAAACACCTTACCATCCTTTCTTATTTCACAGAATATTCTGAGTAATAATAATAATAATAGTAATAATAATAAACTGCACTTTCACAGAATGTTCTGAGTTAGAAGGGACCCACAAGGATCATTGAGCCCAGCTCTTAAGTGAAGGGCCCATATGGGGATCAAACCCACAACTTTGGTCTTAGCACTCAAACCCACACACAACCTTGGTGTTAGTAGCACTATGCTCTGACCAGCTGAACTCACCTCAGGCTTCAGATTAATATGACCTGTAAAGCTTCTTTAAATAAGAATAAGAATTTTAAGGTCTGGTCTGGCTGGATTTTTGCAGACACTCTCCAGCCCAGCAGGGCTCTCCTGAGATGCAGTAGCTGAACTGCTCAAATCTCATTGCTGGATAAGAGCTTGAAATTTCCCTTCTATAAGGACACCCTCTCATTTCCCAGAATATTCTGAGTTGGAAGGGACCCACAAGGATCATTGAGTCCAACTCTAAAGGGCCCATATAGGAATCAAACCCACAACCCTGGTGTTAGCAGCACTATGCTCTGACCAACTGTCATATAAAACAATTTACCAACAACCCTATAAAAAAGTGCTGCTAACAAAAATCATCCCTTTATGGATGCAGTTTTCTCTTCTGGTTTCCATTTTCCATCATAATGGAGTTAACCTGATTAAGTTTAAGGTTTTAAGCTAATGACAAGATCCGTTTTCACTTTGAGTGGTTCTTTGCTTAATTGTGGGTCTTGGGGGGAAGCAACTAAGTGAATGATTGCCCCCTCTCCCAGTGCCAACAGCAAATAAACTTCAGGAAGCTGTTGCTGAGAATAAATGAATATTAATTACAAGGTGTTTAGGAAAATGAGGTTACCCTTTTCCCCTCTTCCCTTCCCCTGCACACTTCCCAGGCATTTTGGGGGCTTGTTTCTCTTTTCAGGGCTTTTTCTCATCCTAATTTCCAGTTAGTTCTAGAAAGACAGGAAAATGCTGCATGCTTTCTAAGACTGTATCTGTGTTGTCACTACTGTTCCTTGCCAGGGGTAAGCTTTGAAAATAAACCTAGTATAATATCCTCAAGAGAAATCTTTTTTATCCTCTTTTGAAATAGTGTCTTGTACTGTTGCGGGATGTGTTTCCTAGGAAGACAAATTTGGCATTCCCCCAGACAGGGACACTGGACTTAAAATGTGTATTTTGTCTGATGTCTCTCCTTCATTTACTGTGAAGAGCTTATATTATTTAAAATGAAAGGATTTTTAAAACTTTTTTTTCTTTCTTTTTTAATGTTTTCTACATTTGTCTTTCACCTTGGGCACTTTGGTCAGTGACAATAGACTATTCGACACCAGAAAAGAATTCTTTATTTGGTGTCATTGCAAGATACACAGTGGAGGGCAGTTTTCTATTTTAACTTTTTCCTCTTTAGAAACATTCAAATCAGCTTTAGGCTTATTTTTTATTGTTATGAATTGGCAGCAAGCCTTTTAAAATACAGTATTTTTTGTTGCATGTCTTTTATCTGTCAGTAAGAAGTTAAAATGAGTAAATTCCATCACTGAATAATGGCAACTTTTGCCTCTTACCTCTTACATGATTTCTAATGGAATGGTGAAGAGTCCGGAGTGGCTGAGGATAAACAAGTACTAGAGAAAAATCTATATAAGTATTAATTCTTGAAGGATAGTGAACTGCCTCATGCATCTGCTCTTAAATATTGTTTAATAAGGTTTTTTCTTACTATTTTAAGAAATCTTATTTCCTGGAAATTATAGTTATTTTCATCTTTTTTTTTTTTACCACCCCCCAAAAAATGTGATTTTTTAACCCTAACTGATTTATTCCCTCCTTTTGGGCAAACATTGCAACCTTTTCCTTCAGGCTGAGAGAGAGCAGCCAGCCTGGTTCTTCTGTATGGGACCGGTGAGGCTTTGTGGCTCAGTTGCAGCAGGAACCCATAAATCTGACATTCTCCTCCCTCTCCAGAAAACCAAGGACGTCACATCTGAGGAACATTTAGGTTCCATTAAGCAAGGGAATACTTAACCAGGTTGCTCTACAAGTGTTTTTTCCAGAAATGTTTATTCCCTTTGTGTACCACTTACGCTCCTGGAGCCTGCATGGGGAGGCCCCGTATCTGGCTCTATCATATATCATGTTCTTCCTGGCATCCATTGCTCATTTCCAGTATGTTACTGTAAAGGGACACTTGAGCTAGGGAAAAAAAACAACCTATTAGTGCGAGTGTGAATGTTTTAACCTGCAACTTTAATAATGCATATCTCAAATTCTGTTTGTAAGACAAATATCCGAAGCACCTTTGAGTTTGCACCTCTCTTTGCAGACTGAGCAGTCTAAAGCTGCTTTAATTTCAAGCCAACTGCTTAATTTTGAACTTCTTTAAAATACTTTACAAAGTTTCTTCCAGGAGACAGAGCTTCCTATGGGGAATTTGTATTAAAAAAAAAAAAAAAAGCTCATTTTTGAATGAGTCAGTACAAATTTAATTCTGAGTGTCTTTCTCTCTCTGACTTCACTGACTTCCAAGTCACAAGGTGTGCTTTGTCTTATTACTTTTATTCCCATCTCCAGCCTTTTGCTGCCCTTTGAGTTTAAGTCTGTGGTACTGAAATCTGAGCTCAGCTCATTCCCTTTCCAAAAGTTCCTGCAACTGGAATTAAACCGCCAAACCTGTGCAGGCATTTGAGGCAGCAGAGGACTCCTTGTGCAGTTCTTGGGGTATTATGAGGGAGCAATATGTTTTCCTAACCCTAATTATACTGCAAGACACTCATACAAATTGAAGAAAGGGGATGAATTTTATTACTTCTGTAGTAGAGTTATGAAATAAGTGCTTTTCAAAGTAAACACTTCTCAAGATGGGATGCTCTAGAGAGCTGCATTTCAGCTGTACTCCTTTGATGATCCACTTGCTTTTGTTCCTTCAAATTTGGAAAAATGAAATGCTTTCTGACCATCATCTTCAGTAAGTATTATAGAAAAATAGATTAAATGTAGCACTTGTGATGACTGTTTTCATACTTCTTTTTTTTATTATTATTTATTTTATTTTCCTAAAGGTCCAGAAGGGGCAAACCTCTTTATTTACCACCTCCCCCAGGAGTTTGGAGACCAGGACATTCTGCAGATGTTCATGCCTTTTGGAAATGTTATCTCTGCTAAAGTCTTCATTGACAAACAGACCAATCTGAGCAAGTGCTTTGGTATGTCAAATTTAATAAATCAAAACAGTAAAAACCACATGCACTGTACTGAAAAGGGGCCAGGAAAGAAAATTAGCAGCAATGTGAGAAATGTCATACTGGAAACTCGTTCCAATAATAATGGACTGTTAATCCTCAAATGAGCAGGAAGATGCACAGACAAACTACTTCTAACTGAAAATTGGATATGAAAAACAATAATAATCTTCCAGTCTGACATCTCACATGAATGTGTCAAGTACATGAAAGTAATTACACCCTATGTGAGGGAATGTCATTTAGTGTACTATTAAACTGCCTTATTATGGATACTTAATTATTCTCTATTGTATAGCTGAGCCACTTAAAAACATTTATGTTTAACCCATTACTTCTACATTACAGGAATTTCTTTCTTCTGAATTAAGTACAAGATTTTGCAATTAGTGACTGAATGGTGTGTGCATGTAGTTGAGAACATTTTACAGACAATTGACGTCTAGATGTGCAGCTCCAGCTGTTGTGGGTGGGTTCCAGTGTATTATGGAAGGTGGCATCTCCTTCTCCTTAGGGCAGGGATAAAGGGAGCCTCACAAGGTCAGTGTCAGGTTTCCCAGGGAATACTTGGAGCTGTCAGAAAATTAGATTACAGTAGAGGACAAGATGATATGTTTGTATAAAAGTAGTTTTAGGGTTGACTAAGAGGGCTGATGTCTTCTGAACAGCAGAGATGGACCAGTTCAGGGAATGTGACTGGAAATCTGTTAGAACATTGGTCTAATAACTGTGGTCTTATGCAAGACACAGGGAGGATCTAGGAGTAGGAAATGCTCTCTTAAAGATAAGTTTTATAAGGTTTGACATAAAGTATTGGAGCTGCCTTAAAACTGACAGTTCTTTCCTGGAGTGAAGGAGTGCAGCTGTATGTATGGCAAAAGAGTAACCAGTTCAGAAAATGCCCTAGTTTCCAAAATTCCTTTGTACTGCCAGTGTTGCTCTTTGCCCAACACCCTCCCTTGGTTCTGAAGTGTCCCCATGTGAAGTGTCCCCATTGACCATAGTACATGTTTATAAACTTGCATAACATTACTGGGTTTTTTTAAATCTAAGTTTTGCTAAAATGTGTCTGTGTAAGGCTTTGTCTTCCCCAGGGCTATTCAAGTGCCCGTTTTGAAAGGGTTTGAGTATAACTGAAGAGACAGCACCCAAACATGAGGAGAATTCATCAAGTTACTCAAAAATACCTACTGCACCAAAAAACCTTCTCACTATCTGAGTGTTTTGCACCTTAATATGAGCCCTTATTACACTTGGAACATTGATTTGGTTCACAGAAAGGGTATTACATTCTTTGTGCATTTTCCCGCAGTCTTTCCATTTGTTTCTGAAGCATTCACATCTTTAGGCTTTACAAAAAAGTACTCATATCTAGATGAGTTTAGTCCAGCCTTTGTCTGCAATGGGTTAAAACAGCCCCTCAGGCTGTTGCAAATTTGAAAAGTGGAATTGAAATGGACTCCCTATTGATCTAGAGCCAGTTCTCTTAGTAGGGTAGGGTTACAAAATCATTTTTGAGGTCTCCAGGAATCTTGATGAAATGTCAAATCAAGCTACGTTAATCGAAATGCAGCAATTGTGGTGACTGATGAAAGAATGTAAATTAGTTTGGGCAGGTGGCTCAATTCATCAGCTCACTTCCCATACTTACTTTTCGTAGTTTTCCTTTTATTGTTTGATTATCCACTTACTTATTTGTCTGGACTTATGGAACACATTTTACCTAACTTACAGTGATACACCGAGGTGATCTTCTTTGAGGGAAAATGAAGATGTCAACAACCAATGGATGTACCAATCTTCTGTCTTTTTGGTTTTAGGCAGCTTTCACTGATATTTCCATTCCTCATCGTTTCTTCGCAGATATTCTGCCACCAGGGCAGAATAAATCAGTTCTGCTTTAAAAACTAAAAGTAGTGAAGTAGGAGGGGAAGTTGAGGTTTTTTGATTCAGTAGGTGACAACTTGGTGATGCTGCCAATCACAGGCAAAGTCAGAATTAATCCTGCTATTTTAACATACTGGCATACATGTCTTTGTTGTTTTGGTCTTATAGTTGTGTTTTAAAAAGCTTCATTTTTTTTCTCTGTCCTCCCACCCAAAAACTAGGGCTGAAGAACCCATTTCTCTCCTGTATCATTAATGGTCATTGCTCTTGGTACAGTTGGGTTTGGGGTTTTTTGTTGGTTTGGTTTGGTCTTTTTTTTCCCCTTGTAATAGTAATAATAATAATAATAATAATAATAACAATAGTAGTAATAATAATAATAATAATGACGATGGTTTGCGGTTGCTTAGTGCTTTCTACTCCAGAGTTTCCAATCTTCTGCCCGAAGGAGGAGGAAATCAAATTACAGATGAGAACAAGTTAAACATCCAAAAGGTGTAAAGATTGTCCAAGTCTGTCCACTGGCATAGCTGGGAAGGGAAGGCGCATTCTGAGAGAGTCGCAGGGTAGTGACATGCAGTGATGAACTTTCATGTAACACTGCTTCTCAAAATGAAAAATTCCTTTTCTTTGCAGAAAATGGACTTTGGGATTTTTTGCTTTCTTATCCACCTCAAAATGAATGCTCAAAGGATTTAATGGTGATAAGGATAACAGGACAGTCTGTTTACATCTGGGAGTGCTCTTCCATGAGTTCTCGTGGGCTTTAGTTGATTCAGCAGACAAAGGGTTTCACTCTTCAAGCTTATCTCTTGACTTTCATAAACCTTAGAATAAGAAAAATGAGATATGTAGAAGTAATGCAGGAGATGGGAGACCCAGTGACATCAGTGCATAAATGCAGTCTGGCTCGTAGCAAGACTGCTACTTGAATGATTAAAAATATTAATCCTGATTATAAAGATACCTAGAGATCCAAAACAAAAATCAGATTGTCATGACAGGGACTTTGCGAAATGATGAAAAACATCATCCCAAGCTCGTGTAGCTTGTGGTTTAAAATTCAGACGAAAAATGATGAATGGGTGCAATCAGAAAAATACAAATAGAGGAAAAGAATGCCAGATTCCTCTGTAAGCTTTATAAATTAAGGTTCCCAATAAGGAAGAAGATGAGAGTGTAACAGTTCAGCATTCTGTGTAAAGAAACAAATTATGAATCAGAATAACAACTGAATTATATGGGATAATGCCACTGATGCAGCACAGAGGCTGTGTGTTTGAACTGGTGTCTGGGGCAAGGGAGCTATTAAAGAGACATAGGATGAGGTGACTTGTCTCACCTCCCTAGAAGGTAAGCATAGCCTGAGCTAATTGTTCTTCTATCATCAGTGGAGGTGTCTGAATTGGTGACATAAATGGTGGGTGAAAAAGCCACCTCTGGCTGTGCTTCCTTCTTCTCATTCACCGTCTAAGTGTCTGGTTTAGATCACTGTTTTTACTTCACAGTGGATAAAACTAGGTAAGAAGAAAAGGAACTAAGGTGGTGAGAAGTTCATAGCAGTAGACTGTTCTGAATGCATTTAGGAGAATAAAGTGAAGGTCAGGAAAACTGTAGAGAGAAATGCTGAATTCTCAAGGTAGGTAAGAGTAGCTACATCTCAGTTTGGAGCACCTGCCTGGAAGGTGCTACTGCTGCCTTCCAACTCATGGTAGTTCCCTTTTCTATCCCTTGAGGCAATCCTAGAGATCAAGGCTGAGATCTGTGAGATGTGGAGGGAGACACAGGACTGCAGAGCTAAGACAGTGATTGGAGTCATGATAACAGATAGGATCTCCTAGAAGAAAACAGGGGCAAGGAAGGAAGAAAAAGAGTGATGAAGCTCCTAGGATATGGCAGTTACATTAAGAGGGAATGATCTGGTGGAGAAAGTGAGTAAGTGACAAGAGTTACTAAAACCAAGGAAGGTATGGAGGAATATTTATTATTCCTGAAGGAGATAACAAATGATCAACCACAGAACAACATGGATAGAGCATATTGGCTTTGGCCAGGAGAAGGTCTGCAGAGATTTAAGTGGGAGGTGTTTTTGAGTGGAAGGAATAGAAGTTAGCCTGGGTTGTTCAGAGAAGAGTCTTAAGTTACATAGTTGGGTGAAGCTGATTTAAGGTGAGGCCATAGGGATGGTCTATGAAGGAGAGCATCTGGACAAGGACCAGATGACTTGATAATAGGGTTTTTTCTTTGTAAGGGGGAGAGTGTAACATTCTGACTCTGAAAATGGAAGAGGGCAGTAGTGCAAGGTCAGCAAAAGCCATAAAAGAATAGGTTAAAGTAGTGGAAAACAGAGGTTATGAATCCAAAAAGTACACAGACACTAAGCACAAATGAATAAAGCTTGTTTGTGGAGGAGAGGCACTGAAAACAAAGTGTGTGGCATTCATGCTGTAGGAGAATGAAGGGATGTGTGTTAAAGCAAATTCAAGTGGAAAGAAGAGGGAGCATTTCAAAGCAGATGCATAACAGCAGGCTGAGTACAGTAATAATTAGTCCGAGCTGAGGCAGAGCAGCAGTTAGGTGAGCTTTGCAATTACAAGTGGGAGACCCAGATATGAAAATGAATGTTGAGCTTCCAGAATCAGGGAGATTTGAGTATATTATGAACAGTCTCCCAGGGAAAAGAAAGCTGAGGCAGGCCAGCCATTCTGAATTACCTTAGCAAGCATTATCGCCCCTAGTTAGTGCTCGCAGCTGAGGAGCAGAAGATCTGGAGTTCTCATCAAGCCCTGCCGTTGTCTTTACAATGCTGCTTAATTTTGATGCTTGCACAGCCCTCTGGGGACCAAGAGGCTGAATTACCAAACATTAATGGACTTTAGGATCTGTAAAAATACAAAATATTAATATTGCAACTGTCCTAGGCTGAGTCCAAGGAGATGAGTGTTCCATATCACATGTGAACTCACATCCAGATGTACCAATAGGGAGTTCAGGGTTTGATTCTGTAACTAGGCTTTCTGTTTTAGCTTCCCATCAGCAGGTTGGTCTAAACAGTGCTTCCTAATAGTCTGGGAGGTATGTAGATATTACACTGAAAAGTGTCACAATTATAAATATCTTCAGTCTCGAAGGTAGATAGATAAATAACAGACTGAAAACTGCATTGCACCAGAACTGGCCAACTGCATCCCAGCTAGTAAAAAAATATTATGAAGGTAAAGGGGAAGGCAAAGGGAACAGGAGAGGAAATGGGATATGAAATGTGCTGAAAGAAGTAATTGAAAGCAAGGTAAATGTATCAAATAAATAGTGATAATAAAACCCTAACAAAATGCCCTCTGACATTTGTTCTAACCCATAGCTGACTTTCTCTCCCTCCTCTGTTCTGTGTCTCCTAGGTTTTGTTAGCTATGACAATCCAGTCTCTGCACAAGCTGCTATCCAGGCTATGAACGGCTTTCAGATTGGCATGAAACGCTTGAAGGTTCAGCTGAAACGCTCCAAAAATGACAGCAAACCTTACTGATCTTAACCCCAGATGCTTACTGCTCTTATTTTAGCTTTCTTAGGGTAAGTCCCATGAGCAAACCTGTCCTCTGCAGGGGGGTTAAGAAAGAACATAGAGCCAACCTTCACCAAGAGACAGTTATTTTTACAGTTACCACTTCCATTTCCCCACTTGTCCTTATTACACTTGGCTCCCATTTCCTTGCCAAGTAATTACTGAGTTGTGTTACTGTATTTTGTTTTGCAGCATAATTTATCTCCTTTTTGAAACAAAAAATAAACGTCTTGAAATTCAAAACAGCACACACACAGACACACACAGACACAAACAATGTGCAATTTAACTCTGTGAACCCTGGTGCCATTAGCACACAATAAAAGTTGTTTTCTATGGATGGATCGTATTTTACCAGGGTGGCACCAGCAGTTTATAGGTTAAACAAAATGGCCTCATGCCAGTTGAAGCACTTACTTTGCAACAAAAATTGAAACAAGTCTTTCCACTACATCAACTTGTTTTTTGAGAAGATTTGATTTTTTTTTCTGTTCAAATCAACGTATTGTTATATATTAGTCTGATTTTACACTGGTCGTCTTTATATTTCATTTTTTTTAAGTTCTTGGGGTTTTTTTTGGAAAGGATTAATGTAAAAAAGATTTAGAGATCTGTTTCTAAAGCTACAGGGTTTAAAATAAAAAAAAATAAAATAAAATGAGTGACAATACTTGATGTTTCTTGAGAGATAAATTTAATAATAATAAAAAAAAAAAGAAAGCCACAGGCCTGTAAATTTTATTTGTAAAAAGCATTTCTATTTTTATACAAAATTTTTACTGCCTCAGAAATAATGGAATTTATTTATTGCCTATTGTTAACTTATTGGATACCTAAAGAGCAGCTCTCTATGCTAGCTAGATCCTTTGAAGTAGTCTCTAGAGTAATTGTGCCAAGAATGGGCGCTTTTTCACTGTTGAACCCTCCACCCTTTACAGTCCATACTTTTATCCTCTTGTTCGTATTTGTCTGGTTATTTTTGTTTGTAGATTCCATTACCTAGTTTAAAGTTTGGTTGTCTGACCCTTCCCTCCCCTCCCTGTACCTTTCTGTTACATTTGTAGAAACTGGTTCTTTCCTCTCTTTTCTCCCCAAAAGAGGAATCCATTCTCTCTGACTCCTTTCAGATGGATCCTTTTGGGGTTCCATTGTGCTCTTGTTGACAAGTATTGTAAGTTAATGCAAATTACGTGAACGGCTCATAGGCTCTACTGATGAAAGATTTGCATTAGTTTTTCTCCTGCACCCATAAAAGTGATTTTGTTTGTGCTGCATAGATTCTGTGTAACTTTTTTTCCTCTTCCTTGTTTTTTCCCTAGACATCTCCATGCCCGTTAGCCCATCGTTTGCCTAGCATGTCCCTGTGGCGTCTCAAAAAAAAAAAAAAAAATTAAAAAAAAAAGTTTCATCGTCCCGTCATTGTTTCTGATGTCTTTCTGACCTCACATCATATTTGGTTCTCCTACTGACCTAGTTTGACCTTTGAAATTTGCATGTGACCTCATCTAGCTATGAATTCTGGGAAGTCAATGTGAAAAAACATTGCTGCATTCATGCAAGACTGAAATTTATTATTAGATAAATTAATGATAGGATTTAAAAACAACCTGTGGCAAAATGTTTTTTCTTTCTTTTTTTTTTTTCTGTTTGTTTTTTTTTTTTTCTCTTTTGGTTTTTGGTTTTCTTCTTTCCTTGGAGTTTTTTTGTTTCGTTTTTTTTTGTTGTTCTGGGTTTCGTTTTGGTTTTTTGGTTTGGTTTGGGTTTTTTCTTTTCTTTTTTTCTTTTTCTTTTTGGTTGGTTCTTGGGTTTGGTTTTTTCATTTCGTAAAAAAAAAAATAAAAAAAAAAAACAGACTTGAAAGTATTATACAGGGATTGGCATTCTGCCTGGTCACTGGTGACAATAGCAATATGTGTCCAGAGGCACAGAATGTTGGTTTCTAACAGACTACTTCCAAAACAGTTTGAGAAATAAAACTGTCTGATTTTAAGTCTCTAGAGGTCTGTAATAGTTTTTACATTTTTCAGGCAGTGTAAAGTTTTTTGATAAGGCCATTTTAGGTGGCTCACTTTCTCATTAAAGTATATATATAGAACCACTTTTTGTAGATTAGTATAAGAAAATATTTACCCTGTTTTAGGGCAAATGCTACCTACTTGTGTCACCTTTTGCTGAACTGACTCACAGTTAGACAATCCATGGTTTAATGCACATGAAATTACCTATATTTTATACTGTTTCAATGTACAGAAGAAAGGTTACTGTAAAATGTGTTACGTTGGTGCTTCTGTGAATTAAGTTGTGGTTTCATCATGAGTCTTATGGTCTTAAGTGTTCTATGTTTATAAAAGACGAGTTTAAAATTGGTTTACTTGAACAACAAGAACAAAAACAAGATTCAAAAAAATAAAAACACAAAAAAAAGTTGTTTGCTTAAAAAAAAAATAATTTCATGTGAAAAATGAAAAAATATTCCAGAATAAGTTTGTGTTGGCTTGTGACGCATTGATGTCATTTTTTTATTGTGAACAATTTAGGTGTGTTTGTGTTCAGCAAAATGTGATCGGTTTTTCTTTTAAAGAAAAAAAAAATCAGTGAAACTATAGTGCCAAATTCCAAAGGTACTTTCTTCCTAGAGCTTCAGTGTGTTTCTTGTGTGAAGTAATTTGATAACATGGGTATTTTATTATGTGTTTTGTATAAATCCCTAATATTTAAAGAAAAAAAGAGGTTAAAAAGTTTGTTAACTTGCTATCCTGTGGTCTTGTTGCCTGAAATTGTTATTGTTTGTTATTTCTCTTTGATGTTTTTTGTAAAACATTGTATAAGTGCCCATGTTTCACTTTTTTAACCACTCTGCACACATCAATGCTGTGAAAGCAAACCTCACTATGTATTTTCTTCATATTGTATGGAAACCTCTAAGGTGAGAAAGTTTTGAACTTTTAACCCTTTCCACCCAGAGCTGTCTTGAGTGTTAATACCTTTTATACATTCACCATTTTGCTGTTTATTTTTATATATATATCTATATCTATAAATATATATATACTTAGTTTTTTGTGGTTTATTTAATACATGGTTGAAATCAGAACAATGCACAGGGCAGATCTGAAGGACAAAAATATTTTACTGCTGTCTAAATTTCTTCTGTATCTATAACTAAAATTATTTAAAACAGTAATTAACTTGTGGTTTTCCTTTTTAGATTTTGGGGATTTTGTCTTTTCTTAAAGAGCTTTTAATATGCTGCTGGAATATGCTATTCAGTATTAATAAAATAAAAGGAAAAGAAAACAATTCTTTAATTATCTATTGTGTGAGCCGCTCCCAGCCAGGAGCGGTCAACCCACCATTTGAAAACCTTGAGGGGGAAAAAGAAAAAAAAAAAAAAAAGAAAATAATAATATTTTTGTAATTTAAATAAATGAACTTTTGCTTAAATCAGATGCACTAGATCTTCCTGGGTGAAAATTCAGTGTGCACTGCAGTTAAACGACTTTTTATGGATAAAGTTTACATACACTGTAATGTTTGGTGTTATCTGCCATTATTTGTCACGGCAATATATTGGCTTACTCCTGCAGACACTCGTACAGAGGGCAGTGACTTCACTCGGCCCAGCGGTCCACGGGAATATCTTGTGTGACTGATGCGGGTGTTTGCTGGAGGAAGCTCTGTGTAAGGAACCAGGAAAGAGATGCTGGTAGCCCTTTTTTTTTTTTTTAACACTGCCTCGTAAGTCTGATTAGGTTGCATTTCTACCGCACAAGTAGTGACCAAACAGCCAAATTCAGTTCTTTGCCACCGGTCTAGTGAATTCATTGCCAACCCAATGCGTGTGAGCAGCAGTACCTGCTACTGATTGTAAAGTGCCATACCTTCTTCCACCTCCTAGTTCTACCCAATTCTATTTGAAGCCGCCTCAAATTCAAAAAACTAAGCCCTATATGAGCAACAGCTGGTGCACTCTTGTCTCTCATCCCCAACTTAAATGCTTCTTTACGTAGAGCCCTGGGATGGAAAGGACTAGCCTCTAGTGATGCAAAAAAAGTTTCCTTCTTATAGCACATGCACTTATAAATAAATGATCTATACTTTTCTCATGTTTTTACTACTGCTGGGGCCTTCCTACACCCTTTGAGGGCTATTTTGTACTACTTGCAGCAATTGTGCATATTCAAAGTATCATCTCACGTACGTTATATTATATATATGTACATATATATATATATAATATGAGATCATCATTTGGATTGTTTAGACTGTTTCACTAATATTTCTCATTGTACCCACTGTCTAAATTTCTGAATCTTTTTTAGATGCCCTGGTGTGTCCTGTGGGTTTAACCAGTCCAGTTAGAGTGGTGATGCCTCTGGTCCTCAGGCAGTGTAACTCGGCACCAGGCTGCCCTGAATTGCACTCCACGGGACATTGGCTTAGCAGTGGGAGAGGAGGAATGTTTCTGTACTTCCAGGCAACTGAGATGGCTCATTGCTTACAGAAGAGTCCATCTGGGGGGGGGGGGGGGGAGAGAAAAAAATAATTAAAGAATAACATAAAATTCAAGTACAAAACCAAAAACCCAAACATACACCTCCTGGGAGACAAATTATGTACCAGTTCTCTTTCAAAATATTGAAAGGATAAAGCTGCAAGGGTGCAAGGGCCTAATAAGAGAGGAAGCAAAACAAGGGAAATTGCTTTACAAAATTCTAATCAAAAGACTAGACAAGTTGTTTTTTTCAAACAAATTAGCTAATTGCGATGAAATGGCAGTCCTCAAAGGAGTAACAAGTTCATCTTTCTTTCACCATAGGGGTTACAGTTCCTTGGCTTGTGCTACTCTGGAATCATTTTACTGTTTCTGTTTTTATTATCTTAAGTGCTAATTAACAAAAGGAAAAAATATCCTGTAGTTTCATTACCTTTTTGGATAATGTCATACAAAAAGAAAAAGAAAAAAAAAACAAACCTATGTATTTGTGTTCTTTTTGTGCTGTGAGAATTGTTGTTTGTAGATTAATAATACTATCATTTTGTTTAGAATTACGAACTAGTTTTTAAGTATTGTCTGAGAAAAGCCAAAGTTAATGCAATCTAGTGGAAACTGTAAGACCATTTGAGTATTGTTTCTGTTTTATTGATGCATTTGGATTTTGTTGTTTGATGGAATTTGAGCCAAAAAAAAAAAAAAGAACAAAAAAATATGAAAAAAAAAGCAGGCTTTCCTATTTCTACAACTTGATTGTACTTATGCATTTTGTACCAGTGGAACTTTTTATACTGGAGATTAAAAAACAAATGGAAATTTTTGTGGCTTACTCTCGTGGGCCCCCTCGATCATGACTGATTTTCAAGTTTGATTTCTGGATGGTAGAAAGAGAGTTGGTTTTGTTTTGAGAATTCAAAACTTTGGCTTGATTTCTTTTTTTCCCTTTGCTTATATCTAGTGTTTAGAATTTTGTCTTAACAAAAGCGGTAAGTTTCACTTTTTATTCTGTATCGTGCAGTTACACAATAAGGTAATTAGAATTAGGAGTACTCGGTCACTTTGCGTGGATAAATGTATTAGTTAAAACGTTAGGGGTTTGCTTTTTTGCTGTTTAGATCAGAGTTTTTTCTGATTCTTCTGTCCTCATTGTGAACATAACCGTGTAGTTGAAACAGTCAGACTTATTTTTGTAACGTATGTTATTGTGTGATGCAGTTTTTTGCTTCTGTCTCCAATATTAAACCATTTTCCTAATACTTGTCTCTCTACTTTGTGTGTTGTATTGTTGGTGGTCATTCTGTGTTGGTAATACATCTACACACCTCACTGTTTCACGTGCCTGTTTTTTTTTTTCTCTATTTGTTGGTTGTGTACAAAAGATACAGTCGATTCCACCTAAGTGAATAGCTGATTGGGGGGCAAAAGAGGATTTGTACATTTTAGACATGTTCTGGTTTCTTTGATATTTTTTTTTTTTTACTCTCTCTCTTCCTCCCCCTAGTCATGCCTTATCACTTGGATAATCTCTCGGAGCAGGAAGCATTTTAAATGAGCTTCTTGCAAAGTCCAATTCAAGGTAGCTTTTGTTAGCCTTTGAACTGCAAAACCTTCTGCACACAAACACACAGAAATCACCTGAAAAGTTGGGTTTGTTTTTTTTTTTACTCTGACATTTCAGTCAGTCTGGAAAATGTGGATTATGGAGATCAGTTCTTCCTAGTTGTTAAAAAAAAAAATAATACTCTGCCACTACTTCGCAGAAGCACATGAAACATTCAAGAAAAGGAGGATATAGCCTTGGGATTTCTTCCAAACTGCACAGTAATCTGATGGCATATGGCGTTAGTCAAACTCTCCTTAGAAACTAATCACGTCTTAACTAGGGCTGTGAGAGCCTGCAACAGCCTACCAGGTGATCCAGCTTGTTATGTGCAGTTATACACGTCATACTTTAAAAAATAAAATGAGCACAGGAAGACTTTCTACTAAAGCCAGTGGAAGTAAAAAAAAAAAAAATCACAAAAATAAAAAGGAAGGAGAAATAAATGATTGAAAAAAGATCCCCTGTTGTTCCAATGGGTGATAGTTTTGCTGTGGGCTTACAAAGCAGATCATTCTCAGCGTTGGCTGATAGTATTACACAAATCTCAAAAGGGACTAAAGAAATACCATAGCCCTTTTTTTCTCATTATTTTTTACAGTTGGCTTTTAGCGCTTTTTTATTTTTTTCATTTCCTATAATTTTTTTCTCCTCACAAGAATCTCTCTGCTCTCCCCCAACCGGTGTCTACCACGATGAAATAAAAGCTGCAAAAGAAAAATCTATGTTGTTCTGGTTTACAAAAAGTCTCTTCTCTCCTCTGTTTGATCACAAATACAAACCTTAAAATTTGGAGGGGCGGGGGGAAAGCAAAACAAAACCAACCAAACCCAAGGAGGAGAGAGAAGCACTGGCAAGTGCTCTCTGGAATTCAAGCCATACGCCCCCATCCCTTTCCTTTGTCCCGCTTTCTGTGATGCTCAGGAATCGAAGACCACTTAAAAGTGCTCTTATGAGACCCAAATGACACTCCTCCCTCTTGTCTCCTCTCCCCTGGTCTTTCTGGCACTCTGGCTTTGGCTCACACACACACACACAGAGCCCCCCTCAATACCGTCTTACTGGTCCTGGCGCACTGGGTGTATCCGTGTGGTGTCAGCAGCAACGTTGGTTCCTGCCTTTGGAAGACTTTTGAAATTTTCTGGTGGCTTGTGAGTTGGCCTGGCTGTTAACTGCTCAATGCACTTTTTTTAAAAAAAAATTTTTTTCTTTTTTTCACTTTTCCGTTTCCATGAGAAGCAAATAAAGAATGAGTTTGGAGCCCCAAACAAGCTCCAGTGTCATCTTGCAGGGTCTGATGTCAGAGGTCAGGGGTCCAAGCAACTCTAAGTTTAACCTAAAACCACAGGAGCCTGTAGCAGACAGCCCAGGCAGGAAAGCAGAACCCAATGGTCAGGCTGTATCCTGGGTGTTTGACACCTCTAGAGTTTATGATCCCGATTTGGGTAATTTTGACATCAGTGGATTCAGTTAAGTAAGTCTTGACTTGCAT
The DNA here is from genome assembly GCA_035583135.1 of Lophotriccus pileatus. NCBI lineage: Eukaryota > Metazoa > Chordata > Aves > Passeriformes > Tyrannidae > Lophotriccus > Lophotriccus pileatus. The sequence continues at coordinate 4,658,748 of JAWWES010000041.1, forward strand.
GAATGACGAATCAGAATTGCTGTCTGGGTTTTTTTTAGCTTGCTGTGGATGCTTTATTTTTTTCCTTTTCTCTTTTTTTTCCTCCAAACTTGGTCTTAGGAAAGAAACTAGAGCTTTGTGAAGGGTCTTTTCTTCCAAAAATACAACTGAAAAAAAAAAAGACATACTGCAGTTGGGTTTCTTTTAAATACTCAGGGCTGAAAGATACAGAGTTTTCTTTCTTTCATTCATTCTTTTTATTATTTTATTTCAACAATGGGGGAAAAAATGAGTTCTTTAAAGCAATGCAGCTGAACAGTTTGTCCTGCTTAAATGCATGCTTTTAATTTCAATTATGTAAGGCACCTTGCAGTGTTAGCAAAATGTCTCTTTGTTAGCTATATGTGTATCGCCATGGGAAATTACCAAACTGTCACAAGACTTGCTGATTAAAGAATAGCCTGCCAGAGTGTGTGTGCCTTTGCCCAGTGTGACTCTTAGGTATTAGGCTAAGGAAAACAGTTTAACAAAATGTAGTGTGAATCATTCCTGATAAGTGAATAAAGCATTGTGACCAAGCAATCAGATTATTCACTTATCAGGAATCGACTGTACTGATAGTTCGCCTGATCGTTTTTGTTCCTCATCTCTGTTGTAGTTTCACTACTTTGCTGTGTTCTGTTTTTTCTCTCATGCTCTTAGCAAAATCACTGGGAATATCCCTTCGTGTGATCATGAAACGTGCTACTGAGTAAACAAATAAAAAAAAAATTTAAATATAAAAATGATATCTTAACAAAATCTATGCACTTGCTATCAGGAACACAATACTGGATGTGTCTTATATATATTGAACTATAATAGTATTCAATTTCTTAAATAAAGCTTAAGAAAGGATTCTGTTGTCTGTAAAATTTTATGAGCATTAAATGGAAAAAAAAAAAATGTTTTTAGGGTTGGGCGCTTTTTGTTGTAAGAAATCTCGCTGGGTGCGTGGTCTTTAACCACGCCCAGGCAAATGTTACCTGATTCGCTTGATATTTCATTAGTAGCAGAGACTTTGAAAATTAGGCTTGCTGAATTCTGCGGGGAGAAAAAGTCTTACCATTCGGTGACTTGCAGCAGAAGAGACTAAAATGCAGAAATTTCGATCTTCTTCTGTATTTGCAGAAGCAAATGTGCTTGGTTTTGCACTAAAATCAGAAAATCAGAAAGTGTCATGAAACAATACTATGTGACTTTCAGCAACAATACTATAGTTTTTGGTATGTGACTTTTTTTCCTCCTGATTCTAGATAGGTTTAAAGCTAAAAAATTAAACTCCATATGCTCAAAATTCCACAGATTCCACACTGGAGATCAAAGCATCTTTTGGGGGAACATGTGTGGCTTACTGTACATTTCCTGTATCTGAGCCTTCTCTTAGGAAAACATTTTCACATCAAAACCCATGAATTAAATGGGAATTGCATAGGTGAAACTGTTGAGTACACTGAAAAAATTCTTCCTTCAATGGCTGTACATTTGCCACAAAATTGTAGATTTTAAACAATCAGATTTTTATGGAAATTCCCGTAATTCTTGTATTTATCAGACTTTCAATAATGTCAGCCTTTGGCAGAAAGATCCAGGAGAATGAGGGAAGGGGCTGGGGGGAAAGGGGTTTCTTTCTTTTTTTTCTTTTGAACTGCATTACTGCCTCACTTTTCATATGCCATTATATTATCTGGAAAAAAAAATTAAATTGTGGAAATCGCTGCTTGTATCATTCTCCTCTATTCATACATATTTAGTAAATGTTACTGAGCCCAACATCCAGTGGCCAGGTGTGTTAGCTTTGTAAGCCCAAAATACTGCTCCACCAGAGAGAGACCACAGAGGGGATTGACCTTGGTGGGCAGCAGGGTGGTCCTGTCCATCCCTCGTCTGCACAGAGCTCAGGTGGGGACACAGCCCTGGTTTTTCACAGGCTGCTGATGTAACACAAATATTAAATAATAGCAATGATTAGCTCATATTTGTATTCCCTCTGATTTTCCTCATTAGCAGACTTTCTTTTTTTCCATTAAAGGGAACTAGAAAGTTGCAGTCATTTTCTGAATCATTTGCCCCTGTTGATAACCTAATTGTTTTACATGAATGCTAATATTTCCCTCTCACACATTTATATCTATCAGCTAAATCAGCAGTAAAGTAAACTCTTCTGGGATACATTCCTATATCAATTAGCAAGGATTTATGCTCCAAAGCACCATTAGCATTAATGGGAGTGTGCTCTTTAGCATAAACAATTGGCAGTAGGTCTGGTGGACTTTATTTCATAAACAAAGGAGCATTTGAATCTTGGAGCCTTGTTTCCTCAAGACGGTACTTCAGGGAGTGATGTCCCAGCCTCCCCGGCTGCTCTGGGGACTCTTACTCACAGGACATGCATAAATTCCTGAGTTGCCAGCAAAAGGAGACAGAGTCAGTCTGGAAAGTGGGCTGACTTCTGGTACAAAGTTTTGCTGGTGTTTTCCCTTCTGAAAACCTGCCCGAGAACATGCCAGGCAAAGTTTCCAGCATTATCTCATGTCCCTCCAACCAGTGGTTTGAAAAATTTTATTCTTGGCATTGTGTAGTGCCTCAGGATGGAGACCACAGAGGGGAGGGAAGGAAGGATTTTGGACAGAGGCAAAAGGAAGAGCAGAGATGAAGCCCTGCAGGAAGGAAAGGAATGAGTTTATCATCTTGAACTGATGGTCTCACAGCTCCATGCCTTTCAGTTGAGAGCTAGAGGGGACCAGCAAAGCACCAAGTCTCACTTTTCACATGCAGGTCAACAGTTTCTCCCTCACCCCATGTTTGATCAAACCAACAAATACACAACCAAAAGATTTTAGTCTTAATTCTGAGGGCACTGGGTGCCAGAGGTGCACGTTCTGCTGAATCTCTGCCTGTGCTTCTGCAGATGTTTTCTCTGTAGGTTCTGGCTCTGCTCAGTTCTGCTACATTAAAGAGCCCTTCTGCATCTGCCATTTCTCCCCAAAGACACTCATAAGCAGGTCTCAAGTTGCTTTTCATCCCTCGCTCATAAAATAAATATATAATGCTCTGGAAGCATCTACACACAATAGTGGTTTTCTAGTCCCTGAATAATTTGTGTGCTTTATTTCTACAACTTCTTTCCCACCCACCCCCACCCCAACATTCTGTCTAAATTTGGAGTACCAGAGCCAAATGCATTGTTTCAACATCAAGTGATGCAACATGCAGAAATTAAAAATTTCATCCCTAGTCTACTCCTCTGAATGACACAGTCAGGGATTGCATTAGTCCTTGCAAAAATGACATGCAAAAGCCACAAAAATCCATACTGGCAGAATTATTTTGGGTTGCTCCTCTAGTATGCCGAAATCCCTCTCAGATATTCTGTGCTCCAGGTTCCTCTGTGTGTGGTCTGCTTGCCTGTCCTTCGACTTGAAAGCTTGCTCACAACTGCACTAAGAGCCTTTTGTGCAGCTCTTAGTCCTCTTCAACATTTTCCAACGTTATCAGCAGTTTTACTATTTACCTCCAACTCATTAGTGAAAATATTCAATAGCATTCAGACCCCCTCTATAAAAATACTCTCCTACAGTAAGTCCCCTTTGACAGCTTCTTTGTTGACATGTCAGCCCATTCTTAAACCATTTTATGTGCCTTGTACTGATAGAGTAGAATGCTAATTTTTTAATCAGAATCTGTTGTGCTGTCAAACATACAAAAGTCAGAATATATTCCATCTTCGCAATTACTTTTATCAGCCAAAACCTACAATCACATCAAAGAATGAAACCCAGTTTGACAACCCTTCCTCCCTTAAAAAACATGTTGATTGGCATTAATTGTTTACCTCTCCTGTATCAATATGTCCATTATTTTGCCAAAGCAATGTCAAACTAGCCAGCCATGGGCTGGGCCATCCTGCTTGTCTTTTTGAGTGCAAGCATGAGAATGTCACATTCCCCATCCCATCTGGGATTCTGCTGGTGTGCTTAGATATTCCTAAGGGCCAGAGTCAATGGATCAGAGCTCTCTGCCCTGTTCTTAGACCCAGCTACCTGGGGCTACCATATCTTCAATAAAATGGTAGCTAAGTGGGCTGTTACATAGTTGGACCAGAAACCATTTGATCCTTCTCCTGACATGTAATTATGTGAAAGAAGAGAATTTTTGACATTTCCTCTTTTTCCGCAGCATGACTAGAAGATTTCCCATCTCCAAAAGCCTAAGTTCAATGATAAAATAAACATACTCACAAACTTTTGCACTTGTCCCACCCTTCTCACTCAGGTAGAGATGACAGTGTAGTGGGGAACAACAGGGCAGTGCATATGTATTTATAATTATTTATAGGTATATATTATATTATTTAAAGGCCAATAGGAAGCATGGGTGAAAGCAAAATATTTTTCCATTCGCCATCCTCCTCTGAACAGATCCAGGTGCTTGCATTGGTGCACATGGCAGTTACAGCTCTATGGCTTTGAAGCAGACAGTGCAGAGGGGTCAGGACCAACCTGGGGAGCGGGGAATACCTGAGACCTGTCAGAGAAGAGAGGCCATTGGGAAATCAGAAGAGACCTGAGTTAGTCCAACAGACCTGACACCATACAGTCAAAAAGGGATTAGCAGCAGCAATAACAGAGGAAGGTGATGTGCTTTTCTACACAATAGGCACAGGTTTGCCTGTTCAGGCTGTACATGATGCCGTACAGCTATCTTGGCCACAGACTTTAGAGGTGCTGAGATATCAGTGCATCTGCTCAGTGCAACTTCAGCCTCAGCCCAGCACTCCTCAAAGCAGACACAGGCTGCTGCTTTACCCTGTAGACATCGCTGCCTTTCCAGTGGCTGTAAGAGGACAACAGGAGCAAAACTCAGTTTTCTTAGTAGAGACACCAAGTATTGCCCCCAGTGCCCAAGGATACCCTGCCAGCTGCAACCACTGCAACGGAAGAGCACAGGTGTCCTTTAGGTCCTTTGTCATACCTGCCAGCCCCACATGAGTGTTTCAGACTGCTGCAGGTATCTCAGAAGTCCCCGGGCACCCCTGCTTAGCCCATTGAGTCAGGCCCTGGATGACCTGCTCAGACAGCTCAGAGGTGCACCAAAGCCTCAGCTCCCATGTTGGGCAGCAATAAACTGCAGCAGAGTTATCTGCCTGGCCTGAAACAGCCAAGTACAGCTGAATTTGTTTGCCAGATGTAGACATCTAGTGCTGTTTGAGACATCCTATAACCTGCAAAACCTCCACAAAGATGGAGATGTGGCACTTAGGGACATGGTTTAGTGGTGGACTTTGCAGTCCAGTTAGTTGGACTAGGTAATCTTAAACAAGATTATCTTGTTTAAGATACAACCAACCCAAAAGATTCTATCATTCCAAGGGCTTGCAGATGTGATGCAGAATAAGTAGGATGCTTGTGACCACCAGCATGGGATAGCCTAGACTATTTCAAGGCTCTAAATAACAGAAGCCGAAGGGTCTGGTGCATCCAGATGCCCAGCTAAGAATCCCTAAGCTTAGAGGGATGAGTCTGTGAGCTGAATCCCACTTTAAGGCTTATATTCACTTTCCTAAACCTGGGCCATGTTGGATACTCCAGGGCAACTCAAATGGCATTGATTCCTGCATTTATTAAAGAAAAATTGAGCTCTAGGGGTCTAATTTGTAGACGGCTGAAGGTGAAATTCAGTGAATCCTATTGTTAACAAATGAGCCCTGGGTGATGTCCCACAGGCCCTAAGTGGGAACTGTACCAATAAAAACACCAACTGCAGTGGAACTGCTTTTTAGGGGATAGCAGTATGCAGACTATCCTTCTGACAGAAAAGCCATACCCCCAAGGACTTGTTCTGATGTGATCTATAGAGCACCTCTGTCATTCGTTTCATCCTATTCAGCTTTTGGCACTGAGGATCCCTATCTTTATCTTTCTTGTGGATGTGGCCAAAGTCACATAGTTAGATACTTTGGTCTCTGATCCTGGTGTAATCATGCCACACACTTTAGCATCCCATACCCCCAGACCAGGGATTCTCCTGCTCAAAAGAGTAATGAAATAAAAAGCAGGAACCTTCACAGACTCTTTGGGCAATTTGTTGCACTACCTGACTCTCCTCGTGGTGAAGATATTTTTCCTGATATCCAGCCTGATACCCACCTCTCCTGTTGCAACTCGTGCCCCTTGCCTCTCACACCTGCCATATGCCACTGCAAAAAACTGCTAAAACTCCTTGATAAGTTCCCCAAAGATACCAGGGGAGGGTGCTGCTGTTAGGTGCCCCCCAAGCTGTCTCTGCTCTAGGATGGACAAGGTCAGCCCTGTCAGCCTTTGCTGGTGGGTGAGAGCTTGAACCTGCCCAGCCATGCTGATTGTCCCTCCCTGGACACCCTCCAGTTTGTCCATTACTTTTATGTCCTGGAGAAACTGAAAGCTGGATGCAGTATCTGGGTGTGGTATAGCACATGTCTGAGAAGGCAGTTCTGGTGGGTGGGGAGGGTGATAATCACTTCCCTCACTGTCCTGGCTCTGCTGCTCTTCGTGTGACCTGGGGCGTTGGCTGGGTTTGCTGCCAGGGCACACTTGCTGGCTTGTTGTCACCTCCCACCATGGACACCCCTCCACCCCAGGTCCTTTCCAGCAGAGCTTCTCCCCAGCCTGCCCGTTCTCAGCCTTTACCCCTGCGAGCCCCTCTTCCTCACTGGGTGCAAATCTCTGAGTTTGCCCTTCTTGAACTTCACAAATTTCCTGCTGGCTCTCTCCTCCAGCCTGCTGAGGTTGCTCTGAGTGACAGCCCTGCCCTTGGTCATCCCCCCCACCAGTTTTGTGTCATCTGCAAACTTCACAGGATGGGACATGAAGTGGTGTGAAATATGGACGTTACCCTTGCCCTGGGTTGCACTTCTCCTTCTACATGCGGGTGAACCTAAGGCAAGTGGAGGCTGAGGAGACAGACAGCACATTATGGTATCTCACCCACTCCCCTCTCCTCTTACTTTCATGCCAAAATGAGAATAAAATAAAAAGCAAGGAAACTCTGGAAGGTGCTATTCAATGAAATAGTTTGTTCTCTAGCAGGTACATGCAACTAGTCACACAGCCCCACTCTGAGCACATCTTGGGTATCAGGACTGGGATTTCTGCTCACCACCCTGCTGGGAAGCACAGGCTTGGGCAATGCTTCACAGGTCCAAACAGCTACCAGTACTTTTATATGTCCACAAGTCAAGGCTACGGCTGCAGCAGTGCCAGGATGGCCAAGACCCTTGTTCTTGCAGGTGGCAGGAATCCATTCACCCACCCACTTCCTAGTCAACCAGTGTCAGTCTGCTGCCTGCAGCCAAAGATATTTGTCCACAGGCACAAGCACAACTTTTGGCACAAGGTTTGGGGCCTCCTGCTTTCCTGTCTTGATCTCAGATTTTTTTTGCAGTTCACCCTTCTACCCCCCACCCCCTCCCTCAGCAAACCTCAGATTTCCAGCTGTCTTGTGGGTGGGGTAAGTGGAAATAGTAACACTACCACTCAGTCATGGACTGAGAACATGGTGACTAGAAAGGTGTAAAGACTTTGACCAGTTTATGTGCAGGGAGACAGAGGGGTTATAAGGGCTCTTTCTCCTCCCCTTCCCACATCCCAGGTTCCCATCCCAAACCATGGGCATACAAGCCTAGAAGATGAGGCCATAGGATTCCTGTCAATTTTTTTTTTTCTGCCAATTCAGTGGATCCCATGGTCATCTTCATGGGCCTTACATAGTAAAGTACTACCACAAATTCCCATGTGAGGTGCTCCACTTCCCTGTCCCTTTCCAAGCACCTTCTTTATGACTGAGGATGCTTGCTTATTGCACAGCTCTCGTTTATGCCATAACATACTTCCCAATAAAAAGAAAACCCTAGCACTGTCCAATCTCAGCCCATGGGCTTCCCTTTCAGTCTTCCTGCTACCTGTAAAAGAGTTACAGCTGCATCCAACTTCTGAACACCAGCAGTGGAGCTGGGGGGTGGGCTGGGCAGTGTAAGTACTGTCACAACTACTGAAATCGTACCCACACTTATGCCACAGCCTGACTGTTTATATCTTCAACATCTCAGCAAAATGGCTTGTCACTGGGTTAGAATGCAATTTCTTTGCCATAAATAACCTCCCTGTGCCTGGTACAGGAGCAGATGCCAGCCATAAATTCCACTCTCGGCGGAATGGAGCTCCTGCATGAGAGATCGTGTTCCCAGGTGTGAATAAATAAAAAGTGCACAATTAACAGAAGCAACATCAACCAGCTGGATTGTGGCTTTTCATGGAGGGAAAAAAGGCTTAATAGGAGGGTTCACAGTGCCCCCTTCTCCTCCAGACTCATTTTCTTCAGCTCATTCAGCCTTACTGTGTTCCATGAACAGTTGGCCATTTCCCTGCTAGCTGACTGCCCTTCTCCTCCTTGACAATACATCTTACCTATTGTCCCAGGGTTGCAGAGTTCAATCAGGGTACTGGTGCCAAATTGCCTACTTAGACGTAAGATCTTTAGTGTGTCCAGCCCTTGGATTGGGCTAACTGAAGTTCTTGGTTGGTTGAGCATCCCTGTACTCCTGCTGGAAAAGCTGGAGGGGTATCACCAGATATGGGGCAGACCTGACCTACCATGTATCTGAAGAAACCACTCATTCTCTGCTGAAGGAGGGTGAGTAAAGGATCCTGGTGCAGAGATCTGGCTTCAGCTTCATGGTTGGGTGCTCAGCTCACAGCAGCTGGACACAGAGCACTGGGACAAGCCTTCTGCAATAAGGAGCTCTTGTGCTCTTGGAATGCACTTCTGTGCTTGCCTAGAAATCTGTGATCTTCACATTTCAAGGTATAAGGAAATAAAATACCCAGGAAGAAAAAGAAACCAAACCAAAACACAACAGAACCCATCAAAATGGATTTCACCCCTATCCTTGGGAGAGCAAGCTTGTGAGGAGCATTATCATCAGCGCTGCAAGCTCTCCTGAGTTCTGCTTCTTCATATATGCAGAACTGTCTTCACCTCAGCAGCTTTCACCCACTGAAGGCTTTTTGGGCATCCAAATGGCTGCAGGGCTTATGTTCATGGTGCACTCCCCACTGCTCTCATTTCATGTTCGGTTGCCCGGCCTTGCCTGGGGAGCCGCCTGTGCACTGCTGCTGCTCCAGACTGACAGGCATCAAAGGGTGCTTCTTCTGAGCAGAGCACCTCAAGACCCCATGAGGAACTGTGTTTTGCCTTCCCAAATTAATATGCAAAAGTAAGCAGTATGAATCAGCCACAGGGCACTGCAGCTCTCCTGTATCCCTTTTACCAGCAGCTTGGATTTTATGTTTGGAGTGTTGCTCTTTCCCCATTCCTCGCCTCTCAACTGGTCCTCTCTCATCCAGTTCCCACTCCTTTTCTTCCTGTGAGTAATTCTTGGTCTCTGCTCTGTATTCAACAAGTGTTTGAAATGAATGAAGGAGGTGATTAATTATTTAGGATTGTACAAGAGAATCTAACTAGGTGCAGTGGGAAGGAATTAAGCAAGTGAGACATAAAGGCTGAAGATCAGGAAAATATTTCCTTAAAGTGAAATGTAATAGAGGGTAAGCCTGCCTCTGGGGCAGCACGGGAAGTTTCTATTCCCATGGCACTTAAGATTGCAAAGAGCAGAAAATGGTCTTTAAGAGGAATCCTTCTGGGACAAGGTTAGCCAGCCCGAAAGACTGTATTTGTCTCTCCCTCCCAGGCACAATGGTGGGACACAGTGTGTGAGAAAGCACTGAAACGAGAACACAAAGAGATTTATTCATGCTGCAAACTTAAAATGCAGTGGGCAACTTCCCTTCAGCGCAGACAATTCCTTTTATAACCTGTTTGAAGAGATTTTTTTTTACATCTCCTTATTACTCAAATAATTAATTCTCAACAATGAATGTGAAAGGACACTGCATTAACACAGCAGGTAAATTTGGGACAGAAAAGAAAGAGCATTAGCCCTTAAAATGAGATTTACTTGTGAAGACTACATCTAAGTTTCTAATGACATTCCTAGAAAAAATCAAGGTTTTCTGCTTTCATTTGCTGTGCTGTCTCCTCTCATTACAGAGTGTCCTAGCACGAGCTGATCTACCACAGTCCTGAATCCTTTTATCTCTCATTAACTCTACTTTTTTTTTTTTCCTCATTGATCACTTCCTCCTCATGCAAAGACTTGATATGTTTAACCTTCATAATCTTCCTACTTTGCAGTTGTGGGTCTGTAATTGAAGGCTGTTTGAGAGTTCAGCCAGCAATAAATCAAGTTGCATTAATTGAACAAAAACTTGCCCAAAAACTTCACTGAAGTGGTCATTTTGCCCTTTTTTTGGAAAATTTTATAGCTCAGGAACAGCACACAAGTTTTTTGCTTATGTGAGGTCTCAGGATTATTTTCACAGAATTACAGTATCGCTAAGGTGAGAAAAGACTTCCAAAATCATCAAGTCCAACACCTGGTGATGGAGACTTGCAGATCTTGAAGCTTTTTGGGTGCCTGCTGGTTCTGTCAGTTGATGGGAGACACTTAGCACTGAATCCCAAATTTACACTGGTGTGGAGAGCAATACTAACTAATAATTAATGCTTTGTAACTTTCTGGTAACACCAAAACTATTTTATTATCACACTGCATGTTCTCTTTTCTCTAATTTACTGCTGTTGAGGTGAGGACTGCCCAGTACCCCCAGGCATAGGTCGTGTCTTCGAAACTCCAGTGCTCCAAAGGGCTGACAGGGATCTCAGATTCCCACAACCACAGGCTGAGGAAGAAAGGAAAACAATTTCACATTAGGTTTACAGTAGAGGATCCTGATGCTTCAGAGCTGTTCACAGGAAAAGCCCCAAGGAGAGTGGGGGGATGCAGAGGTAACAAAAGGGGAAGGATTCTCATCACTTTTCCTTCGTCTCAGAGGATAATGGCCACACGTTGATGCCAAACAATATTGTGCATGTTCCTTAGTTTGGCACAATACCTCCTGCCTTGCTCATTGTCTGATCTGGATAAATCAGTTGATCAACTTCCAGATCCTCAGCAGGAATTTCTCAGCATACCAGCCAGCCAAACAAAGCTTCTGGGTGTGCCAGTGGTTTGAGGATCTTCCCTCTTGTTTGATTAGCCCTCGTAGTAGTTAACAGCCACCGAGTCTGCTCTTCGTTTTTCCCCTGTGGGTTAGGAAAGTCCCATTTGGAAATGATTTCAGGAGGCACCACATAGAAACAGAGGGTTTTGCCACCCTGACCCTCAACATTTTTTTATACTTTTGCTGAGTCTTCACTTCCAGCAGCTAAGCGACAGGATCCGGTGGAGGATGGCCAAGTCAAAGCTGTTCCTGCATTCTGGCATTTTCTGAGGAACAGTTTGAGACTGTCAGGACACGTCACCCAGGTTAACTTTACCAGCTGTTGGGTTTGGGTCTGCCATCACTAACAGACTCCTCTTTGGCCGCTGCACTACACAGCACAAGCTGTTGAACACAGAGGGGCTTGTGGCCAACCTGGGCTTGAACAAGCAACTATAATCTTCAGCAGCTCCTCATCTGCCCCAGTGTCCCACAGATGTCTGAATGACATTTTCCTTCACAGAATATCAAGAAATCATAGTGGGTGAATCTGTGCATCCCTGAAAAGGCTTCTTGTTGGTGGCTGGTGAGTAAATTCCAGGATCAATTATTATGTGCCCTGGATTAAAGAGAAGCACTGGCAGAACCTTGGAAAGCAGTGATTTTGTCCGTGTAACATTTCAGTGAGCAAAGTTGTGCCAGGGGAAAGAAGAAGGTGAAGGTTAGCAGTAAAAAGCAGCAGCTTTCAATTGTGTCAAAAAATAGAGAGAGTAGATTCTGTGAAAGTATTCATATGTCTTCTTATAGTGAAAAACCTGGAGTCTTTCACACACATTTTTTTCCACATTTCTAAATAAGCATATGATTTTTTAAAATGTTTTTCTCCATAGGGTGCGAGTGTTGTTAAGTGATGCTGGTTCCTGAGCCTCTATTTTTAAGACCAAGCCATGATTGCTTTGCAGTAAAGATGTGCCAAGGCTTGCATTTGACTCTGTAGTGCTCAAAGACTTCAAGTTCTCATTATCACTATGGCAACTATTAATCATTCATTTGTTGTAACATGATAAATACATGCCCTCAACTAGGAGGCATGTTACAAATCACTGGAGTACCCTCAGAGCTGCTCTGTGTAGCTCTAAGTCACCCAAAGGAAGGCACAAGTACAGCAGCGAGCATGTCAAAATGTTGCATCAAAATCTTGCGATTTGGGTCATCAGAAGAACAAAGTAAAAAGTAACCAGTGTAAAAAAAAAAAAAGGGGGGGGGGTGTGATTTCTCAAAACAGTAAATGCTGGTGGTGTAAAGCATTTACTCTAAAATGTAGATGCTCACAAATGTGATAGTGACACATTTCTGCCATGCACTGGAAGATGGCATGGTGACCCACTGCATCACCTCCAAGGAGCTGGATCCACCACCCAAGGAAGGAATTTCATGTCCTGAAGACAATATAGGCACATCTGAAAGGTTTTCCATTCTCCAAAGTGGAGCCAATAAGATATTTCTTGGACACAGAGCTATACTGACATGGCTACACCACGTCATCTTGGAGCTACCATGAAGGTATCTCCACTGTGCTACACAGCATGAGTACATCCCCTGTGGTTACAGGCAGGGAGTCAGCCACAAGGCATCCTCTTCTCCCTCTTTTTCTAGCCCCAGTTGGCTCTTTCCACTCACCAGTACCAACCACAAGAAAAGCTCGAGGACAACATCTACAAAGACATTTTCACAGCCACGTGAGCATCAAGCAAAACTTAAAAGTAGCTCTCTTGGCCATTCTACTGCACCACTGGCCAGAGCAAAGCTTCCTCATTTCCCTTTTCCCCTCATCAGAAGCAGGAGAGACAGACTGCCCTATACCCAAACTGCCTGAGGACAGCAGGTAGGCCAGTGTGAACGTTGGTCAGTAACTTGATTTAGGCTTCCTATGGGATGCCTTATGGCCCGCAAACATTAGCGGGGTGAGGAACCCCCCATTCCTATGTCACGAGCTGTTTCTATTCTCTCTTTACAGCATGATGCTGAGGGTAAGTTCAGAGCCCCAGATCAAAGGATGAAAAGATGCCTGAGGGTGAAAACCTGGTGGGAACACATTGGAGAACTGGTCTGGTCCTACTTCCAGAACCTACACTGAGTTATCACGGTAGCTATGCCCAAAAGCCAAGTGACTTTGCTGACTTACCCCAGCAGCAGCCCCTGCATCCAACTGGTATGTTCATAGCAATTGTATCCATAACAGACCAGGAAGTGTCACTGGCAGCTGGAGACTCCCAGCTGCCTGGAAAGACCTTAGCTCTCATCCTGACAGGCCACAATAAAGAGTAAAAGCCCCCACCCAGCATCACTCAGTCTTTGTACTCTTTCGAGACAAACAGTGATTTATTTTTTTTTCCTGGATCAATGTGAATTTTATCCAGTGAGAACAGGCCTAAGGCCAACATTTATAGAGGTCACTGGCACTGACAGCTGGCACAGGCTTCAAAAGGCTGTGCAGTATCAATATTGATGGTATCTCAGAGCATCTCCTTTGCTCCATAGGCAGGTCAAGGGAATTGATTATTCACTCTTATTTGGTACTTGTGAGATCACATGTAGGGTCCTGGGGCCAGTTTTGGGCCACCAAGAGAGTTGTCAGCCAGTTGGAGTGAGTCCAGTTTGGTCATAGGCCAAGATGCTGAGGGAGCCAGAGCACATGATGTATGCTGTGATACTGAGACAGTCAGTCTGTTCACCCTGGAGAAGAGACAGCTTCAGGGGAAGAGCGGGATCTTATGGCTGTCTGCAACAACCTAAAGAAGATGGAGACAGAGATGTCTCACGAACATGCAACAAAAGGACAAAAAGCTGCACAGACAAGACAGGCACAAGAATTTGCAGGAAGGGCAATTTCAATTAGATATAAGGAAAGAAAAGTTCACCATGGAAGGAATAAAGCACTGGAATGGGGATCTTTAGAGGAGGTGATACCCACCATTGGATGGACAAATTCAACTAGGCATGGCCCTTAAGCAACTTGATCTAACAGGGAAGTTGGCCCAGCTTTGTGCAGTGGCTTGAACTAGGACCTCACAAGGTCCTTTCCAGTCAAAATTGCACTGTGGTGCTGTGATCTTTTATTTACGTGATTCCTACCTGGCTAATCCCCAGCAGCACATCACTGCAGAATACGTGCTACTTAATCCACCATTCTTTGATCTTTAGGACTGGAGTCAGGGAGGGGATCACTAGATGAATCCAGCTCTGGAGAGGTCTTGTCTCCAGAGATTTATGACAGCTAACTACATTCTTCTCTCAGCCTACATAGTATTTTATTTTCTTTTATCCTGCCCCCCACCCCCAAATCCCTGTGCCCAGTGTAAGAATTCTCCTCTGTGTTGTACAGAATCCGAAATAAAGAATTCAAAGGTGTGTTAGTGCCACCAGGAAAGACTTTAAATTAGTTGGTTGCTGTACATCTTATATTCAGATTAATCAGGGAAATAATCACAGACAGTGTTCATAAATAGGTGGATCCTGTGTTCCTAACAGGAGCTAAACTGGCAAAAAAAAATAGATCAAAGGATGGTTTGCATCTGAGAACAGCAGGCTTAGCGGGTGGAGAAGGAAAATCTTCTCATGGTATTTCTATTCAAGTCCAGCCTCAGCATAAGGTGATCACATTATGTATTTAAAAATGAAAAACTCACGATTTTCTGAAGGGAACTTTATCACAAGGATTATCTACAAAGGCTACAGAGAAAGATGTCGCAGCAAGGCATAATGTGCCAGACTGGATGGGAGCAGCAGCAAAGGGGCTCCGCGATGCCCGGCGCAGTGGAGATCCTGGGATAACGGCCTCTTTGTTCCGTAAATGTTTTGCCATAACGCTCGCTGCTGAACTACCAGAGCACTTTCAAGTCATGCACTAGGCAATATGACTAACATCTGTCGTGTTTTTCCTTTCATCCTGTCCCCAGGGGGAGAAGCTTGTGCAGTCATGGGGAGGGGAAGTTAATTACGTCCCACCCCATACACGCGTTTGCACACACACGTGTGTGCCCACACACACGCACAGATACGTGCTGATGGAGCCTTCCTTTGCTTTGCTTTTTGTCAGCCAGGGGAAGAGCTGGAAGATGCGCTTTCCACAACAGTAGGGGTGGAGATTCGCCACACATTTAAGAGCTGAGATGCCATTCTTTGAAGTTCTGAAATCCAAAGGTAGCACACTCAAAATTGCATCCTACAAGTAAAAGACAAGCATTATCTTAAAAAACATAATCATCCCTCCTCCATAAGTTCCAGCCCAGAACACCCTTCTCTCTTCTCAAAGCAAAGAAACAAACAACTTTTGGCTGCTGAAAGCAACGTGAGACGTGGCAAGGCAGGGATGCAACCGTATTCTATTCCAAAGCCAACACTCAATGCTTTTATTACAGGGAAAAACAATAATGGGATACAGCCTGTACATGATATAAACACCTTTAATTCTAATTTTATTGTTGCTTCAAGATCACAGATTGTTATGGCAACTAAAGAGGGAAGGGGGGGAACCTGATCGCAGCATTAATTTGATATCAGATTCATTTGTTCCACATTTGTGCTTCAATGCATGCATAATAAACAATCCCAGTTAAAGAAAAAATAATAATATTGTAGCTATAATAATGGCATAATGTAGTATCCACTTAACCCTCAAGTCTGGTTTAAAAAAAACAAACAAAAAAACATATAAAAATCCCTTATGAGTCTATTACAGTTCCAGCTGCAAACCGACACATTATAATCAATAACACTTGTGGAGCAGGAAGGCAAATTTTCAGAAATACAGTCTATTAAAGCACTGAAAACTGCTAAACTGACAATTATAGCAGTGGCCCAATGTCCCAGCTATAAACTCCAGGCAGGAGACTCAGCAGCTGCAGTAAATCCCACTCTACTCCCTCATATGGGATGTAGGCATCGCAGCACCGAAAATTGGGATGGATTCTGCAATGCTGGTGTGCCTCCTCCCAGGGAAGGACCAGGCAGCTCCTGGGTGCCAACCTGCCTGGACGGAGAGGAGACATCTCTTGTGCTTTGTGAACCTGAGCCATGGTGGTTGAGCTGGGATTTGGTTTCTAAACTCAAATCGAGTGTGATAAAACTCACTGCAGGTGGGCAGGTCCCCAGTGTGGTTTACAGCACTTACTAGGGGTGTCACAGTCCAGCTCAAACCCCTGCACAGGCCAGTAAAGCCAGGTATTTGAGCACATGTTTGTTCCATCAGGTCTTTGAGCAATCTGGTCTGGTGGAACTTGTCCCTGCCCATGGCAGGATGTTGGAACTGGATGATCTTTAAGGTCCCTTCCAACTCAAACCATTCTGTGATTCTACAGTCCTTCCTGAGAATAAAAACTAACTGCAAAACCCTAAGACTTTCCACTTACCAGATTACCCATTCTACCCAGAAGATCAATAAGTGTAAAGTGAAAAAAGATTGAAGCTACTTAAATGAGGATTCTTAAGGGAACCATATCCATCCCTGATAAAGGGAAAAAAATAGGTTGCATCAGAGAAATGGAAGATACAAGCTATTGCCCTCCGAGGACCGTGATGTCTGCAGTTTACCCAAACAAAATTCTGGAGGCTTTGGGACATGAAGTGTGGCTTCACTTTGAAAAGGACCCATTATTAATAGTGTCATGGGTTTCTGGGATTACTGGGTCTCAGAGGTTTATTGTATGTTCATTTGCTCTGTTTACTAGCAAAATGTTTCTCCTCCAGATTCTCATCTTGCAGGGCTGTAAATGCAGCTTAGGACCTGAAAGTCAAGATGAGCTCTTCCAGGCTCATCCATCAAGAGTAATAAAGTGTCTCCTGGAGGTTACACATGGGTAAGCAAGAGCACAGTCTGACAGCTGTGGGATTACACCGTGTGTCCTACAATTAGAAATTAATGATCAATACTTTCAGATGATGCAGGAGACAGAAAAGGCTCCAGTTCCTGTGTTGTGCTGTCTCACCAGGGCTGAGGGCAGTAAAAATGGCAGAAAACACACGCCCCAACACACACAAAGAGTCCAGGCTTACAGAGGTGGGAAGGTGCTTTTTCTATGTCTCCCTTTTTCAGAGTAGAAGTAGATTTTACTCATAATTCTTTCCTTGAAGAGGTGAAAGTAGTAAGGCAGGATGTGGCCTGAGGGTCAGAAATATGAACACCCTGTTAATGCAGAGTGAATTAAAACATGAAAAATGGTTCCACGCAATTGGCTAATAAATGGCAAAATGAGAAATTAGTTTGTTCTGTTCCCAGACAAGAGCCTCATTCAAATGTTAGCCTGCAGTGCAGCTTTCAGGAGCATCATCCTGTGCCTGGGAGCCAGGTAAGACTGTGTTTTTGTCCAGCTGTTCAAAATCTACCCATTATTATTCTTACAATGACAAAAAAGCCACAGGTCTCTTTAAAAAGAACTCCCGGAGTCAGCAGTATTTGCATTTACAAATCATGAATGACCAAACCCAGTTCAGCAGAAGCAGTGTCACATAGCTACTGGCCTCCAGTTCAGTGTGATTTAACTATTCCCAGCACTGTTGCTTCACCTTTTTTTAAGCTTATTTCTGGCTACTCATATATATGACAAAGAAAACCAACGTCATAAACATGAACACATGTTGTGTTCGCCCTCGCTGGCACTTGGTACACAAGATGCAGCAGAAAATTTAGTAAATTCTTAATTAGGCAGAGCTCCAGAGAGATCTTTTTATCTCCTGTATCGACCTGTCATCAGCCACTCCAAAGCATGGAGACAAACATCTTCAGTGTTTTTGGTGACCAGGGCTGACTGACCTGCAACCTCTGAAAAGGCTTCAATCTTAACAGGACAGGCCACCTCCACCATGCTGATGGCACAAAAACCTGTGCTCAGGCTCACGCCCCGACACAAAACATGATCTTTTGAGTGCTTCTGACCTGCCAGTGTAATCTTTAATAACTGACATGTCATGCAGAGTTGCAGGAATTCATTTGCATGGTTGAACCAGCCTTGATGGGAAGCTGAAACCTGACAAAACCTCAAACAGGAAACGGGGTGGAAACAATAGACTTCCTACAGAGGAGACCAAATTAGATAAGACAATGATCCTTCTGAGGATTGCAGGCCAGGAGTTGCCTTTATTTTTCATAAATAAACATGAAATCAAGGTTTTGCTTATCCAGGTACTTGGATTTTTTATTTTTTTTCCCCACACACCATCATCCAAGGCTAGCAAGGACAGGTTATTTGTGCAGAAATTGAAATATTTGTCCTTCATAGTTCATTTCTCATTTGACATTCTTTATTCCTGATTATTCTGCTTTAAAAGATAGAAGCATCCAGCCATAGAGAAGCAATAATCCCCAGCAACAGAGGAAGCTGATGACACAGCAAAAATGGTGCACTTTGTGCTTGGTGCCTGGCACTCAGCAACACCACAGGAGCTGAATCCAAGGGGGGGTTTTGCACAAACCCTTTTAGCAAACTCTTCAGAATAACAAACTTGTCTAAACGAGGCTCAGCCCATAAGAAAGGGGCAAGCAATTTAAAAAAAAAACCATCCCAACAACTATAAAAACTCAAATGTTGCCCAACTTCTCCCATTGGGGTTTTGCAAATACTGGCCCTGGGTCATGAACTTTGCCCCTGGGGTCTGGAAAGGAGGCACTGAGCCTCCAGATGTTATCCTCAGTTTTCTTCTGGACCCCTCAGGTCAGGAGTTCCAGTGTTGCCCACAGCCTCCTGACTTCTTAGGGACAATATGAAAATTACTCCTGCAATGAAAATGTCCATGGCCTGGTCAAGTAGATAAATAACAGGCATGACATGTCCCTCTCCCAGGGGCATTGCAGCATAAAGGATCACTTTATGTGTGTTATAAAGGGTATGGTTTCTATATTGCTATTTCCCATTTTCCCACTGCTGATCTTTTCTCCTTGCCACCTGTTGCTGTCCTGGAACTACAAAGCACATCCTGAAGGAGAAGTAATCCCAAGAAAGAGTTCTTAAGCAATTTAGGCAACATCAGATTTCTACACACCCCCCCCTCCCCCACTCCCACCTTCCTCCCCCCATCTCTTCTTTTCATTAAGGAAGTGAAACTTCTAAGTCTTTTCCAGCCAGAAAACTGAGCAAGTCAGGAGAGATTTCCCAGCTCCCCTCACCATGGAGTTCTGCAGCATTGCTGCCTAGAGCTGAAATAGTGAATTCAGATGTGATTTTTGGATTTGGATTTGGTCACTTTTGACCTGAATTCCATCTTTGATGTCTTCTGATGGTACATCTTGAGCTAAAAGAGAGAAATCAAGCAAATACAGTGAGCCATTAGAGGCTGAATCTGCTCTTCTTTTCCGTCCATAAAATCCCAGTTACAAGCAGTATAAAATAATTACAACTTTCAATTCTGAAATTGATTTTTACAGTGATTTTGAGGTTTTTCTTGTTTAAGTTTGTAACGTTTTGTTCTTTCAAGTGCTTTTCTGCCTATGATCTCTCAGCAACTTACAGTGATTAATGGAAGCTCCAGTACACTCTCATATGACAGAGGAGACACAGGATTACAGCAGTTTCTTCTTCAAGAAATGAAAATTGCACTCTCTAAGCCACTAGAATAAAGTAACTGGTGATGAACGTTGACTTTAATGGCTACTGGGGATCTCTCACTTCGCTACTAAAATTCAACCACTTGTCGGATAAGAACACATCTGCCACCCAGCCATCTGCAGCCACGGCAAAAAGCAGCTCAGAGGCAGCTGTTTTGGGGTCACAATGCAACATAAATGGTAGCTGAAATTCAACAAAAGCGATTTCCCTAACCAGAAAGTTATTTTAATGCAAAATTTTTAATAAATAAATAAATAAATAGAAATTTCAGAAGGATTGACCTCCCCTAGCAGTTAAGAACAGTTTGAAGCAAAATGTTTTCACCAAGTTCAGATTAAATATTTAAGAAGGTTATTCACTGAGAAATGTCATCATTTGTTTTTAGATTCAACCTATTTCTGAAAATACTGTTGGACTTGCAGTGTTTTCTGTGCAGTGGAAATGCTGCTTGTAACACCAACAGCACAGAGACGACACCCAAGACACTCTGCAGATGGATGGGAAGAGATATCCCATACCCTAAAGAACCTGGAGCCAAAAGAGATGAGTCAGGCAAAGGGTGGACAGAGATGGCAAAGGCCAATGGTTAACCCAGGCCTCCCAAATCCCACTTTTGTGTAATCTCACCTTCTGATTTTGTGATTGTAAATTGGCTCAGGCTTAGAATGAAAAGAAATTATAAAATCACAAAACAGTTTGAGTTGGAAGGGACCTTAAAGACCATCTCATTCCAATCCCCTCCCATGGGCAGGGACATCTTCCTCTAGACCAGGTTGCTCAAAGCCTCATCCAACCTGATTTTGAACACTTCCAGGGATGAGCAAATGATTTGTATTTAATGTGTTTGGCACTCATTACTTCACACAAAAGGTAGCTCAGGTGAGTTTCCTGGCAAATACAACCTATTTTCTTCAGAGAAATAAAAGCCATTATGCAAATCTGTGAGCTGGAGGACTCATTTCTCCCTCAGCCTTGCAGACAGAGCCAAATCCACTGAGTGCATGGCTCTGTGGGCTGCCCTGATATCATGCCATTCATGCCCTGAAAAAAAACCAACCAACCCATGGCCATGGTTAATCTGGCACAGATTAAAGACATCCACTCCTAGGCAGCTTTCAGCCAGCACAGCAGAGCTCCTGCTGCCTGAAAGCAGTTGGGCAAAAACACCTTTAGTGTCCCAGGCAATATCCAACCACCCCATGGACTCACTGCCCAGGGAAGAGACCTCTTATCTGTGAGAAGTGTGCATGGCAGGATCAGTTTAAATATGCTAAATTCCCTCTGGAAATAACTAAACATCCCAGCTGGAGCACTTTGGCCAGGATTTTAGGATCCATGAACATCCTGCTCTGGGCTCATGAGGAGGTGAGCCAACCCTAAGCCTCTGTGTTCTACACAAGGGAACCCCGTGGAGAAACAGTTCATCACTCTTCAGTGATGAAAGCATCTTCTCCTGCCCTTCCTCTGGCTGCTAAGAGATTACCTGCAAAATTACCTACCCTGCACAACCAACAAGCAGGACACGTCCTCCTCCATGAACACAACACCCTGAGCTGCTGGTGGTTGCCCAGGGTGGCCCCATCACTGGGAAGGGATGCTCTGCACCATCCACGCTCTCTGCCACGTCAGGCAGTGCTGGAGCTGCCATCTGTAGAGTGCATGTGTGGGAGATGTGCTAGGAAGCCTAGATTTTTATCCTCTGATGAAGTCTCATGCATAAAATCCCCTGCCAAAGGTGATTCAGAGGTGAAAGAGACTTCTCAACACAAAGCAAAAATGACATTCCCCATCTCCCTCTCCGGCTGAGCCCAAGAAGGTGTGCAGCCACACTGGGGCACCCAGCCTGGCACAGGAATCAGCCCCACAGTGGTGCCAGGGCCATGGTGAGGAAGACAGCTGCCTTCTGCCCCAGACTGGGCTCCCTGAAAGCCCAGGATGGTGGTTCATGGCTGGAAAAAAATGCAAGTGACTGTTAGGTTTTCCACCATTTGCAGCAGACTTCATCTCCTTGTGAAGCTGTTGCCCATTTCCTCTGTCCTGGAAGAGAGGTGGGCTCGGCCCCCAGTTCAGTTGGAAGAGGAGGGAAGAGGGGTGCTTAGTTAGTCTACTTATGGATTTAGTTGTCTAAGGCTTTTATATCAGACTGGCTTTCAGGTGCAAAGACTGGTTCTTAGGGATCTCAGAGCCGAGGCCATCCCCACTGATGGAGGCCAGAAGATGTTTGTTCCTCCTTGTAGCTGTACCAGAGTCAAAATGAAGAGCCAAGATGAATGGTTAGGGTGAGTTTCAGCACAAACCAGCATGTCCCTGGCCCAGCCAGCCTCCCATGCCTGTGGGGACCCAGCGTGGCCTCCAGTGCCCACCCACCCATCCTCAGCCATATGGGTGTAAGGATGGGGCATGATTAGTTAATAAAAGCATAAAACGTGGTTGTCTGGTGAAAGCCAAGCCAGAATTTGGCAATTCAGGGCTAACCAGGCACAGGGAAACATCTCAGGAGAAAAGCAGGGGAGGTGGTGGGGACTGAAAATAATGAATGTGATGACAAGAAGCTGGAGGGTGAGAACTAATGGAGGTGATCTGAAGAACAGAAAACAACCAGCAAATCTAAAGACAAGGATCCATTGGGTGAAATAAAGGCAGGAGCTATTCAGCAGCAGAGGTGGCAGGGAAGTCAATATGAGACAAGAAGTGACTGGTAGGGCAGGCAGTCAAGGGTCCAAGCAGTCATAAGGAGGCAACTCCAGAGCACCAGAATGTCATTGCCCTCGTATTTATTTCCCTCCACTTCCCCATTGATTAAATAATTGCCTTTTCATCCAAAAGGCCCTTTTTCCTTTGCTACTGGCAGCCTCATCATTTATGATCTAACTCATCCCTCCCTGAAGTCATCCTTCCCATCACTAGCCATTCTCAGCCTCTCCAGTCCATCTTGCCTTCAGTCATGTGCCATCTCCATCCAAAGCCGACCCAGAGCTCCTGCAACTCAGCACACCCCCGTGTTTTTCACTGCCATGGGACACCACTCATCTCGTCACCAACAAGGTGTTGATGCAAATGTGCCCCCGAACAAAGCACATATTCCTGCAGCTCCCACATGTTCAGGGAGCCTCAGGCTCTGGGAAACAGCAATTGCCTCTGAAGACAGGTTATTTTAGCTGAATGTGCCTTTATTTGGAGTAACCATGCCATTTTCATCGGATGCAGAAATAGCAAGAACCAAAGCACAAAGGGAAGACCTGACCTTCTGTGCCTGCCAAGGGAAGAAAGAGAAGAAAAGGCTAAAGGCAGCTCTTTCCCAGGTAGCCTGAGACAGGCCTGTGATGGTCTACAGAAGGTTGCCCGGGGCTCCTTTGGCTCTTCAAGGTCACCAGCAACCCAAAACAGCTTGGTGAGAGCAATGTGTGCATGGGACACAGGTGACCCTCACAGCTCATCCTGGGTACGAGGGGATGTGGGTACAGCACCAGAGCTTCCTTGTCCACAGCCATTGCAACAGTAAACAGGGAACTGCCAGGAAAAAAAAAAAAATTAAAAAAGATATTACCTGTGGTATTTGGGATAGCGTGTTCCTTGACAGATGAAAAATGTCACAACCAACTCTCTGTACGTCTGTGACAGAAGGCACAGCCAACTGCTCCAGGTCACAGCCAACCTTTGCTGAACTCACACTGGCCCCACAGAAATTACCCCCCCCTCCAGCCCCTAATTCCTGCCTGCACACCTTTCCCACCACAAGACCATGGACTTGAGGAAGGGGAAGGCTTCCTGAAAAGAGCAGCAACAGATAAAACAAGAAATTACAGTTTTGATCAGGATCCAGTGAAGGGTTCCAAATCAGAAAAGAAAAAACAAAACAAAGAAAAGAACAAAAAGAGTCTCCCCCAAAGCTCAAAAATGTTTAATGTTTCCTTCTCTGAGATTCCCTAATTTTCTGCTGTCACACAAAATTTTAAGAGTTCAAATAGAAGCAATACCATCAGGGGTGATAAAAAGGTTTCCATGTGATCTCAAACCACTTTTGAGCAGGGACTGAACTGGTCTAATTAGCAAAGCTCATTTGTTCTTGCTCAGGACAGCCCTAGAAAGAACATCCTTTAGGATTGTTGGTTGTCTTGGCCCCACCACTGAAAACTGAGGATCTTTGTCAGTGTGACTCACAGCTGCTTTATAAGTCTTTTGGAAAACAAGAAGGAAAAGATATGCAAACTTTTCCTTCTGCTACAGCTGGATCTTCGGGAGAGCAACTGAGGCAAAAGTAGGACAAAGAAGGAAAACTGGAAACAAACTGAATTTTTTTTTTTTAAATTGTCAAAACCACTGTCGGGGTTGTTTTTAATGGAAGTTGTCCTGGCTCCTTTTCTAAAATGTGTTCCTGAAAATGCTCTAAAAGCCAGGTTTTCAATCACTAGAAACTACTTATTTTCCACATACTATTTTCAAAATTCAAAAAGACGGAGAGGGAAACCTCCCAGTTCTGCCATTTCAGGAGGAACACAACTTTTTGCCACAAGACTCCGTGTTTGGGACATTTAGTCTGTCGCTCTGTGAGCCACAAGGTGCTGCTCAGAACATGACATTCCCGTTTCTCAGCTGCCTGAAGATGCAACACCATGAGCCCTTTCTGGCATTTCGCTCCAGCACCTTGAGAAGGAGAGAGGGGGAAAAAATGATGTTAGGGAATGATGCACAGACCCAATACAGGAAGAGCCAGGACATACACCAGGAGCAGGGAAGAAAGAGCAGTGTTTCAGCTGATGGTTTTAATTGGATAAGGAATATTTTTGAGTCTCAGCACCTGAAAGCTACACTATTTTTTAACCCAAATAGGTACAAAACTTAGTCTTTCTCCTTTGCCTCGGTGAAATTTTGCTAGAAAGGAACACAGAAATTCCAACGAATGTGTTGAAAATGTGACTTTTTTGGTTTTTAATTGTTGGGGGGAGGTGTTGAAAGGGAAGTTTGAAAAAATAAACTTACCACCTGTCTTTTCAGCTTGTGGGTGTCAAGCTTACAAAAAATATTAACAGTAATGTCAAAATCGAAGCCAAATTTAGAGCAAACATTGCTTTTCATATGAACCAACCACATTATTATGCAACTTTTAAAAATGACAGATGATAGTTATTAAAAGTAAATTATAATCAGTGTTCAGATGGAAGTGCTAGGAAATGCACAGGCAAGCAATACAACTTACTTGCAAACTCTGTGTGCTGAATAGAGACTATAAACTATATATTTTAAGTGAAATGAGAGTAAGTGTTCCCTAGACGAGCTAAGCCCTATGAGTTCAATTAGCCATTCACATGCTGAGTTCCTGAATAGATGTCAAATTTCATGTGTATGTGTATGCACATATTATAGATAATTACAAAAAATTAACATTTAACTTCATTAAACATTTCTTTTTGTTAAATAACATAAAATAATAAAAATATATCAGCGCATGTACATAAATTCATCCACACTTATCTGTGCATTTATTTTTTCAACTTATTCATTCATGTGTGAACATGCACACACGTCTCTCCATATGTTGGTGGAGGCCTGCATCTTGTGCACATATGACTGATCATATTTTGACATAATGGATTGGCAAAATAGAGTGGAAAAGACCTAAAAGAGCGAGCTCTGCTACAAGGACAAATTAGCATACTGAGAGAGCCCTGCAGAGGATATCAAGCATACAGACATTTCAGCCTACAATGTCCTGCAACAAAGAGTTTGCTCCAGTTGCCTGCAGTCATATTTTTAAAAGATGAGAAACTAATTAGCAGCATTATCAGCATAACTTTATCAAAAATTCTTTATTTTTCCCAGGCGGGGGAATGCAGTGCACAGGGAAAACGTTGACTTTAACAACATAATAAGAGGGCCTCAGTGGGTTCTCAGAATAATAATAGTATCAATAACAAAAGCAGCAATAATAGATAAGACAGGTTTCCCTTTTCCCACAGTGGTTGGTGACAGTTCTTGGGTTCCTGGTAACAGCTCCCTCTTCCTTTGGCCAGAAGTAGAAAGATTTTAGTTTAACCCCACCCCAGTTTACTGAAAATATGTGAAGTCTACCATGGGGTATAGAGGGATATGAGGGCAGAGATGACCAATCTTGGTGGAGTCAAGAGAAAAGCTGAGAAGAGGTCTCCCAGGCTCTGCCAGTGAGGTGGTGCATGGCCAGGACAGATGACCCAAACTGGCCAGAGGGATATTCCATCCCACAGGACATCACACTCAGTACATAAACTGGGGGAAACCTGGCTGGGGGACGGGCTGTACTCTGGCCAGAGAGGGGTGAGCAGTGGTATTTTGCATCACTTTTCCTTCTTGTCTTTTATTCTTCTCTCTCTCTCTCTCTCTCCTTTTCATTACTATTATTATCATTGTTGTAATTAATATGATTATGGTATTTTATTTTGTTTCAATTATTAAACTATATTTATCTCAATCCTTGAGTTTTACTTTTTTTCCAACTTTTCTCCCCATTGGGGCAGGGGATGGGAGCGAACAAGCAGCTGCCAGCTGGGGTTAAACAATGACATCCTCTCTTTTCACCATGATGAAGATGGAGGGACTCCATGATCTATCCATCAACAGCCCTTCAATCTCAACGGGGGTCGTCAGAGACCTCCAAAGCCCAGGGACAGCAAGAGTTGTTTTGTGTAAACGTTCACAGCCAACCACAGATTCTTAAAACGTTCAGGCCAGAGAAGTGCAAGGAGTGTTAGCAGGCTCAGAAGCAGCAGTTTGTTTCATGTAGCCTGTGTTATCTGCTTAGTGTTGTCAACTGTCACAATTTTACCAACAAACTCACAGCCAGTGGTGCTTTTCCCGATAGCCAGCACTCCTGGAGTTGTACACACGTATTCTGTGTATCACTGAAAGCTGAAAATGTCAGTCTTGTATGCACCTCTACCTAGAAAGAAGGCAAAAGCAGTTTTAGTTTTCTTTTTAACCTTTGTTTTCAAGCCATTGTTGGGAGTCACAGGAATGAAAAATTATGCTGGACCTGGTGCTGCTGAGCACCAAATGATAGAGGTTTTCAGTGTGGGTTTTAAGGTGCATACCATGAGCTGCAGAAGTCAATGTATTCACTGCTGAAGGGCCAAATTATCCCTGCTGGGATGTGGTCCTGGGCAGTGTAGATGACTGAACCTGAGGCTCCAACAACTGGACTTGGAAAATGTCACAGAAGCCTGAAGAATAGTAAAAACATGGAAATACCTCCTAAGGGAATGTGTGTCACTCACTGCTCCTGTCAAGGAAAATGCAGAAAAATTTCAGCTGACAAATATACACACCCCAGGAACAGCACTACTATGGATGACAAACCCATCACACCAGGGAACAGTGATTGCTGCACCCCCTCAAACAGCAGCAGCCTCACCGCTCTGGGCAAAGCAATTCACAGGAGACAAACAACCCCCAGCCCATGCAAACTGCCCTGCTTCCTGCAAAAGCACCCTTCCTCAATTCCCAAAATCAGAACCAACCCTCAGCCCACACAGGAAAGGGAACACCCTGCTCTTGTCCTTCCTCTCCCACCCAGTCACCGCCAGGAGAGAGGAACCAAAGCCCTGCAGAACTAGAAGACAACTCATCCTTTGTTACCCACAGCCTTTGTATTGAGGATTTCCATTTGGCCCATTCACAAAGATGGGAGAGCAGCCATGGGATGAAGACAGACATCAGCTGGGGTGGCTGCTGGCCAGCAAACTGACAGGCATCACAGACAGATGGAAGTAAGTTCATGGTGACTACCAAACCAGCTCAGTGACTCCTGGAGCTGCCCAGAGACTGTGGCCAAAGCTGGGACAAACCTGCAGGCTTGCTGAACCAGGATACGACTTTTGGTGAGACCAAAGGATGCCTGTGTTGTGAAGATCAGGCTTTGTCAACCATGCAAGTGATTCACATGACCAGCAGGCTTTTCACTAGTGCAGTGTAGAGCCTGAGGGATTTGCACTTCAACTCTCATCCCTCTACTCACCACAGAGCTCTGGTCCTGTGAGCAACAGGGGACCCACCAGTCACCAGCTCAAGGGTTCAAACACAGCCAGCCACAGACCCTTCCCACTGGGTGTTTGCCAACAGGGTGGTGAATCACTTGTGCAAACCCAGACTCGCTGTCGTTCCTCCTGGTCAGTCCAGGTACACGCTCCATGTGTTGTGGTCATCTGTGGGTGATGCTTAAGAAAACATCTGTGAAAGAGCAGAGGGATCGAGAGGTACAACACATTGCTGAGCTCAAAGGATGGCGGGGCAAGGGCTCTGTTGAAACTTCACCCAAAATCTTCACTCCCAGGAAGGCTGGACCAGTTAGAGAGAGGTAAGACACTTTTTTTTTCAATACAGTTAAATTTTCAGAGGCTATGTTGGAAAAGGTGGAAAGCCCAAAGAAGCAAGAACCACCAAGGGACAGTGGCCTTCTGATACATGAAAAGCACGCTGCAAAACGGCAAGGGACAGTCTGTGTTCCATGTCCAGGGCACACAGGACAGGAATTAATAGGATTAAATTAAGAAGAGGGAGATTCAGGTTAGATATGAGGAAAAATTTTCTAGTGGTTGGGGTAGCAGAGAACTGGAATAAATTTTTCTGATATTGAGAGGTTTATGGCCCTATAAATTTGGGGATTTAGAATAATATAGTCTACAATAGGTAACTCTTTACAGTGTCACTGTATTTACATGGTTTTATGTATTCCAACAGTGACTTACTTAGCTGCCTGCTAAGTCTTTGAAGTTGTGAGATACTAATATATATTTATCAAAGTGTTGTGCATAAGAATGATGCCCAAGTCTGGAGCAAACTTTTTGCATGTCCCAAGTGGACAAAATTCTGCAAAATTCAGCAGAAAATTTGCAACTGCTTCTGCACACCCTGTTCCAGCACATGGTTGGTATAAGTTACAGTGGCCTTGGGAATGTGGGATCTTTCAGCAACCTGCTCACCTACTCTGTCTCTTACCTTGATAAATCTCTTTTCTCTTATACATAGACACAGGCCCACACATAGGCATAGAGATCTATAAAGTCAACCCCAGCAAGTGGAAACAAAGAATATTATTTGAGATGGGCCTAACAGATTGGATTTAAAAAAAAAAAAAAAAAAGAAGACAATAAATTAAACCAGCAACAAACAGCCCTTGAGCGCCCGCGTGCCAACTTTAATCCCCTCGTTAATTAAAAATGGACGAATCGTAACCCCTTTCAAAAATTAGGTTTATAGTGGAAATGCCAACTGAACAGACCCTTCAGTGCAACAGCCCTGCTGCCGCCTCCAGAACACAATCGCGGAACGGCAAAACATATTGGCACCTCCTGGATGCTCGGCTGGAATACTTGCTCGGTGCCGTCTCTTCCCGTTAATTGCCGTGTGGAAAGCGGTCCCGGCACAACCTCTTTATCTGTCTGCCTCAGCAGCGCCGCTCCCGCCGCACGCACTCCAGGGGCACGCTTGGCCAGGCTGCCGGGATGCGGTGCCAAGCCCAGGGAAGTCGCCCGGTCCATCCTGCCCTCCCCGAAAGCGGCAGCTGGATCCCCGCTTGGCTCCCAGGCTGGCGCTTGGCTCGCCCCGCTCTTGGCTGGCGAGGGGCTGTGCAACAGCTTGCAGCCTCCTCGCTGCGCGGGATGCTCAGCCGGGCTGGCTCAGCAGCCTCTCCCGGCTTTCCAGGAGATCAGCGCTCCCGAGGTCCTCGCTTTGACTTGCGAGCATTTCGCCTTCGAACACCGGCAGCACAACGCTGAAAGCCTCACCTGCTTTGAAAACCGGGCTGCTTTTCTGAGCATTGCCTCCTCTCGTGTCCATTTGCTCGGGTGGTTTTTCGTTTTGTTTTGTGCGGTTTTTTCCCTTAAATTAAGAGCTCTATACAGCAAGCTTGCTCTTAATTATGAGTTTCCACAATGCCTTTTAGGATGCAACAGCACCCTGGTACCAGCTATTAAAACCTGTCAGGCTAAGGGAAAATGCAGCCTGTAAAATGGCTCCTGACTTTCTAGGCAGATTCCCTGTACAAATCCAGGACCAGGGGCCAGATCTCCACTGGAGCCGTGCCAGTCCACACCAGCTGTCAGCACAGCCACAGAGGACCCAAGTATTTCTGTGCCACCCTGTCTCTTCATCACAACTGTCAGCTCAGGCCCCACCACAGAATATTTATGAGTGGTGAAAACAAGAAAGAATAGAAATATCAACTTTTGGGCTGACTTTTGCAAAGTCATTAGGTAAAAAATAGACATTTTGTCCTCATAAAGTGATTAAAATTGTTGGGAAAGATACGGGGGGGGGGGAGGGGGAACAAACCCATGGGGCTCAGGGGTAGATTTGCTTTTTGTTTAATGAAGGATTGGCAAAGGACTTACACTGCATGAAACCTGACATCACTCTTGAATTCAGATACAGAACTGGGAAATGAAGCAATCACTGAAAGCACTGAAATACTGGATATCTGTGGCTCTGACCGTGCAAAAGTTATAAACAACTAAGTGCTAAGGGTTGCTCTGTACTGAGAGATGGTCTGAAGTCTTTGCATTTACATACCAGCTGTCATCAAGGCTTAACCAAAGTGTTTCCAATTTCTTTTTATTGTATTTTGTGTTGTGTTTATGTGTTGGAAATCAAGGCACAGAGCCTGCAAGTCAGGGTGAGAAAAAGGACAAAGACAAATTAAATGAGGTGCCAGTGGAATTCAGGTGCTTAAGTGCACAGAAAGCAGTATTTAAACTGCCTGTTCTGCTGCTGTCTAAATTCAGAGATATCTAAGTGCCCAAATTATAATTCTCCATTAAACAAGAATTCCTTTATTCCTGTCCTCTGAAGAGTGCCAAACCATCTGCAAACGTCACTGGTGACCCTCAGTCCAAGCCCCCACCAAGCTCAGTCCCCTCCACCCCACAGCCAAGCCTTGCCATGCTCCAGCACTTCCCCTTCCCACCAAACTGGGGCCAGTCCCTGAGCAAAAGATGAACAGAACTCCCTGTGTGGCTGTGGACTGTGGCTGGTTGGAGGAGGTTCCCAGAGGCCCCATGTTTGGGACTAATGGGGAATTAAGGTTAATCTGCACAATCTTCCCTTTGCCCAGCAGCCACCCTGCAGACTTACTGCATCACCCCGCTCCCACATGGAGGGTGGGTGAGTCTGGCTCCAACTCTTGTCTGGAGTCCCCTAAACCCCAACCAGAAATGAAGGAGTAGAGACCTTTGGGTTTCCTGTGGAGAAGACACATTTCCAGGTGCCCCAGGGGGACTCCAGCCAAGAGCACTCTGCCTACAGCTGTAACAACACGCGGCGTCGGGGGCTCCTGTCAACTGACTTCCCATCCGGGCTGCTAATAAGAGCTCCCTTGACTAGGAAGACATCACTGCAGAGAACAAAACCATCTCCTGCTGAACTGATTATATTTACTGTAAAACACGGAAGCAAATGAAGTCTCTGATTGAGAGAGAAGGAGAAAGCTTTTAATCCCACTCTGTGACGCTTGCCAGATTGACAAGTCTGGAAATACAAATGGAAGAGTAATTATACAAGACTCACGTCGCTGCTCAGACTTATTTTTCCAAATGTAAGAAAGAGAAAGAGACAGAAAAGGCCTGGCTTGTTATATTGGTTACCAGAGCTGTTAGTGCAAATTGATTAGAAATCAAAGTTCAAGATGCTCCAAACTACTCAAAAAATCTTCTCCTCTGAGCTTTTCATGGAAGAAGGGGGAAATGCCCATGCTCCCTGATCCAAATAATTTTAAAGTTATGGGAGTAAACTCTAAAAATATCCATTAAATCTTTGAATTCAGTTGCTAAACAAAAGCGATAGAGAGGACCAAATGCTGAAGTGTCTGGCAAGTTTTAATCATTAAATACTTCGTGACTACAGATAAAGATGCTTTGGGTCAGGGTTGAGCTCAGTGCAAACCCATTTCTTCGAGGGCCTTTGAGGACACTGTATTTTTTAATTGGACTTCTACTTCCAATTTGAGACCTGGGTATCCACCACACGAAGCATTTTACAAAAATGCATCATAGACAGGATTCGTCTTGCCTAATTGAAAACATCCATGCTGGAGACATCTGTGCCTCACTGAGCCTCCCATCCTTTGTAACCATGAAGGGAAACAGGCACTTTTACAGCTCAGCTGACCTATTTTAGATATCAGCTTTAGGGCAGGATGAATCATGACTCCAATGTGCCAATTTCCCCGTGGTGCCAAAGCAAGACTAGACAACCAGTTTATTTGCTCAGATGGATCCCACGTGGCTGGGGCTGATAGTCTTGTGCTATGATCTGGCTGAATGTGGGCTGCCTCTGGTTCCAAGTCTTACATCACCCGATGGAGAGCCCTGTGTAGCTGTGCCTCGGTGGGTCCTTGGAGGTGAGTTTGAGAAGCAGCAACTGCCTCAAGATACCACTGGCTCTGACAATTGCCATGCTCTGCTGACGAATCCGGGTGGCCTCCCTTGAGAAACAGATCACCTCAAATCTTTAAGTTGACCCCAGAGATTTTACAATGTTTGAATCAAAAAATGGCAGGTTCAGCCTAATCCCAGGAATGTTCGTATGGATCTGTAGTGGGAATAATTTGCATGTTCAGTTTTTTTTCTTAGTGGATGTATATAAATGCCCTAGACAGCAGTAGCAAGAAAACAATTTACATTCTAGTCTTTCCTCCTTTGGTGAGGACTTTGTCTGAAAGGCAGCTTTATAGGTAAAGATTCACGTTGCACAGGGACATTGAATATTGAACAGGAGCTTTCCTTCCAAATTTTGTTTCCAGAAGGGCTTAAGGAAGATAACAAGAGTTTTATACATCTGATTAAAAAGCCAACGCTCCAAGCTCTGTGTACGTAGGTTTTTGGCATGATTTCTGTTATGGTCATAATCAGCTGCTTGCCCATTCCAGCTGCTAAAGCACATTAGACAAGACTTGAATTCCAAATGTTATTCTCATCACCATGGTATCCCGTGCAGAGATCTCCAAAGGTAATTAAAGAAGTTTGAGGCTCTGACTCCAAACGGCCAGGTCCATAAATAATTTCAGCTCTCACAATTAGGTGACATCGTGTTTTGTTTTGAGACTTTTGCACTGCAGGGAGTGAATCCAGAAGCTGCCTTGCCTCCAACTGACAGGGAGAGATCAGGGCACTCCAGAGGGGGAATGGAAAATACACCCCCCATGAAAAACACACACACACAGAGCAGAAAGTCATGTCAGTGCAAGCTCGTAGAAGATGCTGCACACAGGGGCACATCTGTGATCTCACCTCTCTTGGAGGCTCCTCATCCAGGCTTGCAGAGAAGCAGCTTCATCTGCTCAGAGTCTTTGTACAGAATCCTCCTTTTCTCCTGAATGCCACTGTTAAAACCCATGTTAAACACAAGCACAACCTGCACACAAGCAACAGAAGAAGGGTTTTTGGTCACTCCCTCTTTCACCTCCCAAATTCCCAGCCAGCGCTTTAACTGTGAGGTGACAGAGACCCTTTGCTGGGGTGACTGGCTCAATATTCCCATGAACGTCCCAAATACCACCTTATTTTCTCGACAGCAGCTCAAGCAAAACCAAGTCTCCCTTCCAGAACACTGCAGATCTGATCCCTTAAGGATGAGGGATGGCAACCACACTGGTATCTCCTTCCAAGTGTTCAGAAAGGGACATCCCAGCACTGTCATTGAGCTGCCTTATCTCGTCACTGCCCACACTGGGTTTGCTCTGAGAACTGCTACCAGGCTGAACAACCCAAAGTATTTACCCTACTTTTAATGCCCCATCCCATGATAAACAAAAATAACCAGAACTTCAGATTGGAGCTTTTTCTGCTCTTACCTAACAAAAAAAGCACAACTGGTGAGGCTGAACAGCAGCAAATCTGTGGGTATAGAGGACTCACATAATGCAAGAAGACACATAATCAAAGCAAGGACCTCCAGAACTGGGTGGTAGTTGGAGACGGGTATTGTGTGTTGTTACATTATATTTCACTTGCTTTGGAGTTATAAATTGCCTTAACTGCCAGGTCCCTTCTGGACACTACCCTGATTGCCCAACATGGTGAACATCTGGCTCCATCACTTTTATTTTGGGGTTAGGGAGAGGAGAGAAATCCACAGAGCCATTAAAAGTGATTAAAGGAAGAATCAGCAAAGGGTTGCCTTGAGATAGGAACAGGAATCCTGGGGCCTAACCTGGTTTTCAGGTCCTGCAATAGCTCACACAGCAGCACAGGACCTTGGAAAGTTCCCACCTTCTGCACAAGGAGTAAAGGCTTTGCCTGAGGAGCAGCAGTGTTTGCCCTGTATCTTCATCCTGCAAAAATAGAAATAAATGGCTATTTCCATGTGACTTTATGCACTATTAAAGATGTTGCAGGAAGCACAGGATCAGTATTATTCAGTTTCATGTTTACTCCCTTTTGGATCCTGCAGCTCCAAGTTCTCGCTCTCTGTCCTTTTCCTTCTGCTTCAAGGATGAGTTCCTTGGCCCATCTCAGGTGTGTTGTCAGTCCTAAACACTGTCAATTAACTGCCTTCTGAGGAATATTTGGTCAAGCTCCCTTCTCAGTAATGAACACCTTTCTTGAAATTACAACCCCAAATTATACCATTTGCCATAATGTAAAAGCTATGATGAAAAAGAGAATAAAACCCTAGGGAAGAGACATGTACTTTCCCTTCAAGTTCTCTTCCATCCCTGCCATCTTCCATCAGTCTGACAGAAAGCTGTTTGTAAGAGCCTCTAGAAATGAAGAATCTAATATTCAATCACAAAAAGATTAGCCTTTGACTGTACTTCACTCCATGCTACACTAATACAATCAGCGTGGGAAATGTTAACCAGCAAGAGGTGAGGGGAGAGGATGGAAGACCAGGTGGTGCTGGAGACCTAAATTACAAAGGTTTATTTTTCACTAAGCATGACTTTTATTTGCTTCTAACTTTAGGAAGTAGCAATTCTGGGGATGAAACACACAGCGTGATGTGCTCAGTCACGTGTGCCAGGGCAGGTGTGCTGCTGAGTCACTGCTCACAGCGCTCCCGCCACGCTGCGCTTGGGCCGACCTGTGGAAAGGGCACAGGAAAACTGGGATTGCTTTGGAGAAGTTAATTCCAAACTAAAGCAGCCTGCACACACCGTGCCCAAGATGCCACTGAAGGCACAAGGAACTGCGGGATACCTGGACAGAGCCTGGGCACTCGAACGTGGGAGTGCAATCCACAGAACGTTTATCACCTGAGGCTCCTGAAGGGCCATAAACACAGAATTTTTGCCACTGTAATTACCCAGCTATCTGGAGTTTTGCTGCTGCACTCAGAAATGTTGTCATCTCAGCAGGACTGTGCAGGTTAGCATCTATGTCATGTATATGCCTGTTGGGATCTGCAAATTAGGTCTTTCTGTGCTTGAGTTCCCTGAGCAGTTGCAGGTTTTAGGGAGGTACGAAGCACAGGGGAACATTCTTTGTGCAGATTTCCCCTCATGACCCAGAAGCTCAGACACTTCTTTCGGATCAGGAGACAGGACACACCTCCTCCCCTTCCAAAGCTACTGCAGCACAGGAAGAAATCTGGAGCTGGAGGGAGAGAGAGCGAGCGAGAGCACAGTTGTGCAGCCCAGGGATAAAAGCTCTGACCCTGCAGAAAGACCTGGGATTTCCAGTCTCTTTACAGGAATTTGGGACTATTTTCAGTAAGTCATGAACCAATTCTGCACCTTTGCTGCCTCAGCAGCAGAACAGATGCCTGATTTCCTACAACACAAGCCACCCTCATAGAATATATACGTTATAATTTTGTGACGTGCACTGTCATATGCTCTCTCAGTGCTAGGATAAACCAGAGGCCATGGCTTCAGAAAGCAGAACTGATGACAAGCATCATTAAATCTCCAAGTAACTTTCCCCCCCCCTCCCCGAGATGTCCTTCCTGAAGCCACAGAGAAGGACATTCGATATATACACGTGTCACCATTACTTACATCAGTAATCCAGCAGACAAGACTGTGGGATTGACATGATGGCCACAGGGCCTGAATTTAGGTCACCTACGAAATGAATTAAAAGCTTCTCCTTATCTCAGTGCCACATCTCCCCCTCACCCACGCCCTCGTCGGGCACAAACACGAGGAAAACTAACCCCTGATTGCCAAGCAGCTTCTGAACACAACAGCTCCTAAATCAGGGTACCAGACACATTAAACTGGTCCAGCCACAACAGCAGAGCTCTGGATTGTGTTTGTCCCCACGTAGTTACCACTACGGATCTAAATGACTGAGATCTGGGCGAGCTTATCTTAAAAAAAAAAAAAAACTACAAGAAAAAAAAACCAAAAAAACCTCCAACAACAACAACAACAAAATAATACCCCACACAGGCAAAATTTGGACACTGGCTTGTATCAGATCAAATGCCTGGTGGTTCCTCTGCCTGGCCCCTGCTCCCCACTTCACCTCCTCTTCTACAGAGTGAGCTGTGCAGCACAGATGGCTTTGGGCTGAACGGCAGGCTGCAAGCAGAGACTACCTCCTAGAAGGAGAAGTCGAGCCATCCACTAGGAAAACAGTTCACTCATTCCCATTTTTAAGTAATTTGTAGCTTTATAAAGCACATAAAACTCCCCAGGCTGCCCAGATTTGCACGTGCTCATTACTGAGGTCCAGACAAATGTGCAACCAACAACACAAAGGCACATCCTCACCTGAAATCAAGGCCTATTTGAGACTTCTTGGGTTGAAGAACAGCAGATGCAGGAGTTTTCCAGGTGTCTGCGATGTATTTTTGCAGAACAGGGTGGATAAAACCTGAGCCTGGCAGCTAAAGGAGCCCAAATCCTCCAGCACTCAACTCTCAGGTGTGGAAGGGACAATGAACCTGGTGAGATGGGGTTGGGGTGCTGACAAAAGAGCTTCAATCAGGGACATTTCTTGTGTTTGGTTCTGCTTGGGCACCTGGGAACTGACCCTCTACATTTAATATGTAAATAAATACTGTACCAACAATCCCCCGGGGTTTCTCTCCTGAGTCACCTTTGCAAAAATCCAGAGTTTTGGCTAATGCTGATAAAAAACAGGGGCAGCATGCTTTGCTGCTGCCTCAGAAACAAAGCGTGATCCTTGTGTGAAACGTCCTGCTATTCACAGGTCTGGTAGGGCCCCAGCAGCCCCTCTCTGGGGGAGAAATTAAGCAGAGGTGAAAATTACAGCACAATGGTGTGTATTCGCTTTGGTGTTTAATGAGAATGATATTAAATGGGGAGGAAGGGGAGCTTTCCTGTTTAAGTTTGTCTCTTGTATTTTTTTGGTTTGCCTTTGTCCTTGAAGAGCTTTTTAAAAGGTTGCCATCAGAGCCAGTAGCACGTAGGTGTGTGCCTAAAGACTGTAAGGTAATAGAGCGTGTAGACAGTGGGGTGACAGGAGGGTGGGATGTCCCACCCAAAGCCATCTGCCTGCAAAGGGAGGAGCTGCAGTGACAAGCAAGTGGGCAGTGAAGAGTGTGTGTGTGTGTGGAGGCAGGAGCAGGTGCTGGACATCCACAGGTGCCAGGAAGGGCAGTGGGCCAAAGCCAAGCCAGAGGAAGGAGAGGCTACTTGGGATGTAAGCCAGGCCCAGGTGGTCAGGACATGCATGCAGATGACACCCAAAAGGGTGATTTCTCCTCTCCCCATTTAGAGAGATGTTTTAGAGTCTATTAGACCATGGATTAAGAAAACCAATTTAGCCAAGCCTTCCGTTGTACTTTAGCCTGTCCCACAATCGCCGCGAGATAGAATTTGGCTTTAATCATTTTTCATCCCAGGGACAAAGCCTGTTTTCACCCAGTGTGCCAGGACATTCTGTGAGATTAAAATTATGCCTCTTGCAAGATCGTCCAGATCCTGCCTTCAAGAGTCTCTTTCTAATTGTTTTCAGAGGCTGCCAGCCTTGCAGGGTGTAGCACTAACTTCAGAAGATGTGGGGTGGAAAAGTCTTTTTAAAATGATTTTTTAAATCAGAGGAAGAGAGGAGGCTCTTTAATTCCATACAGAAAATCACTTCTTCCTGCCAAGCAGCAGTGGGAGCACAGGCCTTGGAGTTCACGGTTCAAGAGTGCAATCATTTGACATGCAATCACTGCCAGGAGGCAAAAGGAGGGGAGGCCAACCTAGGCAGGGACTCTGCAACTGACCTTCCAAGAGAAATCCCAATTTGCAGAGCTATCCTTCAAAGGACCTGGCTCCACAGACACTCATTGCATTCACCCTCACCTGGGTAATGAGAAAACAACGATAACAAAGGTATCAAGGTTGAAAAGTTTGGACTTAAGCTTATAAGGCCGGGAAAGAAAAAAGGGGCTATTGCCACCCAACAACAAACCAAAACCACCCTTGCTGTGAATGGTGCCTGGATTTTGGAAGAATGTTTAAAACCTTGATTTTTTTTCAAGATTTATTTAGGACACTTAAAAATGCAGAGAAGCAAAACTACAACAGCACAGCCCAAACTCACCCTGCCCTGGGATAAGTCTCTTGCCTGGCATTGCAAAGGCCACCAAATGAGAGCCCGTGCTGCGTTAATTCATATCCCTGACATTCCAGTGACTGGCTTTTAATGCACTCACCAATCAATCCCTGCGGGTCAAACAAAGCGGTCTGAGGAGAGAGACAGACAGAAAAAGGAACATTCAAGGTTCTTGATTATTTATCAGTTGGCTGAGACATTCAGAGACCAAAGAGAGCTCTACATATCCTACCCAGTGAATCACCTTATGACGAATGATTGCACATAAAAGTTTCCACTAAGGGCTGGAGGGAAGGGATGTGCAAACAGCTTGACTTCGCCCAGGTAGCATTAAGAGGACATGAGTTGCTGGAGCCAATAATGAACTGCTGATTTCAGCCAAGCCCCGTGTGACACAAAGAGGTTTCAGCAACGTGAATGGTGAACTCGGATCACCAGAAGCCACACCAAGGAGGCTTCACCAGAGGGGAGCTAAAACCATTTACAATTCCAGTGCTGCCATCTTTAACTAAAATTAAGGATATTTAAACCACCTAATTTATCCTTCCCTCCTTGCCCTGTATTTTTTAAAAAACGCTTTATGCAACCACCTAAGCAGCTTAAAGACTTTGCCTTTTGCAAGCTCACATTTTGGCTCTCCCACGCCTTACAAATGTTCCACTGTGAAAATACCACAGTGGAGAACAGCTGAACAGAACTTTGTCTCAGATGACATTTTAAACCATTCAGGAAACACTGATTCCAACTAGATTTTTTTTCCCCCAGTAGTTTTTTATACAGAAAAGAAACACACATGAAAGGCTTGTAAACTGTTATAATACTTATTTTTTTCCTCTGTCATACCTAAATTTCCTTTGCATTACAAATTCATCACCGAAGAGCATTGCAGACTTGGTGCCAGCTTTTCACAAAACCATTCTTAAAAACATTTCCATCAAGGTGAGAAAAAACTTCACAGAATTCCTCAGGCCCTGCATGTGACAACACCCTCCTCACTGATGCAGTCCCTCAGACTGGATTTGGTCTGTTCTTGTCAACAGCACTGGCAAGAATTCCTGCATGAGCCACGGGAGATAAGGACCCCCGTGGCTCTGAATTGCCATCGTGCTGGACTGCATGGGAGTGATAACTTAGCACTAGCATTTTGGGATAGGAAATACTGCCTATTTTACTCTCTTGTAACCTTCTCCTCATCTTAAACTGTCTTTCATGTGATAATTCTGAAGGTTTCCCCTAGACCTTCTATCTTTAATAAAAGTCAGACAAAGCCTGAATCATCCTGTGCTTGGCGAATGTTTCGCTATGGATGCATTTTCAAACAAACAGCTGATCCAAAGATCCAAACACGCAATGTAAAAAGGGGGATGTGCTGCTGCAATTCTTCCACCCAAATATCCCAGTACATCTGTGATGCTGCTGCATCACCTAATGTTAGCATGTGCAATTTATAGGGGAGAAATGGAGAGAGAAAGAACATGCTGAAATAACTTGCCTAGAGCAATATGCAGAGAGATCCCATGCCAGGGCTGGGAATTAGAGCTCAATTGATTTCTGGTATCCAGCCCCTTGCATAATTCACTAGGTCACAGTGACAAGATTTAAATATGGGACTAATTGAATGTTCATATAGGAACTGCTGCTCTTTTGGTCTGGCTTGATGCAAAGTTGGAGAGGGAGGAGGATACAGGGAAGACACAGGTCTCTGGAGGAAAATCCAAGGAGCGGGGGAAAGAGAAAGCTGCTCTGTCCTCCTCCTGTTATCTCAGTGGCAGGTTAATTCTGGATGACAATTTAAATGTCAAACACAGTCAAACTATTTCACCAGGGAAAAAAAACCATCTCCTCAAATCCCTGGTGACACGGCAGGAGCAGAAAGTGCCTGGGCCCCCAGTGGGTGCTACAAAGGAACATGTTGATCTCCCCAAGAGCCACAAAACTGCTTTGAACAGCGGGGCTGTCTCCAGAGGGGACTGACCATGCACCCAGGGGGCTGGAGCCACCCTTGAGTTGCCATGAATGACTATAAGCAAGAAAGTGAGATGACAGCAAATATAAAGGTTGGGGTGAATGTCTCCAGATTAAAATCCTCTCAAAGGCCTGAAAAAACAAAACCCAAGTGGCTCAGGGGTATCACAACTTCTCCTTTTCCTGGGCTGTCCATCACATCCAGTGCAACATTCCCACTTCTCTTTATTGGGCAGGTGGTTTCAGTCCTACATGTGCTTTACCTTCCATCCAGCTGCTGATGGAGCAACGGGGTGGTTATGCTTGCTGGGAAGATGTTTTCCCCAAGCAGCCTTCCTTAGGAGCAGCCTGTGGTTCCTAACACAGCTCCACTCTGGTTCTGCTGTGTGCCTAAGCAAGCACTACAAATACTCCTGTTCCTCCCTACTGGAAAGCCAGAACAGCCTCCCCTCCTGGGGATTCTCCATCATTCTGCTGGCACAGGACAGGCATTGCTAACTACCCTGTGTGGCTCATCCTTGGGGAGGAATCCTAAAGAAACTGCCCAGGTGTCTTCCTGCCTTTTGGCAGTACTACAGCACATTCTTCACAGCACTTTCTCTTGCAAAGACAGCAAATGCCAAGAGCTTGGGGTGATATGAAGCTTTAAACCTTTTGTAATCTCCAAAGCAAGCAATTCCTCCTCAACCCTGTGGTATTCATCAACCTCCCCTTAGTTTACACAGCACTTAAAAAACCCAACCAAACAAAAAAAAACACCCAAAACCAAACAAACATGGGGTTTGGGTTTTTTGGTGCTTGTTTTGGTTTGTTTTTTGGTTTGTTTTTTTTTTTTTAATTTATCTAGTGAAATATATTAAACCAAATTATTTCAGAAAAACTTCTGACCAACAACTGTTGTTGTTTTTAAAACTGACAGACTCTTTATAACGCGTCACCCGATGCTAGCAGGAGAGATAGATGTTCTGAAAGGAAGGGAATGCTCTGTGTCCTTTTCTATATGTCACCACCCAGGGTGTTTTCCCTGTTCTCAGCCAGGCTGTACTAATTCCTGTGCTGGAAACTCTGGACACGCTGGTAGGAACAGCCAGTTCTTCCAGATCCCTCATGCTCTGAGAGTTTCTGACAGTGTGATCCGTTTATGGAAATGTAAATCCCTTGGCTGGGCTCTGAAATGACTTAGAGCAGTTAAGCAGCCACCGACCAAAGTCATTGCAAATGTTGCTCATCTTCACAGGGTCATTTGGAGATGAGCAGATACAACTCACCTTTGGGCTGTCACCAAAGCAATATTAATAATTATGAAAAACAACTTGGGCTTTGCACGACATCACAAATCTGCAGTGCCACGTCTGGAACTGGCCTTTCCTCGGTGACAAATGCTAAACAACACACATGAAGTATTGACTGCAAAAGATAATAAATCCCTTGGCAATAGGAGGAGGAGAGGAAGGGCTTCCTGGCACAGGCATTGTTAACACTGTCTGCGCATTCAAATGGCAAGTGCAGACAGTGCTGGTTAGCAAATACCATGGAGCCTTTCGCAGAAAGGTTTGTAGGGAGAGGGGAAAATCCCAAAAGGTATCTCAGGGTGTTTCTGTGACAGTGTGGAAAGGTCAAACGCTCAGTGGAAACACTGAGGGGATCATTCCCAGAGCTGGATGAAGAAGGAAGAACACGCACCCAAGGGCAGGAACTTGCACGGGAAACCGCAGCAGCAAGAAGGGAGGAGCAAGGCCTTCCAGGAAAAACAGATGATGAAGAGGGCCCAGAGATGCAGCTGATGGCTGTAGTTTGCATTAAAACATTGATGAGGGTTCAGGGTCCTCACATGTGCCACCACCCCGGCACACAGAAACACTCACTGCTTTCTTGAGTGGCCGCTTCAAACACTGTCTGCAAGTGCAGTCCCAGCTCCGGGGGAGGGCGTAAGTAAGGCCAGCAATTATTATGCAAAGTATTGCAGAGAAATGCTGGCTGAGCCATACACCTGCCTACTGTTCTAACAATATTTACACCTCTAATAGGTAAAGAAATAGATAATTTTTTTATAATATCTCACATAAAAGGCTTCCTAGCACAACTCCACCAGCCAAAAAGACACTTACTCAGGTTGGTAGAAAATGCATTTAATGCTGTTTTCCTCTCAAAATCATTATCAGGTTTTAATTCAGCTCCTCATGGGCAAGTGCCCACTCTATGGCTTGGCCCTCTGGGACATTCTGACTCAGACCCCAAGGCAATTGAATACTCAATGCAAGACTGGTATGTGGGCACACAACCAAATATCATGAGACAACAGAGAGAATTATTTGACAAAAATTCATCTGTAATATGGAGAAAAGAAAGCTAATCTATCATGAACAAGCATTGCTGGACATAGCCTGTGGCTACCTAACAAAATACTGAGTTTCTGGGGAAAAAAGAAAAAAAAAAAAAAACAACCCAAAACTTTCATGATATACAAAATTAGCATCGGCCTCAGAGCTGGGAATAGTGACTTGGTGCAACTCAGCGAGTGCAGCCAGACGTGCTGTCGACACAGGCTTATTGGGAAATTTTTAAAGGGCACATTTTTCAAAGCATAAGGGAATTGTTGGCATAACTAACTGGGAACAGCACATTTGGAGTGGGAGATACATAAACAGTAAATTGCTCGAGGTCTTCCACCTGACAGCAAAGGAAAAAAAAACCAAACCCAAACCACCAAACCCAGCAGACACGTAAAAAAGTTGTGCTCTGCAAAAAAATTCCACCTACTTAAAAGTACAAACACTTCAATAAAGAAAAATGATAAGAAGCAGAGCAGGAAATGGCAGAGAGTTTCATTGGGGTTGAAAATACAGACAAGTAATAATGGAGAGCACAGAATTCAATGAAAACTTTATAAACTTCAAGAATTCAGCATAATAAAGAAGGCAACTTGAAACAAAGAAATCCCAAGTGTCAGGTACTGCTTTATTGTTGGATGTTAATGTTAAAATTGTAAACACTTGGTATCAAAAGGCAACTTCATGTAATCGCATTAGTGGGAGATATGAATCAGTGGGGCTTTTCCCAGCAGATTTCCCCAGGGAATAACTCTTGGCTCAATATTATTTAATATTTTATCAATGTTCTAGACGCTCATGTAAAAACCTTTGTAGGTGACAAACAGATGGGACAGTAGCAAATGATCAGAAACTAGTTTCACAAAATAAACCAGGTTTGGGGGTGGATTTTCTTTTCTTTGTTATTTCTGGGGGGGTTTTGAAGGTCACCGTACAGGCAAATTGATTCAAACACAACCTAACACAAGGAAATCCTCCTGGGAACTAGGGAGGGTGACTTCATGATTTTATCAACTAAGAATTAGAAGGCAAAGTATTATGAATTCTCATCTGTCCTACGGGTCTCTCAACTTCCCTTGGCTTGGGAACAAGAGTTTAGTTTTATGGGTACTTCATATTAACGCACTTATTGAGCCAAATGCTTTGAGTGGGGGATTAAAAAGAACAATAAAACCCCCATAAAGACCTGTGATA
The DNA here is from genome assembly GCA_035583135.1 of Lophotriccus pileatus. Lineage (NCBI taxonomy): Eukaryota > Metazoa > Chordata > Aves > Passeriformes > Tyrannidae > Lophotriccus > Lophotriccus pileatus. The sequence goes on from JAWWES010000041.1 coordinate 4,702,415, forward strand.
TGCAGCACAAACTCACCTACTGAACAGACACCAGTTACATTTCCAGAATAGTTTGCAGATTTAGGACAGCAACTTTGGAAGTTACTGCATTTGTAAATCCACTCTCCACTGTGGGAATTTATTCTTCTAGACAATATTTAAGCTCTTCAGCTCCAAGTTTCAAGATGAGTCAACTAGAAGCAGAGAACTGGGAGATGTTTAAGTTCCCTTGATTTGTTCCCATTTTTACAGCCAAATAATAGATGTATTCTTGAAAGTTTTCGTTATCCACAAACTCCACATCACATATTGCTAAAAAAAACCAAACCCTCACAGGCAAGACAGGTCAATAATTTCTCTGCATGGATCTATAATGGGCACTCACAGCTAAGTGATGACCTTACCAGGAACCAAAGTCACAAACACAGGTTGTACCTTGTATGACAACCACGACTACGTTTAATTACCAATGAAATAATTCTTTCAGTCTCAAAGGCCAGAGGCTTGTTCAGCCTTCATGTTCTGAGATGTTGTTGAGTGCTTTTGTTATTATTATTATTATTTCTCTGAAAGAAGCCTGAGAGAAGAAGCCTCACTTGCACAGGAGGTCTGGCTCCGCCATCTTCCACAAGCCTTTTCTGGCATCTCCATCCTCGATTTCAACGCTCTTTTGTGTCTGAGACCTCTGAGCCAAAGCTGTAAAGAACTTTCAGAAGATATAATAAGCTTCTTGAAGTTTGTTAGAATTAATACAATACATTTCCCTCCTGCTATATCTTTGCGTTGTGCTGCCACTTCAAACACAGAGCCCACTTAGCTTCTTCTGGAAGACTTCAGATGTCAAGGCTATGAGGGTTTTGAGCCTCTTGGAGCAGTTACAATAAAAATCTCATTTCAAATACCTGCTTTTAAACAATATCTTTATAGAAAAAAATTCCCATAAAAATAAAAGTTTTTTTCAAGGTGAATTAATAAACGTGTTGCAGAGTGACAGGTGCCTCTAACTTGGAGAGAGGAAAATACTTGGTATCCTGAAACTCAGAGAACCAACTTGGTTCAGTACTTCTGAGCAGACATAAAAGCATCATCCCATATCTGTGTATGCAAAAACAAAACAAAAAAAACCACAACACCTCTGAACAAATTTAAAGAATGTAATTTAGAAGAAAAATGGAAATCAGACACAGGAAGAGTTGTTTGTACAGTGCCAACCCCTGCAGGAAATGCATCATCAACAGCTATGAAGATCTGATAAAAATTTTTTCATCTCAGGCACCAAATGTGGAAAGACTTCATGGGGTTTTTCACTGTGCTTATAAAAAGTTCTCTCACATGTAAATATTCCAGTTCTGCTGAGCCCAGTAGGCTCATGCACTCTGGATTTTTCCTTGAGGGACTGAACTGTCGTGGAAGGCTTTCCTCTCCAGGAGAGAAGGAACTCCCCAGCTGCAAGCAAGCACAGGCTAAGAAGCAGGGAAGCTCGGGCAGATACCAGGCAGGAGCCACCCAAACCTTTGCTGTGGTTCTGGGACAGTGTTTTCTCAGCTGGAATGGCCAAGGAGAGTGACCGGGGCAGGCAGGGCTCAGGGCAACAGAGAATGGAGGTTCTTGGTCTGCCTGTGCCCTTCGACAGGACAGAGCTCCAGCAGCAGAGGGTGGGCTGGCAGCAGAAGGGGCCAAGAGAAGGAATTTGGCAATGAAAGACTAGGCAGGGTTGCAGAGAAACAAAAAACATGCTGAGAGGGGCAGGGAGTGGATTTCCCACGGGGGCAACTCTCTGTGGATGAGAGGGGCAGCCCAGCTTGCAATAGCCCCCAAAAACACAGCTGGGTTGACTGAAGTCCTGGAGGAAAAGCTCTGCATAGGAAGAGACTTAATGGACAAGGGCAGAGAGCACTTAAATATTTAAGAATGCTCTTCATCGCTTTGAATTCTCATTAAGATAATTAACTATTCTGGCTGACATTCTAATAGATCTTTTTGAATTCAAAAAGCCATTCTCATTTCCTTTTGTTAGCTCCTCGCAGGGAGAGATGTTCAGGTCTACCCACCTCAGAGCACAACCAGCATCCTCTAGGTCAGTTCAGCTGGAAGAGAAATCAAGCAGGCAGTGACCAAAAAACAACACCTCAAGCCAAAAATAAGCCCGAAAGGTCAGACCAGACTTACCACAAAATGACCAGATAAAAAACAAAGTATTTGAGGAATTCTGTTCAGCACAAAAAAGTGCATTTACAAAGACACCTCAGGAATTAAAAGCTGCAGAGCATGGGAGGCACTTTCAATCTTGTTAGGCTGACAAGCATTTATTATTTTTTCCCAGCAAAGGCAAACAAAGCAAAGAGGGAATTTCTCCCTGAGCGTCCCCATCATTAACACAGGAGTTAAAAATAAAAGGGTTGAAGGATTTTTCTTTTAAACAACACTAGCAAGAAAGTGTCAGACAGAATATGCAGGTTTTATAAAGTAGCTCAGCTATGGGCAAAACTGAGCATGTTAAACACAAAGGATATAAAGACAGGAGATCTTCCCGGCCTTCCTAAGCAACCTGGACATTGGCTCCTCAAATTCTATGAAGAGTGGGTGCTAAGTCACTTGAGAAGTTGGACACAAGCTCTTTGACATGCTTCAATCATTTAAAATAACTAGATGCAGCTCCCTCCCAGGAGCACCACCATGGAGAGTGCTCGTCCAGCACTGCAGGAGTGTTGTTGGCTTTTAAAGCTGGAAAAAATTCCACCCCCGTGGCAATTGACTGCCACTCTATTCTGTGTATGGTACTCAGAGGATGATATACCAAAGGTATGGAAAAAAGGCAAGTCCAGTTCAACTACCTCGTTAGCAGCTGACAAGTCTTTTCAAAGGTAAAGTTAACTTTCCAGCTTTGGATGGGTAGTTAAGTAATTTTCCTTTATTAATCCAATCTGAGGATAATTAGAAGTCATGGAAGTTTGGCTTCCCTCCTACAAGCCCCATTAATCCAGCTGGAAAGGAAATTTGAGATCTCAGCTTAGGGTCATTTTAATATCAGAACATGATTCACTTCTAAAAGGGGAGGTAGACAAGGGAGTCTGGCCTTAAAGTTAATAATAAAGTAATTATCAGGGTTGCACAGAATGTTATTCTGGAACTCGAAGGCCTCTGTAAGAAACCACTTAAATCAACAGGGAAAAACATCACCTGACCAACCCTATTGAGTATTGCAAGAGGATTATAATAAAAGTGATCTGCTTATGTGCCCAAAATCACACGTTCTGAAAGCATTTCCAAGCCTTTCAGACATAACATTTACAATGATAAATGTGGGCCCAGCGTGACGCCCCACCCAGTCACTGCAACCGTGGGGTTTTATAATGGCATTTAAAGAGCAAAACTATTTTGTTCCTTGCCCAAAGTTCTGCCATGAGAACTTGTCTCTGTGGGGAGGGGGCAGAGCTGCACAGCTTCCAGCAGGTCAAGTCTGCAGATGTTTAACTCCAGAATTTATGATTTTGCCCTCTCCATTAGCATTTGGTGTGATTCAGACAGAGCAGCAAGGACCAGGAGATGTTGTGGAAACTGAATTATTTTCTTCAGCTTTGTCACAAAACAAATGAACAAACCCCACAACCAGCACCCAGAAGGAGCCATGAATACTTAGAGGAGACAAGGGGCTTTTTTCTTTCCCTGTCAGACCAGACGTGCTCAAAGAAATTGAGCCCTCCTGCCCACCTGGCTGCACAACTGCATGGCAAAGAGCACACCGGAGGTTAAGGCTGCAGTTTCACACATGGCATAGTAAAATCACAATTTACAGCATCAAAAAGGTTGAGGTATTGCTCTCTACAACTACAGCAGCCACTTTCTATAGCTGTGAGCACACTCATTCTCTGGCTGGGAGAGACTCTTTACTCGCTGTGTGTGATGAAATATTTACAGGGAGCACTGTGCTCAGCCATCCAATAAAGGCTGGCTTGCTCCTTCGTGCTGACCAGCATCAAGTTGTCAAATCCTGGACATAACCTCCCACACAAACAAGGTATTGCTGGGGGAAAAGAACTCAGCAGGTCACTTATCACCCCAGTCCTTCCAATTAACTGGGTAATCCATAAGCACCTGAATCACTCGTGATACACACACAGCACAGCCTCCAGACAGACCTTTCTAAAGTGCTTGTGATTGGTTTTTACACTCGTCTTTCCTGTTTTATAATCTCCAAATAAGGCACTTTATCCCTTTTCAGTGTTTTCTCCAAAGCAAAGTGACAGCACTGCAACTTGACGACAGACCTGGAGATGGATTGGAGAATGCCAGGAATTGACAAGGAGCACGAAGCTTGTGACAAGCTGACACAGGAACTGAAAGGAAACTCATTCACTGGAGAAGCACAAACAGGTGGGCATCTCTGCTGGAACTGAAACAACGGTGATGGAAACAATCTGACATAGTGAAACCTGGGGAACAGAAGGGGACAGAGCTGCGAAGGGTTTCAGGAGTTCCAGACACAAAGTCTGAACAAAAGGAGGATATTCAACACCTTGAGCATTAGCTGATATCAAAGAAAGATCTTCTGACACAGTCACTTGCTGTAGAGACTGAAAGCTTGATTGGTGAGACGCCTCTAAGGGACACTGAAGTCAAGAGGACTGTTTAAAAACCACTTTAATAAACACAGTGATATCCAGCTTGTCCTGGGTTACCTGTATGGAGCATGTGTTCAGGAATTTGAAACTGTTGACTTGCAGAATGGCCCCAACTCCTCTTTTTCTGAGAGCAGGTGTTCTCCTGACATGCTTCAGCCAGGGTGCTGCTGAAATTTCAGAGGAAGAAAGCCCAGGGGTTGCTAGAAACAGGCTTTGTACTGAACTCCAAGGTTAAGGCAGTTCAGCATCACCATGTTTGAAAACCAGCCCTTTTGCTTCCAAGTTTTGTGAGTTTGAATGTAAAAGCACACATTGCTGCTTTAATTACGTTTAAATGCACACGTTACATTACACAGCCAGTGAAGCTTTTCCACTGCCCTGTACAGCAAACTCCTGCTTTCACAGCCAGGTGCCAACCTGCCTGAAAACACCATCCAACACACCTGATGGCAGTACTGGAGATCACCTACTACCTTTGGTGTCACTCCCAGTTATCTCAGTTTTCTTTGAGGAAAAAGTCTGGGAACAGGTAAACTTAAAAGGAAGGCACACATCAGACAAAATAATCTAACAGAGCTCTTGTTATTAAAAACAAACAAACAAACAAACAAAAACCAAACAAACACAAAACCAAGTGAGATGTGTTTTTTCTTAAGGGACAATACCACAAATTATTCTAGAAGATACTGTTGACCTTACAAACACTGTGCTTGAAGTGGATGGTTTGAACCAAAAGCCAACTTCAGGTCTCCTAAGGAAGGAGAGGAGCTCAGGCATCCCAGTTCACAGCTCAGCCTTCAATTTTCTGGCTCACCTCATTTTGAGAAGAAAATCTGACAAAAGCAATGTATTATCAGGAAGAAAGGGGTTATTTACCTAACCAAATCAAGCATATTTGAGCTATACCTGCCCTCCTGCCAGTCTAAGCTGGCACGTTTCAGTGGCAGGAGACAGCGTTTCACAAAAACTGCTTGGTTGGCCTGTGTGTAATACAGCTTTTGATGCTTGATCCTGAGCAGAAATCCAAACTCAGACCTCTGAGTTTGGATTGCAAAAACTGTACAAGAGCCCCACCTTAAAGCAGCCTTCACCAGTCACCAAATTAAATTGCCTTCTGTCAGGAAAAGCTTTCCTGGAGGATTTCTGACCAACCACAATATTGAGAATATTTTTCTTTCTCCTTAATTTGCACATAGTCTGGAAAGGAAAAGCTGTAGAGGTACAATATTACCTGCTTTATCACGTTCCCAATGAAGAGCAGCAAAAAGGCATCACAAAACCTCTGAAAAACACAAGCTGGCACGTTATCAGAGAAAGGAGACAGAAGAATCACGTCACGCACAGCTCACCTTGACAAGGCTGACAATAAAAATCAGTAAAACAAACAAACTACAAGGGGGAAAAAAAAAGGGAAGAAAGAAAAGTCAGAACAAGATATGTTCATTTTCTGATTATTCATTCTAAAAGCACCATTGATTTTCTACTAACATATTAACTCCATAAGCACAAAGAAAGGCAGTTGGTGTGAGCAGAATCAAATCACTCAGGAGAGGGACCTGCACGTTCCCTGCTGCAGTGAGAAGTTCTCTTGGCACAAAGAACCCACCAAAACAGTGTCTTTCCCCAACCACTTCTGGCAACCACTTAAAGGCCATTCTGAAATGACTGCAATTATATTTCCAATTTCAGTTGCTGGCCCAGTCATCTCCTCATTGCAACTCTGCCACTACAAAGCATTTGGATTGTCTTAATATTGCCCAAAAGAAAAAAAACTGCAGCAAACTATGCAGTGGCTTCATGGCATTGAAAGAGGAGTCTGAACCATACTTGGTTAAGTAGCTGTGCTACATTTACAGAACTTTACAAAAATTCTGTATTTAAAGGACTACAAAAAAGATTATATTTTCCTCTTGCTGAAGTATTGAAAGTGGAATGTTCTCTGCTGGAAATGAAATGGTGGGCGTTTGATGGCATATTTTAAATAGTATTCTTCTTTGTGCATGCAGTGTAATGCCACCCAAGGGGGAGATTAAAAAAAAAGTCTGCAATTTGCAAGTCCATTTCAAAGTCATACCGAGGATGATGTAAAATTCAGGATAGGATTCTTGAGAGAAATCTCCCTGGAAAATGTGTATGTACCTCAGGGAAGCTTTGGCTTTGCCTCCCCACACTGGAAGGCTGTTCTGTCTTCTGACATTTCAATGTTGTTTACTCTCTGCATCTAAATTCAGAATTATTCTGTGGTTTATTACAAAGGTGTATCTTTGAGGAGCAGTAAGGTATTTCTCTTCTGCATCCTCCAAGATTTCTAAAAATCCCTATTTGTCTTTAAACTTTCATTGGCAGTGAGGATGTAACAGTTACTTTTACGATAAGGGATTAATCCTGCTGTCAGATATTACGGAGGTAACAGGCATTTACACACACCCTGGCCATGGGAAAAACAGGATTGTCCACACAAGTCTGATCATTTTGAAACAACTGCAAACAATATCATGCTTTAAGGCTTTAGGTAGTCACTAGCAGGATTAGAAGGGAATACTCTCCTTAATCAACTTCTGGCTAAACGGGTTTTCTCTTTCCTCTGTGTTGCCTTCCCTGGAGCAATTCAGCCTGGCCAGAGATGGATCTGGGGAGAGGAAAAGGGTAAGAGAATTTTCCTGAGGTGAGATTCTCTTCCTTAGCTGCCTGAGTGGATGTTAGGATTCAAATTCATCACCAAACCTGATGCCAGAATCTTCCCCTGGGTCAGCTGAGGAAGGAGGAGCAGGGATGGCTTCTGTCTTCACTTGCAGCACATAACACATGGCCTGATTACAAAGATAAGCAGCCTGATCATGTAATCACATCCCACTCATCAAAAAAGGCTGGGAGTACCAGTGACACCACAATCCTTCCTGTCCTTCTTCCATGGACATGACAATTTGTACTGCAGAAGGTTGAAATGCTTCAGTCCAACAAAGTCTTTAGATTTAATCTAGCACAGCATCAAGGTGAAAGCAAAAGCAACCACAGACCACAGCACGTACTTAAGTGAACTCCTTTTCCTCTTAAATTCTAATTAGTTTAATTCCACTTAATTTTTGCCATACATAAGTTAGACACCTCTCCTTCCTCAGTCCTCTGTGTTAATTCTTCAAAGCCCTACCCCGATTGTGTCTCACTAACCACAAGGAGAGCCGTGACAACTAACTTGGACAAGAAACCTACAGTTTTATACAGCTCAAAGCAGACAGATTTTGGAAAATTATGAAACCATAGGAAGGGGAAAAAAATAAATCTCAAGTATTTTATGTTGATAGTTACTGCTTCAGTGTTTGCAGATCAAAGAAAACAGTGACAGAAAAGCTCTTATGAGGATACCTAATCCATGACACTGAGATGATTCCCTCCACCGGCAAGGCACTGGCACAGCTGTGTCTCACTGCACATCAAGAGGGGTTTTGTTTCTAGTACGAGTGACAGACTCAAATCTGGCTGTTCCTTTAGTTTGGTTTGTCCAGTTAAATGAAGATAAAAATGTATTTTGCACCAGAGATGACACAAGGCTGTTTTTTTTAAAAAATACCCAACTCTATACCATCCTCCAAACACGTGAAACACAGCAGCCACAGTCAGGCTGTTATTGTGCACTTTGATCATTGTGACTTTGCAAATCCTTTATGCCAGTAATTCTCCCCCTTAAAACTGGTATTGGGTGAGATTATTAGAACAAAACTAAAAAAATTACGATCCCAGTTTATGCTCCCAGCTTTTGCAAATGACAGGTTAAGGTTTAGCAGTGGAATAAACTATAGTCAATAAGCTTGCTGCTTGTGTAATAATGCAAAAGCACTATACAGATTGTATCCATATTGCTTAGTCTAAAAATAAACATCTACAGAAGAAATAGGACATGCATCATATCTATACATGATTCATTTATGAAAAGCAACTATTTGTGCTGAGAAGGGCAAAAGTCCAGTTTGGAGCTAAAAAGATAATTAAGAATAAAGACAAAACAACATAAGCTTAATTATTATTATTTTAACATGTTAAAAATACAGTCACATCAAAATAGGATACACAGTTATAAAACTGTTGCAGATGACATAAGAAAATAGTGTGTATATATTTTATATATAAAAATCTACAGTATTTACTAATGCTGATACATATTTTGGAGCCTTGCGTTGCTTGCACAAATAAATTGTACAGCTTCGTTATGAATTACAGAACCATCATTAAACACTGAGATTATTACACTTAGCCACAATATTATATACATACATTTCTAAGCTGCTGCAAGCAATCAGAACTAAAGTAAGCCCAAGTCATATTTATCTTCACAACTTTATTTTAGTTTCAGTGTAGTGCTTTGCTAACCATTACTTCGCTGCAGTTCGCAATTTTTAAAATATAAAATTGCCCAGTTATTAAAAATTACATCAGACCATGTTATATACACAACAAAAAAAATGTTTTGAAACATACTAAGTAAATGTTACTTCCATTTGTAAAAACTGTTTTACTTCTGTACCTTAAAACTTACCGAGCCAACCTGCAGCAATAATAGGCACTAAAGCTCATTCTTTAAAGGAAAAAAAAAATAATCCATTTCTATGTTTTCAGTTAAACAAATATCACAGAACAAAAGACAACAGGACAACCTTCCAAACCATACCAAACTGGTGTTGATGCCAATGTTTAGTACTTCAGTATTAGAAAAAAAGATCTCTGTTCAGCACTCCAAGGACCACTTCTGGTGAGACCCTCCTGTGCCTCAGCTCCCAGGAAGGGGTCGGTGCATCCAGCACCTGCTACGCAGCACCGGCAGCTCCCAGGAGGAGCACCGCAAATGTGCCACTTCACCTGCTTCTCATCACCTCCAATTCACAGTCAAGGAAAGGAAAACATGAAGTAGAAAAGGCTGCAAACACTGACTAAAATCACTTGTGTCACCCACCAGGAGTTTAAGGTTCCCATTAACAACAGTCGGGATCACTTTAGTGTAAAACACTGCACAGTGCGAGCAGCCCAACAGCACAGCAGCACATGCCCCACCAGGCACAACCCTGCCGGCTTTTTGGGGTAAAAAAGGGCAAAACAGAACAGAATCAACAAAGCCTAAGAGAAGGGACACTGCATGCTCACACAGCTCAGGGAACATCGAGCCCTGAGCAAAGCTCGGACTCCTGCATGCGCTGCGAGGAGTGTCAGGAGCTGGTCGTTCTGACACTTGTGAGATTTGGCCCTGCAACCAGTTTTAGTCTGACAGCACAGCATGGCAAAAGGGAAGGGTGCAGCACCATTTCTGTATCAGGCATTACCCTCACTCTGCTCCAGTATTTTGCATATAGGAGGACATTCTGAAGGTAGACTTGGGTGAGAAGGTAAAAGTTCTCCACTTTTGATGCCCCTAAAGAAACCCCCCCTAAACACTGCCCTGAATTTTAAGCACCATTACTTAGCCAGATTAGAGACACATTTTTGGCTTTCTGCTTTTGCCTGCCTGCTCCTTCCTGCTGAGGAAAATAACAAACAGTAGTCAAAGGAGAGGAAATTAACTCTCATATAAAATTAAATTAATAATCCCACAGCATCTCTCCTGCCCAGAACAGATACTGGGATGGTGAGGCAGCTGTATAAAAATGACAGAAATTCCCATTCAAAATGAATGGTTTCTCAAATAAATTACAAAGAAAAATTAATATGAAATAAAAGTACTTCACAAGCTTTGCCCAAAGTTAAATGCATTTACATTTAAACTCTTTAGCTCTTTTCCATATGAATTTGTGTATTGTAAGTGCACACTCTCTCACACGCACACACACATCTGTACAGTGCATTAACAATGTCAGTCAAAATTAAACTTGTAAGTGTGTTACTGGTTTTAGGCAGAAGGATTGTAACACAAGTTATTTAAAAGTAAGGAGCGATGACAGCATGAACCACATGGTGTGTATGAGCTTATTGCTATGTCTGTGTGCATCAGATCACTTCCAACAGCTCCCATCCAAGCCCAAGAACTCCATCAGCCTTCAACCAAAGTCTGAAACATCTCTGAAATCGTGTGGTTGCTTTTAAACTCGTGTGAACCGTCCGCGTTTCACAGAAGAACTGAGGTGGACCACCACTGACACAGTGACATTCAACTGGGTTTGGTTCTGGCCACTTTACTGAGCACAGCAAGCTCCTCAGAGAAGCACAGATTTGTGCATGGACAATCCATCAGTTCTGTTCCGATAGTGCTGGCCTTGAGCCGGCGGGCTGGAATATTGGTACTGTGCTGAGCCGTTCTCCTCAAAGGCTGGCGAAGTCCTGTATCTTACCGGGCTATCCACGGAAACAGCAGGAAGACTGTGGTCTTGAAAAGGTGTTGGCTGAAAATGCTGGTATTTGTGGAAATTCTCCAGGTGGCCTTTGTTAAGGTCTTGGCTCCAGGGCTGCCTGTAGGGCTCGTGTCTGTAGGTATAGGCAGCATCCGGCCGCTTCCTATCCTCTGGCACATAATCCGCCGGAGGGATTATGAATTTGACACCCGGGGAGGACCTCGAGTTGCTGGTATAAGCATCGACAGGGGCTACTTCTATGTGACCAGGGGCTGGTGGAAGAGGGTTTTGTCGACTGGCAGGATAGGAATTCATTGGGAGTTTATTGGGGGAATAATCCACTGAGATAAAAGGCCCATACGGCCTCCCAGAGGGGCTGGTTCGAGTCCCGTGGTAATGCAGAGGGACGGACCCCGCGTTGCCTATACTGGGAACATGCTTTGGAGAATTCCCATGGTAAATAGGTGGATTACTGTAACATGGCAGTGGCTGTTTTGCATTCAGTCCATGAGCTGGGCCATCAGACTGAGATGCATATTTTGGAGACCTGGGTTGTGAAGCAAAGGTGTAATTATTGGGTATTTTTAACGCAGCTGGTACTTTTTCCGTTTGCCTTCTTGGACTACTGGAATACGCTACGTGCCTAGGGCTCTGTGGAAGAGCTCTCTCAAGCATCTCTTCAACAACATTCTCACTCTCAGTTTCATCTTCTGAAACATTGTCATACTGAGATGCATTAGACCCTCGCTTACCTTCATCAGCATCCAAAACCCTCATCTTTTGCTTTACATTCAAAGACTGCATTTCTCCAGGACTTGGTGGTGGGCCCGAGACCAAATGGTTTACTGGCCTCCCCTTCACATCTGCAGTAAGCTGCATTGTCTTTTCAATTATTTTGATATCAGACGGTTTATTCCACTTAGGTACAAATTCCCTTCTTGTATTTGAAGTAGCATTAGAATTTTGATTAGCAGCTGCATTATTGTACAGACTCGAGGTGTCTGCTGGCTCTGTTGGCTGAGGCTTTTTTCTGGTCTCCACCTCGTTCTTGGGCAAACTGTTTTGTGTCTCTGTTGGTCGAACTTTCTGCTGTTTTAAGGAAGGTTTCTTTTCCACTGAATTAATTCTTTTTCGGTCATTTGATGAACTTTCTGGTTCTTCTTCTGTGGACGGTCTCCTCTCTGTCCTTCTGGCTGCTTGTGTACCAGTGCTGTTCTGTCCATTAAGCATTGGAATGGAGTTAAGCACAGAAGGCTGAGGTTCTGATGGAATCTGCCCCAATGGCTTCTTTGGAAGTTCATCTTCTTTACCTAAAAAAAAGAACAGGAACAACATAAATTCACCTTTGTGCAAAAGTCTTCTTTGATCTGTTGGTCATGCAAGCAAAAATAACTACAAATTAACAGGGCCTCTCTCTGGGTCACCATTCTGCTGAACACCTCAAAGGTTCTTCTGTGCACTGACACCGAACACAGATTTTTTTTTTTTAATGGCTCTCATCTCAACCAGTTATTCTAGTCTTCCTTCCTACAGCTGACACAATCTTGTCAAGCTTTTGCTCTATCTTGACACTGCTGCTGCAAAAAATTATTTTCCTAGATGACCTTTTGGTTACAGTCCCTACTCTGTATATAACCCTCCTCGCATTAAGCAAACTACTTTTCTCCACCTTAAAAATCTTTCCCAACATCCCTCTCCCAATCTTTTCCACTCACTCATCTTTTAATGTTCACCCCTGGCAAGCTACACTATAAACTTTCATTTTGTTTAGGGGTTGGAGCTCCCAATTTTTGGTTGGAGCACGGTTAAGACCTTGCTCCCCCCTAAACCCCTGCCTAGAAATTTCATCCTCGGTATTACAAAGCTCCAGTAAAAGGCTTTACACAGAATAATTTTCTTTTCAGTTCAGCTTTTTATCAGTATTGAACAACTGAAGTAGCTGACACTAATACTGGCTACGCCACGGTTTCAGTCGAGCATTCCATGGACAAGTTTTGCCAAACACAAGGACGTCACTTCCAGAACACAGACATTAATGGAAAGTTCCCCCAGACTGGAGCTCAACACATTGCAATAGCCAGTGGTAAACATTAGTTATGTGGGGACCCAGAACAACCCAAACTGACACTACAGAAAGAATAAAGAAGTTTTTCATGTCTTGATGATGCTCATAGAAAAATTCGCATCAAATTTTCCACTGCAATCCTTCTCCTTAGCAGTCACCACCCTTCATAATCTCAGCCAAAGTCTTTTATCATATCCACTTGCATATAACTTATTTAACTGTGCAATCCATTATAAGCAGAAAAGGTCACACACTTCTCATTAAATGTATTAATCTAGATTTAATTCATTTGATCTTCAGCATTTTAAAAAAAACCACAAAACTTTTTAAGTCAGCATAACCAAACAAATCCTACTCACTGTGCATCTATTTATTAAGCAGGAGATCTGTTGCAAACAGGAAAAAAAAGAAATGGCTACCCTTTCTTTAAAGTTCCACAAAATAAACTATGCAAAATGGCTGTTGGAAAACAATCTTGTTTAATCCCTCCCTCTTCCTATGACAAGAACTGTGGAATCTTTTTCCGTCGAAGATCATAAAGTTAGCACACCTCACTTCCCAGCTATTTGTAATTAAAATTCTTTGTCTATATGGGTTCACAGGAGTTAAGACACACAGTGTCTCTCTCCCTGACTCGAATGCTGTGGTTACAAGTGAGTGATGTTCGTTTATACAGGCACGAGCCCGAGTTCAATCTTTGATGACTGGTTCATGATACAGACACAGAGAGGAAAGCCAGCAGCCAAGGTCAGTATTATTTATTGTAACAGTGCGACAAACTACCACCACGGATCAGTTGCTACATAAACTAAATGAAAACTCAGAGTTTGTGCCAGCCAGGACATGGCAGGGGGACAGCAGGAAGAACACAATGGTGATGTGTGTCACGACAAGACAACTAAATAAAAGCACTTAACACAAACAGGCTGGCCTGACCAAACAATTAAACTAGCCTTTCCTGGATTTTTCTTCAGAAGAGGCCAAAGGTCATATGGAAACCTACCCTTTGCTTCAGAAACAACTTCAGAAACCTCAGTTTACATGTAACACACACAGCCTACCCAGGCTTTCTGTAGAAAACCCCTCCACTCCCATTTTTCCCCAGTTTTCCTCCTCTCAACCACAATCCTAAAATGATATCAACACACAAACCTCTTACACTCCAGGCGCTCACTGTCTACCTTGCAACCAACCTGACAAAGGCAGGTCCTCCTGCTGAGCTGTCTCCTCTCTCCTAACGGGAGAATCCCCATGTTAAATCCCAGGGTTATGCACCCGGCACACTGTACTCCAGGATGGAGAACACCCCAGAGAGAGCACAGCAGGGTACACGGGGAGGTCAGAGCCTCAGCATCGGGCTCCAAGGAATGGCTCTTGGAATTGCAAGTCTCATATTTGCTCTCTTCCAATGAGGGCCCCTGCTATTCCCAAATCAGGTTAAAATCTGGAGCATGGCTTTGCAGCCTTGCACACCACTAGAGGAAAAGAGGAGCGGGCAGAGGAACGAGCTACATGGATGCTGTAAACAGGTGATTTAACAGCTCTGCAACACTGACTGCTGCAACAGCCTCTCCAAAATTGTCCTCTCGTCTTTATGAACAGGAGTTCACTTTCTGAACTTGCCTCAGTTTGGCAAGAGGCATTTGTACCATTTAATTCCATCTGCCTCCTCACACACAGTGTCAGGCAAAGCTGAAGATCCTGTCTTCTAAACAAAAGTGAATTTTGCCCATAAGAAATATTCCTGATACTGGATCTTTATGTTACAGTGCTTTCAATCTTACCAGTCTTGGATGTTAAAACAGCATAAAGTCTGAATACGATACCTTGTTATGTACAAAGTAAATACCAAAAACTTGTCATCTAAATCATACAGAACTAGTCTGTACATGCTGCCAATCCATTTATAACCTCCAGGAGGATCCACAGCAACTATGGGACAGCATAAGAAAATGGGTCCTCAACAGCTCTAAATTCTTTAATTTCTGTTCCTGTACACAAGAAATGTTTCCGAAAAATTGTTTATTTTCTTCTGTGCTTGAAGTTAAAGTATTCTAGTTATACATATAAGAAACCCTGAAGACCTCTAGCAGCTGCAACGCTTCCTTCATTTGACCAGAGATGTTAAAAGCACAAACTGATTTCTTCCAGCTTTTACTCTAAGAAATGCCTACAGAGCAACAGCAGATCCTTTAAATCCACTTGGTTGCACAAAAAAGGTGGGGTTGGTGTTTTTCGTTTTTAATTTCACACACTTAAGGTTTCTTAATTACCATTAAGCTCTAATAAACCCAAGTGAGAATACTGCAGACATTTCTATTGAATTCTACCTAGACTGCTTTAAAGGTAACTTTCTGTCACCTTTCTTTCTCATTTCAGGGTAAAAGACCACAGTACAACCAGGCATGATCTGGAAGATGTGTGGGGTAACATGAATTACAGCTGTAAAATGAGTATCAGAGAAGTGAAATTGTTAAAACTCAACATTAATTCGTGTACTGAGCAACAAACAAAATGCTGCAAGACAATAGTTCATTCAGAAGAAAACCTGTGCACTGTATCAGCACAATACCACGTTCATAGGCTGGTCATGCCAAAGCTTAGTGCTTTCAGGGAAAACAAAAATATGGAACAGCAAGTACATGTGGAAGGAAGTCAGTGGGAAAAGAAGAAATACAGCTGTAAATCTTAGCCATGGGGCTCTACAGAACTTGGTTTAACTTGACCTTGGACAGAAACAACTGACACAGCCTTGCTTTGTCACCACATCTGCATGTGGAACTAGGAAAGGCCACGCTGCCAGAGGTACTAAACCAGGAACCAAGCACAGGCCTTGCTCTGGTTCAAAAGTGCTCAAGCATTGATCACCTTCTGCCATAAAAACCAACTTGAGCTGTATAAGCAGCCATGGTGCTGCAGCAACCAGAAACCCCGCTAAAGGAAAACCAAACTGTTTGAAAATGCAAAATGGATATTTAATTCTAGTTGAAATATACAGCTCATGCATAAATATCCATACACACATGCACAGAGCTGTCACTCACAGTGAAACTACCAAGTACTTCAAAAAAAAAACCCAAAACCGAACCAAATAAAGAGTTGTGACGTTCAAAAAATGTTCACAAAATTAACCACGTAGAGGATAACCAAATCACCACCATGCACCTGACTGCCATGGGACATTCCTCAAATGCACAAGTAGCATGCCAACTCTGTGAATGTTTTAACCAGTCCACTATCAGCAACAACAGCAAGAAACCCACGATGCTGCATGCTGGCAAGGAAGAAAGAAGGTAATAAAAGCAAAAAGCTGAGGAAATGAAAACACACTGGAAAAGCAAACAAAAGAAACCAAGTCACAGAAAACATCTCTGCCTTAAGAGGTACAAACACAGCTCGCCAGACAAGCATGCAAAAGCACCAATTCCTTCAAGCCACATTTCTTTTATCTACCAATTTTCCACTCCAAATCTGCCTAAAGCCTCACACACAGCTCTCAACCATCTTCTTTACTATTTCAACTAAACTCACTGTTCAAACTCCTTAGATTTGAGCATGAAAAAATTTTATGTGGGTCTTTTCAAGGACATTAAATCGAATATCTGTTTGTGTTGTTGATCCAAAATCTGAGTTTACTCACTGTCTGGACATACCTGTCCAACTGAGAAACTACTGAATTCTACATGAAAGATTACTGGGACAAATGCTTTTCTATAAATCCATGATGTTTAGATACAAGGTGTAAAACCATTTTAAAACTAGAAGTTAAGGCAAAGCTGTTCAGTTCAGCTGTGACTGTTCTGGCCATGACCTCTGCAATCACTGAATGTGCCTTTGTCCCTGAAGTGATCTGGGCTATCAGGTTTTTCCCAAGTTGCCAGTATACATGTGGAATGGCAATCTTTTAACTGTAATCCTTCTCTCCTCCCTTCTTTCAACAGAATAGGTTCCTAGGCAGTTTAGTTACTGGCTTTTTCCAAAGACAAACATTGTATCAGTTTGTATCAGAAATTACAGAGTGGGAACTGCAGGATTTTCTGTTTTTCCTTTAAGAGAAAGGCAGTGATTTAGTTGCCTTTTATGCAGTATAGCATAAAATAAACAAACAAATAATATAGGGTGAAAAACAGGCAAGTAAGAAGAAAAATGGAAGGAGAGGGAGACAATTTAAGCAAAACAAGAAGAATCAGGTGCCTGTTTGTTGTTGGTAAACATATTCCCTGACATGAAAAGCAGCAAAGCAAATACGAGCAGGTCTGACTGTTCCCCAAAAGATAAGATATTTCAAGTCATATTAAAGAAACTTTGTCTCCTGACTTCCTCCTGCTCAAACAAGCCTTGGCCACCACCCAGTGGAAGTGGGTCTCCACTACAAGACTTTTCCAGATAATTGCTTCAGGAGGCACTAACAGCCTCATGCATCGAGTAGCAGACATATAATTGGAGTAAAGTGCTTTAAGTGCTCTCTCCGGTGAATAACAGTCTAGTCCTTAATTTCAGCACCAGAATACATGCACTTTGACTGTTCTAACACAATTTTCAAGGATGGTAATGGTCATAAAAACAACTCTTGAAATGACATCTTGAAATTTGGTGTTTATTTTCCATCAGTGACATGCCATCTTCTCCGGTTTACAAGCCCAAGAGAATTTTCAAGAAATGAAAGAGCCTGCACCAGAAGCTCAGGGTGCTCCCTGTAAGTCAACCTTCACTCCTCCTCCTTTGTATGCCTTCAATGCCCAAGGAGTTACTAAATGAAATCCTGCTGGACAACCTGAAGGGAGAACAAAATACACTCTGACTTTCTGAGGCTGTGCTGCTTTTGTAGTACTGACAGCAAAGAAAACTTACTTTAAAAACATCTGCATTCAGATCAACAATGGACAATGTTAACAAATTTGGACCAACATAACTAGCTGGGTCATATATTTAAAGATTATAGAAGTTTTAAACTGTGAATGTTTTTAAAAAATGCAAAGCCAAAGTCTAAAACTGCTGAAGATATACACTAATTATATTAGTATAATTCCATATATTATTTTAGTTCATAATATTTTAAAGTAGTTGTACCACACAAGAAACAAGGCAGAAAAAATAGTTTAGTTGATTAAAACACAAAGAGCATTGTCTGAAATAACTACTTGGGTATTCTTCGAGGACAAGTGAAAAATCCAAAATACCCCTGAAACAAAACACAACCAAAAGAAAGACACCATCAGAAATAAGAAAGTCAAGCTGACTTACGTATTTCTACTGTTTTGGCTGTCAAAAGGCATATTAACAGAGGAGAACAGACATTATTTAATAATACTATTAATGTAGCATACACTCCTGCACTGTCACCAATGAATATGTGAAATAGATAATTAAATAAAAGATACTGATAATAAATTTAATAGAACACGACCTTAAAAATAAATGTCAGATAAACATTTTTAAATTTCTGGCAAATCCAAGATTCAAATTTTGCTACAGAAAAGGTTGGGAAAACTAGAACTGAGTCAGAGTTTAAAGCTGGTCTTATCATGCACAAATGTAGTTAAATTGATCACAACAGGAGGAGCAGATTTCAAAGTTTGCCAGTACTGTTTTAAAATTAAGCACAAGACCTTTATGTCTGATTTAAGGCCTGCTGTTAGCCATAAAAAAAAAAAAAAGAAAAATCCAACCCAGGACCTCTCTGCCCTCCCTTTTCAGGACACCTTGTATCAAAACACAGGTGAGAAATTGTCTCAAGAACAAACCTGAGAGACTTCAAGCCTTGAAGGTGGGCCTGGCTGTCTTGTTTACAAAGGACTGGATTAATAACCATTTGCAAAGTATTTTTAATAGGAAACTTTTACTGGCAAGCACTCCTGTTTATTAAAGTCAGACACTATAAAAATCTATTCATATATAAATATTGTTTATTAAGCATTGCATTATTCATGCAGTTCTACAAGAACGAGTTATAGCAAAGCTGGAAATTCTGTCCCTATACTGTGAGCACTTAAAGAATTTTGCTGCTGTTTTAAATAATAGACAAGGAAAGAATCTGCATCAAGAAGTTTTGGAAATCAATGGCGTACCCCAAGGAAATTCCTCTCATTATGCTCTAAACATCATCCATCCTACATCAGATCTGGCACCTGGAGAAGATGTGAAGCCATCCAGAGTTAGGTGAGTGTGCTGTTCAGGATTTAGCCATGGTGTGGACACCCTGCACCACACTCCAGGCAATCCAAGAAATACCAAATGCCTTTCCTATTAAATTTGCTTGAGGCTATGTCAGAGGAGAAGTACCTTAAAGGACAGTTTTTACTGTCTGGCTGTCACAGCCTCTCTAGGGCTCAATAACCACGTGGCTTCCCAGTAAGAAGTGTTCTTATCCATACAGTCACTGTCTCCACAGAGGCACTGGAAGAGAGGGATGCCTGCCTTAGGTTGTAGGAACAGCACTGGAGTTGCAAGCCATGCTCTGAAGGTTGCAGTTGCCAAGTACAGTCTACCCTACACTGGCCAGCACTTAAAACTAGAAATTACCACAAAGAGGAGGGAAAATCCATGGTCTGCTTTCTGCAAAACAGCCCCAGTCTTGGTAGGAACAGATACACAAAATTAGCACATCTAATTAACATCTTAACATCTGTGTTTTCTGGCTGAGCCTTTTAAGGGTTTTATCAGTGAGAAAGTGTCCAGCAAGTCCTTTCCTTCTGTGCTCTGAAGGGAACACGGAGCTCCTTAATTCAGTGGAAGAAGCCATGGAGGGAGCAAGCCAGGGAAAGCTACATCAGACATAAGCAGACACCCACTTTAAAGTAACACAAAAGTTATTACCTCTTTTAATATCCTACTGCAGCTTACCCTACTAGGGCAGGAAAATCTATACAGCCTAACAAAGGATGCCAGATGGAAAATTCCACTGAGCTTAATTAGCTCACTGCTATTCCTAGATGACTGATACTGATGCAACTGTAAGATGGAGATTTTTTTTTTCTTCTTTTTCCTAACATGCATTTTTACTTTAGTTCTTAAAGGTGTAATTGTTGCTCAGTGAAAAAAAGAAAGAAAAGTACAAGACAGGAAGCAGTGCTTTGATTTCAGCTGAGAAAACAAAAATAAACACTATTTTCTCGGGCTACGGTGAATATTTAAATGAACAGGTATTTTTGTGGCTGCCTGACACAGAATGGTTTCACACATTTTAGATGGAATTAGAAGAAAAATAGTAAGACTGAATGTAGTAAAGACAGAGTCAGACAGACTTTGTACTGGGTTTGTGTGGTAAAGTTTTGGCAGTGGGGGAGGCTACAGGGGTGGTTTCTGTGAGGAGCTGCCAGAAGCTCTCCCCACATCCAAAGCCAATGCCAGCTGGATCCAGGACTGACCTGACACTGGCCAAGGCTGAGCCCAACAGGGATGGTGGCAGCACCTCTGGGATAACTGAGTTAAGAAGGGGAGAAATAAAACCTCCAGCAAATGCAGCTGGAGAAAGGAGTGACAACATGTGAGGGGAACGGCCCTGCAGACACACGAGTCGGTCAAGGAGGGGCTGGTGCTCCACATGCCACAGCAGAGATTCCCCACAGCCCCTGGAGGGCCCCACACCAGAGCAGGTGGATGCCCAAAGGAAGCTTTAACCCATGGGAAGTCTGCAGTGGAGCAGGCTCCTGGTAGGACCTGTGGACCCATGGAGAGAGGAACCCATTCTGGAGCAGGTGTGGTGGCAGGAGTTGTGTGTGACCCCACAGGGGATCCACACTGGGGCAGCCTGTTCCTGAAAAACTGCACCCAGTGGGAGGGACACACAGTGGAGTACCTTGTGAGGAACTGCAGCCCTTGGGAAGCACCCACATTGGAGCAGTTCATGGACAACTGCAGCCTGTGGGAGGCACCCCATGCCTGAGGAAAGGAAGCGTGTGAGGAGTCCTCACCTTGCAGAGAAAGAAGCAGCAGAAACAGCATGTGATGAACTGACCACAACCCACACCCCCCATCCACCTGCACTGCTGGGGGGGAAGAGATAGAAAAACATGGGAGTGAAGTTGAACCCTGGAAAAAGGGAGCAGTATGGAAAGGGGGTTTTTAAGATTTGGTTCTATTTCTCATTATCATACTCTGGCTTAATTAGTAATAAATTCAATTAGTTTTCCCAAGTCTTGACTGTTCTGCCCATGATGGGAACTGCTGAGTGTTCTCTCCCTGCCCTTATCTCAATCCAGAAGCCATTCCTTGTATTTTCTCTCCCCTGCCCAGCTGAGGAGGGCAGTGACAGAGAGGTTTTGGTGGACACCTGGTGTCCTGCCACAACATATGAGCAAAGCTGAATGACTAATGATTCTTCAGAACCTGTAAAAAAAATATTACTTAAAGACAGTGATTAATAAAAACCAAAATTAAGAGGGAAAAAAAAAATAAAACCAGAGGCTTGTGAAATTCATATGAAGAACAAATGAGGCAGCCTCACCTAAGTACAGACAACAGCAGACAAATCAGCCAGGTTCCCAAGGATTAGGATGAAGGCATTTTAGTTTTACTCTGTGAAAGGTTAAGGAATGCTCCCTTCTACCCCTGGCAAAAACATACCACACAGAGAGGCTTTCCCAAGCTACTTTGAAATTAAAAAGGAAAAAGCTCATTTTCTCATCCAGCACCTAAATCTAATTCACTTTGGCTTTGCTTTTCCTATTTCGAAGTTAAATCTCCCGCATTCATGTAGGAGGGGAAAAAAACCCAACAAACAAAATACATTTTGTTACCAATGTTGCTTTAGCTATCCAAAATGAAGAACCAACATGGCTCAAAACAATCAGCTTGTCACATCAGAAGTTACACTGAAGTGCACCCAGTAGGAAACCAAGCAACTTGCATTTCATGGCCAAACTGCCCTGGCAAGATACAGTCACTGTCCTTTGCTGTTGGTCCCCACAAGGAGACTCCTTGAGTCTCACACTTTCTGTTCCAAGGTAGGTGGCTCTCATGTCCCCTGAAGCCTCCTTGAACTTTCTGTGAAAATCCAGAGTATTCTCAAACAAAATTTCACTTGAAGGCATTTTATATTCCACCAAAACAAAAGCCTTAAAACATAAACAAGTTAAGAACAGACTTTCTGCCTTCTGAATCAAGAACATTTCCAGTAAATTCTGTATTTTCCACAAAAACTCTCAATATGACTTACATGGATATGATTTTCTAGGCTGGACAATACATTACCATCAAAATCTTTCCCAATTCTTCAGCTACCACAGTTTAGAAACTAGGAACTTCTCACTGATGAAATTTAACTTTACCCCATCCATGAAAAATCTACACATCTACAAACTATTGAAACTGCTGGGATAAGCCTCTCACTGTTCAAATAAAACCACTGGACTTCAATGATCCTTAAGGATTCCTTCCATCTCAGGATATCCTAGGATTCTGTGATGGAGCAAAACTGCTGCCCAAGGATGAAGGTGCTCACATCAGTCACCTTGGCCAAGCATCCGCTGTGACAAAGTGTCTGGTAAAGCTTCTGGCTGAAAAGCAGTGATGGCAAGAACAACTCCAGAAGCACAACATTTCTCAAGACTGAAGCTTGTGGAAAAAGGATGGAGAGAAGGTAGGATGGGAAGGCCACGACTATGAAGGGGAAAGAACAGATGAAAAGGCAAGAGCAGGACCTGAACTTAGGCCTGGGGGGGGTGGAAGAAAGTCAGATGGAGAGATTGTACAGAAATTCAGGAAGAGGGCAAAACACAGGAGCAGGGAGAAATGGGAAGCTGACAAGAAGCCAAGATGATGTAAAACAAAGTGTTTGTACTCCATAGGAACAGATCTGCTGAAGAACCAGATGAAACAGGTACTTGTGGTGGGCAGTTGACACAGCCCAATACTGCACACAATAATTAACGTCTACAGAAACAGAAAAATTAAGTTCATTAATGAAAGAACCAATTATCATAACAATGCTACGTAGGCAACCTTTATTCTGACACTTAACTTCTGAAAGCAAACCACAGCAACTTTAAATAAAGTTACTTTAAGGTAATTTCTGCGAGGCTTGTAATTTTTTTAAGATATACATTTCTCAGATACTATTCTACAATTAAAGGATAAAAATATAGCACTGTGTAATCACAAGAAAAATTCTAATTAAACCTTGTGGAGGTGGGGATAGAAAAGAGAACAGAATCTTAATACAGGAGGAAGAGATCCTATACATTTCAAAAGTAATGCCCCACAAAACCATCTCTGCTCTGAAACAAAAAACACAAAGATGGAGAAGAAAAGAAGAAAATTATTCCATTAAACACCCAGCAGGTCTATCACCTGCACACAATTAAAAATCTGGATTTGACTAACAGAATCATAGAATCAGATGGGTTGTAAAGGACCCCTGAGATCATCAAGTCCAACCCTTGATCCACTACCACCACTGTTCTCTTCTTAAACACCTCCAGGGACGGAGAATCCACCACCTCCCTGGGCAGCCCATTCCAATGCCTGATTACCCTCCCTGTAAAGAATTTCTTCCTAATATCCAACCTAAACCTCTCCTGTCAGAGCTTGAGACCATGCCCTCTTGTCTTACTGATTTGACCTGAAGCTTGTCCCACATCTAATCAAGTTACAAAACAGTCTGGATTCTCAGACAGTGCTGTTGCTTCAAACCATTTCAAGCCCTGATATTTGAACTTCTATCTGAAAGGTTTTATAAATTCAAGTTAAGAAAATTATCAGAATACAGGATGTTTCAAAGTGCTCTGCCATTAGCTTAAAATCAGGAAACAAAACACCGAAAAAGAGCAAATTCATGAAAGGAAAAGTGTCAATTTTAAACTGTGAAGTACTTCTGGGGAAAAAAAACTCAAACAAACAAATAAAATCTACGCAGTCGTGAAGAGAAAAATATTTGCACAACTTTTAACAGCATGAATTAACACTTTAAAAGTGAACAATGTGGAAACGGCTCCAAATATCTAAGTGTGCACACGTGCAAGTTTCTTACCTGCTGCTGGTAAATCCAGTTTTGCTCGTTTCAATTCTGCTATAGAATTTTGGAGCTGCTCTATTACAAAGTCATCTTCATAGAAGAAATCCTTGGCTAAAGTCTCCTGCAGAAATTTTACAAGCTCTTCCATTTGTAATTTCATCAGATGCTCTATATAAGGAGAAAAAAACATTATATTATACATTAAGATATCTTGATAACGAACACTGGAAAATGTACTTCTGTCATTAAGTCCTTTTGTTTTCAAATTAGAACAAAAATCACTTGTTAATTATGCAGATAACTGATTTCTACACCAGAAATCTATGAAATGCATCCGAAATTCACTTGCAGATCACTATGGAAATGCTTTTTATGTACCATTCTCTACTTAGGACAACGTTTTCCAAACAGGAGCATCTTGACAAAACTAACAAGTTTTCAGCTTTCTCATCCCCAAGAGCTTCAGGTCTTTATTTTTCAGCCCTACATCCTCAACCTACAAACCTACAGATCTGTAGATCTGTACAAGACACACCATCTCTCTTATCAGGAGCTCTGAAAAGCAGTAAAACATTTTAAAAGTCACTATTTACAATATCCTCATTCACAGCTGCATTAACTCCCAATGAAATGACGATGGACAGTTCACACTGCTTCAGGCTCTCTGAAAATTCAGGTCGTATTTTGAAAGTCATTTTACAGTTATCAGGTTATTTTTCTTTCCCTTTTTTACACAGCAGTCAGGCCATGCGGTTTGCAAGGCTGTAACTGCATACCTGTGTAGCTTCTTTAATCATCTGTATGTCATCAAAAGTTTCAGGATGTACAATTTCTGTACAGAAAGCATTAAAAAAAAATGGTTTTGCACCGTGATAAAAATGCCCTTGGCATGTATTCCACAGTGACACTTTCACTGGATAACTACACCATCAATGTTTTTAAGGGTAGACAAGAAACTGGAAAACAAATCAGAATCTGTCTTCTGCCACCTTTTCTGCCAGCCCTCTCATCTCCTCTCTGCTGCCCTGAGCTACTCGCGGTGTTTGATCATGGAGGAAGTTGCTACTTGCTAAGCAAGCAAATCCACACTCAAGACTTTTTCCTCAGGTCTTCCCACAAAAAGAGCAGTGAATAAAAACAAAAAAAAATTTCAAACAGATGCCTATTTGCAAGTGAAGAAGAGGAACCAAAATGCTAAGCCTAATTATTTGCCTCAAAATGTTTAGCTTTCTTAAGCACAATAATGAAAAAAGGAACCTTTTCCATTTTTCAAAGCAACGAATGAACAAACTAGTGAGCACAACCCAGTGGGACAGTGAGGGAGCATCACCACAGTTCAAAAAGGATAAACTTGCAAGGAAATTATGACATGAACTCTGCAGCTCCATGCAGACCCTGAGTTTACAGAGTTAAATGACTTCACTCAGAAAGCCAAAGTCCCACAGAAAAAGTGTCTTGAACTTGAGCTCAAAGGTATCACCCTGAGAAATGTTCAAGTTAATTCAAACCTAAAATGCATCCTCAAAAGCTTCTTCAATCCTTTGGAACTTAAGATGCTACCTCACTTTAGGGAACCAAGCACAGGTGCTTTAGACAATTCTCCCACTGAAAAAATCTCAAATTTTACTTTACCCAAAGGCAAGAGATGAAAGAGGTCACACAGGCAGACTAGAGAAAGTCTGGATTTTAGTTACATTCTTGGATAAACAATGGTATAAGGAGGCATAGAGTGGTGATTCCTCATTGCTGAGTTGGTTGTTGGTAAGAGTTAGTGGCACGCTCTGGATTCTTTGTGCACTTTTCCAATTAATTTAAATCCTGTAGGGGCTAGCAAGCCATTTTCAAACCACAGACCTACAACATTAGTTCCCACTGTTTAGTCAGCAATACAGCTGACCCTGTGTCCATGTTTAAATAACTTTCTTACTGTCATAAATACTTTTCTCTGACAATCACACTGTACTGGGCCTGGCTGAGATGCAGCTGATTTTCGCCACAGCAGCCCTTATTTTCTCCTTCCCCCAATCCTGCTGAGAAGGGGAGTAGCTTGGTGGGCACCTGGATCCAGCCAAGGTCACCACACACACACACACATTAATAAAGATTTTTAACCTTTTGTGCATAAGGAATGAAAAAGACGTGTCAGAAGAATCAGAGGGCAAATGGGAAGCTCGAGATTTTCACACATAAAGGTCAAATTACACAAATGAGAACAAAACTTGCTGAATCTCTGTTTAGGTTTCAAATGTTTGAGAGGTTTCTTACTTCTGTGTAGCTTCAGAATTGTGTAAGACATAGCAGTGAGAATCCGCTCTCCTTCAAGTATGTAGATATCCCATATCCTGAGGCTTAATGTAAAGGGAGTCTGCAATGACAGAACCAGGTGATGCTGTGAAAACAGCCTGCCCCAAGTCACAATTCCAAACAGCAACAGAAAGGAGAAAATACTCACACGATCAAGAAAACACTGGAAAAACCACTTGGTTGTGTAAAGGCTGGTGGGCATATCCTGGGAGTCCTGCAGAGAATGCAGAAGTTTAGAAATACTTGCAAAAATCCAAGTGATGCCTTGCAGTGTCCATGAAACAACATTTTCCCCTTGAGGTCAATTTTCCCCAATTTGCCCAATATTCACCATAAATAATTCATTTAATTATATGAGACACTGTTACTTCAATCCAACAAATGTAATTTCTGTCTTTTATAGCTTTTCTTCATCAACTTTACCACCTGAAGAACATGCACTCAGAGATGCAGAGGTATTAACACAACCTTTATCTTGGTCCTGGGACAGAGGCAGCAGAGGATAAAATCCTCTCTCAAGACAATAAACCCACATTCTGGAGCAACCCAAGTTCAGGCACTGGGTCCATCCAGTCTTTTATTTCTCTGTAGCAAGGCTGCCAATTCACACCAGAAGCTGAAAAGATTTTGTGACAAAAATACATTAACTATCAAATTATTCAAACATAGGGCCTCAAAACAGGACTTAGACTCATAAGGGATTTTATTCCTTAATTAAAGGGCCTAATTTCCTCTAGATCATAGATAATCCAGGTGATGTGCCACCCATTCAAAGATGGATAAAGCTTCTCTGCAGTTTCACGGAGCTCTTCAAAGTTCTTTGCATAGTTAGAGGAAAAGATGAAAAGTTAAGAAATTCTGAGTTTTAACTGTGGGATAACATCATACCCCAGGCTTGCCAGATTGAGCTTTCCCAAAAATTTCAGTTATAAACAACTGAATAAGCAAGGGACCAAATCCCTCTGGTTTATCTGCAGGCTTTACTTTTGTCTTTCAGCAAGTTAACATGGGCTCATTTCAGTGACACATTCACAGTAAGAGATGAGAAAAACAATCCTTCATATAACTGAAATAATGAGATTTTCATGTTGAGAGTCTTGAAAAAAGCAAACAGAACAAAACCTTAGTTTTCTAACCTGTAAGAATGGCCATCAGCCTACTGAAAGATAAGATTTAAGGGTCCATGCCTACCTCTGATAAAAACCCCAAACTGCTATTAAATTCAATGCCCCTAAACTGATTCATACAAAAATAGAACTAGGTTCTGAATTGAAACTTATAAAATATAATAAATATAGAGAGTGAATGTGTTTTTTTTCATCCCTCTGAATAAATGGCCAAGAATTCCCTCAGAAAAGAGCTATGGAAGCATTTTATTTAATTAGCTTTTTCAATTGCCAAAAGCAGTTTCTGCACTTGTCTGAAACTTTCTTTTTTCACATGATCCCAGGCAGAGGGGCAGATGTGGGACAGGGACAGATGACAGGGAAAAAACAGCTCTTGACTATTAGCTGTAGTAATAGCAGGTGTTTATAGTAATACAAAAATTAATAATGTGCCAGCCTCAGGTTCTATCATCTCAATCATGTATTATTATTTTGGAATTTTTAGAAAGTTATAAGGACCTTTTACCATTTACTGTCTCCTTGGGATTATTCTAAATTTTCTGAAATGTGACACCCTCGAAAACGAAAACACCATATTTCTAAACAAGAATCATCATCTTGCACGTACTGTAAGAACTAAATCCACAACTTTAATTTCAGTCAAATTAGTTACAGAACTGGGTTTAAATTTTTTTTAATGTGAAAAGATAATCTTGCATGACTAATTCTGGCTTGACCTTTTAACAGAAGAGTGGGGTTTTTTTCCTAACCAGATCTGCCCAACTCCCTGTTATGAGCAGCTCTTACAGCACAGTGTTATGAAAATAAAATAAAAAAGACATTAAATTCTATTTGGTAATACAACAAGCACACATTAGATATAATTTATCATTGCCAAGGTGCTAGTTTGCTCCCAAGTTGTCTTTTTTAATAGGGAGGTAAACATACTAAGCAGAAGATAATATAGTCCTGAGAAGGTGTGCTTGTGAGCAGCCATCACTCTGAGATGATGTCGCTGCAAGTGAGCATCTCTCACATTATCTTTTAAGACCTGCAGATGGATTCTGGCAGCACCAATGCATTGTACAAGGAAATTCTTGATGACTACTGGAAGGGCATTTCTCTCCCATTAGAAAAATTATTGATTTCTTAGAATAAATACAGCCAAAAAAGGCATATTATTTCCTATTTAAGAGCAGAATATAGGAGAGAGAAACCTCTAGCTTCATGAGCATGTGCAAATTTTAAAAGGACCATTAACCCCTCTTATAAAGGTTATTTCCTAAACAGACTGGTCATAAAGTCACCTCTGTCCAGAGATGAACCACAAAGCTCTACATCTAAGAAACCCTAGATAAAATGTTTTACCATCAGCAGTTTGCACAAGGCTGAGCAGAACAACCACATATTGTCCCGAACTCAGAGTCCAAAGTGAGCCAGGCACCCAGTTTACTTACTCCCATGACCCAATTTTATCACAACTCTGCTGAGGGGCACCATCCCTTTTTGGCTACAGTGAAAACAACAGCACTGCTGCCTCAGAGCTTTGCATTTCTTTTCTGAGGTTTGAGTATTTTCAACCCACTGGGTTCGCCTGAACTGAAACAAGGCAGAAAGCTCTAAATGAGCGCTGTTTGTATTGTGATATGAGTACTCACCAAGTGCTGCTTAAGCTTGGACAAAAATTTCTTCAGTATTTTGTCATGGTGTTCTTGAAATCTCAACAGTTTTGGAAAACCTTCAATAAAAAAACCTAAGGAAAGAAGTTGACCATTTAAAAGGTGTATTTGCTACAAACGTGACACAACAGAGGCACTGAGGCTCCAAGAATATTATCTTTCTATGAGACCATTGGATCTGAACAGATATTCATAACAATATTATGATGACCATGTACAGATGTGCAAATACTTTGGCCTAAATAACTACAGTAAAACATCAATACATTCCCTCAGTGACTATTATTAGATTAGAATGACAAATGACAGCAGATCCACCACTCATACATTAGTGTGCCCAACATAAGATCATGTGGAAAACACATTTATAATTTTTCTAGAAAAACTCCCAAAAACAATCAAACTCCCCCCCCAAAAAAAAAAAACAATGACAACCCACACCAACTGAAACTTCTAAAAGCAAAAAGACAAATCAGAATTATTGCCCAGAAAATTCATGATAGAAGGGCAAACAATACAGGCAGCTACTAGAACTGCCTGTGCTGAAGAAAATACCTTATTAAAAAAAAAAAGACAAGAGGGAGATTCTACCAAGACAAATATCATGATTATATACTATCAGTAAAGACTGGGAGCTCACACAACTGAAACAGAGGGCATATAAAAATCTTTATTAGTTTTAGTGATCATATGCTGGAAAAGGAGTTATCCTTTCCAATGAGTTATCAGCAGAATTAAAAAATGGGCTCAGAGCAAACACACAATACTAGGCAAAAAAAACCCCATGAAATGTAAAGGAAAGCTAGCACAGCTACACAGCAGGAAAAGAAACCATCCACAAAAGATCCTTCAAAAAGCTGGAGCTGTGTTCAGATCAGAAAGACAGAAATGATCAAACACTGACAGCATAAAAATGTGAAAAAGCAAGCCTGCCCCACCAAAAAAACAACTCACAAAAGACATTAAAAATACTAATAGACCTATTTTCAAACACCTTGGAAACAGAGTCTGACAGGGAGTTTGTAGGTCTGTGAACATTACTAGAAGTGCTCAGAGAAGATGAAGTCAATACTAAAACCAAGTTAAATTTTTGCACGGAAGACATGGGGGAGATTCCCAAGACAGAACAGCTCTCAAAGAACTCACAGATGAACTACTCAAAATGTGGATTCTATGAAACCTCTTGCCATGAGTCTGAGAAGGGCTGACATAGCATCAGCTTTTCTTAAACTGGTCCAGTATCTGTGCAATACTCACATCAACACTCCAAGAAAAGACTGATGGAAACCATAATAATGTGAGTTGGGTGCGTGGTTGCCCAGGTGAATGTAATGCAGAGAATAATCAACATGGTTTTTACAAAGAGAGGTCACGTCTCTTAAATCCACTGGGGTTCCATGGAGAAATCAGTGAGCATGGAGGCACAGACAGCAGCGGCTGCTGCCTATTTAACTTTGCAAAGGTATTTAAATAGGTTCTATCACCAAAGCAGCTCAATCTCTCCAGCCCACCTCCAAAAGCAGCCAATCCAACGGATTAAAAGCCAGCAAACCAAAAAAGACAAAGGCTTCACCCATGAAGTTGTGCAGGAGTTTGTGCTGGGACCTAATGACACTGTGTCCACACTGTGAACAATCACTCAAGTCCTGGCCACCCTGAGAGAGGATTGGGAAGTCTGGAAAAGGCAAGAAGTCCCAGAAGTCAAAGCATACAACCACTTCTGTGCCAAGAGCTGTAACAAACCAAGTACCAGCAGGGAGCTGGTCAAACATTCACCATCTTCTCTGTGACAAATCCAGAGGAGAAACCATCAGGTCGCAGAGCCAAAACACAAATGGAACAACAATCCATAGTCAAAAGCAATTAACTATTTAAGGAAGAAAAGTCTACTGGAGATAATTACAGGCAAAACAAATTTTTATCTCAAGAAGTTCCTTCAGAACATTTTCTAGGAGGTGGAGGTGTTGATCTTTGGTTGCTTTTTTTTTCAGACACTTCACTGAGCATCTGTTGCTGGTGGCTGTCACAGACAGAACGCTGGGTTAAACAGAGCTAGTACAGCAATTCCATATTCTTAGGATTAAAAAGTCTACCAAAAAACCCCCCAAGACCTTTTAAGCAGTGCAGAATCTGGAAGAACAAGTACAGACCCACAGAACAAATCTCACTTCAGAAAAAAGAGAAGAACGAAATCATTAAAGAAGTCCCAAACCAAAAAGCAAACTCTTACTAGTTACCAATTACAGAATTCAGTGCACAGCCACTAAGACACAAAATTTACTATCTCAGGTTCACACAGGTTTAGTATTTCATAGATACAAATGCAAATTCTATCATACTTAAATGTCAGGCTGCATATTAGGAAATTCTAATAACACAGGCAAGGCATTTGTTTTTTTCTTACTGTAAACAGTAAGTGACTCCTTCAAAGCTAATTCGCCATCTGCAATAACATTCAGAGGTGCTTCTTCCATGGAAGGCTGCTCTTTCTAATTTATATACACCAACTCATTATCTTCAATTATTAAGACTATAGAAAGATCAATGGAAAGAGCTTCCAAAAAAGCAGATAGTTTTCAGGGTCAGATACCTGTATTTTATCATTTAGAGACTTCACATCGTCCATACAACCCAAAGCATCACAGACGCCAAATTCATCTCTTGATTTCAAGTGGGGCTATGCTAGAAATAAGTCTGGCTAATGGGCTGCACCCAAAAAGCATTCTAGGTTTCCAGATCACAGGTAGAAGAGAAAACCAAGAGCTTTTCACCACCCTACTCTTGCCAATATGATCCCAATTGAATCATTCAGCCCCCACCACAATTTCCAAAGGGGGACGCCCATTTCAGAGAAACATCTGATGGTCAGTAGGATCAAGTGTAACTACAAAAGTTTTTCTTCATGAATATTGACAATTTAGAATTGAAATTATTCTGGCTTTAAGGAGTTGGCAAACAGTGCTTTAAGCTCCTTTCCCCTCAGAAGGCAGCAAAAGGGCAAAGTTATATAACATCAGTTAAAGTTTCTCTTCCAGAATCTATAGTGATATTTACAGATGCGCAGTGACATAAACTCATTTAAAACATAAACACTCAAAGAAGCATGGGAATTCTGGGTTGCACAGGACTTCTGGAGATTATCTGGTCCAACCTGCTGAAAGCAGAACCTTAGAGTAGGTTGGTAACATTTAGTGAATGATGAATTGGGAACATTTGAGTTACAATCAAGGTTTTGTCAACACAACTGTAAATGCAACCCTCCCTAACAGATGTTGCCAGGACAGTTTCAATGTGTATAAACCTGTGGCACTCCTGACTTAATTCCCAAAACACCCAGAATTTCCTATGAGCTTTGAAGAGCTCAAAATCCTACACAGCTGCAGTTGCCCAGGTTCTGATTGTTGTTAAATCTCTAGATCTTTTGTAAGATGCTCTTAGTCTGTGTTACTACTGTGTAAAGCTTCAAGAAAGGCTTTGACACTTGATTTCAAAATTCCACTTATGACACTGATTCTCATGTTACATCACATTTTTTCCCCCCATAAAAAGTGACAGTTTTACAGAAGTATAAGCAGCAAAATAAACTGGCCCCTTGTCTTGGTGGTGGAGAACACCCAGGAACTCGGGAAAGCTGAAGAAGGTATCAGAGTATGAGAAAGTCTCAAGCAGGGAAAAGGAGCTGGAGGTTGTTGGAAATCTGCTAAAAAGCTCAAGTTCCAAATGACATTCCCCTTTTCAGGCTTCCAAGAACTCCAGCTTTTCTGAATCACCACATCAGTAACATCACAAAGCCACTGGAATTCCTGGACTTGTCCCATACCAATAGCCATGGAACATGCATAGATCATACTAAATCTGGCAAGAAAAGAGAGGGCTACTGATAACATAAGAGTAACAATACCACAAGAGCAGGAATTTCTGTGTGAGGAAGAGATAAAACTGAAAAACCCAAAGTTCATGCCTAGGCACAAGTCCATTTTTTACTGTGGATTCCTGGCCTGCCAAGTGATAGCACAGCTGCAATATTATTTAACACATTCTGTATTAGGTTTCCACTACTATTTTATTACTACATAAATGTCTGCATAACCAGCCTTCAATTGGTTACATTCCCTGAGAGAATAAGAGAAGAGGAAGCCATCTGATTTTCATTAGAATTATTTGAAAGATATCACATATAAAAACAATTACTTATCCTTGTGGGTGAGAGCTCCAGTAACATCCAATGCCCCCTCCCAAGTACAAAGCTTCCATCATGCCTTACTTTTACCAATCAGACAGAGCAGAAAAGTTCAATTTCTGAATAATTTACAGCTTGAAAGGACAAGTTGAAACCTAAATATAGTGAATGACATGGACCCATACCGTGCATAGCGTGCTTTGGGCCAGAGAGGAGCTTCACCAAGGCCCAGAAGGCATCTTCTTCATTCATGTACATAAGGAGTAAAGCTGTGATCTGGCTCATCCCCTGACAGTATCCAACTTCCTGAGAATCAGACAGGGGAAATATTAAACTGCTGGGAACAAAAGCCTCGTAACCATGAGCTCTTATCTTCTCCTTTGGTTAGTGGAGATGCCTGTCCTGATGGCACAGGGTCCCTAATTATAACACCACCAAACACACCTCATACTTAAACATCTAAAATATTGGTAGACAGAAGGAATGATGTACAACTCCCCAGCTGAAAAGTAACCTGGAAGTACTGATTGTTCATTAGAACTCACTATTGATGCACAAATCCTTGTCAGTACTCACATCTTCAAGTAACTGTATCATCTTACCCTCAGAATGGACATGTTACCATTTAGTTGGTTTCTTGGGTTTTTTGAGGGGGAGGAGAAGATCTGGCTTTGTTCAGGTTTGCAGTCAGAGCACCACCTGACAAAGCACAGTGTTTGTCAAGAGTGACCTGCAACTATAAACCTGCTGAAATTTAGCAGCCCAATAACCAGCAACTGTAACAAACCCAAAGAAAAATTTTATTGTTCCAAAACTGAACTCAAGTATTTCCTCTGCTATTAATTTTGACTTTTATGGCAGGAACCAACTGTCACCATCATTCAGCTGCTCAGATAACCCCACCACCAAAGTATTTGTAAGGACAATGACTTAATTGTTGAATAAGTTTTTTCAGGTTGACAAGTTCTTAGCAGAACTTTTGCTCTAGAAATAAAAGCAAAGCATAAGAACTGTTGCACTTTAGGAGGATAATTGCAACAACATAAGTGCAAAATAAAGACTTCACTGCAGTACTCCCACCATTATACTTTGATGGTTGGTTTTAAACAGTATTTTTCATGCAACTTGAAAATACTAGTCCAATGTTTTATAGGAGGTATATAAAGGCCAGAGAGAAAGGTTACATTTCTTGGAACTTTGAAAACAAATCAAACAAACTGGTATTTAATTGGAGTAACTGGTTAATTTCACTTTCCTCTTCTGGACTTTATGTATTTTCACATTGAATGCTAGGGAGTTGCTGATGGACATACAGTGGAAGATGTATGGAAATGCTCAAAATGGGCCCAAGGAATGAGGGGATATTACATTAAAAGCACAGTTAAATGTGGACACAACAGTATTTTGGGTTCTATTTTCAGCATACAACCAAAAGACATAAGTTCTTAACCCTTATGATACAGTCTAGAAACCCCACTCTAATAAATCCCCATCCAGGACTGCAGCCAAGACCAACGTCTTAGGTAAAGAAGATGCAACCTTTAAAGACATTTTCCATTTTCTAGGACCTTTCAGGTTATGAAATATGCCTGTTAACTCCAACACGCATCTTTTTCCAGTATTTTTCAATCATTCAAATGAATGGGTGCCAGATAGTCTAATGGGAGGGGGAAATATCAGTGCATAATCCTCCAGCACAGCACAAATTCATTATTCTTATTGGACACAACACTGAGCTTCAGTCAAACTGTGTGCACAAACTGTGTCCAATCAGATACTCATAATTGAGATGCTTTATTTTAACTTCAGCTCAAAACACGTCAACAAGCAAATGATATATTTCTATCTGCTTCCAAAGGCCTCTGAAATGTTTGTTAGGGGCTTTGTTTTTTTTAGAGAGAAAGAAGATAGAGATGCAAGTTACCATCTTACAGCACAATCAGAGAAACCAGATTGGTGTGAAGGTACACAACTTACCGTGTTATACATGGAATATGCTGCTAAAACATGGAACAAAGACTGTTGCCTGGAAAAATAAGAGCAGAAAAGGAAAATACTATAATATTGTCTTTTGTAAAACCAGAAAAACCTGTAAGTAGTGAACTGTATTTTGGAAATGTGTTCCCCCAATTCAACTTGTGCAGCACTGAAGAACATGACAAACCACACTACACCCTGATAAGTACTTCTGATTTCAAGCCAACTTTGTAATTAGCACCTTTATGATGCTTTACATGTTCAAAGGTTCCAAAAAATACCCACAGAATTTTGAGAAGGCAACGGTGTCAGATCATCATTTTTACAGACAGGTAAAGTGAAACACAGGAGGAGCTACATTTCAAACACTGATTTATTCTGGGTGCCAAAATTTAAACCCTCCAGACCTGTTTCTGTGCTTGCAGAACACTAACAGCTGTTACTGATTCCAAACTGATATGTACAAGCGGAGCTGTGAAATACACAAAGCAGCCACAAAGGTGTCTTAATCTTGGCACCCAAATTAAAGTCTGCTCTGGTGGCTGCTACTGTCAAACTGGAGAAAAGCAATATTAACTCTGACTTGGCATCCTGTGCTCAGTCCTCTGAGTGTGCTGATCTCCGAGTACTTCAGGGTTAGAATGGAAAAAATGCTTTGTAAAAGTCCTTTGCTTTCTGTAAAACTAACTTGTGAAGGTAACAAGACAGAAACCGAGAAACCAACCAACACAACTCTGCTCTTCTCAGCTGGACCACCAAAGTAATGGTGGAGGGCTCTCACAAGGAATTTTTAAAGTCACATCCACTTTTTGTGATTTGTTCAGGAGAATTTGGACAACTCAATGCCTACTGTCATCTACAAGTAAAGCTGCTAAAATTTAACTGCTGAGTTTTGCATATTGTCCTTCTCCTGTCCAGTGAAATTTTCTCCCTGTCACTAATCAATGTATGGAAACAGATATTAGCAGGCTAAAAAATAGAGAAAGTATAAAGGTGCTTACTTTATACTAGGAAGAAGATGTATATCTGTAAAACTTAACAAAGCCTCTACATTATGGCATTTTTGTTGGCTAAATTTGAATTATGAACAGGACAATTCTTCAGCAACCAAAGAAAAGTTTAACCTGAAGCCCTAGATATTGAGCCCGAGTTTTATTTTACAAGGACAAATTGACAGGTCCCAAATGTGCACAGGAACCTCAGCTGACCACAAGAAACTGCACATAAGAGCTCAACCTCACTCACAGTAACATACATAATATAATGGCAATTTTAGTACTATTTACATTAGATGAGACCACTAAAGGCCTGTAAAAGAGCAAACCTTCAAAGATATACAGTCTACTTAAAAGTCAAACAAGCTATTGACATGCCCAGGGGACTTTAGTTCACTGCTATGTGAAATGATTTCTGAATTTTTCATCGAGGCATGGCTGGAAATGTATAATATATGTACAGTAATTCCAAGATCTATTCCAAGTGTGAAATTGCTTCAGGCAGCCAAAGGCTTTCCTGTGGACTCCGAGGGCATGCTTACAACACAGCCACAGGGACTGCAGCAGGCTCTGCTTGTGTTCACCCCAAACTGATGGAGCAACGAGCTTCTGCTGACATGGAAAAGTGTGTATGGAAATGCAGTGAGGCCCAGAGGGCACAGTCAGGGTGGGATGGCACCGTGTCAGTCCGGCAGAGTGAGGCACAGGAGCTCTGTACACACGAAGGGGTCAGAGCCACAGGGGCTGCACAGAACAGCCTGACCTGGGAATCTCTGCTTTGGGCTCCTTCCTCACAGCCATCACAGAAACTCCCCTGATTTTTAGAGTTTTTCCACCAAAAAAACTAGATTAATAATATAAGAAAATGTTTCTTTTATTATTACATTACAGCCCACAGCTCTGAGTGCTGCTTTTGAAAATAGCAGACTACCATAGAAATCTGCCTTGGCAAGAAAAGGAGATTAAAAACTCAACCTAATACAGGGACAGAAGGGAAAAAACACCCTCTTCATCTCAGCAGGGTGCTGATGCTGCAAGCCAACAACAATGCTGATGTTTGTATCACCACAATATTTTTCACTATTAAGCATTTTTAAAGATGACAGCTGCCTAATATTCCTCATCCAGTGGCAGTAAAAAAAAAAAAAAAATAAAAACACCACCAAACCAAACCAACATTTTGAAGAAATCCAAAAGCATTATGGCCTACATTTGTAAATAATTAAATGTTCACATATAAAAATACTGCTTCATATGGTTCTGAGTTAGAAGAGGAATTCAAAATCCAAAGGAAGGCTAAAATCTCTAGGAAGATAAATGTTATTAGAGATGCAAGAAGTTATTTTTGAAAATAAATAGTTAAATAAAACAATTGTGTAATACATCTTAATTCACTTACTAGTTTGGAATTCCCATGCATTTGTATTTATAATATCTGAGACACCTTCTTAATACAAAATAAGATGAGAACAGCTTAGAAATGGTTTATTTGACCACCTCGTAGTAAGGGAAAACTAGTTTTGTATCAGTAATAATTATTTACATCATTGCACAGAAACATCCTGCTTTGAAGGCCTGGAGCTCACATTTCCTGGGCAGAGGAGGCTCAGGGCAGGCCAGGAGCCAACTTTAAGACAAGCACAAGGAACCCTTCCAGTGCACTCACTTCACGCCGTATCTGTCCCGGAACATGATGTGATCCCTGTACGTCCGATTCACATCCAGGTCAATCTGCCTGATAAAAGATGAAGACCCTCGTGCTTGCCGCTTCAAGTTCTGGGAAAAGAACAGCAAACACCAGAGATGAACTTTAAAATTGTGAGCTCTAACATAGCAGAAACCTGTCTGACTGTACACCTATACTGAAGGATTGGCCAACATGTGGTGTAAAACAACACAGAACAGTCCCTCACAAGATCACAAGCTTAACTTCCAAAATATGCAGAAACAAAATTCTGTAGAGTCAGACACAGTCACACAGAGATGTAAAAAGACCATTCTCATAACACACTTCTTTTTGACACATCATTCACTACCCATATTTAAGGCTGTTTCAGCATTTCCAGTTTCTTATTGCCATTTCTCAGGCAGGCACAGCACTGGAGAAAGACAGAAAATTAATTTTACTACTCAGGAACAAGAACCTGAGATCCAAGTGCTCCAGACTGGACTTTTAGCAAATG
Source organism: Lophotriccus pileatus (assembly GCA_035583135.1). Lineage (NCBI taxonomy): Eukaryota > Metazoa > Chordata > Aves > Passeriformes > Tyrannidae > Lophotriccus > Lophotriccus pileatus. Next base: position 4,740,770 of record JAWWES010000041.1, read on the forward strand.
ATTTAGTGTGGTTTTCATACTTTTCCTGCCTTTTTCTCTAAGTAGAAGTCATAGCTACAGAGCTGCCAGTTATTATCTAAGTATAGATAATGGACATTTCTCTAGTAATTTCCTGTCTTTCTGTTCTAATCTAATTTAGCTGTAGAATATGTCTACTTTAGCACTTGCTTTAGTGTTTTATAATTAAATCCATTTTTGTAATTGAATACTTAGGAAGCCTGCACAGGTTAGATTGACGCCTTATTTTCTGCACTTAGGATAATTTTCTCTTGACGTTCATTCATTTATTCTCACTTCTGTCCCTAAAAGTTGAGTTTACAAGACCCTGAATTCAATGGGAAAATGGAGAGCAGCAAAATGAGCTTATCACACATGAACAACCCATGATAATGATGGTAGAAATTCTTTCTACTTCTATATCTGAACTACAAATACTTCTTTGTTTTGCATCGAGCATTAGATGGCATTAATCGTTTCTGAGGATGAATTCACCTATTTTTAAGTACTTCTAGTTTTACTCAGCATTCTCCCCCATAACTGCATTATTCAGCATTAACTCTGTTTTATCCCTTTTGGATCTGCCACTAGTCTTACTTAGGAAGGTAAAAAAACCCCATAATAATCAGAAAGAGCAACCTGTCAGACTAAAGAGCAATAAATAATTTAAGAGGAAGATCACAGACACCAAAATTTAGATAACATCGATGTCAACATCCATCTTTCATGACCATATAAGATCTCTCCTCTACTCAGACACTAAGCACAGTTCCAAAAAAGTGCTATTACAAAATGTCAAAAAATCACACCAGCAATGCACTTCCTTGAAACTCTGGACATTATTCCTTTAAAAGGCAGTGAACAATCAAATTCCTGTGGGGAAAAAACAAACACTCTATTGCCAAACACCAAACTGCCTTTCTGTTAGGGAAGTTTTCCTATAATCCTTTAGCAGACAGGAAAAGCAGATTTTTAAAGGATTTGATTCCCTTTCTGCCCAACTTATGAGCCTGCACATGAACCCTGCTCTCCACTCTTGGGTTTCAAGTCAGCTCTGATGGTCAGCAGCTCATTGACATCCATGGAGAACTCAGAGGTAGTAGGGAAAAAATTTAGAGGAACATAACCACAGTAATGCAGAGATTCCTTTAACTGCTACTCAGGGTAAGGAGGAGGGCTGGGGCGGGTACCAGCTGTTTTCCTTACATTCCAAGTAAGAGATGTACTTCAGTGATGGATTTATGCCTGTGGAATTTTGTGGGGTGAACAGCCTTGTCACTAGTTGCACCTCTGAGGATACAAACTAGTAACTAGACAGTGTTTTGGAGAGCTAAGCTGCACCGGGAGATGAGATGGCACAAAGACAGCCAGCTTGTTCTGGCTCTTCCAAGATTCAGGCACCATCCCCTCCAGAAGATTGGAACTGCTTTTACTGATATTCAGCTAACAAGGTACTCCCTTAACAGACATTTTCAAAGAGCTATAGTTTCCAAGGCTTCTGTCTTCTTACCTGGGTGGGGGGGTTTTCTTACTTTATTTTGCTTTGATTTTAAAAGGGCTTTTACAAGTATTTGAGAATGGGAAAAGAAATGGAAAGAAGATTAAATTAATTCCATGAATTTCAGAACCATAAAACAGGCTGAAAAAGTGCTTTTCAATACATAGCTTCTTCCCTAGCTAAAACAGCAGAGTGCAATGTAATTTCCAATTTATTTTTTAATGCTGCATAACAACGAAGTTTAATAAAGGCTGTATATTCACTACGTGATATTTTTTAAATTAATGTTAAGTGGAAATTCTACAACTCACATCATACAAGTCTTTCATTTCTTCTTTCATTTTAGGGACATCAAGTAGTAAAGACCAGACTTGTCCTCTGAACTGCAGTGGGATCCCTTTATAAATTCTCCTATGAAACTGTAAAAAGAAAAAGAAAATATGAATGCAGCAGAATCTACAATGCTCTGAACAAAAGGAACAGTGATATCCAACATTCTAAACAGAAAAATGCAATTACACCAACAGTCCCAGCCAAAGGCTGACCTGCTGTGGGACAAAGTGTTCCAGTGTGTTTTAGGGACTGAAGGTGTCTGGTCATTCATTCCATCTGGGACCTCCTGACAGAATCCAGAGGCACAGGGACAAAATGGGGACACAGCCAAACCTGTGCAGGTGATGTTTACAAATGTTTTGCATGTAGGAAGGTCTATCAAAATTGTGTCACCTTTGCTGAGCAAATTTTGCAATTTAGACCCAAAAACCCCCAAATTCTTAGCAACACGGTTTTTTCCAATAAGCCACAAATAACTCACTATAATTAAAATCTATAAACAGTGAACTGGTGAAAAGCAAGCAGCAATATCACAGAGTTTTAAAGATTACCAATAAAAAAAAACAAAAGCAGAACTGACTTTTGAATGCTTGTAGAACTGCAACAGTGTGCTGAAATGTATGTGGGCAACGAAACAAACTGTGAGATCACAAAAAAACCACCCCGAATTTGCCATTTCTCAAGCTAACAGATCTCAGGTAATATTTCTAACCCATAACCAGTTTTCTAAATGCACATTAAAGCATTTGCACAAAAACATCATAAAAACCACCAAAAAAATGTTATCTTTCTGGAGACACATCTAAGAAGAGGAAAATTGAAAAAGAGAATTCTGACAAAGAAAATGAACCTTTCTGAAGTTATGTTTTCATCATCACTGTAACGCTACACAGGGAGACAATGAGATTTAGAAGAGAATAAAACACACACAAACTGCTCTCCAAACAACTCATTCTTTGCATTTATCCTACAATGAAAGTTAGACCTTAAAACTTCCAACTGAAAAAGTTATCACTTCCTTCAAATATCTTTATAGAAGTTATGTTTGCAACACAAGAAATGTTTTAAAAGGAATGTCCTCCTCCAAGACAGGATCATTTCTCTTTTCACGTATTTCACATCTCCAGTTTTGGAAAATTAATGAACCCCTCGTTGCAGTAAATTTGCAAACCTCCTGCTGTTTGGGATACATCAGATCTTTAAAGGTGTCTTTAAAGGTGCCTTTAAAAGTGCCAGCAAGGATTTGTGTCTGGATTTTAAAATCCAGAACTCCTGCACAAGGTAAAGTTATGACTTTTTTCCCCTTGTTCTTTTTCAAATGAAAATTTTAAACCTGGATAAGAGACAACAGCAATCCTGGAGGCTGTCCCCCCCCAAAAAAAAATGTTGTGCCTTATAAAGATGGTAGGAAAGCTAAAGCAGCAACACTTGTAGTGTGAGCACAGCTGTGTCAATACAGCTTCTTCTGTGAGGATAAAGAACAACATACAGAGCTACAAAGCAGCTCCTCTACAGATGGATACCCAGAGCTCAGGTCACACTGAGAATTCAGTGTGTGTCAACCCAGACACAACTGCCTATGAGAGACAATTCAGTCTTGTGAAAGCCAAACAGGAGGAAAAGCAGTGATCTCTGTCCCCAGTGACAGGTAGCTTTACTCCTCAGCCCCATGGTACAGTAACAGAGCACCCTCACAACAAACACTTCTGTCAGTTAACCGTAATTTTGTAACTTGTCTTCAAATGTCTTCAAGAACAGGAGTTTATTAATGAAGAGAACTGGCTGAGGAGTAAATTCTCAGGACCGCTGTTGTAAATAACTGTTCTGGGAGAAGGTCAGGTGGATATCAAAGGCCAGAAATAAGCCTTTCTAACAATAGCTTCTTATTTAAATAGAATCAAAATAATTCAAACCATCCAAAGTGTGGGGTTGTTCCAGGGTTGTTTTTTTTGGGGGAAGATAAAACTGAAGGAGAAGAACCGCCAGTTTCAGAGGTGTCTATGGCATTTACAGTTTTCCCATCTTCTGTGGTGCCTGGATTGAAACAGCCAAACACTAAAAGAGCCCTTGCAGCAGTAAGTAAAAACGAAGAGAATTGTGGAAGTGCTTCTTACAGAAAAGTCTGAAAAGTGAGTTGGCAAATATAACTTTAAAAAGAGTGGAAAGGACAAAGAGTCCAACAGTTTCATCAGCCTACTACAGATATGCCAAAAAAAACCACACCACAGGAGGAAAGCAAACATTTTCAGTAGGTAATTCTGAATTATTGCACTACCTGACAGAATAAACCCAAATAACATTCACAGCTTCTTACAAACTATTTTAGATCTGTCTTCAGCTGACTCTGCTATTCCAACTGCTCTTTTATTGAGACAGAGAAAAAGCTCTCAGTCATCCCAAGTCATTACCAGATCCTGCCTAGAGACCCAGAGAACACAAGACCAAAGACTTTCACTGTCTGTCTGATACTGGAGAGAGAAAAGTCACTCAAGAGCAGAACATTGCATAGGCTCCACTGCATAGACAACAACATGGAAACAAGTGTGAAACATTTCAAATACAAAAAAAAACCTGAGTGGCTGATACACCAGAGGGTTGTGCTGCCACCCAGAGTGACCTCAGCAAGCTGGAGAAAGGAGTTGACAGGAACCCCATGGAGTTCAACAAGGAGAGGTGCAAAGTCCTACACCTGGGAAGGAACAACCCCAGGCAGCAGAACATGCAGGGGGTCACCCAGCTGGGAAGCAGCTTGGCAGAAAAGGACCTGTGGGACCTGGAGGACACCAAGCTGAACAGAAGTCAGCACAGTGCCCTGGAAGCAAAGATGACTAAGGGTATCCCGGACTGTGTCAGACAAAAGAACCCTTCCAGAGACTCTTCCTGAGACTGCAGTTCTGTGAAAATGACACTTCTGTGCTACATTTTGGGGAGTGGGGGGAACCCACACACACTTCACAGCAGACTTCATTTCTCATAACCATTCAGTCACCAAAATATAAATGAGCAAACTGATTATTAGCTGACAATCTCTTTACCATAAGCACCATACTAGCGCCCTCTGCTGGCTTTTATTTCCTTATGTAATACAAGGTTGAAAAATCTGTTGAGAAATACTGGTTGGCTCTATATACTTGCAGAACCCTAATTTACTCTTCTGCTCTCTCTGAATTAATGACTAAAACAGAAAGTAGGTAATTCAGAAACTTATTTTTTTCTTCTGCTTCTGGGAAGATGAAATAACAAGTCAATCTTCAACAAAATCTTTAAAATTAGGCCTTCTTAAGATAACAGCTCAAAACAAAAGTATATAAACTTGAAGTTCAGATAAAAATGTACATCTGTGAAAGCATGCATCATTCAAAGAACAAGGATATGGGATCTGGGATGCTTCCATCAGCATAGGGCATAGGAAAAATAAAGTCATCCTCAATACATGTAACTGTATAAACACAGAACACAAAAAATTACAGGTTCAAGTTCTGTATCACATCTGAGATGATATGCACCCAAGCAGAATTGTCAAACTCTTTCTATTATTAGTAATATTGTTGATCCTGAAGTGGATATGGCAAATGGACACTAGATGAGGTCCTACCACCTGGGAATTCAAAAGGAGCTTCTAATGAAAAAGAAATCACACCTGTAAACTTACAGAATATACAGAATTAACTAAAATCCTTACAAAGCAAAAAGAAATAAATCCTCTCAAATTTGAAATGCTCCAAATTAGATATCATCTCAAATAAGGAACTCCATAACTTCCAACATTCAATGTTGCCTCCATGAAATAAAACCTGGAAAACATATAACCTCCCCTTCCTTCCCCTGCCCCAATCCCTCCAGCTCATAAACCCAACTGGCTCCCGGACAAGAAACGAGGCCACTGTCACACAGCACCAGCCTGAAGAGTGGAAGTGTCACCACTGGTCCTGCAAGATGTAAAAAATTGGTTTTCTTGAAACTCAAACTTTCTCAGCTGTGTCAGGAAGAGCTGCACAAGCAGCAGAGGGACTCTGCCACCTCAAAAAGAATCAGTGATGACAAGCATAGGAATTAAAATCTGAAGTCTCACAAGGAAGTATATTTATAATGAAAAGAAAATATATTTATAAAGCCTGCTGCCTTTAGAGGTTCTTCAACTTCAATGGGTTGCATAAAAGGAAGAAAGACTGCAAACACAAGAGTTGCTCCACCTCATTCAAAAAATCCCAGGAATGGAAAGAGGGTTCTTCATTAAGGCTCTGTGTTCAGACTCCAAACAAAGTGGAGACTTGATTATTACACTCTGTGTGAATGCCAGAACAGCTGGAAATGGCAGCCACCCTGATTGTTTCTCTTCTTCCTTTCCCTCTCAATTTAGGCAACTTCAATCACACATAGATGAAGGCAGACAGGGAAAGACAGAAATACTTTGGTGGAAATACTCAAATGGGAATACAACATATAACAGTTTTATTTAATCTTTCCTGAAAGTTATGATCATACTAAGCCAGGAAGGATTTACTATCTGTGGGTGGTTGACTGTACCCTGGACTACTGAGCAGTAGAATACAAATAGGAAACAAAAGCACAAGCTAGAGAAAACCACACTGAAACACAAACTTTGCTTTGTGACACTTCCTGCATAAGAAGTGACTGATGGGGAGATGAAAGCTTTGTTTTGACAAATATCAATCACACAAAGACACAAGGGCAGTTACACACTTCAGACACTGGTGTCTGTAAGAATCACGATGACTTCACTGAAAAAGATGCCTCAATAATCACACAGGAACCCAGGAGTTCTACAGACAAAGAGGAAGTGAGGCAAAAGCACCAGGAGGCCTCTGTGAATAAATAAGGAGGGCATACCATCTCAAACAGAAAAGGGAAAACTATGGGGTGTGGGGAAGCAAGGACAGGCAGCCTGGGAGGAATACAGAAAGACTGGACAAGGACATAAGGTCAGTAAGGCAAGCTCCTATAGGAATGTCCATGATCAAACAGTGAGGTTCCCAGAGCCCTCATCTCTTTCTTGAGGTGTTCTTCTGCAATAAAGGTCAGGGCAAGATGTGAATAGAACCGCCTCATGTGCACACATAAACACACATCAGTGTGTTAATGTTTTCTCATTAATTCTTCTTGGGAAGCTATGGGAGGAAAAAATAAGGCAGCAGCCTATAGGCAGCTCTGCAAGAGCATTAAATGAAAACTGTATTTTGCAATTAGGCCTGTGACAGTTTGGGATAATGTAATCAAATATATGGGTTCGTTTACAGTATGTGCACAGTATGAATGGACTCCAACGCAAAACTCTCTCAGCTGTGCATTATGAAGACTCACTACAACTCTAAAGTCCTGTATTTTGTACATACCTGTATCCCTGGGACCATCATCTTCTCTGAGTCTCCCCTGGTCTCTTTTTAAGGCCACAAGCATCTCTCAAATATGCCATTTTCCCAAACCAAGCCATCACTACAGTTACACTCTATAACCCTACAACATCATTACTGTTGTTGCTGCTACAACGTTCCCTTCAGTGCTGCTTCTAAAGAATACTGATTTCAGCCTGACTGCACAGAAACCATGCCAGTGTCAGGTGAAGTGAGTCTTCTAACACACAGGCTGTTCATTTTCTTTAGCAACTTGTTCCTCTAACATTAACCACTTTATCCAGTCAAGTGAAGACAGAAGAGTCAGGAACTGCTCCTGCAACTATTGCTTCCGTGCGTGGAAAACTGGTGCACTGTTCCAACACACTTCCAGATAAAAACTGCCTTTAATTGTGAGCTTTGCACAACCCTAAGAATGTGGCCAGGCTTTTCAAAAAGAGCAGTGACAAATAATAATGTCAGGCTTTCCACTGCTTTGATTCTTTGTTCTGCACGTTCTGGTTCACTTACCACGTAAGATGTGAGAAAGAATAAGGAAAACACCCTTGTTTTTTAAAGTCTCATGTGCTCCACTGGAGTTCAACAATGAGGGAGAATTTTTCCTAGCCTCAAGCAAAGTTCATCCCTTTATGAACATATTGAATTATTCCTGTCACTATTTATAGCTCAGCCTGTAATTTGTTACATGAACTGAAACTCTTTCTGCTCAGCTGATCTGCTGTACCTTCTGCATGCCTGGTGAGGAGGATTATTTACCTCAGTCAGTGTATCATGGACCCATATCAGCGATGGTTGAAGAGCACAACCCCTGCTGGAGTTGTCATTGTGTTCCCTGAAAGGTCATATTTAACATTCTCTTTGCAAACCAAGTAGCTGTTACATGGATTTTATTTTTTTACCATCCCTTTGGACATGGAAACATATTTGATCTTCAAATCCCCTTATTGCCACAGTAAAGAAACAAAGTCACAAGTGTTATGACCTGTAGCTTCTCCTTCCAGAGGAGATGACAGGACAAAGTAGGATTGTAAGAAAAACTTGGACAACAAATAAATATTTTTCACACATTCACGTAATTTTTTAAGAAAATGGACTTTTAAAATGGCTTCCTAGCTATACCCTGAAGAACATCAACCACTGGCTGTGGTTTTTAACAGAAGCAAAGTGCAAGACACAGCTACTGGTATCAAAACCACAGGCAGTGAGCAGACAGGAGGAGTAGGGGACATATTGAGAGTCAAACAGAGGGAGAAATTCCCTGAGTATCTCAGCTCCCTGCCCATCAGGCTAACAAGGATTCTGGGATCAATCTCTCCCTCTAAAGCTTTCAAGTTTGCACAGATAATTTGCTAAAGCAGAAGGCCAGTGAGGCAGCACTGCAGGCCTGTCACCTGCAGTAACCTGGGATGGGCAACTGGAGTCCTTGAGTCCTCGGAAAACACATAGAGAGTCCCCAGCAGGAAATGCAAGTTTTAAGCCCTGTTGAGGAGCAGAGGAAATCTGAGCTTGGGAACCCCATATTCTGTGCCATTACCCACCAAAAGACCAGCTGTGGAAACCTCCCCAGAACACAGTGTTGGGAATGCAGCCTCTCCAGCAAGTTTTTTCCCAGTTGAAAGTTTTCTGTAATGTTAAGATGACCATGACTACAACTGCAGCAAATAAACAATGCACATGAAAGTCCCTGCCCAGCTTTCAAAGCAAGCAGTTGGTGTTTAATGGCCCACCTGACACAACCCACTCTCTGCACAGACTGTTTTGCAGACACGAACACAGGGAACACAATTCCTTGCATTTGACCACCACGTCTGTCATTATTATTATTACTACTGGGCTATATTATGTATTTTGCTTTTTGGAAGAATAAAAAAGCCTTTCTCTTTCACTGTGGGCTTTGGGTTTTTCATGTATCAAAACCAGGCAATCTAATGTCAGGGTACACATCCATTCAGAATTACAGCCAGTGACAAAGCCATGCAGAACTTTACCTTTTCACTATTCTTGTATTTTTCCCAGCTTTTCAGCATCTTCAGCCATTTTGTCGTTCTTTCAATCTCAAGGTGCTTTTGCTGAAAAGGAATGAGAAATGTTCGGTATTTTCGAAATGAATTCTTTTAAAGTTATTTATGTTTTTTCTGAAAACACTGAGAAGAAGTTTAACAGAGCATCATCAACTTATTATCCAGTCATCTAAGAACAGCAAAGAGCAACATCAGTTCACTTAAAACAACCAACTGAAAATAAGCAGAAACTCTTTATTTTCAGCACTATGGCAGAACTGTATTTTGTAAGAGGAAGTTAAGTACAAATTTATAAAATTTCTTCTCTACACATTTTTGACAATTAAAAAAGCCTTCTATTTGTTTTTATACTCAGTAGGTTTTCAGGTAAATAATTTCTGCTGAAGCCATTTAAAAATCAGTTGCCTCTGAAATGATCTTCTTTACCTAGACCTGCCCTAAATATAACCAGCTTCTGTTTGCCAGTGACCACACAAACCATCCCTTCTTAAAAGGCACAAAATACAGGAACAAAAAACAAGTGCACGCAAGAGCAACAGTGCAAGAGCAGAGGTGGGAATAAGCTGTAGTTCTGGACATTAAAAGCTGGAAAGCCTTGCCATAATTCTCTTCCTTGGCTTGGTACTGTTTTACCTAAATTATCCTCCATCTTAACATCAGGGATTTCTTCTGAAAATCCATTTGCTTAAATTGTAGCAAGAATATTTCAGTAACAAGGTGATAGAATGAGAATTCAAAACAAAGCAAACACCATTTTCTCAAAATAAATCATTGTATTAAGTAGTATAATGGGTAACAATCATAAAAAAGTGAATTCCACACTTCAGTTTTACTTCATACAGCTTTAAAAGCATGGGACAATGCTTTTACCTACTTGGAGATCGCCATTCTGTCTATGAAAATATTGCTACAGTTGCCATCAACTCCTAGAATTTGGGAACCAAATAAGCACTTGGAATTAGCTACTTTTGCCCTGGAATTTCAAGGCACATTGGCTCTACACAGCCAAAAACCTGTATTTTGTTGGCTCCAACAATAAGATTTTTAGTATCATTTTTACAGCCCAGTTTTCCATTTCACAAAGTGTCTCTGATTATGATACAAAGTTAACGAATAACTGTGTGCTTTTGCATTTCTTTTAAGGACACCATTCCAACTCTTTCACAGTCCTTTGGAGCTGAGGATCCACACTGGAAAGGTTAAAGCAGGACAATGCCTGTGTGTGGCTGTTGCTTCCTCTCCAAAGGTGAATATAAACAAATATTTAGTTTTGTTGTAAAGGACAGCCCTTCTACCTCCAACTTCAAATCCAGGGCTTAATAAAGACAGAAAGGATATTCATATGGTTAGTGGTTCAATCTGGCAACATTGTAAAAGTTTAATTTTAAAACTTTGCAGGATACTGAAAATTTATTAATACTTTCATTAAATATTTATGAAGTCTGAAATCTTGGGGGGATATATAAATTATTACTTATTATCTCAATAGAATCCTAATTTTACTGCTAGCTGTTATCCATCAGAACCTGTGCATTCTTTCTGGGATATCAGTGCAAGAAAACGGGCAAAGAACTTCTTTAACTCAGGAGTCAAAGCCTTGCACGAGCAGGAGTGCTGCTTGATGACCATTTGGGTCCACCCCAGCAGTGATTAAGTCCAAGAAACGATCTGGAAATAACTTAAAACCCAAAACCAACTTGTTTTTTGTTTGAATTCTACCAATGTGAGCCTGACACAAGTATAAGGAAATTGTGGGGAAAAGAAGCGCCTCTACTCTTCGAAACGTAATTTCTCTAACTGTTCACGTTGCAATGCACATTCCTGCCCATGTTCTGCCTGTACTGGGCAATATCTCAAATACCTGCCTCTTAAAAAGAAATTTAAAAGATGTTTCTTATGAGTTATGTTAGAGGGGAAGGGGAGAAAAACTCCTGCTGCCCAGATTTCATGAGTTTCCCAACGCTGTTTCTGATTCTCCTTCACGCCTGCAACCCCCCCTTTAAGCAACAGCATTTTTAACATCTCTTAGAGCAGATGTTCTCCAGGCAGAGTTTAGTCTGCAGGAATAACAGGAAGTCAGGAAAGGTCTCTGCCCTCAACAGGTTGTTCAGATAATTGGTAAGAAAAATAAAAACCCCATTTGCTCCCACAGTCTTTTTGTTTGTATGTTTGATCCGCTTTCAAGATTTTTGGTCTTTTGAGCCAGGAGCTCACTTCAACTGTATGTTTGTTCAAGCTTTCATGTCTCTGTGTCAATTTATCCCCATTCTCAAGTGATGCTATTGTAGTCAAAATAGCAATTATTTCTGTGTTCAGTTGTTGAAAATTTTTAGCTCTTTCTTTCCCAGTCTGGATTATGTTCCCTTTCATGTCTAACGGGTACAACACTGAAAATATGGACAGATCTGAGGCAGCTCAGTGTTCAGAGCTGCTGCTGCTCTTTCAGGCAGGTTCCATGTAGTTGTCACCAAAAATAAGAAAAAAACCCTCCATTTATCTGTCTTCTGACTACATTTTACACTTGGAAGCATTTCTGCTACTGGGAATAACAGTCCCTAATTGAAGCAGAGAGGGTTTCTTATTCTGATGTCAGTAAATGATGTATTAGGAAAGCAAAAAAACCATGGAGTTAAGTTGGCAAGCATCCATCTTGTGTGCAGCACTGCACCTTCCTGGAGAGCAGAAGCCTCAGACCACACCAGAACTTGCTGAACTTCACCAGAGAATTTATAATCAAATAAACTAAAGCCTAACAAACTGAAAATGACTTACAAAACATTTCCTAGGACTTCAAAACCAGAGTGAGACACAGACTCCAGATTTCCTGAGGTCAGTTCTCTCTCCTTTCCTCCTCCAGAAAATCTTTCCTCCCCTGGTTTTATCTCAGATGTGCTGGATGATTCATCTCAAGGTTAAGTAGTTCATAATGTAGGACAATGATTTGATGCATTTAAGTCATCAAACATGTAGCAAGGTAATGAAGCATCAAAACTACTCTACATTCACAGTAATAATTGCTAAAGGTATTATGACCAAAAATTCACAAATATACACACAGAAAACCCAGCTTAAGCTTTTTTTGTGTGTGTTTGTGTGTGTATGAAGAACAAAGATTCAAAATTCACCAGGATATCAATCCTTTGGCTAAGCTGAAAATGAAATGAAAACATGGCTTAGGAATATTTTTTAGAATTCACAAGTAAGGCAAAAAGAAAGCATAAATAGTTCTGCCAAGTGACTTCAAAAGGCATTGTACAGTAAGCTTTTGGTCTTAGCCTGCATTAACATGACACATTAATTATCCCACAAATGTATCCTGAAAATCCTGCTGACAGGAGGCAGATAAACCTCAGACCAGCAGAGGTCAGGATACCATCAGGAGTGTAACCAGGAGTTTAACACAGAAGCATCACAGGATGGTTATGAAAACTCACCAGATTTGCAATTTAACACCAGCTCAGTCAATACAGTTTCTGTGCTGACACGCTGGCAGAGCTGGCACAGATACAGTATGGGACAGACACCCAAGACACTCATTTTCCCCCAATAATTTAAGGCTAACTACAAAGCCACAGTGAATCAGAGCTTCAAAACACATCCACCACAGCACCTGCAAGCTGCCTAATATTTATGCTCAGAGACTCACCCCCCTGCTGTGCCCTTCTGATGGAAATGAAATTATACATCCCCTCGCTGTGTTATTAAATGTAATGAAACATGGCAGGAAAACACAACTATTCCAGGCTGTGCATGCAGGGACACACAGGAACCAACACAAAACAAAAGGGACTCACAAGTTCCCCTCTTCTACATAAAAGCATCTCTTACTAGTTTCAGGATATGATTGAAGCTTAAAATAATTCACTTATTTTGCTGCTCTTAACACTCAAGGGGCTGAGCTGCCTTGGAACAAGTCATTCCATCCCTTTTCCATGTACTCGACTCATTTGTGCAGCCAAGGGGAGGGGGGGAACTTAAAAATACAGCTTTAAATAGTTTGTCTTGAGTTTTCTGATTATACAGATTATTAATATGGACAAACAAGAAGGATCTTACTTAGTCTTGGTGATAACAACAGGCCTGACTGACCAAGGGGAAAGACCAACAGTAACCAGGCCCAGACAAGCAGCCGTTCAGTTCCCCATTATTTTTATTGCGTTCCACGTTCCCAACACATCAGCGGTCAAACTGCTCTTCCAGAACCCTCCAGTAAGCAGTAGGAATTTTGGACTGGGACCTGCACCAGCTGTAAATGTAAGAATGAGGGGGCCCCAAGGGATCTGTGGGCAAATTAATGTGGCCTCAAGGACGACAGTTCTTATGGGACTTGGAACATGATTCCTTGGGAATGCAAATCACTAAAATGCTTCATCAACTCATTTCTCAAAGATTTATATTTTAAAAAGCTGTAAATCTGTAAACTTTTACTTCCTGGTGAAAAAACCTGGAAGGCAGTGGACTTACCTTTTCTGTCACTGCATCGTGGACAGGAAGCTCCTCTGGACTGAAAACAAAGACAAAGTTCATGTTAGTCTTGGTTAATGTTGGCACAAAATCATTTCTTGTTCTTACAAGTCATCATTTACAACAGCAATTTATAGAAACTGGCAAACAAGAATTCTGACCTATAAAGAACTAAGATTCACAGAGAAACCCCCAGAATTTATTTTTTAAACACAGTCAAACTCACAATATTTTAAGTACAGAACTAGGATTCTAAATCAAAATAGTTGCATAGCTTAAGAAAAACATCGCATAGCTTAATAAAAGTCAAGGACTTGTTTTTTCTTCTGTAAAAGTACCCTGTGCTGTACTGAACTGAAACCCAAGTGATTTTTATTCTGTTTATTTGACCGTACCATTGTTAGGTAAAATATCAAATTAAAAAAAAAAAAGGTTTTCCTCCTTTACTACTGTGCTCTAGGACAGGCACTGAGACTTTGCTTGACTCAGGAGAATTACCTTCCATTTTCTCAAATCTACAAAACTCACTCTTGGTAACAAGGAAAAAGCAGAAAAAAACCCCAGATTTGTTACTGGGTATCTAATGAGAATTAACACCTGAACACTTTTCACTTCTTAGCCTAAGCATAAAAAGGCACTTTAGGAATTGAAAGCTTGAAAATAAACCTTTGAACAGATACATATTCAGATTTTTTAATCAGAGTTTTTATTAACTCTGATTTCATTCTGAGAGCTCCAACTTCTGTTTTTCTTACAGAGATTTGTGTTTTTCATATCAAAAGTAACTGGGCCACTTTGATGCCAAATGAGCCTTCCCTTAAAGCTTCTGAAAACATATAGCTCATCTGTAAGCAGCAAAACTACCCTTCTTCTGCTGCAGAGATCAGATAAATAACACACCCATGAAAACTGAGTTTAGAAAGGACTAACAAGCAGGAACCATGTGAAACACTCTACTGAGCCTTGATATTATGGAAAAAAACTCCTACCCACACCATTATAGCCATTAAACCGGCATTAAAAATTCAACTTAATGTAATCTGCTTGGGGTCGCTGCTGTTTGGTTTGATGCACAAAGATTTCTAAGCCTTTCCATTTAAAATTCCCAGTTGTTCAGTGACAGTTGCAGGCCCCACCAGCCTCAGTGTTGGAGGCCCCACCAGCTGGGCACACAACAAACTTTGCCAGCAGGGTGTGTGGGACAAGGATGCGACAGCCCGGACACAGCAGCTCCTCTGCTTCACTGGTACCACCTGACAGCCTAGCTTATCCTTGGCAGATCCAGCGTGGAAGCTGATCACAGGAAAGATTAATCAAAGCTTATTTTTCACAGTATTTTGCAATGGTTTGTTAGCTGATTTTCCAAGTTGCCATCAATATGCAGAGAAAGGGCATGGCTGAAGCTCCTGAGCAGGCCCTGGGAAGCAGACACTGCACTCCCTCGCTAAATCCATCCAGCAGCAAATTTATGCCCACATTCCTCATTATTTCTTGAGCTGCACAGCTGTGCCCTAATTCCACGTACCTCCCCTGGAATGCCACGGGAGCACTTGAAGCCAGCCCCATGTTTTCACTGCAGGAGACACTGCCGAGCACGAGGCAAACAGTCTGGCTGAGGGAATGGCCCCGGGCTGCTCAGGAACTCACCGGCTGGAATGCACCGAGTTCCTGGAGATCTTCCTCTCAAGTAGGGAGATGGCAGCAACTACACCCGTGTGCTCACCCACCCAAATACTCAAATCTATCCTGCAAGCACTGCGGAAAGGCACAGTGGGTGCACAAACTCTCTCAAGCCCCTAAAGGTAGTTTAAATAAATACATTTCCAGTTAGTGTGTGTGTTTTCTGTGCAGAAGAACCTTATGGATTTTTTTTTTGCACGATTAGGTGGAATCCAACACTAAACCAATAAATGTCTATTAATCAATGTTATCTTATTGCACCTTATTTTTTCTTTATAATGATGACTCTTCCCCTTCCTTCCCCGGCCTAACCAATCAAATATTGTTATACCTTCATTATTTCTTTTAACGTTGAATCTTCTCCCATTGTCCCCAGCCTATTTAAACTTGCATTTTTCCATGGCTTTTATCTGCACACTTCACCAAATAATAATGTAAAGTAGTAAACAATATTAACATAATATAGCCATATCCTGCCCTAAGATGACTGTTCTCCTTTAATAGCTCAAGTAATATTCTTTTAGGGGGTACAGAGAAAACAGAACTGATTAACATAATTAGCCTGGAACCACACAATCCTTGGTATCCAAAAGAGGAGTCACAGGGATGCTTTTAACTGAACTCATGGAAATAAGGTTTCACTAAGCAGGAATGAAATCTTAACACTCCACTGTCCACAGCAAAGAAGAACCCAAACTAGGCAAAGTCAGCTGTTGAATCAGCAGGGATCAAGAATCACTCTCCTGGTCTGTGCCGCTGGCAGGAAGACAGGAACCTCCAGCTCCAGGCTGGGCAGCCCCCACTGGATCCCAACAGCAGCTCCAGGCTCTGCCACTGCCAAGCAGCTCTGGAGTTCCAGCACTAAGAGAAAGGGCTGAAGATCTTGTCACCAGGTTTGGGAGCTGCAAAACACTGCAAGTCCAAATCCCAACTGTGCATGTTGGGAATTCTTGCAAGAGGCTCCTCAAAGACATGTCACTGGAATCTAGTATTTATTTCCTTCCGAGGTTTGACTGAACTCAGGACCTCTACCCATGGTTCTCACTGGTGTGATCTGCAGCACCGCCCCAAAGGTCTCTTCCCATCTTTCCATCTGGACTATTCCCACCTTCTGGTGAGAAGGGCTCTGAGCCCAAACAAACAAGATTTCCTTTTGAAAAACAAGGACTTGATGGAGAATCAAAATTTTTAAGTTGCATTTTAAGGGATGAACAGATTTTACATCTTTAAACCCCCCACAACGGCTAAAACAGGGTTCCATGAATGTTTCAAGATAATTTAAATAATGTTCTTAAATGCATAAATACCTGTCACTTCAGAACATTAAACATGCAGATCTATGGTTCTGACCACTAAGCTGTGTTGTAATTAGCTTCCTCAAGTAACAGTGGTAGCTTAAATAAATTGAAAAGTCTAAGACTTAACAGGCTTACAGTTACCTACCCACTGCTGCTGTTTAAATCTTTAAACATCACTTTGATACATTTGTTCAATACCATCACGAGGAAAGACTTGCTTGTATTAGCCACTCATCAGATTTACTCTTTTCCTACACTTGTATTTAAATCCCAAGTATGTTCCCTGCTGGCTCAAATCACAGCATTTTCCTGCTTCTGGTTTGGCTTAAATTTGAGAAATGTAAAGCCTTCTCTATCCTCTGCAGCTTCAGCTGGGGATGGAAGATTTTTAGTGCAATGATCTAAACATGATGGTGATTGATACACCAATCACCCCACAACTCTAAATTCCAGAGGATCAATTCAACCTTCACAGTTATAAGTTGGATAAAGCCTGACAATCAGTTTTTCATTGGGGAAAAAGAAAAAAAAAAAAGTGGCAAAAATTGACCACGATAAGACTAAAAAAATCTTTACCACAAAGCTTAACTGACCAAAGAATTGTTGTGTTCAAAATTTCTTGGTATGCTCTACTGTCATGTCTCATAAATTCTATTTCAAAACATAGCACTGGCTTAAAAACCCTCTCTATTTGCTGTGTTCTTGCCCCAGGGAGAATCAGCCAGTGCACTGTGAAGAACTTTGAGGCTCTTTACCCTGCAACATTTGCAGGAATAACTGTAATACATGCAAGTCATTATTTAATTCAAAAGTCAACTAAGTTCAATATTCCTACATCATTGAGCTTAAAAAACCTGGATCCTCCTACAGCCTGTGGTGCAGTGCCTGTGCAACATTGTTTCACATAATAAATACAATGTGGGAAAAGTTTCTTGCAGGACACTCATCTTCATGGTCTCACAGAGTTAATCATAAAGAAAGAGATGCTGAGTAATCTGTTTGGCATCTGTGATGCACTATTAAGTGTTGAAATCCATGAGGAAAACATACCTGCTACATCAGGAGACTTATCTTGAAGGAATTATTTAAAAAAAAATTTAAAACCAGTCATTTGTATAATTTTGAAACTTTCACGACTAAGAAATTTGTGGGTGAAACATCCACAAAACCATCAGTGAGGCATAAAACTCAAAAGCAAAAATAATTTCATGCACAGATAAGGTGTGAGAAGGGAAGAATTCACTTCAGAAGTATCTGGACACAAAAAGTTTTAGTAAAAATGGAGTTGTTTTGCTGTACAACATCAAACTCAGATTGCTGAGCAACAAACTGCAACCTTACAGTCTCCAGGCTATCGGGACAGAGTAAATCTTCCCAAGAATGGCCAGGTTTTAGGCTGTGTAATTTGTCAGAAGTGAGCTGTAGGAGTCTATAGCTTTACTAGCCAAAAAATAAATGAGTATATTCACAGTGGGAAACCAATTCCACAGCAATAAACACACTAAGGAGGTGTTCTCTCAGGTCTGCCTCCCCCTCAGGGTCTGATCCATGGCACATAAAGCTGTCAGGGCAATACACGGAGTTATGGATACTTACAAAAGTGCTCTGCAACACAATCACATCTTGTTTATACATATATATATATACATATATATATACACATATATATATATATATATATACACATATATATATATACACACACATATATAGAGAGAGCGCCTGTTCTAAATGTATGCACACTGATCTTTGCTCCAAAGGTAGCTGAAAAATGCTCCACAATCACCTGATAGACAGGAATACAAATAAAACAATTGTGTAGAGGACAGGAACCAGCACAGTTCCCTGTAAGGACTGGTTTCATGTCTGCACTATGGCACAAGCTGGGCTCCCAGCAAGCTCTTTTCTAAAGCCAACTAAAAAAAAAAACCTCATTAACCATTCTTAGTAGAAATAAACCATTATTTCAATGTCTTGTCCTCCTTTTGGCCTATGATTAAGTTATTCTACTCTTTGTAGCACAAATCTAAAGCACAACTTGGTGTAATTCAGACCCTTTAGTCCAAACAATTTAATTTTCAGAGGAATCCTGATTATGAATGATTGTTTTAATCTTCCAAATTCTCAAAGGAAATGAAAGGCAAGAGTGTCACTTGTAAAACCAACAGATTTCTGAAAATATTAAGGAGAAAATAAGAAAACTGTTTTTTTTCCACAAACAAAATTCTATGGCTCACTCACTTCTTTCCATTTCACATTTTCCTTACATAACTCACAACTCTGATTGTGTCTGTCTCTCAAAATAATTGGGGCTCTGCTACTATGATCATCCACTTTGAATTTTCACTGAACAACCTCTGCACAGTAGGGGGGTGGTGACTACAGCAGATTAAAAAACAGCTTTCAGAAGTTTTGTTAAAATTCATAAGCAAGCCAAAGCAATTAATTAACATATGGGATCAGCCAATGTGATATTCCACAACATAATTATCAGGAAATATGCTGCAAAAAGAATTTAATGCTGGCAAAAAAAAATGGACCACATGTGATTTTGTGAGTAGGTTTTAGTTGCAATTATTATTTGTGGATTCTGTGGATGTAGCTGCCAACATGCAGAGAGCACAGTGCCATGAACATGTAGCTCCTGTCCAGGAAGTCTCAAGTAATGCAGAAAAATAAGATAAAATAAAATTAAAAGTTTTACTAAATTCAATTAAATCTCATAATGTTGACTTTTTAGTAAAGGACTTTGCTGCTCAGGAGAGGATGACATCACTCTAAAGTTTTTATTGCCAATATGAAAAATGTTCAGGAAATTCATAGCAAGAAAAAAAGATATCTGTGATTTCACTGCCAAATGCTAAAATATGTGCTTTCCTGAGTCTTTAGTAGAAGAGATTTGCTCTATATGCAAACTCTAAAGGCTTCCCAGCTTGGAATCACAAAACCTTTGAGAAAATCTATAATCTGCTTAATTGGGCACATCAGCATTCCTTGTGATTTCTGACACCACTTTAATGGTGCCTAAACGACCACTGGGGTTAAGAGTGTCTTCCCAGAATCAATACCAAGTGTGTTTTTTAAAAAAAAAAAAAGATAAAAATTAGCCTAAGTTATCTCAGAATTGTCAGGAGTCTGAAAGACAAATGAAAAAGAGTGAGCTTCTTTGCCTTGTTTCTAATTTACATTTGACAATGTCTAAAACACGTGGGTTTTTTCCCCTTAAACACACAGAGGGCGCTCTCAAGAGGTGCTGGGAGGGGAGTTCCCCTGCAGGTCACTTACACACAGATCCACAGAGATCCAGGGTTTGCTTGTTGGCAGCTCCATCTCCATTAAAATTCCTGTGCTGTGCAGAGGGTATTGCAACCCAAATGAACCCAGATGGGAGTGTCCCAGCAAGGCGTATTTGCTGACTGCTGGAGCTCAGAGCTTTGTGCACCTGCACCTGGTTCTTTCAGGAAAGGACCTTTGATGGGGTCCAACCCCATTTTGGTGGGTCCTTCCCTGGGTCAAGAGCAGAAGCATTTTTGCACTTCTAAACCCATTGTCCCTGGCACCTTCCAGCACCCTTAATCTGTGCCAATGAAACACACTTTGGCCATTCCCTACGTTCAGCTACTTCAACCTTCTATAAATGCTAAATTTGGTAGGAAATATATGTGGTAATAATGATTATGCTGAATACTAACGTTTTAGAGCTTAAGCAGTAACTCAAAGCCATCGTGTGTCGCTTTATGAATGTATAAATTAAACCATATTAACATATTCAATCTTTTTTTTTCCACTTCTGCTGCCTAATAGCTCTTTCCATACAAGGAAGTACTTTATGAATTCCTTGTACACAGTGGGTGATCTTTTACTCAAATCAAGTAGCAGCAGCTGTTAACAAAAACACATTATTTGTCCCTTAGTTGGCAGAATTTTCCTGCAGCTTATTTTTGTGTTTGCCATTAAATCTGCAGGGTTGCATTCACCTTGTTTCACTCTGTATCTGCAGAGGGTTGTTGAAGTGACAGCCTGGACTAA
The DNA here is from genome assembly GCA_035583135.1 of Lophotriccus pileatus. Taxonomy (NCBI): domain Eukaryota; kingdom Metazoa; phylum Chordata; class Aves; order Passeriformes; family Tyrannidae; genus Lophotriccus; species Lophotriccus pileatus. The sequence continues at coordinate 4,761,462 of JAWWES010000041.1, forward strand.
CTCAGCTAAAAGAATGGATTTAAAATTCAAATTTCAATTCCAGTCCAGAGAATAAGCTAAAGAAATGGGTACCATTGTGACACAGTCTTAGGGGAAAAAAAGGCCAAACCATTCTGAATTACAGAAAATAACAACAGAATATTTCTTCCTTCCACGGGAAGAACCTGCCTAAAAGGAGAGTAGTACAAGAGCCATACACTAGATCAGCATGATAACACAAGGGGAAAAATAACATTAAAAAGGAAAAAAATAAGACAAAATAACCAAAACCCCTTTCAAGTTGTTCTTTAACAATCCAATTTAGATTAAGATGCACAAAACTGAATTAAAGAGAAGAGCATCTTAAATACTTTTGAACATGAACTGAAATTTGCAGTCCAAATCACTGAAAAAATTCATTGGTAACTTGCAGAAACATAGACACTAAAAAACGCTTGCAACCCTGAGAGCACAGCATGAGGGCAAAGCTGCTTATTCCCCAATGGAATCCAAAATTAACAAGCACTGGCAGAGCAAAGCACACCTGAAGTCCTCCTACTCTCCTCTTGTGGCTGTAAAGACCAGCCCAGGAGGGTTTCTCAGCTCTTGTTTGAATTGCAGGCATTGCCTCCTCTTCAAAGGGTCCAAGATGACCTCAAGTCTCGCATAAGATGAGGTGATTCTGGGTTCAGACTCCTTGGCTTTAGGACATTCTAAAGCGAGGCTGGCTTGGACAGTGACCAAAACCAGGAGTGAGGCACTTCCAGCTTCTCCTGGTGAAATCCTACCAGCAGGAACACGAGTGATGTGCAAATACCGTGAAGACTGTGATGCTCCCAGTGACCACCCAAGAGAGAAGGTCCCTGTGCTGGGTCTGCTGTAGATAATTACCATGAAACAGCTTTCAATCAACAGCCACTTTCGCCATCAGGCTGGCCAAAAGTACTTGTTGGAGCAGCAAGTGTGAGAAAAAGCGAACAACAAAAGCACTGAGGAGTTCCTTGCAGCAACCAAAACAAAGCAACATGTCTGACCACATGTTGTTGCAAAATAAAACATTGATTTAAGGAAGCAAATTGCCACACACACCTCATGCTTCTGGACACGAGTTCATGCCCATGGACACAGAGAGCAGGATCACAACACAACCACCATAACGAGGCAAATTCAGAGGCCAAAGTTCATTGTCCATCATGGAAGCAGAGCTGTAAACTCAGCCAGAATGGAGAGGACCAAGTGAATTTTACAGCAGGTCCAACGTGCTCTTCCACTGTCAGTGATGTTTAATAAAACTGCGTCTTGACCTTGGTCTCAAACCCAGCCCCACACTTCACAGCTGCATGGCAAGCAGGGATTCATTGCAGCTTATCAGGAATTCCACAAGCAATAAATAGTGGGTTTGCTGTGTTTTCAAAAAACAGGTTTTGTCATACAGAAATGCAATTAAAATATTCTTTTAAGACTAGTTCCCTGTGGAAGCAGGCAAAGAAAGAAAAAAAGGAAAAAAAGTAGTATTTATCTAATGCCAGGAAGATGGATCTAAAAAAAGCAATTTGAATCTCAATTACTAACCCAGAAAAACTTCCACTTCTCTCCTTAAATAAAGATAACATCCTCAGTGTACATCAGGGCAAAAGGAAAGAATGTTAAATAGAACTGAAGTTTGTGGTTGGTTTTTTTTTTTTTTACAGCAGTTCCTCAATCTGATGATTAGCAATGAATATTTCAGACCAAAATCAGTCCAGACAAGTGTCTCACATATTAGAGGGCAAAATCCATGGCACGTAATATAAGACTCCAGTGGAGTTCCCATGCTAAATCTTTATAATGCCATGTGAAAAATTCTATATAGTCAAAATGAGGCATATTCGGATATTTAGAGAAAGAGAATGAAGAAAAACATGACTTTTCTCTAATATCTGAGATCTGAACTTTTTTTTAAAAGATTTGTCCTTGGCAGCTGAAAGAGGCTGAACTTGGCATCCTCCTTCCCAAGGGAGGGAAGAGTTAAGCCACTCTCCTGACAAGTAGGTCTGACCCTGTCCAACAAAGCTGAGAAGAAAAGAGGAGAGGAAAAGGACAGCCAGTCCCTCCTGAATTACCACCACAAATAAAATGCAGTAAAATTTACATTTATAATTGAACTGTTAAGAATAAACATTTCATTGCTCTTTTAGCACATCACCACATCACTTAACAGGTTTGGCAATATTTACTGTACCAAGAAAATTAAGGATGGTGGCTGCGTGTCACTGTGAACAACAAGTTTGCAACTCTCCCAGTAGCCTTGGTGCTCCTTCCTTAAGCTCTTAGGTGCAGATTTAATGCCATTAAATAGAAGTGGCCCTAAGATGAGGCAGGGGAGATTCAGATTAGATATCAGAAAAAAAAATTCACTATTAGGGTGGTCAGGCACTGGAATAGGTTGTCCAGGACAGTGGTAGAGTCACCATCCCTGGAGATGTTTAAGAGGCATCTGGATCTGACACTGGGTGATGTGGTTTAGGGGTTACAGTGGCAGTGCTGGGTTGGACTGGATGATCTTAAAGGTCTCTTCCACCCTTGATGATCCTGTGCTTCTATGATAAATAAATACAAGGATACATTCATGAAAAATAAATCTTTAAATATGTGTTTCAATGACCTCCAAGTTAAAGCTTACATTCTTATTTGTTTACAACATTTTTCTACTAAAACTTTGAAAGTTATATAAAATCCCATTTTTTCAGTGCTGCTTTGATTATCACCAAATTACAGCTAACATGCTTCTTTCTTAATTTCTATTACCCAAAATCTCAGCGTAACTTCTTTTGCTGCAAGAAGCCCTCAGAGCCCAGTCCTTCAACCTCTTATCTGCAGAGAACTCACCTGTGGACCCACCCAAATCAGCAGGGGGAACTGTGCAAGAGCTACTGCTCTTAGACAACAGGGGCATTGGAGAAAATATTAAGGAATGCACATATTAAAGAATACTTCAGAGACGAGGACTATTTTCCAGCAAGCCTACACATAAACTACCAAGAAATAGAATGAGAGAGAGACAGGGTAAATCTATTAAAAAGTTTAGCTCCCTATTAAAAAGTTCAGGGTTAAGGGGATAAAAAAACAACAACCAAAAAAAAGAATCAATAGATCCATTTCATAGAATATCTCACAATCCTTGATTGAGTTCTCCATTTCTTTGCTCCCCTACCTCATTTCTGGAGCATGCTGCAGAAATGCGTCAGAGCTAATAAAAATGCAATACCTGTTTTTTAAGGAGTGGAGTTGATGGAGAAGAGCAGGTAGGTCTCTCTCTCTCAGCAAAAGAAAGAATGAATTCTGCCATTTGGAAAGCGCCTCTGGCAACGTGATAATCTCCATCATTAGCAAACTATTCTCAAAGCATGTTCAGTGCTTTAATAGACTCAGGGGATTAAGACTAAGAGTGTGAGTCACATTCTCAGCTGCTGTGAATTGGTACAATTCCATCGGAACCATCACCGAGCTACTGTGAGAGTAGCAGGAAAATCTAACCCGAATTTTGAAGGGAGCCTCATGAATGGGACCACACCCATATTTTCTACCACTGGTACTCTCACAGTACAACTTTTTATACTCTAGGAAACAAAGTTCCCACCTCACTAAACTGATCCCAGGATATTTATCACCATAAGAGCAGCTGCCACGCTGCACATACAGCCCCAGTTTGCATTTACTGAGCAGGTGGTAAAAGGAAAAAAAATGTTTAAATTGAATCACCCAAGTTAGACACCAAACCTGACAATATTGGTTATTGCCAAAAGATAACAATTACTAAGACTTTGATAGCAACAAGGCCTGAAAAGAACTCATATGGTGCGAGCTGGAGAAATAAAATAACTCTTTAATTTTCTGAATGATGTCATGGCTGCTTATGACTTCCACAGCTCATAACCAAAAGTTACCAGGACAATTCCATTGTTGGCATTCATCAGTGAACAACACAAAGGAAGAAGTTCTTGGAAAGTCGCAGTAAATAAATTGCAGTTTCTTCTGTTATTTCTACTTCGTATCTGTTCAGATCTGGACTTGTAAAATGCTTTCCACAAATACTAGTCAGCATATTTTAGTCAGAATCCATATTTTCCAATGAGGAGTAATAAAATCTGGCCTTGAGCTGTACCTGCTCCAAATTCCAAAAACCAATGCTATTTTCATCTCACTCAGAAAAGCACAACTGTGGCCTTGAAAAGTTTTTTTTTAATATATATATAAAGGAAAAGGCCTCCCTCACATCTGGGTGATGCACAGAGACAAATACAAAAGAATCATTGAGAATGTACACACAAGGACACTTAGAAGAGACCAGACAATATAAATCCTCATTGTACAGGAAGATGCCTCTGTTTGGATGTGCTCAAATTTTAGCTTTCTGTGCCATTCTAAGCAGACACAGGGGCCATTTGGCTTATCCTGTCCCCTGACTCTTCCCTGGGTTGAAAGGCCCCAGAGAGGAGCAGCTCTTCAGGCTGGTCTTGACCTTTAGAGTTGCAAAATTCTGTTTTCAGCTTCTACCCTACTTTAGGATCACATACAAAGTTCAGGCTGTTTTGCAAACCCCAATCAGCCAATGTTCATTCAGCCTTAACCTTATCTGGGGCAGGGAGCAAGGGGAAGGAATAAAGTTATTTTGTCCTCGTAGCTAACTCGAGAGTTTCACAAAAAATAAATACAAGGACATATTCACGAAAAAGAAATCTTTTAAAGTATGTGTTTCAATGACCTTCAGTTAAAGCTTAAACTCTGATTTGTTTACAAAATATTGACTGTCACTTGGATTTCTTGCTTTTGCTGCTTTAAGACCTTTAATAATTTTTTAGACTATAAAAATTATTCACATCATCGTCACTTCTAAATAGAAAAATTAACATGGATATTATTTAAATTGTCAGCGTAAAGAAATAAACACCTTTCAAAGTGTTCCTGGTTGTAGTAGGGAACTAAACACCTTTCAAAGTGTTCCTGGTTGTAGCAGGGAACTTGTCCCCACTCAAGGAATAACACATTTATTTCAGTAGCTCTTTTCACCATTCCAAACCAGTAATTAATCAATTAAAGAATTCAAGGAGGAGGAAGAGTCAAATCCCAGATCCCAGGCATTACTGGAATGCCTGCTATGAGCTTCAAGACACTCAGAAATTCCTTTAAGTTTCTTTCCCTGAAGTTATTCCCTTATCAATGACTGCTGCTGGAAAAACCGCAAACACAAGTATCTACAAGGCAAACTGTGGAGAAAAGAACAGTCCACAGTGAAAATTCTAAGAACATTTACTTTAAAATTTAGCCAGGTTCTGAGACAGGGCAGAAAGGAACTGCTTTTTTTGGGGGGTGCAGCATGTTTGGAGTTTGGGTTTTGGGCACAGGGTTTTATTTTTTGTTTTCTATTAGTTTGGTGGTTGGGGGTTGTAACTGCAACATTCTGGTGCTTTTGTGTGTGTTCTGAGTACAAAATAAGAAGTTGTGATTAAATCTGGAGAAAAAATTAAAAAAAAGAGGTAGCTTGACACAATGTTGACCAAAAAGATGCAACATATCCAATAATGGGAAAACAAACATACAAAAAAACAAACAAACAAAAAAGGGGAGAAAAAAGGAAAAAAAAAAAAATCAAACCCTAACAAACCTTTATTTTTTATGAATGCCAAACACATTCTGCCCTTTTCATTTCCAAAAACAGTTAAACCAGGTTTTGTTATGACTATCTGTGAAGAGATCTCAGGCATTCCTCCCATTCCTAAAATACTTGATTGCAAGAGTCATCTATTGCACACTCAGGCTTATCTGAGCCCTACAGAGTCCCCTGAGATGTCCTGCTGGACTTCCAGCAACTACAGGTAGAGCACAAACTCTCCATCTCCTGAACTTCCAAGAAAAGATCATCTGATCTTATCAAAACCCTGCAGACTGTACACACAGACACTGGTGCTGGACTTCCCAGAGGGAAAAAAAAATGTTCCTTTTAAAATTGAATGGCACTTTTCACATCACCCCTACTGTTCAGCATTCGTGCACTCCTGCACTTGACATCAGGAGTGCAGCAGGATTTTTACTGGAGATAAATTGTACTGAACAAGGATTATGCCTGAAGGCTTTTTGCTGACCTTTTTTGGGTTTTTTTAAATATTTTTATGTTTGTGGGTAACCACAGTGCACCTGTATAAAATACACTGGTCTGCTCTCTTAATACTCATGGTCATGACAAGCTGAGCTCCCTGACATGGGATTCTCCAAGAATTATGTAAGTGAAGAGTCAAGTTTAACAGGCACTGCTCCATGAGCACCAGGTGACAGTGAGGAAGGCCAACAGTACTTGATAGGAGCAAGGTAATAGTAATAAAGAGGAGCAATACTAATTGGAGAGGCAGAAGGAAGGAGGAAAGAGATATTGGGAACATGGCCATGGATATACTCCCAGAGGGAAGCACACCAGGCTGGGATGTATCTCCAAGGAGACTGGAGCCCATGGGAGACCTACAGTGGGGCAGAAGAAAACACATAAGACACAAGGAACAGCAGATGAAAACAATCAAGAAAGCAGGAGCAGCAGAAAGGAGCCATTCTGTGCAGGACCTCCTGCCCTGCCTGTGCCTCACCAAAGGAACTGGGGCGACCCAAGGGTAACCCACAGCACAAAGCAAGGCAAGTCTGGCCTGGAGGCAGAGGGGAGACAGAGGTGTTTCCTTCAGGCATCTGGTGAAGTTTCACGGTTTGGTGTGTCCCCAGGATCCAAATCAGGAATCACAAGCTGTGTTCTTTGGCAATACATTATGTAAAAAAAACCCCAAGCTGAGACTGGTTTGCCACAAACCACGTTGCTTAAAGAAACCATGACCCACCACAGCCTGGCAACAACAGCAACTGGAAAGGCCAAATTTTCTACATTTCAGCCAAAAATGAGATTTTCACTCTTCCTGGTTCCTGCACACCTCTCGTGTACAATTTATGTTTTTAGTAGAGTAGCTGTTACAATTTAGTCAGTCCCACAGACCAAACTCCCCAAAGGTGCATTTTGTTTCACACAGTCTGGCCCTAAACATCTCAAGGGACAGAACCCTTCAGCTCCCCATGGGTTATTTCACAGCTTAGCTTTGCTGGAAACCTTCTCACAGCCCACTTCCCTCTAAAACTTCCCTTTATTCATTTCAAACAAGTCTCATTATTATAATGCTTTGGTACTTCTCACTGAACTTCCTTTCTTGTTCCTTAAATTCATTAGGTATTAACTCAGCTATTTTTTTAATTTTGTTTTAAACAGCTATCTTAATAACCTGCCCACACCAATTTCCTTTTAATATCCAAAGTTAACCAGAATATCCACATTCATTTGCAGAACTCCAAAATAAAATACTGCAGCAAACAAATTAAGTTGTGTTCTTAGGGCAGCAGCTACTGAAAATTTAAGAGAATGCTGGTTAAAGATATTTATTGTAAACAATAAATAGACCAAAACTATTCTTTGAACATCTCTAATCTTTATGTTCTCCTCATCTTTTAACAGGTGGCAAGTTATACAGGCAGCCTGAGTGCTTCATTCCCCCAAAATTATCTTTTCTGCCTTATCAGCAATCAATACAACCTTGGAAGGCCCTTCACAGAGCCCAGGAAAGCTACAAACAGGACACAGCCAAGGAAAAAGAAAACCACTGATGATAATAAAGTCCTATTGTGATGGAGAAAACAAGCCCTGATTTCCCATCCTGTTCCTCACACCCAGCAGCCCTCTGACACAAAAGGCATTTCTTCAGCTACTGAGTATTTTAAGATGTCAGTACAAACAAGATTGGAAATCACTGCTGACTCTGACTGGAGCACAGTAAGTTTGGTGCTGTCCCCAGATTTTCAGGTTTCAATGTTCATCAGGCCTGTTTGTCAACGCACAATTAATTTATTTTAAACACCTGACAGACCAGAGGGAATTATGGCTCTCAGGAATGATAATCATTTGAGGCTTTGGGTACATCCTGCTTGATTTCAAAGTCTCAGAGAACAGGAACTTCTCCCAGACACAGCAGGTTGCACAGGCTGGGGGTGGCAGCACACACGAACCCAGGTCACAATTCAAATCTATGGTGCAATACAAACTGTCTCTTCAGGGCAAGACAGTTGATATGGTTATCCTATTTCTTCTATTAGGAGAGGTTTTATTTCCCAGGAAAACAAAAACATCACTTGCAGTGAATCTGTCTTATAGAATCATAAAGCAGCTTCTCATAAACCTGAGCACTCTCAGGTGAAATCTGCCTTGTAACAAGACATGGATGAGCTACAAACAGACACAATTAGTGAAGAGATGATCTGCATCCACTGTTAGCATGTGCAGTCTTCACAGTAGTATAAATCTTCCTCTTTTCCTCCCTTGAAGTTGACTACATAGACAATTAATTCTGCATTGTGAGTCAAGATGTTCCCAGGGAGGAGGTCTGGGCTAATGGTTGAGGTCCATCCCGCCTGGCACACCCCAGGAATGACTGCAGTGGGATCTGAGGGTGCCCACAGCAGCTCTGAGTTACAGTGGCAGAGTTCAGAGCCTGGGGCACCTTGATGTGCCAAACTCCATCCCAAACATGCCACGGCATCGGAGCTGTGGAACAGCAAGATCCCTGAAAACTGTCTGCAGCAGCAACTGGAGAGGACTGGAGTAACAACCTGCCATGCCTAACACACAAAAACACAAGCACCAGCAAAAGTTCAGGAGTTCGTAAGGATACCAAAGGTGGTGGTGACCTCGGAAGCAGTTCCTGTGACTTCTGCACAAGGAATGACTGTGACATCCATTCTCCATTAAAAAAATCTCCAACTGCAGCTACAACACCAGGCACGTGGTGCTGCACAGCTGTACTTTACCCCCACAAGGACCTCTTTGTGCAAAATACAACTGTTTGGATGCCATACCCCAAATTCACTCGCTCCAGCGAGGCAAAAGCAGTCTCTGCAGGTGAAGATGACTTTTTAACTGACAGCTTATAAAAACAATGACATGGCAAAAGGGAAGGAAGACCAGGGAAAAAAATTCCTCAGAAATCCAAAACATACACACACCCCTCCCCAACACAGTAAATTACATAGTTACTAATAATTTTTCCTCTTATCACTGATTTTTCTGGATTTTAATTAAATTTCATGTGTTCAAACATAAATGACCAACAAGAAGAACACCAGGGTCCTGATATTATCAAAAGTAGCAACTCTGCTTGTGTTCAGTTTCTGCAAACTGAATATTTACATCTGCCAAGCACAAAAATCCTAATACAATTTAACACTAATCCTTTAGTTGCCAAACAACAGAGATTGTGTTACAAAGGAGGTACCTGTAGGGGAACTGGATCTGGATTCTGGCATTTTCTGACTTGAATTTAAGATTCAACATCAGGTCCCAAATCAGAGATTTCAGTAAGGTTAGTAAATATATGATGTCAAATGACACTTATCTTTGAGGGACTGGGATACACATTTGCTCATATATGACCATTAAGTAACCTTAATGTGTTGGGAGCTTTTTAAAAATCAGCACTTTTAACAAAATTTTTATAAATCCTTCCAAGAACTTCAAGGTTGTTTATATCCAACTAAGTTATTCACAACGGCAATTCAGCTTGAAATCTCTCTTTTGTAGACTGTCAACTTTCATTCCAAAAGAAAAGTAAAACATTTCCCTCCCTGTGCAGGATCAAGTTACAGAAATAAATAAACAGACAGAAACTGAACTGAAAAGCACAGTGAAAGGTGACCCAGCAGCAACACTTACACAGCAGCTTCCAGAAGACCTATCAAAAGGCATAATATTACTTTCACCAAATAGGCAGTACAATAAAAAGCATAAATAGCAGCAAACTCTTATTTTTTTTACAAAATTGCTACTTACTGTAGAAACCCAAATCTGTCTGTGACTTTGTACAGACGGTAGTCGGCATCTTCCCAAGGTTCGATCTGTGCACCCTCACGCCCCTGAAGGAAAAAATAAAAGGTCAAATGATGTTTAATGACACAATAAACTAAGACACGTAAGACAGGATTCAGCCACTCAAAGCATAACCTTTGGGACATGCTGGCAGTAGGTCAGAGGAGGGGAAGAGAACACTAGTCCTAAACTGGCCAGTCAAGAGAAAGGAGAGCAGCACACCTCTCCCAGCCCCTGTGAACACTGTTTTCATCACAGGAAATCTCTTTGGATCACAGAATACGTTTCAACCACTGATTTTAAACACAGACTTGTAATGATCCCACACCTGTTGTTAAACTCCACAACAGTCCATCAAGGTCCCCACAAAGTGCCTTCTGCTCGTTTCATTTCCAAAGTCCATCTTTCCTGAACAATCACCTGCAACAGCACATCCTGCAGAAATCCTGAGCTAATATCCACAGACAAAATGCAGCACTGAGTTTTCCCTTCAATCAAGTCCTCGTTCCTGTTCCTCTCTCCCACTCCAATTGCCAATCGACTCAAGGCTGGCAGAAATTTAAATATATTTCAGCTGTACCTTCTTCTGGTGTGGGCTCTGCACAGGTTACTTACTGGGTATGAAGAGAGGCCACCACTGAGAACGCAGAGTGAACTGGGTCTGCATGGCCAGGGTTTGGTATCAGGGAGCTACAGGGGGTGGCTTTTGTGAGAAGGTGCTGGAAGCTTCCCCCATGTCCAGAATCAGTGCCAGCCTGGCTCTAGGACGGATCTGCCACTGGTCAAGGCTGAGCCCATCAGCAACAATGGTTGTGTCTCTGGGACAACAGAGTTAAGAAGGGAGGGAAAAAACTGCACAACAGAAATTGCAGTTGGAGAGAAGAGTGAGAACCTGTGAGAGAAACAGCCCTGCAGACACCCAGGTCAGTTGAGGAGGGCGAGGAGGTGCTCCAGGCACCAGAGCAGAGATCCCCTGCAGCACATGGGTGCAAAGCATGGTGAGGAAGGACGTTCCCCTGGAGCCCCTGGAGGAGCAGAGACTCACTGAAGCCCCTGGAGGAGCCCACACCTGAACAGGTGGATGCCCAAGGGAAGCTGTAACCCATGGGCAGCCCATGCCAGGGCAGGCTCTTGGGAGGAACTGTGCCCTCCAGGGAGAGAGGAGCCCACACTGGAGCAGGTTTGCTGGCGGTGCTTGTGATCCTGCAGGGGACTCACACTGGAGCAGCCTGTTCCTGGAAAACTGCACCCTGTGGAAGCAACCCCACACTGGAGCAGCTCATGGAGAACTGCAGCCCATGGCAAGGACACACACTGGAGAAGCTGATGGAAAAGGGGAGCCTGTGGGAGGGACCCCATGTTAGAGAAAGGGAAGAGTGGGAAGAGTCCAATGCCCAAGGAGGAAGGAGCCACAGAAACAACATGTGATTAACTGAGCAGGGCCTCCATTCCCCACCCTCCTGCACTGCTGAGGGAGAGGAGGCAGCAAAAATTGGGATTGAAGTTAAGCCCAGGAAGAAGGGACAGCTGGGGAGAAAATGTTCTAAGTCTTAATTTTTATTCTCTTATTATCCTGCATTGATTCTATTGGTAATAAATTAAACTCATTTCCTCAAGCCAGGCCTGCTGGTGAGGGATCTCCCCCTGCCCTCATCTCAAACCAGAAACTTTTCCTTATATTTTCTCTCCCCTGCCCAGGTGAGGAGCAGTGACAGAGCAGCTTGGTGGGCACTGGTGTCAGCCAGGGTCAACCTGCCACACGTGAGCACGTCTTTCCTTATTCAAACAGCCACAGCCACTCACCTGTACTCTGTGCAAACCATCAGGGAATCTGGCATGGAAAACACTTCATGAACTGTACAAACAGGTTTTTCACTTGCCCTATTGCTCAGCACCCCAACAACACTTGCAAAGTCATCAAGTGTTACAAAAATACCTGAACACATTCTCTAGGCACACTCTGTGACAGGCTTTTACTTGACAACCAGTTCAAGAAATAACAGGATATGACCAGGGTATTTCTTCAACTGCCCACAAGAACCTGACAAACAATGCAGCTCACTCATCTTTTACTTTGTCTGTAATGATTTAAATGTTTCTATCATCAGAACCAAAAATTAAAGAAATAAAGAGTGTATTTCTGAGATCAGAAGTACTAAGCAGCCCCAAGCACCTCACTTTCATTATTTCTAATACAACACACTCCCTTAAACAGCCCCAAAGCAACTTGCCATGCACCTGAAAAATTAGTTGATTGAGTCATTATCCACAATATCCCTTGTGGAGGGAGAATTTAATTCACCCAGAGGCTAATGTATCATGAAGCCATCAGATTAGCACTAGAGTATTTTAAACAACAGCTGGCTGGAACAATGATTCATTTTTTAAAACAGACATATTACTAAGATTAATTATAAAGTGTCTTTAAAATTATTAACAAGTTCACTTACTCTGTCATACTTGGCAACTATCTCTGCTCGTTCTTGGGCAAGTTTGATAGCAGCATCCTGCTCAGCATCTGCACCTGTAGAGAATTAAAATAACACTGCTCAGATTTTCTCCCTTGTGAACAAAGAACTGCAGCTAAATACTTGGAAAAGTCAACTTCAGGGAGACTACTTGGATGGAGGAAGGCCACAGCCATTGTATCTAAGCAAAATATGACCTCAGTGCACATCTTGAATATTGTTCAGAGTAAAATACAGTTACTGGAAGGCATCTTAATTGCCAAGTTTAGAATGATCCTGATTTTCAACCAGTAAATACAGTAAAATAATGATTCTTCACATCCCGCTAACTGAAAGACTGCAGGAAATAGTAACAGCTACTAATTGCCAATTCCACAAACATTGTCACAGTCAAAGAAAGCCACAATGTGCACTACTGGCCTAGAACAAAAGTGGGAGCCATTCACAGGACTCATAGAGAGGTACTGGAATACTGGAGAAACACTGCACAGCTTCATCTGAGAAACTGCCTCAGACTTATTCCTCAAATCAGGGAAGGATGTTGTCATATTGTCAGAACTGCAACTTGGGTGACCCAGAGCTGGAATAAGGATAAGGATATGACAACAGGAAGGTTGACAGGCAAGAACAAAACCACGTGTGGGGAAGCACCAGGACTCCGCAGATGCAGCTTTTACTACATCAGTGGAGTAGAAGTTTTGCTAAGTCCTGATCCCTTGGCAGAAACCATCTCTAGAACATGGACAGGAACACAAAGACGGCATCAAACAAAGGAAGAGTCGCTGCTTTGAATATCCAGCAACGGAACATGCTTTGATACCCCAAACATGATTTCGTCAAACCAAGGAGGCAAATCAGCTTTAATTAATAAGTCTGTGAAAGATACAAGAGTTTTGATTATTAAAAAGCAATGAACTTCCGATAAAGCAAAGCTTTAAAAAGGTTTGAAATATTTTTTCAAGCACACCCTGTTACAAAAATAACTCCAAGCATGTGTTTTTTCTTCCACTCTCTAGTTCATGGCAGCATAATGAACTTCAGGGATTGGATACCAACCATCTGGGCCATGAAACAGAAAAACAGGCAGGATATTACAGTTTTCAAATCACATGACATTAACACAACTATTTGTTCAAACCTAGTGTTTCTTTAATAAACTTTACCTACATATTTCTCAACACTTAGACAGAAAGCTGTGCCAAGGTGCCTTCTAAGCTATCTGCTGGAGATTGAGCATGGTCTCTGCTTGTTTTCACTTGATGTTTCTCTAGGGGAATACTGAGAGAACCCCAGTGTGACCCACCACAGACAAACACCAACATTCAGGCAACAGCAATGCCTGTCCTAAGCTACCCTTAAGGAAAAGCCTGGATGCTTCTTTAAAGCTTTCCTTTGTGCTCCCCAGGAGTTACACTTCATTACTCCCACTCTGGCACCCTTCTGCTTATCACCACCATTTGCCAATTCTATTGCTCCCATTTATTAGTGAGGGTGTCAATTCTCTCTCATTTTTCCCCAGTGGGCACCAGCACACACGTATTCACACAATTATATGAGGGAGAAAAAAAAAATTATAATTAATAATTCCATCTGCTGTATCTGGAAGCTTTACATCTGATAAATAATTTCTGAGTAGAACTATTTCATATGGCTCAGACTTTGGTGTGCCCAAACAGAGCACTGTTCTTCCTGTTCCTTCAGGTGCTGGATGCACCTTTATTCCTGAGCTTAAAGAGGAGCATAAGACACGAAGCAGTTTGGTTTCAGGTTGGATTTTCTCTGACGCATCTTTACAGCCACTGCAGGACTGAATTACCCCAGTGTGAGCTCTGCCCAAGACACAGCTCCTGCACACCAACCACAGCCCTGTGTCCCCCCAAGAGCACACACTGAGTTCCACATTTATAACACAATTATAACAATCTGGTTCTTATCCTTTACTAGTTGGCACAGCGTGTCTACCAAACTGACAACTTCCACTAAAGCTGCAGAACCAACACTGAAAAACAGCAGTAGATGAACCCTAGTACTACTTACACAATGAGAAGCTAAAGGAACCATAGCCAAAATTAAACTGTGTTTTATTTTCTAGGACAGATCTGTGCTTACAGCAAGCCTTTATAGAAGACCAGTTATGGGTTTTTAAAAAGCAAACTTTAACTAGCTTAGAAAGCTGACATTCCTTCAGAGAATTCAAGAGCTGATCATTTCTCCAATGGAGAGATGTGGGAGAAAAGCTTCCTTGTTTAAAGGACACCTGCTACTGAGCTTCCAGATATGGGGGGAAAATCCTATCACTGATTTCCATGTACAAGAGAGATTAGACTAGATTTGTGATGGAATATGGCTGAATAATAAATAGGTAATATTTAATATATAGTAGTTGGTACATTCAAGGATTATGTAGCCAATACTTTTAACAGAATTTAAAAACAGGTTATAACTTTATTTTAACATGTACCCCAAAGGACATGCACAGCTCCTCAACACCACAGATGGAATAAGTGGCATAATTTGAAACAAAGTTTAAACCTTTGCTGAAAAGAATGCAAAATGTTATTTGCACCAGAAACCAAGTTCCCAGTTTATGCTGAAAAGGTAATGCCTGGCCTTACCTTCCCTTCTGCAAAAGGAAGGTGGGAAGCAAAGTTTGGCATGTTCTGTGTCTCATGACAATTCAATTACATTTAGTATGGAAATTATCATATTCACTGCCTTTCAAGTAATCCTCTTTGCTTTCTGCCAGAATCATCCTAACCTTCCAGCTGCACTGAGATACTTCGATGTTTCGTTAATCCATCCATACCGAAAACCCAAAAAACAGCTTGAGATGGGCACAAGAGGTTATACGTGGGAGATAAGCATTAAATATGATTTTTCTCTTAAGGGGAAATATTTAAATATCTCCATGTTAGAAATGACACAATGATGCCTGATAAAGTAAAAGCTAAATATGGGAACAAGGAGAATTCTTTGTGAAACGCCTTCCTAGGCACAAAAATACATCACTATGAAATGGAAGACAAATAACTGGTATTCTGAAATCTTATCAGTTTTATTCAATAATTGTTATCTCAGTGAAAACAGTTAAAGATGTGACACAAGTATGACTAACTTTTCTAATTAAAAGTTGGCATGACAGATGATGAACACATTACACAGGGAACAATGCAACCTCTGAGGCTGGCATTAATAATAATGGCCCATCTTCGCGAACGAAGAGCCGGGGAAGGTCCTTACCCGCATATGCAGATAAGGCCTTCGAGCCTGCGCAGTGGATTTT
>JAWWES010000041.1:4777210-4864982 GCA_035583135.1 Lophotriccus pileatus
CCCTGACCGGGAATCGAACCCGCGGTCTCAAGGGTACCAGCCCTGCGTCTTAACCACTAGACCACCGGGGGCTCCCGAGGCTGGCATTAATATATAGCAAATGAACTAGTACAGAGAACTGATTTGAACTAAAAACTGTGGAAATATATTACCAATGAACAGATGATAAAATCTGCCAATGATGGCAAGCTAAACAGCACATTTAAGTCCCATCCCCCCCCCAACCAATCAGGTTAGCAAGGTACAAGCATTGTGGTTAAAACCTTGCCCAACAGCAATCACAGAATGCCAGGTGGGAAGAGACCTCAAGGATCCTCTGGTCCAAGCTGGCAGAAGCACAGTCTGGACAAATGGCCCAGCACCCTGCTCAGCTGAATCCTAAAGGTGTTCAAGAGTTGGGGAATTCACCACTTCCCTGGGGAGATTATTCCAATGGCTGGCTGTTACTATGAAAATTCTTTCACATGTCCTAAACCTCCTCAGGAGGAATTTGTACCATCAGCCCTTGTCTTTTCCATGTGACTCCTTGTAAAAAAAAGGAGGTGGCACACATCAAGCTCTTGGAACAGTTAATCCCAGAAAGAAAGGCCAGGAACAAGATTTTCTGACCTGTTTGCCTGATGCCCATAACACTCCCCATCAGAGAGCACCTGCCCCTCGTGCCTCTGACACGCTGACCTGTTTGCTGTATTTCCAAAATTTACACACAAAATGTGTGCACCATTAGGAAATGTGTAAGTTATGAACAGCAACCTGCAAAGGAACTGAAGCACCACTAGAAACAGAAAAATCAAACAGAAAACTCCAGCCTGCAATGACCTGAAAAAGGACTGACACCGCAGTCAGGAGCTGCTTCTCTGCTCCACTCAGAATCAGACTGTTCTACTTGTCAGCACTGCTGAGATGAGTGATGAACTGCCAGATACCAACGTCCAAAGGGATACTGAAGGATGGGACTAGAAGTGGGTTTATTTTGCCCTGAAATTGCTCTGAAGTCAGGCCTGCTGAATTAGCCACCTGCGGATGCCACAGCCCTACGAGGTGAAAGCACTCCCAGCATCAGCACCAGCTCCCCTCCTTTGTCACTCTAATCAGAGTCTCTCCTGCCCTCACCAATTACCAAAGAATTGAAAAGGACAATTTCTTCAGGAACAGAGTGGTGATGGGATGGAAGTGGCACAGGCAAAAGATTAACCCAGTCCTACACAAGGAACAATCCTCATTAGTCTCCAGTATTTTCTGAGAGGAAATGAAAGACCCTGGAGATGCCAGCATTATTTCATAAGAACAAATTTACAGATGAATCCTGGGTGTTATCCTGTTATTCACTATTAGATGGTCTCTCTGTGCATCGTAATCTCATTTACAATAAACCCCCCACATTTTCAAAGCTGAACTTTTCTTACAATTTCGAAACCACTGTCCAGTTCAGTCAATTGATGTAAAAATTGAAAAAACATAACACTAAATTAAAATAAATTCCTAAAGCTGACCATGAATAAACAGGCTTCCTGCACAAACTGAAAAACCAACTGGCAACTCCCAGTTCCTACCAAGAAGCTGCAATTCTAAGTATCTTGCAGCTTGTGAGGAACACTGGGGAGAACAGCTTACTTTTCCAGAATTCCATATTCTTCCAATGCTATGGGAAGAAAGGCAAATACAGTAAAAATTTAAGGAGGAGCTAATAATATTAATAGACATAATGCAAACCAAAATACATAACTTTATGCTCTATAATGAATTGAAGACTAACTGGAATGGACCAACTGCCATAAGTGGCATATTCAAAAGCAAACCAACAGATCCAAGTAACAATTAATACTGGTAAAGAAAAAATAAGGTTGTGGCCTATAAATACATGCAAAAATTAAATTCTGAGTGGTAGTAAACCTTCTCAAGGATAGGGATTTTTGCAAGAAACAGAGTTACAGTCTGACAGGTCTGGTGGAACTGGAAAAAAAAAAAAAAAACAATCCTGTCTTACTCTTGCCTTCGTGCCATCTTCTCCCTTCTGTTCCACAGGGAGGAATGGCAGCTATGTGTGCTGGCATCTACAGACACCAGGGAATCCTGATCCAAGGTCCTCCCATAAAGCACCTCAAATACATTTTTTTAAAAGTGGGGTAGGAAAAAAGATAGGAAAAAAAAAGTAAAAAACAAGTTTGGCAATAACGTATTTTTGGATTCATTTAAACCACCAAGACAAACACACGATTTTTCCTCTAGTCCCTGCAGTAGCTCAGTTTTCCAAAATAAAGAGCGGGGTGATGGCAGCACTACCCCTTGTGTTCCCAGCAGCCAAGGAGGAGCTGAACAGCCTGTGACAGCCTGGCAGCAGCTCAGCTGCTGCTGGTCAGGGGTGACTTACAAAGAGCCCACAGTTACACCTGGGCTCCATCACAGCCTGACAGGACTGAGCTGCTGCCCAGGGAGGAAGGGCTAAAGACAGTAAAACACTGGCTTCTAATCCTGTTCAGCTACAGAACTGCAAACCAAAAGGCACACCTTTTTTTTTTCCAAGTGATCTCCACGTGCAATGCACTGAGCACACACACCTCTGGTTGCTGCAGAAGTAGTCATACCACTTACAGGAACAGTCTTTGGGGTTACTCAAACTCACTGGTGATATTGTCTCTGAAACAGCCTAAAAAATGGCTTGAGAGCACCTCACCTGGAAAAGGTAACAACAGCCAAGCACCAACTCCCTCACCAAAGCAGCACAAAATGAGCACCAGCAAGAGCATCAGAGTTCCTTACAGGTACTGAAGGAGCAGCAGGTACGAGTGTTTACGCATCAGTAGCAGCAGATGTGCCATAAATTTAAGAAGAGTCACAGGTCTGTTTAGGTTGGAAAAGACTTCCCGGATCACTGAGTCCAACCACTAACCCAGCACTGCCCAGCCCACCGCTAAACCATGTCCCCAAGTGCTACATCAACACATCTTTAAATACCCCCAGGGATGGTGACTCAGCCACTGCCCTGGGCAGCTGTGCCAGAACGTGACCACCCTTTTTGTGCAGAAATTTTTCCTAACATCCACTTTAAACCTGCCCTGATGCAATTTGAGGTCATTTCCTCTCTTCCTGTCACTTGTTACCCGGGAGCAGAGCCCAACCCCCACATGGTTACAACCTCCTGTCAGGGAGTTGTTAAGAGAGTGAGAAGGTCCCCCTGAGCCTCCTCCAGGCTGAGCCCCCCCAGCAGCTCCTTCTGCTGCTCCTCATCAGATTTCTGCTCCAGTCCCTCCCCCAGCCCCACTGCCCTTCTCTGGACAAGATCCAGCATCAAAATGTCTTTGCTGAAGTGAGGGGCACAAAATGCACACGGGATTTGAGGTGTGGCATGCCCAGGCCCACACACAGGGAGATGGTCACTGCCCTGGTCCTGCTGCCACACTATTGCTGGTACAAGCCAGGATGCCACTGGCCTTCTTGGCCACCCGAGCACACACCGGCTCATGTACAGCTACTGTGGACCAGCACCCACAGAAATAATGCCTTTTTCCTTGTGGCTGAGGCCCAATATATTAATCACATCCCACGCAACCTTACCCCAAATTCTGAAAAGAGATTTCTCCTTTTTCTGTTCTCTAACCTACCACACTGTCTCTTGAACAGCAGAGCACTCTGAAAAGCCCAGAAGACTCGAAACATGCTAATTTGTTTCCCATTACTTTACCCCAATTCTTGCTTGTTCGCACATTACACATCCCAGTGCACAAAGAGCTGCAGTGGCACAAATTCCTGTCTGCAGGCACTACCACCAGCTGCTCCACATCTACACATTCAAAGCACATATCAAAGCAATAAACAAAGTCTCTGCTCATATCAGAAAATCCCTTAAATACTCAGGCTGTTTATTTTCCTTCCAGTCCATTCCCATAAACAACGAAGGAAAAGCCATGACGTACACTTGGTAGTATTTTGTTGTGGGTACATGATGTTCTAAAGGAAAAATCTTGGTAAATACCTGCACATCAACACTAAACCCGCTCTGAACAACAGGAATTAAGCATCAGTTATTATACTTTCTTTTTCTCTTCGTGTGGAGAGGACTTTCAACACAGAGAAGAACTTTTAACATAAAGGGAACTAGTTAGTTAAAAGAGCAATCCCTTTTATGTAGCAACACTTCCTCAGAAATACCTATTTCCAGAAGTTAACTGTGCTACATTTGTTCCACCAATAGACACTTATCTTAGTAGTATTAAATACTTAAAACTCAGTTATTACTAATTCGAAATAAGAGAGAAGTAAAACAAGCACAACATACGGAATTAAAGACCAGTACATAATATCAAAACACTTTACCAGTCTTTAGATTGTCATTTTCTTCCCAGTCCTTGTAGAGCTCTGTTTTAGTCTTCATGAAGTAAACTTGTTCGTTTCTAGACCATATTCTAAATCAGTTATATCAAAAACGACCCGGGGAAAGTTCTCCTCCTCCGCTCGCAGCACTCGCTCCACACAACTGAGCCACTTGACACGTGCTCCTTTTTCCAGACACGGCCCCTCCACAGCCCCACGAGCTGCAGCTCCTCAAACAAAGCTGCCATTTGTTACTGGAAGTGTCAGGCAGGCACCACGCTGGTGTTCCCCACCCCAGCCCACAGCCTCGCATTCCAGCTCATAATAAACAAAGGGATTTGAACAAACAGCCTCAGAGGCCGCGGCTCCTGTGACACTCTCGGCTAAGAATTCTTACTGGTATTTACCCAGCGCTGCAGGAAAAGCATCTCACTGAAAGGACTGATTAGAAATGGGGCTTGAAGTACCCCATTGCTGCCTTATTACTTAAGAAACCATGAAATTGAGTAACTCTAAAACACAATTTCTGTAACTGTTTGGCATTCCCTGAGGGCAGAATGGAGATTTTACAAATTTTCTGCTCTAAACTCCTTCATTGTTCAGGATATCTTGGGGACCTGAAACACCTGGTATGGCAGAATTTGATGAGAACATTTTTGTTGATAAAAGAACAAAAATTCAAGATTTAAAACTGGTAAAATTCATCTGCATCCTCAAAACCTGAAAAGCAAATCTCCATGCCAAATATTCCAGGACACACACACGAAGCCATTCTCCTCCAGAGATTTCAGCCCTCACACAGACAGTCAGCTGGTGTTTGCTGCCTGCAGCCAGGAGCCAGCCAATTCCATCTCCCAGCCTCAGGCAGTCAGGGCACACAGGCTACCTGACCCAGGCTGGAAGATCTGTGTGGGCTTCCAGCTGTTTGGGAAGCCAACTGAGAAATGGTCAGTGGGACTGGCACAGGTTACCCTGGGATGCCACGGAGTCTCCATCCTTGGAGATGTTCACAAGCAAACTCCACATGACCCTGGGCAACCAGCTCTGCGAGCAGCGGGTTGGACCAGGTGACCTCCAGAGGTCCCCTCCAACCTCAACCATTCTGTGGTTTTCTTGTGCTCTGAGAAGTGTTAAAGTGCCAGGAACACGAGACAGATCTGATCAAGCGTGTCAGACTATTCTTTTTCCCCCAGAGACTGAAAAATAAAAAAAAAAAAAATTGAGTTCCTTCAATTGTTTTAACCTTCCTCCCCGTATCGCCTGGCTGAGCACCAAGCCTGGAAATGAGCAGCAGCTCCTTTGTCTTTACCCCTGATTGCTGCTCATGGATCCCACCCAAACCCAGGTGTCAACAGTTTAGTCTCTGGTCTCAGTGTGAGTTTAGCTTAAGCCAATGCCACATCCAACACCAGGCACATTTCCCTCAAAAGCAGCCTTTTCTTACTGCTGACATCCCTATGCCCACAGCAGCAATCCTCTGGCTACACCGAAATCATCTTCCACTCTGCTCATGGCAGAATGACTCAACTGGTTTTATAAAAGCAGCTTCTTTCTGGTTTTTTTTTACCTGAGAATATTTGTGGTGAGGACGAAAAGAACTCTCCCCCAGTGCACACAAGCACTTGTTCCAGGTTCTCTCTCTCACAGATAACACCTTCACCACTTGAAAACAACTTGCTTTTTATCATCACTGGTGCTCTTCCTACCACATGCTCCCCCAGGCAGCAACAAGCCATATTACAGATATAGATATTTCCAGACATATGTATATATATACACAAACTGTAGCTATGCTAGAACTATATATACTGACACTTCTTTGACATCTCTCAAGTTTAGCATGTCTATTTTTTGTGGGTGTTTTCAAGTAGACTTAACACAGAGGAAAGTTTGGCTTAACTGAATTTTTTCTCTCTTCCAAAGAAAAAAAGGTAAAGCTATTTCTAAAATTAATATATTGCATTATGCTCTGCACCAAAAAACCTTATTTCAACAGCAAAATACATGCACCCTTCCCCCGTACATCAGCATTTCTACTGAGTAGACCCTATTGCAGTTTTACAGCATGAGGAGTAATGGGTGAAAGATATGAAAATAAAGATTTAACTTTGCTGAAGATGACTGCACTCTCCTCTTAGTGAAAAAATCTAGTTTCACTATGGCAGAATACCTGCAGTTTTGCAGGTATTCCCTTTGAGATGCTGCACAGCCACCAGTGGAAAATGGCCACTTTGGAAATTAGTAGAATTAACTGCTGCTGAAAACTCCCTCAAAGCAATTTTAAAGTGATCCCCAAAGGATTCAAAGCAAGAGCAGGGAAAGCAAGGCAGTCCTGCTAAGCAATATTCCACAGAAGAAACCTGTGTCCAAACAAGAAATGAGAATTTAGTAGTCTTTATGTTGCAGAGAATGTAAATCAACTACCCAAACTACCTTGTTTTTAAAGCAGTAATTAGGAAAGGACTTAGAGGAATTCTACCAATATTAATCAGTTACTGCAACATGCCTATCGCTATTTTTAGTAACAGAGCCTTAATGATACGCGTTAGTTAACAGAGCATTGAAAGAACCAAACTCAGAGTAAAGCAGCAAAAAAAAAAAAAAAAAAAAACCATAAAGAGAACATAATCTAATCAAAGACAACTTGTCCTAATCTGCAATTAGTTTTTTTGTGCGTTTCACATAAATAAGTACACCTGAAAATCGAATCACCTCCATCAGCTCTGCCGACAACTCACCAGCTGGAAGCTGCAATTGGAATGCTTGTGTCATCACCTCACTACTGAGCCTTATGAATGTCACCACACGGGTTACAGAGTGGAGTGACAAGATCTGGCAGGGTTCTACTGTAATTCCATTTTGCAAAGTGTTTTGTGTGCAGTCATGAGCCAGAAGATAATTAATTTGCTGAAGGTTAACATAATCAGTTGCAAAGGCAGAAGAAACCATAATTGCCAATTTGCAACAAGTTACACTGAAAAGAGTAAGGCCAATTCTGAACAATGCTCCTTTCTTGAAAGAAAAGGAGAAAATAAACAATACACAACCCACCCTAGTGCCCAGGACTCTGTCAACACAACCCAAAACATTTACGGTAGCTCTTCATAGACCTCAATGTAAAAGCTTGGGCTGGGTATAATTTGGGGCTTGCCAGTATGTTAAGACTGGTCTGACTTGTGCAACAACGCCCTAATGCCTTGTGTCTAAGCCTAAATCATCCTTTGTTCTCCCCAAGAGTGCAGTTGGCATCTGGCCTTGTCATTACTTCACTGCTGTTTTTCCTCACTGCTACCAAAGAGCAGCGTCATGGCCACGGCAAAGTGCTCCCTCACCTACACGTTCCATCTGTCAGGAGATGCACATACTCCATTGAGCTCAGTAATTGGAGCCCTCCAAACACTTCCAGCGGTGATGGGAGCAGATCTGCATCCCACTGTTCCAGGAGACACAGCCAGTGTTAGAACCCAGCGACACAGATCCAGCCTTCATGGCAAAACACAGGAGGGTTTCTGCTACATAGAAATCATTTCATGGTCTTCCACCAAAGATTAAATTTCCTGGAACTCCTACTGTGGCCAGAACTGATCCTGCTCTAACATATAATCTGCTTCATCTACAGCCCATGAGTATTACTCCCACACTCCCCTGAAATCCATGACCTTTCCCAGCACTAGTCCAAGCCTTTATAATTAATGTCTTAATAAAATATGCTGCAAATCAGCTGCTGCATTATATGGTAAGATCAGGCACTTAACCTCATCAGAAGCACTACTGACAGATAAAAAGCAGGAATTTTACCCTCAACCTAATATAAGTCAAGTCATTCTTTCATACCAGTGCTTTTTCAGCTACTGGTTATGATTTTATAAGCAAATTTAGCTGAAAATGCCATTTTTTTTGATCCCTTGTACTTTAAAAGTATATTATGTCTGCAGTTCCCAGAGGCTTTTGAAAACTAAAATATCCCTTCTGCACACTGAGGCTGCTCATACTTCTTTTCACTGTGACAGGCTACTAAACATACAGGCAAAACCATCTTTCAGCAAGATTGAACACAACCATTCCCTGCAATAAATTTCCTCTTCGTTTTCCCAATGCCATACATCAGGATGACATATTAAAAAAATCACTTTTTTTCCCAGCAACATAAATCAAAAGAACATAAAAAATATTCTCTGAAATTTTGACATTATTTTCAGATGTAATTTCAGGCTTCCTGTTTTGAACATCTTCATTAGCGAATGTTTTCACAGCACTACGATTTGCAGTATCAATTTAAAGACTAAAATGGTTCTAATATTTTAGATCCTGACACAAAGCACAACATTTCACAACATTTCATAACAAGAGCTATGCTTCCCACATTAACAGACTCATATTTAAGTAGTCAGTTGCCACACTGCACTAATTATGTAAAGTCTCCGGATTATTCATTTTTATCTCAGCATTAGTCAAAATTAATGAACCAAACAATAATTATATTTTAAAATTCAGCATTAATGATGTGAAGCCTTAAAGCATCACTAAAACAACGCTCATACAGACTCTGGAAGAAACTTTTAAAAAGGGGTCTTTATTTTTGAGGAACCTGTTTTATTTCTTCTGTAGGGCCAGAGAAGTCACAAAAGTTCCCCAGTTAACCAAATTTCATCTATATTGGTATCATTTTACTGGATAAAACAAAGGTTTGCTCCTCTACACAGCCAATCTTTGACTACACTGCCATACTCACAGTCCAGCTCATCATTTAATTACACAGCTGATTTAACTGATTACAACAGGAAGAAAGGGAGGGTTTGTTTTTGTAATAGACGCCATTCCGCCAGTTAATAAGACTAAAGAGCTCCAAGCCAGCTCAGAACAACACCAAGGCTGACTGGAGGTGGCAGGAGCAGAACCTAGAGAGCCTGGCGGGGAAGGAGCAGCGGCTGCAGCTCCCGAACAGCGCTGCCCAAACCTCGCCAGCCCTTCCGTGAGACGGAAAAGGAAGCGTTTGCAAACAAGCAGCGGATGAGCAGCCACTGATAGCAGCAGCCTTTACTCACCAGCTGCACATGGACTGCCAGCCTCTGGTATTTCTGCCTTCTCCTGGAACGGACAGCATGGAGTGCTCAGGAACTGCTCCTTCCCCCTGAAAACCACCCTGAGCCCCTGTTCGCACTTGAGCCTGAGTGTCCTCTCTGGGCACAGCCTCAGCATGGGAGGACCTCAGGATTTATTTTCATAAGCTCAGCTTCACCTCAACACACACACACACAACAGGAAAATAAAATCTTAAATATTGCTAAAGCTCTGGCAGGATGAGAAAGCATTTCTTGCTTTACTCCAGCAAAAGCATGTTACTCTAGTTACTACAGGCTGCTGGACAGGCTGTTGGGATCCATTCCATGGAGTGTGGATCTCAGGCATCCCTCCATCTACCATCAGGACACTGAAGGAACCATCAGAAGTCACAGAGAAGCTGCGAGGCCCTTCTCTATTCAATTTCAACTATAATCTTAACACGGTTAAAGTGTTTCCACAAAAACAGAAATGCTGAATTACACACTACAGCTCTGCTCACCGTAGCTGAACAGCTTCCTTCAATGACTGTCTCTGAGCTATTCATCCTTGAGCAGATAAACATTTTAACTGCACTAATACCCTAAGTCAAATAGGATCCTCTGAGCGAATCCTATGAGGAGTCTGAATGGCCCCAAGAAGCTCCCATGACACTAAACCTTCTCTTGGTGACTAGGATAAGTTTCACTAAGTCCACAGAAAGACATCAAGGCAAATTTAGACACCTTGTAATATCAGTCATGTCTACACAGCACGGGGCTGCTGTGAAAAAACCTGAGTCATCAGCTCCTTCTAATATCTGTCACTCAATTAAAAACTAAAATGGCATTTGGGGACAAGGGAAAAATACTGAAATCCCCTGTGAACATTTGATATCATCTTAAGTGCCACCCGTGCACTAGATCCATGTTTTCTATGTTTGTAAAGAGGTTATAGGAAGGGCTGAAGGAGTAAAAGACAACCAGAGGAAGGGTAAACAAGTTTGTTGAACGGCAGCAGGAACCGGGGAAGTTTCTTCATCCTTGCTACGAGAAAAGGAAGTTGGTGATAGACAAGAAGGTTCTGTTGTTTTCAGTTTCACTGACTGAGGGCTGGTAAACAAAACAAAGTAAACAGCCACGCATTTCCCAAGCGAAGCAGGAATTAGGGTCTCCAAGGCTGTCCTGTGTCTGGGTCCCAGCCTGAGGCCAAGGGAAAACTCGGCACAGGGGCTGCAGTAAATCCCAAAGCCATACCCACCAAACCCCAATCCAGTTCCATTCGCACTGGTAATTTGCAATACCAAGTACTAATTTGTTTGCCTCCATCTAGTTTGCATCAGCTAAAACCCTTATCAATATAAAACAACTTCAGCGTTTGGTTAAAACAATCCAAAGGGAAAAAAAAAAAAAAAAAATCAATCCCTCAAACTTTGTGGCTGTATATCGACAGAACATTGTTCCAGTAACACAAGCCTTCTGCCTAAGTTATATCTACCACCTTTATTGCAATCAGCTCTTGCTAAATGTAACATCAAATTAGTTTTTAGATTTAATTGATCCCTACACCTCATGACAGCCTGGCATTTAAGCACAAAGTGAGATACCGGTACCACTGAGGTCAGGCACAAAGCTGGAGTAATACAGGACCACAAAACAAAAATGAAAAGGCATTTGTTTGAACAGTTGATTTTAAAAGATAACACAGGTTGATCAGAACGGAATGTTCCAAAGAGGTCATAAGTCTCCTTCAAGTATGAGATCACAGCGAGAGGCACCATTTGGCTCATTCTGAAAATGTTTCACAAATATTCGGCAGTCACTTAGGACAACAATTATTAATTTATTCTGCTGGTGCATGGAAACAATTACTTTAGTAATCAGTGCATTAACAGACGTATCACTAACACTTTCTTTTGACTGGTTGAGAGGAAGATAAACACTGAGGTGCCTCAGCAGCACAAACCCACTGTCAAGTTTTCAGTGCTACTTCTCTCAAAATCAGGACTTATATTTCAGTATTGATGCAAAATGAAGAGCTACAAACACACTACAAACACCTTAAGTTTTCTGTTGCAAGACAAACACGAGGTTAATTTTAGTCGAAGCCTGGTGCACAGACATCAAGCAAAAAATCCATTTATTTGTTAATGCTCAAGTCAATAATGCACTAAACCTACTAATGAAGATCCACTTTGTAACCACTACAGTCTGTTTAAAAAACAAAACAAAACAAAAACAATCAAAAGCAAACCACCCATAACCCAGAAAAATCTGACCACTTGTCACAGACTCTCATATCTCAACAGTAAACTACCTGAAATGGCTAAAAAGCAGTTTTGAATTCGGTACACAGAAAAGGTCTACTTCATCTAATGCAAACACTGTAGTACTTTGCCAATACCTATTCCAAGTTACAAGGATTAGCTCTAGGATAATACACAAATAAATCCTTTTACAGATTTCAGTCCAGCCTTATTAGGGCTGTTTCATTCAAAAAAGATCCCTCTCAAACTCTGCAAATTTCATATTTCTTACAGAACCAGAATCCACAGGAAGAGTCAAGGCTTGGTTGAGCTTGTGGAGCTGCATCTGGCAGGGAGCATCCTGTATCCTGGGAAAAGTGGACTCGCTGCAGAACCCTCCCCAAGGGCAGACAGGAGCTGTGCTCTCAATGAGGGAGTCAGGAACAGAAACGCCTGTGCTCGGTTAGGCCCCAGCTGAGACACAAACACGGACCCACCCAGCGTGTGCTCCGGGACTGCAGACAGGCAATTCGGGTGTTCAGCACCGGGGAGGGTTCCAGTTCTTATTGGTGCAGCCTGGACAGACCAGGAGTGACAGGGCTGGTTGGTTCCAGGCATCAACCAAACATCAGATCTCGACTCTTCAGCTTTGAGCTCTAAGTACAACCAGTAGCTGCTGATAGAGAACTTACAGGTCAAAGCTCTTGGTGTGCCTAAACTGCTTTTAAAACCTCCTTTTGACCTGGAGGTGTAGCCACAGTGTCAGACAGGAAACCTTCCCACCACGTACAACACTCACTCTGAAATTCATCGACTTCACATGAAAGTTCAGCAAGTTCAAGCCTGAAATTTTCCTCAGTGAAGATACCCAAAAGGACTTGCAAGGGAAAAACATCTTGGTTATGAACTGTGGTTCTCTCTTACCACCAAAGACATTCCTTCCCACTGAAATCCCAACTTTGCATTTCTGATGTAACTACAAACAAAGCCAACAAAGCATCTCCTTGAAACAAGGAACTATGATGCAGTAAAACCAAGGCCCCATCTCTGCAAAGGTATTCCCAGAAGGTCTGGCAATAGCATAGGAAATGAAGAGGATGAACATCATAAAATTTCCTTCAGTTACAGCACTTTGGAAGGATTAGGAGTTATTACTCCAGGGGCTTCAAACTTGATGAAAAGCCTTTCATCAACTCTTCCCTCTTCAGCAGTACAGTTGTCATCTGCCAACGCAGAAGTCTAAATGTGAGGGGAAAATACCAAATATTTCTCCTGTTTGAGTTTTCTGAAACCAGTTAATTTAACAACAAACATCTTGTTAGGACAGCAAGGTTTTGAGCGAATTCATAAACAACTCAGCCTTCCTTAAGGCCGGGGGAAGAAGCACAGATAATTTTCAACTTAAATTTATTTTACCATAATCCACACTGAAAACAACAGCTCTTGGGGTGTGTTAGTCATCCATGAAAACTTCCCTGTACTTAGTCTAGAAATTCTGCTCACTGTTTTTCACCTTCCCTACCTCACTTTCCTCCCTGGTGTATAAAAATCCAGGGGTGTAACCACTGAACACTATAAAATTACTCACACATACTCTTTATTTGCCACCACCCGCTGTTTGGGAAGAGCACGAAACCTAAAGCTTGACAACAGGAACCAACAGCTCCCATTATTGTGATAATGGGGGCTATAAACACGTAGGAAAAGAAAAGCTACAGAGAGTACTTTGTACCTGAGGCACAACAGGCTGTTCAATACCAGGGCAACATTCAGGCCACCTCAGACACATTACTGACAGGTTCCTCTGAACAGTGAGTCAGCTGCACGCCCCGGGGAAGTTCTCCCTCCACCAGAGCACTCTCACAGTCATTACTCTTCAGGTGCTGTTGAGCTGAGGTGGTGTTTCACTGAATCACCTCCAACACAGACTATGTCCCTTTTTTCAGATAAACACACAGGATTTTAAGCGAAAGCACAAGACAAATACACGGATTTGCGACTCAGCTGATCAGGCTTTACTGAATCAAAAATCTTTAGTGGGGATGTAACAAAGGGCTGCTGCTGTTTGATGGTCCAAATCTACTCGGGTGCTGTGGATGCAGGTGGGGCTGTAACACTCAGTCAGAACTCCAGGTACAGCCCAGGCTCAGCTCAGCCACTGCAACCTTTACCCTGACAGGGCAGTGACCTGGACAATTGTTCTCTGGTAACATCTCCTGACACTAGAAAAGCAGAACAGTGAGAATTTACAAGTCACACATAATGACAGGGCAAATGCAAACAATATGAAAAGAGGATACAGAAAGCTGGGGGGGGAGGGGAGGAGGTAAGGGGGAAGTGTGATGTTTTATTTAAGGAACGATATTTTAAGAGGATGATGTAAAAAACGTTCAGAATATAGTAAGCTGTCAAGTTAAAGCATGTAGGGGTCATCTCATCAGTAATGGTGAAGGGACTTCAAGCCAACAGACAGGGATTTTAAAACTATCGTCTATCATAGGTCTTTTAATGCACAAAACCACAAGTGAGAAACCCAAGTATTAAATTAAATAAATGAAAAAAATTATTGAGCTGCTCTAAGTTTTTACTGCCTTGCTGTAGAACTAATTCCATCAGATCTGAGTACCACCTTTCTCACTGCCTTGTACCCCATACATGAGATCAGCACTGTTTTCTATCCCTCTGGACACACAAACAATGCTGAAATGGAAAAAAAAATAATGAAAATGTCAAAAGTCTAAAGGCAAAACAGGGATGCAAAACAACTGCACATGCTTAGAAAGATGAAAAAGAAACAGAAGTTCCACAAGTTAGTGGGAATGGATCTAGTGAACTGTACCTTTCCAAATAACTAAAAACCCCAACCACCATAAACAGAGAAAAAACACAGTTATTGTCCAAAGCCCACACAACTGAGACTTGTGAAATAACTTATCAGCACGAAAGGAACATAAATAAGGTGACTCTAAATTAGCTTCATTTTAAAAACATGATAGCTGCCTTTTGGGTAGCTCCCAGTTAATCCCTAAGGATTCCAGACACACAGGGAACTGTCACATTTATAACCTATTGCAGTGGCCTGACTGCCAGATACAACTGTGTGGCCACTTCAGGGCAATCAAGGCAAAGTTCTCATTCTTAGGCCTCAGAAGGAACTATTTCTCAGAGAAACTGGAATGTCATTACTACCCCAGCACCAGGCAGTTCCCTGATAGATCATTTATCCGTCAGAATTTCAAGTGCAAGCTTCTAAGTTCATATAAATATGTCCCTTTCATGTGGGACTGCAGGATTTAGACCAAATTTTAATTGAAGGACTGCTCACATTTGTCTCAGAATGAAGAATTTTGTTTCCCAGTTGTGTTTCCCAGGTTGGGACACAAACCCATCTGTAGTTGTTTTAATTGTGGAGAAAAAAAAAAAAAGGTCATTCAAAATAGTAAAAGAACTGAAATAGTTTTCATGTTACAGCAGTTTTGTAATATCTTTCTATTAAATTATTCCCAAATGTGAATCTGTAAGTTTAGTGGTGTTTTTTTTTTTTAGTTTTTAATTGGAAACAACTGTTTTCCTGCTAACCAGAAATCTATGAACTCAACTGATGAAAGCTGCATGACAGATAAAAAGCAGGCAAAAAATAGGTTGGAGATGAGAAATACAAAATGATGCAGAAAAGTTGTTTTAAATTAAAAAATAATCAGAAATTGCCTAGAAAGGCAGCTCAGTTAAATAAACAAAGCTCAAACCAAACCACTGTTAAGTAACAATTCTGCAGCAACAGGAATCATTCAGATACATCAAATAAATGTTGTGTCCCCTGCAACCACCTCACAGTTAAGTGTGTTCTCATTAACCCTAATTCAATTATCTTTTCTCCAAGCTTCTCCTGTCATGCCATTTCTGTAGATAGGATGCAAGAGAGATGTGCTGAGGTTTCCTAACGATAGCAATGACTTGAGCAGTTTTAACACTTACCATCTAAAATTGCCCCAAAAATCCACTGTCATACCAATAAATAATGTTTCAAAACCAATTAATAAACATTATGTTAATAACATTATTAAATGTTTAATTTGTTTTTAGCACAGATTTTATCCAGTAGTATATTAAGAGAGTGTAAAGGAAAATGTAGGAGGACATCCCTCAGACACCCAGTCCTGGATTTACTGCTCTTTGTCTCCAGCTCTGCTGGAAGTTGCTGCTGTGGGCAGGGCTGGTAAACAGGACCATGTGAGTGCCCTGCAAACCCCCACGGGAAAAGGCAAAGTGCTGAATTCACTCCCACAGCCATCACAACATCCCCAGCAGTTTAGGGAAACTTGGACTGGGGAGAACCCCCAGGAACACAGGCCTGCAAAGTTTATCTCTGTCCACATCCTCAGCTTTGCTGTAGTGGGTTGATCCTTATCCAGGTACCAGGTGCCCACCAAGCTGCTCTCACTCCTCCTCCTCAATAGGACAGAGGGAAAAGGAAAAGCTCATGGATCAGGATAAGACAGGGAGGTCACTTACCAATCACCCTCATGAGCAAAACAGACTTGGCTTGGGGAAATTAATGTATTGGCAGCTAAAAATAGCATAGGATGGGGAGAAACACAGCATTCCAGGAGCTTCCCGGGCTCAACTTCATTCCTTTGATCCCAATCCTTCCATGTTCTCCCCACGCTTGCACAGGGGGATGGGGAATGGGACTTGCAGTCAGTCCACAGCAGTTGGTCTTTGCCGCTCCTTCCTCCTCACACTCTTCCCCTGCTCCAGCATGAGGTCCCTCCCACAGGACAAAGTCCTTCACAGACTGTTCCAGTGTGGGCCCTTCCCACCAGCTGCTGTTCCTGCCAGGAAACCTGCTCCTGTGTGGGCTCCTCTCCAGGGACCAGGAGCTGCTCCAGCATGGGCTCTCCACGGGCTGCAGGATGTGTCCCTTCAGGGCACATCCATCTGCTCAGTGTGGGGGACTCCACAGGCTCCAGGTGGATCTCTGCTCCCTCCTTGTGCTGCAGGTCTTATCCAAAGGCTGCCAAAGAATCTCTGCTCTGGGGCCTGGAGCAGCTCCTCCTCCTCCTCCACTGACCCTCGGGTCTGCACAGTTGATTCCCATACATTTTTCTCATTCTCCTCTCTCACAACTGCTGCACTGTGGTTTTTATCCTTGCTTAAATATCTTCACTGATGAGCTCAGCTTTGGCCAAGAATGGGTCTGTTTTGGAGCAAGCTGGATCTGGCTGTGTCCAACACAGGGGACAGCCCCTGGTCCCTTCAAACACAGGCCACCTCTGCAGCCCTGCCTACCAAAACCTTACCATGGAAGCCCAATACAGGGGCCATACAGAAACCTTCCCATTAATTTTGCATTTAATCTCGAGAGGCAGAGTATATACCAAGCCAGGTCTTAAATGTCAGTCTGCAATACATTCATGCACAATCTCTTGATTCCCTTTCTGCCCCTGAAATATCAGCCCTACCAGAAATTCCATTTATTCCCAAGGAAAGCCTCATTAAGATATTCTATCCAATGTCAAGCTCACAAATCTGGGGTAAAAGACTGCTGAAGTTACATACAATTCTCTAAACAGCATTTTAGTCTAAATTGGAAGAGCACTCTGGAGCAAAGCTCCAGATCATCTCTATTTTGTTCTCCAGTTTGTGCTGGGAAGTGACTTGGAAGAATGCAAAACTGGAATCCTTCCAGGTTCAACTATCTGCGAGACACACTCCTACCTCCAAGTTATGTTGTGCCCAAAGACTAAGGCTGAGGTTTGAGCTAGACCTGGAAAAACTGCCAGAACACAGAGGGATGTTGGAGATCCAGCTTTCCTCTCTCCATCTCTCCTCCAGTGCCACACTCCTGGCCCCTGCTCTGTGAAATGCACAGCCTGGGCCCCAGTGAAGTTGTCCTTTGATTTGTGTTAAATGTATTTGCTCATTCTTCCCTTCAGAGCTTATCTGCACTATTTATAGAATGGCTTTACATTCTTATTAGTTACCAGACAATGATTTTTAATACATGTTCCATCACTGCAAATAGTCTTCTGTGAAGCTTTACACATTATGTAAAGCAGGCAATTATCACTGCACAGATTAGAAGGTCATTCCAGCGCCTATAAACTAAATAGTAATGGGAATTGGAGTCTGTGTAGCTTATTTTCTCTTTCATCTACAGATTTGGCAAGCTCCAGAGTAGCACTCATCCCACATATTCTAAAACCTAGGGTACTAATTCACAGCTGAAAATTGACAAAACATTTCTGTTGATCTGTGTGTCTCTGACTTGTGCAGTGTGTGCTCCACACCACAGCCTGAACACAACACTTTCTTTTACCCAGTGATGTGACACAGTGACTTCAAGACTCGATGCAGCTGCAGCATAGATGGGGAAATTTTGCAAAACATGTTTAAGTCCTTTCAGTGTACAGCTGTCATCAGAAAAAGGAAAGGATTAGTCAGGTTTTTTCTTTATAGGAGGAGAAAAATTAGGACACAGAGCAACGGTGCAGCCATTTATCCACCACACAGCAAAGTGCAACGCCTGAGATCAGCAGTACAGAGAACACTGGGGAGCCCTGGAAGCATCCCAGAAACACCCAGCACTTGAAAATGATGAAGAATTGTTCCACTAATCCAAACAACGTGACTTTAAATGAAACAGAAAATATTTCTCTAGCAAAGATCACAGCATATGCAAGTTTCTGAAGTCCCTTCATTAGCACAAACAGTATTTCCTTTTCTATCAGCAAGAGGAAGTCTCAGATCAAGGCAACTTCTCACATTCCAGTTGAGACCTGTGAACTGCACTATAACCATGTCCTTCAGACTATTGCTATTTCTCACTCAAAAATGAGGTTTAGCAACAAATGCTATGCTTCCATTCTAACTGTGACAGGAATCAGTGAACCAAAATTATTAAAATTAAAATTTTGAGGGATCTATTTCTGAAAAACAAGCCTGAAATTTAGCCTTAACCTCTGCAAGATACTCCTGGCTCATGGGAGATTAAAAACGGCTTGTAGAGTACCTTCAGTCAAGATATTCTGGGGGGGAAAGACTACCACAGTGTAAACCAGCAGATATGGTGAAACCTGCCTATTCACACTTGTATTCCCCTCCAAACGCTTTCACATTCATTTTGCCTGGTATATTAGCTAAATCTCAAAAGACAAGTGTCTCATCTAAAAACAAGGAAAAGAAAAAACAACCACCTTCCCCTTCAGTTTCCAAGGAATAAAAATATTTGCCAGTCAATAAATGCAGAAAGTTTTGTGCAAACTGATTTACCCACAGCTCACAGGCCTGTGCCACTTGCTTCTGGAAAAACAAAGGGCAGGAAGGTTCCATTTGAACATTCCATGGTCAGAACTGGTACCTGCCTTGGTGCAAGGAGAGGAAGGTACAGCCATCACTTACATCACTACAACAGGAACGCTGAGAAAAAGACATTTAAGTTTTAGACTCTTAAATAGAAACCTATTTTTCAATGATGAATTAAACCAAAAGGAAATTCAGAGTTTTCTCTTCATTCCAGTCACACTTACACTTCATTAATATCTGCATTACACTGTAATAGTCCCAAAAAGGCCACTGATGTGCCATAGGAATGGAGCATCTGGATGGTGACAACGTGCTGAAAGCACAACAGGGCCATACAAAAAATTACTGTTTGCAAAAAACCCAACCCAAACAAACAACAAAACCAACCACCACACACACAGAGGGAAGGGAGGGACAACCATCAACCACCACACACGACTTTAACTGCCCAAGGACACGGGGCTGAGTCAGCTGTGTGAATCAAGATGATACCTGGCTTTAAAACCCCCAAAAGCCTTCACAGGAGCTGAGGCCACTCAGCCCAGACTCATGTTATAGCACAGCCCACATGCACACACGGAGCCCTCGTGGCTGGCAGGTTCCAAGATTTCTGTCCCCCTCATCACCACAGCCCTGACACTGGTTTGGGGCTCTTCTCCCCGAGAGAAGTGTCTGCAGTCAAGCATGTGCACATCTATTTCCTTTTATTTGTTTGAGTGTGTTGCCATGTAATAATGCTACAGAAAACAGCAGTAGGGGAAAAAAAAACACCTGTATCACCTGGGACATGATACAGAAGGTAGTAGGATTTGTTCCTTGAGGAAATCATTCCCACCAAGGACCTGCCCCCTCCAGGTACAGCTAAAAATGCTTTGTTAGCTGCTTTATTAGCACAGAGACAGCAGCAGTCTCGGGCATCTGTGTACTTATTTTCTCATTTCCACCAAGAATTTAATTAACTGACATGAATTAAGTTTTCTGTTTGATCTGGAGTTCACTTCAAATTAACATTTTTATGGATAGTTTAATACTAATGCTGACAGATAATTTCCTTTAGAAGAAACTGCCTGGACCTACAACCAGAAGGACGAAACAGGGGAATCTAATCTACCGAGAAACCAATATTTTTATTTGCTGTTAGACAAGATTAGCCAAAAAACTTGGCTGTGTTAGCTGATTGGAAAAGTCTGGGTGTTTCCTTCCAAGCTATACCAAAAGATCTAGAAGCTCAATAGGACAAAAATGCTTGGAGAAGCCAGCTAAGATATGCAGGGAAGTTGTGAAATGCCAATATATACCAAAGCACTGTCTAAGCCACCCAAGTGCTGTAATTATCTGTTGTAGAATATGTCCAGCTGGGACCCTGTCACTTGGAAATATTCACCACATTTTAAATGCATTGAAAAAAAACAGACAAACTTATTAGCATATATCTCCACAACTGTTGCTTAATCCTATCCACTGCAATTTAACAAGCAAAACCATCACCTTTTCAAGCTGTAATAAATAAATTCTGTACAAGCTTCCCAACTTCACAACCAAAACACGGAGACTAGCATTCAAATTTAACATTAAATTCCAAGTTCATAAGTATGAGGATAAAATACCAGAAACTTCACAATTTAAGGCATGAAAAAAATCAGACAATCCCTCATTCCTTAAATGTGCACATCTCAAAGGCACAAGCTTTTCTTCAATATAAGAATATACTTTATTGTGTCAGATAACATCAACATTGCACTTTGAGGGTCAACAAGAAGAAGAAAGTTGTACATGAGGGAAAATGGCATATGCACAATTGCCATCTCACCAAAATCTAAGTCAGAAAAATATGTGCACCTGAATCACAAAAATGCAAGGCACAGAATGAGGTTTGTTTTTCTTGGTCCTTCAGACAGAGCTTCTTGGCCTTTCCCCAAAAGTCTCCAAACTAAAACTATGATGTCTGGGCTGTCATCTGGCTAATTCACACAGGGATAGAAGTACAAGAGCTGCTACAGAAGGAAAGGCACAGGACACACATCCTTTTGCCACGTTCAGGTCTGGCTCTGTTGCGAACACAGTGGGCAATCCCACCTTCTCAAATGTTCAGCAAAAACTTGAATTAATCCCTAACTGTCCTCTTCTTTCAAGGAACCCAATAAAGTCACCTTGCTTCCATCCAGCTGCCAGGTTCCTCCTGCTGTGCTGAAACCAGGCCAGGGTTTGCAGATCACTTTTACTTGACATTTGACTGTCCTTGCATGGACTAAAAAAAACTACAGTGGGTGTTTAAAGAAAAAAAAAAAAAAAAAACAACACAAAAAATCCCACACCACACACAGCAAGTCAGATCAGCTTCATGGATGCAGACACAGCTGAGCAGATTTATACCAAAATGAAGTTCTGTCCCATATAGCAGAAACTTCACTGTGAACCTGTTGTGCTTTTCCCTGCACAGTTCCTTACTCTTCCTTCTCTTTCAAAACTACTTTTATAGGAATATTTTATGTTAAGCTCCCACATTTCCCAAGTAAGAAAGCTAAAATTGTATTCCAGGATTATTGAGAATATTACAGTTGACTGGTCACACATTCCCAAAAAAACCTAAGACTTATTGGAATAACAGATCACCGTATGAAACTGGAGATGAGTTGCCTTTGCTGTGCTCACCTGCTTGTAACTGGCTCAATTCAGGTGACAAACACTGCTGCATAAAAAGAGAACATGCAGTACTTAATTTTCCTGTAGTTCCCTTATACCTAAATGAACTCAAGCTGTCTGTATTAATTTTGTTATGCCACAGATCAATTCCCAAGATACAACATCCACGTACTCTGTTAAATGATGCCACCTACCTAATAACCAAATAAACAGGCACTTAAGTAAGTCATTAACAGCTACATATGGCAAAGCAGCACCACGACCTTTCCTAATCACTGCAGCTGCCATCACACAAATGAGAAAAATAAAATCTCGCAGAAAGTAAAAAAGGCAATAAAATGTCAGCATAAAAAATTCAACAGAAAGGGCACAATGTGTGTATACCCCATGAGAGGTATTGATACTTAAAGGGAGAGAGAGCAAATGCCAGCCACGGAAATAGGAGTATTTTAGGTAAAAATACTACCCTCTGTGTCCAGTTGAACAATGATCCAACTCTGTTACTACTTGCTCCTGTCTGCATCATCCTGAGGTGAATTCCTCACACTCCTGCAGAAGGATGTCCCAGCAGCATCAGCACCACTGAAGGGAAGTTGTCCCCATGGAATCAGTCACATCCTACTGCTGGCTCCTCCTTGGAGCTGACATAAACCTTTGTGGATCTGCATCAGCAACTGGATTAGCTCATCAGGATTCTGGGAACTCAACAAGAACCAGCAGTACAGCTTCCCAACCCACATCACTATATGGCTACACAAAGGCTTGGGAAGCTCTGTGGGGATTTGGACTGGGATGAGGAGACAGAGTGAGCAGCAGAACAAGGCAGGAAGGGTCATTTCTGCTGGCATTAATTATTTGTGAAAACACAGCTGAAACTTTAATACAAATGTCAGAAGAACCTGTTGAAACACGGTTAAATTCTGTCCCACTGGTAAAAACTGAGCCATGGTAAATAATGACCTGAAGCTGCACATGTACTGAGGAGCTGCAGAATACAATGCATGACCTTGCCTGCTGTGAGCAGGATTTCATATTAAATGGGGAAAAAACCCAACCTCCCTGCTTGCAGCTCACTGAAGAACTTGTTAATTTTTATTAACTTGGCTCCTCAGTTCAGGCTACCTTTAAGAAAAGTAATTTGAGGACAGGTCTAGGAAAGCCTTCTAATCCAGCTTTTATCAGTTAAAACACTCCACCTGGATTATAACAGTATTATATGAAGAAATGAAAAAGAAAATTCAGGTAACCCTGGAACCTCCCATGAAAGGCAAAGTCTCAGCCACCTGTACAAAGATCTTGTAACAAACAGAAATATTAAGAGACTGAAAAGAGTTTCTGACATCTGCCTCAAGAGAAAGCATTTGAGTTGATTCTACCTTTCCTCTGCTATCACCATAGGGAATGAGAAAATGCCAAGGCTGGTATTGATGTGGGGCCTTTATTTTATTTCCTCCATCTTGCAATTAATCAACTTAGTCCATGCCAAAAGAAATAAGCCAAAAAAGACTGTCCATTTCTTGGCAAGTCTAAGTCCAGAACACAAAGTTCCACCACAGTGAATCCAGGCAGTAACTTCCCAAGTGGGAACTGCATCAGCAACTGGATTTGTTAATCGAGATTATCTGTTGCTGGAGAGTTAAAACCTGGTTATCCTTGGCTGGCCCAACCTTCACACACCTCGTAGGCCCAAATACTGCAGTCACCAAACATTTGCCTCCTCTTGCAATCCATAAAAAGAAATCCCAACCCAAAGTTTTCTCCACAGGCATCTTTCTCTCACATTGAAACGCTGCATCCCTTTTTAATTCTGGCATTT
Source organism: Lophotriccus pileatus (assembly GCA_035583135.1). Lineage (NCBI taxonomy): Eukaryota > Metazoa > Chordata > Aves > Passeriformes > Tyrannidae > Lophotriccus > Lophotriccus pileatus. The sequence goes on from JAWWES010000041.1 coordinate 4,800,571, forward strand.
CAATTTAGTTGTCCCATCTGGTAGAAGTATTTTAATACAACATTTTAATACAACATATCCTAACATCAAGGTGATGTTGCCAATTAAGTTTTGCTGTGACCATCTGTAAGAGGGAGGAGGGAGGAAAGAAGTAAACATGAGTGTTTCTTTATTAATTTTAAACAACTTGGATTTCAACCAAGATTTTAGGGATGTGAAAAAGAAAATAAATAATAGATTTATATTCTACATGGACTTCTCTAGGAGAAGTAATATTTGAACTATTTTTTAAAATTCAGAAAGGTTTCTGCTCCCATAGAATGTCTGGCTTTGAATTAGAATGCTTATCAAGAGAATTTTATACTGGCATGAGTTAGAATTTTACCCAAAGAAGACAGACTTGCAATTTCATAATTCATTAAAAGAAATTCAAGTATTATGAAATAAAATAATGGCAACCTCTTCAAAGTTTCTTTACCACTTCATGTTCACCTTCAGCCTTAGAGCATGTAAAGTGTTACCCCTTTGACAATAATTGGACTAGAGGCATTTTTAAAACTGACCTGGTATTATCTAAATATGGGAAGGGTCTGGGCTTTCCTAAAAACAAAACCCGTAAAAAGCAGACCAAAAACTCTACACTCTCAGCTTCACTGCAATTGGAAGGCTATGGAACACAGTTATAGGACCCTTTCTCCTTAAAAAAGTTCAAACAACTCAATTTTTAAACAAGCACACACTGAAAAAAACAGGATAGAAAAGTGAGACATTCTAAACCAAAACTTACTGTTTAGCTCCCTGCACATGTGTCACTAAAGAAGACCCCGAGGGCACCAAAGGATTTTCTGCTGTCAGCCTCAACATCCAAAGAGTGAAGACAAGACCAGCCCACAGGACTTGCACTGGGAGATGAGGTGGATACTCATGCTCAAACTGCCTCACTCTTTGCCGGATTTAGTCTTGTAAACCACCTATTTATCACCCTCTTATGATACAGAAAATTAAATTTAATTTAACTGGTGGCAGAGGTCATGGCCACAATGAAAACAAACTCTGGCCTGTATAAAGCAAAATTAGACTTGGCAAGTCTGGCAGGCTGTTCCATTATCCCATTAAATCCACATTTCAATCCATGAAATGTTAGTAATGGAGTTCTTTTAAACTGCATTTCTCAGGAATTTCTTCTGCAGGGATTGAATTTTCTTCTCCATAACAGCCCTTCTTACCACAGACCTTATAACAAGCTTCTGGTGTTGAGTGATGGATGTTATTCACCGTGTTTCTAGGTCTCAGTCTGGAAATAAACCTCGGGAAAACTGGAGGCCAGAGGAATTCTTTCCCCCACAACCTTATATACTATTTATAAAAACAGTTATATGCTTAGGACATTCAGTCTTAAAGAAGAAGTTTTAACCTTGGTACTGCATATTAAACATGCAATCAATACACTGTGTTCCTTTGCAACATCTGTCTCCCAGTAAATTGATAAACACTTTTTAAAGGGGACACAGAGGATGCAGCTGAGGGGTGGGAGTTTAAACTTCACTGGTCACTAACTCCAGTTTGAAAGCACACTGGGAAACACTCCACACACCATCCTCCGTGTCTCAATGGATTCACCTGCATTCACAGTGGGCTTCCCAGCAACTCTTCCTCTACAAACACATTTTTCCATTTACTGAAAACAATGAGAATGAGTCACTTCTGCAGAATACAGCCCTCCACGTACACCAGATGCCTGATCTTGCATGCTGTGACGCAAAAAAAATAATGCCTACTCAAATTACAGTATTCATCACATGAGTCTGTCAGCATTTTGCATCTTTTGTAAATGTTTTCTTTAGAGTGTTAGAATTTTTTTTAATCTTTAATTTTTTTAAAAGATCTTAATATTGCTTGTCAAAATGCACTACCCAGTCCTGTAAGAGCTGGCATCTAATTAGCTCAGATAGTAGCAGCTTGAGAATACCGCCCAAACAATGACCCAAAATTAATGTCTTTTAACAAGGGAGTAAAACAAATGGAGAGGAAAAAAAAACTCAGAGCTTTAGAACTGAGAAAACAAGCATTTCCTCGTGTTTTCCAAGGCTTTCCCTTCAAATTCTACTGCATCTGTTCCTGTAAATAACACAACAAATAAAAAATACTCATCTTTTCAACCCAGTTCTTACAGAACTCCTACAGAAATGCTTCTGACTGGGGAGCTACACACGGAACAGACAAGCAGAGCTCCTGCCCCTCCGTTCCTCTCTGGAACCAGTGGAGTGGAAGCACAAATCAAAAGCTGAACAGTGAACAGCACTGAAGTGGAGAAGGAAATTATACAACTGTTGGGGGGGGGACATTCAACCAATCACTGCAAAATCTAAGGAAGTAATTAGGAAGTTTGCCCCTTTTTTCCTCCAGAATAAGAGGGTAACAGCTGAGCCCAGTTCCACCTTTTGTCTCCTTACAGAGGTGTTTCATTAACTGACTCCTTAAAATTAGAGGAGCGTGATGTTATTAGAGGAGTGATTTAAAATAAAGGTACTTGCCTTTAGCCAGCCATTACATGTAAGGGCAGAACAGAACAGTGATACAGTAACAGGCAGACTCAGATTCTGTAGATCCTAAATTATTCATGACCTATTCAGTACAAAATAAAGTGGCCCTAGAAAATTAATTTTAGTAAGAAAGGAATGAAATTTTTAAGACATCTCCACGAATTATTTAGTCCCTCTACACACCATATATTCAGCAGTTGCAAATAATTAAGATGTAAAAGTACAGAAGAAAGAAGAGTTTAATCAGTTCCTAATTAGATAAGTGTGCCAGATACCACAAAGGATGGCACTACTTCAGCAAAGTAAAAACAGTGTTCAACACACTGAAGTAAACAAGAACAGCATTTAATATCGATTAATTTCAAGCAGTAATGAGTATTTCAAGTAATGTTTTGTACACTTGCAGGAGGCATTTCAGATTTTGAAATTAGTTGTAGTCTAGCAATAATCTAATTGTAAAACCTAACCAGCAGTGCAGCTGTGTCCTTCCAGTCTCTCATTTCCATAAGCACTAAAGAAGCCTATTTTTGCTCTTATTCTCATTTAGAGCATTAAGACTCTAAAAACTGTTCTGATGGGATTACTCGGGGAATACAGTTGCTATTTTCACAACCTGAGCTCTCCAGACAACAGAAATGTTTTTACCACCAAAGAAAAAAAGAAAGAAAAAAATAAGGAAAAGATCTTTAGAAACTAGAGCAGCAGTCACAGATGCTGACAAACTCAATCTTCAGCATAACAAACGTCACCGGGATTCTCTTTGGGAAAGCTGCAGTTGCGGGAACGATAATCATTAGGCTTAATATAGTTCTAAGTCAAATTATGGCAGCTGTACATGCCACAACAGAGAGCATTTTTAAGTACAAAGTAGGCAGTTAATTTAACTACAACCAAACTCCAGAATATTTCTGATTTACAGCAGATTGCTCAGAGCACTGAATACATCCCAATGCTGCTCTTACCTTTCTTAGCAGCATCTGTTCTCCGTCTTGCTGGCGACACCAGATCCTTTACAATCTGTAGCACTTGAATCATTGCTCGTCAGCAAGATCAAAGGGACTGGGTGCTCCTCTAGAATTCCAACAGGTTTCATTCCTAGACCTGGTTACATGGCTGTCCTCAGTATGCTCAAGCAAAACTGATGCAGGAACAACTCATCCACCTTCACAGGAAGATTTCTGCCTGACGACTCTACAGGCTGGGGTGATGGATTTAAAGTGACTTCAGCACAAGGAGGCAAGAAACTGCCAGCAGTCCTGAACGTGTTTCCACAGAGCATTTTAAAATGACTTACCACAGAGAACACATAGTGATGCCTCTAAATAAAGTTTTAAGTAATAAAGTAATTACGCCACAAAGTAGCTAAATTTAAAAAAACCCACTTCCAGTGACTGCTGACAGATGCAGCTCCCCTGGGCTCAGTAAGTAAGAAGTGGCTGCATCCTCCTTTCAAGTCTGTCTCAATTCATGAAATTCCACGTAATGCTCAAAGAAAGACTCCGGTGCAGCGCAGAGCCAACGTCAGACCCACCAACAGGACTAAAATTAAATCCAGCCTGCAAAAACTCCACCAGGCACAAGCTCCTGCTGGAAACAGGCACTGGGTTCCTTCTCTCCCCCCTCAAACACAAACCTCTGACACCCCTGTACGTGACAGGAATTCTCGCACACCGGGAGGCTGGAAATCCTGGGAGTATTTCACGCATTCTCTCTCCCACCACCAGAGGCCCAGAGAACTATTCCAGCAGAGCCATTGTGATTACTTTTGTCAGGTAATTTCAGGCAGACAGATTGCAGTATGTGCCCCCCCCAACATTTTTAATGCCATCTGGAAAATGTGCAAAGGCCCTTCAGAAGTGCCTTTTGTCAAAACCTCTGCAGAGATACAAAAAAAAAAAACCCACCACATTAAGAATCATCTTTTATGTGAGCATCTTAAATAACTGTCAGCCTTGAAGGGGCTCTGTGAACACTCTGGAAAACCAAATTCCTACACAGCACTGTGAGGCCTTGCACACACACACAGAGATAGATGTAGGAAGCCAGCTACATGTTCTGAAAACCATAACACTAAAACAAACCACAGGCCACATTCTCTGGCCTTTAGACCTTCTGTTCCCATTGCTTAAGTGTGAGATGGGGAGTGGGGGGGGGGGAGAGGTCACCCTCTTTCCATTCCCAGCTGCTCATCACAAGCATTTCAGATTTTATATTTGCTGGCATATTTATCCACGTCCATGTCAGTCCCTTGAAACCCAGAGCAGAGGCACAACAAACCACTTGTGTTGTGTCATTCTCATTTACAGCCTGCCCCTTAGTCCATCTCTGCCAGAAGTAAGAGTAACCCAAAGTTCTGTCGTGTTTGGTTTGGCAGTATAAAGACAAGTAAAGTCCTTCTCTCTGTCCAGTTTCTTCTCCCACCCTGCAAACATTTAAGTATCCTCCCAACAGGAAGCTTGTAGACATACTGTGCAACTGCAGCTTGTCCTTCCTGAAAAAGGATTCTTCACAGCAAAGGAACAGAACTCTCAACTCTCTGTATGAATAATTGCTAAGTCCTGGACCTAAACTCAAATTCCAGGTTTAAGACAAATGAGTCTATACATAGAGAGGCACAGAGAAGACTACTACAAACAGAACTTTCTAAAACAACTATATAATTTGAAAACATTTAAATAAGATGTAGAATGCAGAGTTGTGGGATAAAGTTTACCTGGAGGGCCGTTACTTAATAATCCAGTGCTCAAAACTGCTGCTGTAAAAACTGTTCCACAACTATCTTGCCATGATGTGTTTGTTCTTTAGTTAGTTGGGTAACCTGTTGCCAAGTCAAAGATATAATCCCAAAGGAACAGCATTACTTGCAGCTGTATTACATTGAAAATTTCCTGTGAAAAACTGGCTTTTAGGTTTATGGATCACAGAACACAGCTACCTTTACAGAACTACTAAACTTTTGGTGGTCTTTATATAAACATTATGGATAGAAGGAAGATTGAATAAAATCTTCAGTAACAACATCCACTTGGCCTTCCAAAGCCAGAGCGTACCTTGAAGGTCCTAGAACTGATCTTTAACTGAACTTGATTATCTCATTTCTACAGCAACGTTCTCAAGTGCTGGAACAAGGAGAGGATGGGCACTTCATACCTGTTCCCTTTTCTTCCAAACTATCCCTTGCCCTGCTGGTAACAAAGATGATTGACTGAAAAAGCACTCAGATGATTTACAGGTCCAGTGGACTGTGATGAAAACAAAACCAGTACCTACTAAAGTTTGCAGAATAGCCACTGGAAAGGCTTCCATCCCTCTAATCACCAGGATCTCTCCCTCCACCAATGGCAGAGGGATTTTAAACAGCTGAAGCTGCTCTGAGCTTTTAAGGAGAGACACACAAAGAACTTCAGGACTAGAAATCATTTTCACACACCCCTACCCTCCTGAACATGAAATCACCTCCTAAATTGGTATGTACTCTTTTCTTTGTTCTAACAATTGGCACGTAGAAAGAAACAAACAACAACAAACAAACAAAAAAAACAACAAACAAAGCCTTAAAATTAATTTAGGACAATGTAAAGCACTTTACTAAACATTCTGTGTGAAACAGAGAGAAAATGGTGCAATTCTGACCCAGGCATATAAATAAATAACATACTTAAATCACTCAAACTTTGAGGAATCACACAGCAAGCTTTGTGGCTGCTGTTGGTATTTCCCCAGATCAATTTATACACTGAGACAGTAACATTAAACCTGCTTTAGAACAGTGGCGATACCAAAAAGACTCTGAGAAAGAAAATGCACTAACTAATTAAATCATGTAATTTCATCTGTTACTCATGAGTCATAACATGGTTATAGTTCACTGTTATCTGAGTGATACTGAACCAACTGATACTTCCACACAATCTGCCACTACAAGTGCCACCTCTCCGACCACATCCTGACAAGACACCCAGTGGGCAGGGATAGACACACCCCCTGAAGTTCTCCGCAGTGCTGACACAAACAAACAAGGTGAACCACAAAGAAACCGTGTCATGGATTCAGTGGAACAACTTCAGCAGGTTCTGTTAGAGGAGAAAAGCAGTGTTACATATTCAGTGCACACGACAGATTGCTGAGAAGCATTTTTCATCTTCGACACCGAGCTTGCTCAGCAATATGTGCCTGATGATGGTCTTGGATTTTGCTTTTCTTCCTTAAGTTCAAAATTGCAGGGAATACAGAAATCATACATGTTATCAACCCAAAGAAATACATGGGTATGAGAAGGGGCAGTTAACCAGGATGGGATTTTATGGATCACCCTGATCTCTCCTAACCATAATAAAAAAAAATGACCTGCATCCTGATGAGCCAACTATCACAATTAAAAATGCTTCCATTAACATAATTATAATTAATTGATCTTTGGAAGCAGTTCTTTTTTGTGACACATATTGCCAGGAGGTAACATATTTACAGCACAGAAGATGGTGCCCATTGAGTATTTGTCAGATGACACTGGGGGTGGAGGAGATCAAAATTTAAGTTTGAAAAAGACTTGGTATTTTCCTCTTTCCCTCTCTTGTTCTAATCTGTAATGTTTATATATTCATGGCATTCTGTCTAGGCTATTAAAAAGCCATCAAGAACCCTGAGGGTATTCCCAGGCAGCATTGCAGCTTCCCAAAATCCTCCTGCTTGTGTGCCCTCATTTACAGAAAGAAAGATGTACAAGCTACTAATAGAGAAAAACCCAACCCACTGCAATGACTTGAGGGCTTCCATTCACAGGGACAACGGCCCTGCACACATCTGAGCTGAGGTGCAAAGTCACTGCCACCGTTCTTTTTCCATCTCACATCAACATCAACTGTCCGGAATTCGGATACTCTGAACACAGATTCCTCCTCACATCTCTGCAGGAACCTGTGCAGCTTCAGCTTCATCATCCTCCCCTGTACTCCCCAGAGCCAGAATTGTGTCCTTTTCCCCACTTGCTGGACTCCAAACACAGTTAAGATACCAGGCTTTCAGGCCTGACACTCATGGGAATGGAGAACCCAGGACAAATTGGCCAGGAAAGTAACCCCAATCCAGTCCTGCTGCCACCTGTTTCAATGGAAGTGGGATCAAGCCTTAAATTCTCTAGAAATCAGGTAAATACACAAAACACTCCTCCTGCTCCCTCTAGTTCTGCAATAGAGCAAAGTCTGACATTAGGGGCAGAAGGGGATTTACAAGAGCAGGGTCTGTTTGCTCTTCGGACCCTCCTTTCCTTGCTGCAAAGCCCAGACGGTGTTTTGGCAGATTACAAAGTCAGCAGGCCCATCCCTGACAGGGGCTATAAAAACTCCAGTGCCACCAAGAGCCAGGGAAGCTGCTCCTAACCACCCATTGGAATGTTTGCTCTGAGAGCAGCAGTTTCAGCAACCACACGTGGCACAACTGCTTCACCCTCCCTCCCATCTCAGCAAAGAGGCTCAGGAAATGAAGATTTTTCTCATCAGGAACAACTATTTCATATGCAGGATAAAAGTTTTCAAGGATAGATTAAAGGATTAAGGAAACACAAGTAAGGCACATTAGCTGGGAGAAGATTAAGTATCAAATAGGAGGAAGAGCATATTATAAGAACATTTGCATAGTGTCTTCACAGTAAAACCCGCTTATTTCTTGCAAAAAATAACAAATTCAGATAAAGTCTACCTGGCAGCTAAGTTCTGGCAACACCTTAACTATCCACAGCCAGATTTTGGTTTATAATACCCCTCTCTGACTTTTCCTGTCAGAACTGGTCTTCAAACTGTTATCTCAAAAGGATTAGGCATCGAGTTTTAGAGACAGGCACTATATCATAATACAGATTATTACTAAAGCAGATACAAATTAGGTTATCTATTCCTTCTCACAAACATTTTAAATTAATTTTCCAATCTATGAACTGAAGCCTGCAGTTTTCATTAAGTTTTAAACAATCTATTGTAGTTGGAAGAGAAGAACTGTATAGTTCCTGATCAATAACTAACCCTCCCCATAAATCTCTGAAACTTCAAATTCCTGTCCTCATTATTTTCTACAGATCATTCTTTGAACCATAAAGAAAATACCCCAATGGTGTTAAGAATTCATAGGTGAAATTCTGGTAGCCTCTCCTATAAAAATGTTTGCACTACTCATACGACTCCCTTTACTATTCAAGGCATTCATTTGTCACAAATGACTGCTTTTGGCTCTGCATTTTGCAAAGCATCCAAAAAAAATAGATGAATATCCTCACAGTCTTCCCAATGGTCCTACAGAGTCTGGAACTGCTTAATCCAACAGAACGTGCTTCCACTTAGGAATATTTTTGCCTTCATTTCTAGCATGTTTTCTACCAGTTTCAAAGCATGAAAGTTTGGCTGCAGTTTCTAAAAGAATCTGATGTAGATATTTGAGCCTCATTTAAAAGGCATCTTCCTGGGAGGAGAAAGTAGCATGATCTAGAGGCTGGACAAGTAATAACTGCAAGAGAAAGCTATTTTTTCAAAGTCTGTTTTCCTGCATACTTTACACATACAAGAAAGCTGTTCATTCAATTCAGATGGAGAACTTCAATAAATGGTCAATGAAATTAATTCTGCAAGCTCTGGGCAAAAAACTTATGAACCCAAAGTAGAAAAACAAATGCTAAAACGGGGGGAAAGGGAAGACAGAACAACACATGGCCATTTGGACCAGAGTGAAGGAACACTACACATTGCACAACACTCTCACTGTTACCCTTCTTGCTCGATTCTCAGCAGGTTTTACCCTCTCAACTCTTGCTACAGCAATTCCTGCCAGTGGATGTAGATTATAACAAGGCAGACAGGGAGTTTCCCTGAGAGCCACAAGGAAGCCAAGGGAACTGCCCCTGTAGATCACTTTTACCACCCTCCTGGTAACAGACACTAATGGAGATCAGTATCAGAAGTTTGTGTTCAAATACGTCTTGATGCACTCTTCTAAAAATAAAAAAAAAAAAAAACAAGCATGTAGAGATGAATCATTTATTTTCCTTCTTCTCAGCAAGTGTGAGATTTGTACCTATCACCTCCATGAGCAAAACAAGGGCACTGCTTTGTCTCTGCTCAGGTATTTTCTGTAAAACTGTACCATCAGATTTAGACACGTAAGTGTGTCTACAATACACAATTTAGCAACAGTTCTAAGGGTTCCAAAAGCTCTCAGATATTTCATCTGTAGAGATTCATCAAAAGGAACAGCTCAGGCTACAGAGCTCCTTAGACACCACTGAGGCACTTCATGCCCTTTGGGTCTGTGTGGTCAGGATTGTGTTGAGCAAGTTACAAAGATGTTATGACAAAAAGTAACTACAGAACCACAGGTTGTTATTATGGATCTTCAAATTAATTCTGTTTCTTTCTCCCCTCCCTTACACCCACACCCTTCAAAGGCCAACAGGCCACTTTGTAAGGCACAATAGCTGGTAAAGAAAGCACCAACAAAGCAAATGGCATTTTCAAAAAAAAAAAAAAAAATTAAAAAGTGTCTAAGAAGCCCATTTTAAGCTAATTTGATAAAATTAGGTTTGTTGGTTTTGTTGTTTGGTTGTTTGTTTTTTTTTAAACAGGGGGAAGAAAGAGGATGTCAGTACAAGATCTCATCCCAGTGAGTGCACAAACCCCATAGAATTTCTGAGTCTTCCTCATCGGACAGTCCAAATCTTAATACAGATTTAGTTTCAAATGAAAATTATTCTGAGGGAAAAAGTTTTATACCACAAGTCCCAAAAAGAAATCAAACATTTATACATTTACAATTACAGCAAAAGATTATCTCCAAGCACCATGCAGCATTTCCTGCACGTGCAGCATTTCAAACAGAACATGCAGCAATTTTACATCTCCTGGATTTGGGTCATGCCCCTAGCGCTAATCAACAAATTTATCTTCAAGCTAAAGGATATTATTAAATATTCTGTCAAACCCAAGCACACAGAAAGAAGCCACACTAGTCATTAAAATAGTAATAGTTTTGATTTCTATTTAATATTTCAAAGACAAAGAAAAACTATCTTACATGTGTTAATTCTGAAGTAAAAGTAAATTCATTAGTTTAATCAAGCAAAGACTGATAAAAGTGAATGTGTGTTCAATTCAAAGAAGGAAGAAAAATAAAAACTTTGCCTCTAATTTAAACCTTTACTTGGCTTCTTTTTGAAGAGGATATGAATGAGACTAATAATCTTGTACCTCCCTGAGGCAAAGAAAAGCTAGAAAATTCTATGCATTGCTGTTTGTTAGCATGATTAAATCCTTCACTGCATGTAACATTTCTATGCTGATATTTAATCCCAGTAATAAAATGCAGCTGTGCACAGCCAGCAGGAAGAACATCAACCCTCATTAGTCCACTGGTAAACACACTCGTTTTATTAAGCCCATGTCTTTGCAGGCGTGGTTTGTGCAGCAAACAGCACACGGTGTGGCTCTCTGTGCTGCGGGGAAAAGTGAAACTTTTAAAACAAGTCTTTGAGTACTTTGTTACGGGCTAATCTAACACTAAAGTGGCAGACATTCCCACAAAGCCAGCCCACCTTAGTGAGGAGAAGCTGTTACAAAGAGACACGGGGGAGGGAAGAGTTTCAAAAGCAGCTGAAGGAAATGAAGCTGAAGGTCACCCAGATCAGCAGAGATCCACCCCCCTGTAAAAGGAAGTGTCCCTGGGTCTGTTTGCTCACTGCACTTGTGTTCTAATGGGACACACCGTTCACTTGCAGACTTGTGCCTCCTGCTCTCCTTGGACCTTCACTTAGCAAATGCAGTCTTTTAAAGCTGACTTTAACTAATTTTAAAAATCCAAGCTTAGCACTTGTATATGACAGTCATATTAACTGTGACTACTTAAGGTTAATGCCAGAGTTATATTTGAGATGTTTCCTGCTTGAGTGGCTGGCTGTGGCTACCTTATGGTTATCTGGTTTGCCTCTGTTCTCAAAAATGATGTAGTAACAAAAACGATTTAGTAGCAAGCACATCCCTCTTGCTTCATAGCCAATCCTATTTCCCATAAAACATATACAGGCCTCCAGTATTCTGGAGTTCTTGTATTCCCTCATCAATGAAAAAATGGTGGGAATACCCAGGCATCTTAGTCAGCTTCACTGTAAGACAATCACCCTATCCCAATGGAGAGCATCTTACCTACCTGTAAGACCTACCTGATGCTTACCTGCCTGTGAGCAAAGGCAGAGGAATCGTAGACTGCTGGCACAGACCTGATTTTGGCAGAGGGAAGACTGCAGTTCTCCCTGCTCTCTTTGTAGCTGTAGGGAATTGAAAATCATGCCAAGTTTCGGCCCGTGGTCCAGACAAGAAGGGGCTGAATGGCATCACTCCACAAAATATCACAGTCAGGGATTGTAACCTACTATTTTACCTCCCACTGGTGCTACACCAACAGAACAAGAAGTGTCATCATCACCCATCTGCAGGGGATTTATCCTTGATCCGTTCAGTGCCCCTGGAAAACACAGGTAACCTGGCCTTGCCACATCATCCTGTGGGTCCTCTGGTTACACACCACTAAACAAAAACACAAATGGAGCTGGTTCTCCAAAATTAATGTTCCACTTAATGACTGATGCATTAGAAAAAGAGGAAAAAAACCCCACACCTAAGAACCTTACAGTGAGTTTCACATAAGTATTATTTCCTTTAGTTTGTTTTAATGCATGGGGAATAAATAAATATTGAAATATCGCTAAAAGTGACTCATTAGCCTGTGCTCTAAAAAGAAAAACTTTTCCTACCACATACTTAAAGTCTACAAATATTTTCGTCACTGCTTCTGGCATAGAAAAGAGAGTGTGGGGGGAGGGGGGAGGAAGTGGGGAGGAAATAAAAAGCAAAACTGACACTTTGCAGTTTGTACCTCACCTTTTCATAGCCAACTGTAGACCTAATTTTGTCTCTCCTGCTCTCCAAGTCCAACCCTGACATCCTTCAATCATTTTTCAAGAATTAACCAGGGGGGAAGAGGAAGCAGCTCAGCACCACTCCAAGAACCAAGAGCTGCAGCAGCGTCACCTCTAACAGTAACTTTGGGGGAGGGCAGGGAATTTGGAGTTTGGGCTATGCCATTGTAGTGTTTTGTACAACTCAGGTATAGCAGCATCACAAAATAAAACTTCTCATACAACGCTGTACAAAGTACTACCAAAAAAAAAAAAAAAGCGAAAAGCTTTTTATTGAATGCAACAGAATATTCTGGTGAGAGACTTATTTCCCTATGTCTCTAAAACTTCTGGCAAGTCTGTCTCCTGCTCAAAGGAGCTCTGAGTGAGCCTTTCAGCATCTACCACGGAATTAGGCAGGTTTTCAAAGAGCTTTTCAAGGGTAAAACAGAAAGCCTGCATTCAGGAATCCTCCCCTATGGCAAACCAAAGTGCTTCTTTAAAACAAAGTGCCCTTTTACGTTAGAGATCTGTTAAACTAATGACTGCACTGCCCAAAAGCACCGGAGATTCCACAGCGTGTTGGGTGAGCTTTCCATTCCGGAGCCCATTCCGTTCCACAGAATAAAAGAGGGAAAAGGGAAGAGGGAGAAAAAAAAAAAAATATAGAAACACAACACACCAGGTTCCCAAACCAGCCTGGGAGTCCTACACAGCTTTCTGCTTGCTTCAGAAATTTCAAGCAGGACAGTTCCAGGTTTAGCAATAGCCTTGAAAAAATTCCAGTGCCAGTCTCCCACATAATTTTGGGAACCAAAAGACCTTAATTATAGGGGGGGGTCTTTTGCAATGAGAGATTAAACAAACCTTATAATCAGCTGATAGATAGGATATCACCTGAGTGCAGCTACTTTGTTAACACAAACATCTGCAACCATCCTTTAAGCACTTAAAGGACAACAGGTTGGATAGTTTAAGTGAAGAAAAGATCTTAAATGTAAACAGGTATGGGGCCAGTAATCTGGTTGACATTAGTTGCATAACCCCACTTTGGGCAACAAGCCCAAATATTTTCTGTCTGTGCTACAAATCAAAGAAGTTGTTTCCTATCAGAAGTTGGATAAAGCATGTCAGAGTAGTTTTCCTTGAAACACAATCAATTCAGCTTAAAATAACCGCAAATCTTGTAAATCACGTGTTTTGTTTCTTGAATGTGAACATGAATAACGTAACACAATGAGCCTGCAGCTCAGTTATTTTTCCTATCTGGGATGAATTTACACCAGTGAGCAACAATAGCTTCACTTTTCCTACACAGTGTAGCATATTATCCAATTATTCATATGGAAAGGGAGAATCAACATGACTCACAACAGGCAAGGAAAGTCCTCTGAACACCTCACTTAACACTGATGTGGGGAAAGTTCTTCTGCAGTCCATTTCTAATCCTTCATCCCATGCATCTGCCTTGTGAATTCTCTGATTCCATAGTAAAGAAAGCTATTTATTATCCACCACCAGGGAGCTCAGAACTGCAGCCTCTGGGAAGTCCTCCCTGCAGTAACCAGAGCGTGGTTCTGTGTCTACACAGCGCCTCGCACAGAGAAGGGGGTGCCCACCCAAACATCTCCATGTGTAACTGCTGCTTTTCATCTCTGCTTTAGCTGGGAATTTCTGCATCCTTCCTCCTTTGGAATGTACTTGAGTGCCACCCTCAACTTATCACAGGGTGAATAGGATCCCAGAAATATGACTTGCTTCCATAGCGCTGGATACTTGATCCTCACTCCAGAGAACAAGGTTACACTGTTCTGCTGCTGCAGGAGCACCAAAGACCCACCATAAAGGCATCATTGTGCAATGTTTTATATAAAGGAGCACAGAGAGAGGCCCAAAGACTAAGATTTAACTAAAAAACCCTGTAATGGGAGAATATTATCATACCAAAGGCATGTACTCCTGTGTGTGCCAATTAGTCATAGTAATTCATCCCTCCTTACTGACCATCCGTCAAAACACTGAGAGGCAGAGAAATTTTAAAAGATGGCTCTTCTCTACATATAAACTCATAAATAAAAGAACTGTCATATATTTTATGTAAGTATATAATTTATAATAAAAAGAGAAAATTACATAAAATATAACAAATTAAATGTGTAATGAATAATCATATAAATATATATATAAATTACTATCATAACCACATTTCTATTATCCTTGCTGTTTTGGACATACACAGTGTCATAAAGTAAATAATTTGTAAATAATCCAACCTTAATTTTCATTGCAAACATGACAGAATAAATGTGAAGTGTAGTAGTAAGGGTGTATACGAAAAGACTGGTCCTCCAATAACATTAATGATGGCAATTTTCCTGCCACAGCTCTCCTGTCAGCTCAAAATTAACAACAGTTTCCTGCCAGTGCCAACATCTTGTGTTTACAAACAGAAATTGCATTGCTTTAAAAGTAGGTGTCATGTTGCTCTGATTTATTTAGAGAAGCCCCATCACAACCTGACCATCAATTTAAACCCCTGGGGAAAAAGCCCAACTAAAAAAGAAGGTCTGAAGTTCGCTTTATGGAAAAATAAATTAAAAAATAAATGTAACACCTTTAAAAAAAAAAAAACCACTTCAATAAATGTACGTAAAACACATGCAAAGGGTTTTAGCTTTACTATCCATTAATTTAAATGAAACATTAAAGATTACACAATACCTGTTTGTTAGCAAAGCCTGATAAGGAGTGACACCTCTGAACTTGTACCTACCACGTGCAAGCAGTTTCTGGATGTGATAAATACATTTTTGGTAGCCGCAACCCCCTGCAAAGAAATGGCTTCACTTCAGTCTGTGGAAGTTGAGAACTTACTTTGTTCAGGTAAAAAAGTGACAGAACAAAATTCAAAAGCTGTTTATCTTCCTCTTTGAACTAAAAATAAATTCTAAGTGCAAGGGAAGTCACAACTTTCCAGTCCTAAATATCCTAAAAAGTGACCAAAAATAAAGGAGGGATTATGAAAAAAAAAAATTAATCTAAAATCTGTTTAAACACAAATTTCAAAAAGCTTTCATCTGGGTTCTGATATATTTAAATAGCTGTACTTTCATCAAAAAAAAAAATAAAACCACAAGGTCTGAGAAGGTGCATTGTTATGTCAATTGAATAAATAAGAAATCCAGCATAATAAAATGGGACTATTAAAACAGCAGGTAAGTTTCTAGTAACATGCCTGCCTTTCCTCACTGTGATGCCTCAGTTCTGTGCAAAGGATTTGGGTTTATATTTTATTGCTACTCATGCACCCTCTGTATTTACAGGAGCAGTTTAATTACAGCATTGGTGAGAAACTGGGTCATGTAAGATCTGATTAGCCCTCTGGAGATGCCTCTCCTTGCTTAGGATAGAGGAAGGCCAAGATTACCACATTCCTAAACAACTTAAGCTACAGTTCCATGCACACTCCAAGCAAGGGGAAAGCAGCATCTACCACAGTCTCACCCACAGATCTCTGAGCCCCAGCCCTGCAAGTTCTCCTGCCACGAGGTCCAGGAGCCAAAGAGCTCCACACTCATTTATTCTTCACGCTCCAACCTCCCACTACAAAAAAAGTTACTACACTTGTGCTCCTGGTCCAAGGGCTCACGTGCCACTGCAGTCACATACAGTGGCAAATTCCTCTGACAGCTCCAAGGGAAAAATAGTGGAACCACTAAATAAATAGTGATGTTATCAATGAAGCAATTTTTAGGGGGTCACTAATACACAGTAGCTTACTATTTAAGAATTTTGTGGGTTCCCCCCCATTTCACAGAGCTGAGTTGCAGGGGGGGTTACTAATATTTAACTCTTCAAGATTTCTTTAAACATATCCCAAGTTTTCAAATCTGCATTATGGCTCTTTATCCCCTACGCCCTACAAATCTTTATCATTCAGAGCTTCAGTATTTCATAAGGAATTACTATTTTAAATTTCAGTAAAGATAACCCAGGAAACCTGGCTTCTTCCCTATTCCTTAAATCTCAGTATTTATAAAGATTAGAAGACAACTGTGCTGTGAAATCAGAACAACAATTGTGAAAACACTTCACAAACCGTAGCTTTGAACATGCATTTTATGAATGGGCTTTCGGGTTCATGGTCCAGAAATAAAACAAAAACTTCAAATTTAACATAATAATCTGACATCCTTTAGCTATTCATTATTATATTTCATTGTAAAAGCATTTTAGTTTACTTCTAAGCTTTCCTTCCCCATCATGCAGTTTTCTGTGTGAGTCAGAACTTAGACTTTTTCCTTTCTTTCAACCTCAGCTCACTGCAAAGAACTGGTGATATAAAGCCTCTTAAACCAAATCAATCAGCCTTAAAATTATTTTCAACACCTTACCCACAATACACAAAACGCACAGCCACCTACACTTTGGGTAAACCACAAAGAAAAAAAAATAGTCTAATTCCCAGGATTTATTTTATTAACAGTTTGACTTGGTCCTTAATTCACTACAAATTCATTCTGGTTTACCCAGGAGGGGAGATCAGGGCAAGGGGGGAAAGTTGAGCCAGACTTAACCAAACAGACTTTCCTTAGCACAGAAAGCTTTACAGAAGCCCAGAACACACTTTCTCCAGTTGCAAACATAAGGATAATAATGCATAAATGGTCTGGGTTGGAAGGACCTTAAAGACCATCTAGTTCCAAGCCCCTGCCATGGGCAGGGACACCTTCCACCTGACCAGGTTGCTCCAAGCCCCATCCAGCCTGGCCTTGAAGGACTCACTACAGCTTTGCATCTTTATCTGGTATGACTGACCTTAACACTTGTTTTAATTCCAAAGTTTATTGCTCATGAACAGGGAAACTGACAGTCAAAACTATTTATTTACACATAATACAACAACATAAAATTATAGGAAAAAACTTTTTTTTTTTTTTAGAAATCCCCAAAGCTTAAGGTTCCTTTGTGAACACAAACTACAAAGCCAGCTGTAATGAAAGGTCAAGAAAAATAACCAACCATCAAAGAGAGGCAGCCTTTAATCACACCATTGCAGCCTTGATTTGAACTGCTGAAGCAAGAAGTTCCCCTGTCATTACCAGGCCACACTGACCATTTTCAAAACATAAGATTTCATTGTAAAGCATCTCTTCACACACACAAAACGTGTTCCTACCCTCAGTCACTCACAAAGAAAACCTGAAGAGGTGACACTGAGGCACAAAGAACAGCAGGTGAACTTCCCAACTCTGTGCAGGGTTAAGTTTTTAGAGTGTGGGAAACAAAACTAGAAGCAGAAGGACAAAGTCAGGAAAGAAATATTCTGTATTCTAAGTTGGCACCATACATTCAAGGGGGTAAAAAAATGGAAGATGTTACCAGCTTGCTGCAATAGATGTACCAACATGTAGGTCAACTGTTTGCAAGCAGAGTTCTCTGCAGCAGTTCAAACAAGTTCACTGCATTGACCTTTCTTCAAAGGAGAAAAGCACAGGAAAACTCCCAAACATAAAGAGCACAGCTTATAACAGCAAGAATTTATCATGACACTACACATTTTTTAGCTGATAAATGTCTATGTGGAGGAAACGTGGAAGACTAAGCCAACTCCCTCTGAGGTGGGACATTCTAGGCAGGTTATATCCAGCCAGGATCTCCTTGACAAGTTATCTTGAAATACAAAACAAATCAAAAATCAATCTTACTTAGCTCCCCTTTATACTTGTACCCATCCTTCAAGCACGTGACCTCACTGTGCTGTGGGGCACATAATGGAAAAGTAGAACTTCAAACACGGACCTGTCTTACCCTTATTTATGAAAACAGAGCCTTATAAAAAAATAAAAGCCTGAACAGGGGCTGCCTCAGTTTTATCTGAATCTTTGTAATGGCCAACAACAAAAAACTACCATGAATTGTGAACTTTGCAATTCTGTCACTGCTCTTTGCTCATACTCAGAAAGATCCAGTACAAGAGCATCCAAAGCACTTATCTACACACCTGGTGACTATTGAAAGTTATATAACAATAGTAGTTCATTCACTTTGGAAAAAAATTAACTGAATATTTGCTTAAAAATAAGCATCTGTGTGCTTCTTAAATAGCAAGACAATACAGATTTAATTCTACAAATCATTTCAATAAAATACAAGCTTTTTGTAACAAACTGCTAAAACAACAAATATGATAAGGTAAAAATTCCTATAGCTGATTAATAAAGTTGGCAAACAAAATAAACAGATATGAACTACCTGTGAATAAATTTAGCACAGATATTAGAGAAAGGATTTAGTCATTTTAGGACTAAGAGTCCTCTTCACAAAGAGCAGTGGAAATATATATTGCATCAAGTGTGTCTCGAGAAAATAACAAGTAGGATTGGATAATGTAGCCTGCATTCTGAAGTTTTACCAGCCTTCTTAAGGCTGACATTCCCTCATTTTAGATTTTTGGGTTGAATGACACTAGGTGATGCACATGTTAGGAATACTGGAGACTCCCATCATTTATAACACATCCAGCTATTACAGGTGCCCACAGATTTGGTGAATAAGCTCACATGTACAGAGGTATGCAAATAAATGCATCTTCATTAGATGATACATACCTTAGTGAGTGAGATATTTATGAGAGAGAAGCCTAAAACTTATAAGGACTGTGCTTATAGTTCAAGTTACTCTCAAGTAAACCATAAACTACACAATCCAACATCAGCTGAACATAAAGCATCTCATCTTCTTTAAACCCTATTTTCAAGCAAGTGGCACTTTCCATCACGCCCTTGAAGGCCATCACTTGGCACAGACTGAAGCATCCACTCCACCACAAGTGTGCTGTCCTGCACTGCAGAACATTATTACTGACCACCACAAAAAGTACTGCCAAAGTGCTGTCTTGCATTTGAATGAGTGTTCTCCATTCTTCCCAACAAACAGCTGAACCCTCCAGTCTGGAATCAGCCCAAAACGTGACCAAGGCAATGGTGTTTTTGCTCAAGCCACAGCAGTTTGTGCTGTCCCCAAACCAACACCTTGGCCAGTCACACAGCACAGCAACTGTGATTCAGTTATTTGTAATGTTTGAGGCTGTGCACAAGGCAATGACAGCACATGAGCACCTCTATAAAACAACTGAAGATTAATAGAGTGGTGTTGGACAAATCAGGATATTCCAGTACAGGAAGAACTACCTGGAAAATTGTCACCTACACAACACAGCAAAGGCTTTAAACGCCAGAAAGCAAACGAGTGTGAACAGCAACATAAAAGAGAAAAGAGATACACCTATATATAAATATGAAAATAGTTCTACCTACACTAGCACAACTCCAGAGTTCAGCAGTTCCTTCAGTCCTTTTTTTGGTGTAATTTTTCCTCTGCTGCATTTAGTGAGCATTTCCTTCGTTCTTTTTTTCCCCTCTTCCAGATGTCACCAACAATCATTTTTCATTTAGTTTGACAAGAAATTTAACCAACAATTTTCTTTACTCACTTCCTCCCAGAAACTCGAATGGTCTTATTTTACTAACACAGGCTATAATTATCCTGTGAACGAGATGCTCATTCTTCAGCACATGCAGTACAGTTGTGTTGGAACTGAGCTACATTATAAACAGTTCCTGGGCATATGAAGTTTTATCCTCGTTTCTGCAGGAGGTAAGGCCAGGGAATGCTGCTGCCAACAATTACATCAAGCCTCACATCCACAAAACTTACAAGGGACTTTTACATACTCAGAACAGTTCACTAAAAAGAGATCACCTTACCCATCAGATACGACCTAAACCAAAACTTGTGGTGTTTTTCATCTGTTTGGGTTTTTTTTTCCCACCAAAACAGATATATTAGGTCACAGTTTTCTATGGCTCAGACCTTTCCAATACATGCCAAAATTCCTTTGGGATCAGACCTCTGTACTGGAATTTGAGAAACATATTTATTTTTTTCCTACAAAATGAAGTCCTTTCATTTTATGTTGGATTTTTACCAGTTATTTTAATTCACTGGGCAGTCACAAATTTTGGAGTTCTCAGCAAATCCAAGACATTTTCCCCTCAGAGTTACATGTTTTATTTATACTGAAAAAAAACCAAACATCAGCTTGTTACAGAACCCAACTTCTTGAAAATTAGACCAGACTACCAACACAGGAGTCTTACAGAGCACACAGTGACCAAAAATTTGCAGATTAACAATTGTATCTGCCAAACCTCAGTTTTACTTGGTTAGTTTAAAGGACTGAAGAGACAAAACTCAGTATGAATGTTTTGGAGGAATAACCCCACTTCCCAAAACCTCCTACAGAAGTTACAGTTCTTCTAAACTACTAAATAAGGGTTTCTTTTTTTTTTTTCTGAAAGGAAAAAAAAAAAATCTACTCACTCATGACTGGAAACTTCTTTGTATATAATCCAAGACAGGTCTTGAAGCAAGGTATCTTGTTGGAGAAGGTTTCTCAGAGGTATACATGTCCTGATGGTGGGAAAAAATAAAGAGAGAAATCATTTTTTCATCTTTTAAATCACTATAATATCTGTTTACATATATACTGTCTTTCCTACTACCTTTTCATCCTCCTTCTTAAAGAAAAAAAGGAACACAGATGAGTTTGTTATAACTGAAGAGCTTTACTGCTTATGGATATATTTTGCAGTTTATCACTCAAAATGTGTACCTTTTTCTAACAATCTCATTATAAACTTGTGAGCATGTGTTAGAAAAAGGTGCTATAAAATATATTGCTTGTAATCTTTTGGGAGCAGTTAAGAAGTTAAGAAGTGCAAGACTACAATATGGATAGAGTAACTGAAAATTCCAAAGCAGTGTTCTCCTTCAGCAACCTCAGCCAGCAAGATGATGTATAAAAACACAAGAACTGCAATTCAGTTCATTAAATAAGCACAGGTTGGCATTAGCACCCAACACTTTCTCCTCAGAAACAAAACCTGGAAGAGTTACCATTTCCAGAGACTGCAAACCAGCAGATCAGTCAATTCCTAATGGAAATGAAAGGCAGGTACCCAAATAGGGCAGATATGGATTCACTGACAACATGCCTGGCCCTCCCTGAAGCCAAATATAGAGGGCTTAATCTCCAACAACGACAGCACAGCAAGTACATTTTGAAAAATTTATTATAAAATCTCCATCCTGCTGCTAAAGGCAAGTTTATACAAGTCTGATAGAACAGCTAAATGAAAGTAACTTCACCTCACAGCTCAAATGAAAAGGAAAAAAAAAATATATCTACTGAGCTATAAAGAATTCTCCTCTAATACCTGCACAAATAGAGAGTATCTGTAAATTGAGGAATATTATGTGATTTATCTCCTCTTTTTAGAACTTGCTGAACCTGAACACCTGTGCTAATCCAGCCAGATATCTTGCACTGACTCAGATTTCAAGTCTTAACCCTCCTGATCTCTTCATGCTTTAAAAAAAAAAGGCAACAAAAAAAAAAATGCAACAAGACAAAATATGTGATCTAGTTTTCCTAAATTATGTCTTCAAATAATATTTAGGTTATTTGCACATGACAAAGTAGTTGAGGAATTACCCCAGAACTGAATTCACATCACAAGAAGGTTCCTCTATCAATTGTTAAACAAGTTTTCTAAAAAACATAAAATTAAAAAACACCAAAACCACCTACACACCACCACAAAAAGAAATCCAACTGCCAAAAGGAAGCCTTTGGTAGTGATGCAAACTGAAAATTACAACCAACTCTTTTTGCATTGAAAAAGTAACACATGGAACAGGCTCAGTAGGGGAAGAAAATGGCTGAAGAAATCCATATGCAAACATTCTAAACAAGCAGAGAGGAACACAAAGCCAGGAGAAGCTGCAATCCACAGCCCAATAAAAAAAATGAAGTGTCTGTTAAAACATAATGTTAGAACTGCAGCCTTGTCAGCTTCTTGATTACTGGTGTCAAAATTATCAAATAAAACTTCCATGCCTTCTAATTATTTACTGCACTAACAGTAGCTATTACGTTAAGAACATCAAACACATCAAGCAGAGGGCCCTCAACCCAGGTCCAAGCACTTCTGACCACTCCCCACAGTACATTTGGACCCAAATTCTGCTCGAGTCTTAGGCAGAACCAGCTGGAAAAACAGTCTCCCACTCAGTTTTCCAAAGGTACAGTCTCACCTCAGTTTTGCAAACATGAACTACCAACACTCTGCCCTGAGACACTGTGTTACATGGCACTTTATTGTGTATGTGCACAGGAAAAGGCTGTTCATTAGGAAAAAACAAAACAGCAGCTCTGAAAATCACTTAAGGCTAATAATAGCATAATTATGCACCACATCTGTTATAAAAACCTCGTCACGTAACACTGAGGAAACGAGATGAGAATATAGCAGTGATGTGCTGCCTATAAACGTGTCATGGCCATGAAAAGTGAGCGTTCCAGCGTTCCACAGCAACCTGAACTTTCCAGCTATAAAGAGTTACTCCCACAGTGCCTTCAGTGTCTAAATATTTTGTTTAGCTATTGCTAGTACCTGTTTACCAGCCAGTGAAGGCTTCTGGTAAATTCAGGTAGTGTCATTTCAAAGACAAAACCCTTCGTTCTATACGCCATTTCCCTTGTGAGCAACTTGATCATTTTGCTGACAGGAATTTTCTTGGGCTATTGGAAAGTGCTTAAGTCACTAAAAGAAAGAAAAGAAAACCTCCATCTTTTATCTGTAATTTTGAGTATAGCAATAGCAAGCAAGTCAGAAGAAGTCAACACTGCCAAATATCAGAAAGTCCTTGCTTTATATTATTTGCAAAATTAACACTTTTCCTAAGGAGTGTGGGAGAAACTATACTGTTTTCACTTCGCTCTCTCAGCCAACAACCCGGTTTATTCCAGTGCAAGGAGGGTTTTCTCCTGCACAGAAACACAACCAACCACTACAGAGCAGAGAAAGACAGACCATGACTTACTGAGTGTCTTGCTGAAAGACAAAATCTTGGGAAAACTTTTAATTCAAAGTAGTACCTGACACCCTCTGTGCTTTCCCTTCCAATCAACAAAGCTATAAAAGAAAAAAAACACCCACACATAACTTTGATTCTTGTCCTTTCCTGAAGAGCAAAGCCTTGTGTGTTTCCTCTACTGACACACATCTACCAGCCCTCGGGGGGATTCACCTGAAGTAGCTGTGAAACTATCGGCATTTTAACCGAGATTTGAAAGGAACACCAGAACTGAGGGGAAGCTCTTTGCGACTTCCAATTCACCCACACTAATAATACATTCAATGACCTGTTTCCACACTCAGTGCCAGGTCTCCTTTTTTGCCCAATACTCTGTTTCAGGACAATTAACATGAGCCAGATTGCAAGCAAATTACAGCATATTCTATGCCCCATGACTCGATCCAGAGAAAAGATTTCCCTTTAAGCTGGCAATTAAAGATTCAGGTCTAGCCTGTGTGTGTGTGTTATTGTAGTATCTGTTTAACTTAGATGCTAAAGAGTTAACATTAAGAATTTATATCCCCAGTTCCCAAGAACCAGAAATCACAGGAGCAGCTCCTTTGCTCCTCCACTGTTTAAACACACAGACAAAATAGCCCAAAGAGAGCCTGCCTTGCACAAATCAGGATTTTACTGTCATTTACTCTCTTCTTTAAACCAAATGGTGTGCCCCCTCAGAGAAAACAGATACAGAGATTTCAGAAGCACATGTTTTAGAGATGTATAGATAGCTGGCTGGCAGAACATTAAGTCTGAAATTGCTGGTTTCTGTGCTGTGTAATCAGAGGGCAAAAGAAACAGCTGGTTAAAAGGCAGCTCTGCTAAATACTCATTTTACACTGCATCCAAGTTGAGTTAACTTCAAACTTCTAATCAGTAACGACAAAAGTTTAAAAAGAGCAAAACTAAGTCACTTCAGAGCACGGCTGTTAAAAACACAATAAAAATCGCTAACACAGCACCAAGATTCCGAGCATCCCAGCTCAGTAAAATACCCAAAGCCAGCGCAAATGCACAATTCACAACAAAGTGAGACTGCTACTGTTTCAGAACCTACACAGAATCATTGACTGGCCACAAATGAGGAAGCACATGGAAGTACAAATGAAACAAGTCCAACGACACACCCTCCTTTGTTCACGGCAGGAATATTTACACTACAAAGCGTTGAGGCAAATCGCCTTTAGTTTCAGGCACTGCTGATTGGCCGCTGCGTTTGATACACACACACGCCTGGCAGAGTTGGAGTTTCGACTGTCAGACAGCAGCTCTAGATTGCAGGGTAGGCAGCAAGCTAGAAAACCATAGAAAACAACTATTTAATGGAATTATCCTAATTGAACTGATCCTCCACAAGATACATTTGTTATGAACGGGGCAGATGTGGGATTTTTCACTCCACTGTAATTCAGTGAAAGCTGAAAACCAGCTCCCCTCACAGCCAGCTCTCAGTGCAGCTGCCTCCTCCAAGCAGCAAATGGCACAAAGAAAGTTATTCTCGAGCATATGAGGGCGAACAACTGGTGCAGGAGTTCGGAGAGAGAGACTTTTAAGTCGCCACTTGACTCTCATTCGGCTGGTAGTTCAGTGGCTTCGGTGGTTTCCTACAGGCAGCCATCCACGCCACGGGAAGAACACAAAACATCGGAGAACCGGCTCTTTGCTGGCAGTCCCAGCGGAGATTCCCCACAGGGACACGGACCCCCCGGGCTCGGCACAGCCAGGGGAAGCCCACAGGACTCCGGACCCCTCTGTCCCAGCCCAGCGCTGCCAACCTGGCACTTTCCACCACATACCTGAAGTATTACAAAGAACAGAGGAGGGAGCAGGTACAGGGAGAGCGGCAGTGCCAGAAAGTCAGATTAAAGCAAGGGCTCAGCCATCCAAATCCTCCCTGCTCCCGACCGGGGCGGCACGGCCGCCTCCCACCTGGGCAGAAAAGGGGGTTCCTCGAGGGGGCCCCCAGCGTCCGACCCACAGCCGTGACCCCCCAAACACCTCCCCAGGCCCCTCAGCGCCAGGCCCACTCTGGCTGTGGCCCCTCACTCTCCAGAGTGAGGGAAGCGCCCCCCTCACCGCCGCCACAACTCATACCAGCCTTACACTAGGACCCAGGGACATCTCCACAGGGCTTCCCCCGGGCTCCCTCAGCACTCCCGGCTCAGCCGCGTCCCGGCCCCTCACAGCCGCCCGCACGCTGCCCCCTCCCCAACAGACACAGCAGGGAACCTCCAAAGACACACACACCCCTCCGCCGGGAGTGGAACAGTCCGGAGCACCCCGGTACCCTGCAGGAGCCGGCTCCCGCCTCTTCCACCTCACCGGCCCCGCGGGGGTTGCGCCCACTCCTCCCCCCCGGGGGGGGTGGATGGTACCGCCCGCCTCCCCTCAGCCCGAAGGAACCCGCCCGTTTCAATGGAGGGTCCGGCGCGGCATCTCCACACACACGCGGCACCCCCCCCCACGCCCCGGCAATGGACGGGTCCAGCCGGCCACCTCCGAGGGCCGCACAATGGCCGGAGCAAAGTCCCGGCTCGCCCCTACCTTTGCTCGGCTTCCTCCTCTCCGCGGGGCCTCCCTCCCTCCCTCCGCCGCCTTCCCCAGCGGCGCGTCCCTGCTCGCTGCCCCGGGACCGGCGGCCTCCGACCAGGAAGTGCCCCGGTGTGACACCGCCGCTATGGAAACCTCCCCGCCCCCGCCCCTCCCACAGGGCTGACCCGCCGCCGCCATCTTGGCCTCGGGACGAGGCGCCCGCCCGGAGCCCCTCCGGGAGCGCCGGGATAGAGCGGGAAAGGGAGTCCTGTGGGGAAAAAAAGGCGGGGGGAAACACAGAGCAACCCTTGTGCCCCTCAGATATACCGCGGCTGTGCTGCGTGAGCTACCAAGACCCCCATCATGGAAACCCATTCTCCTGTGTCCAGGTCTGGGCTGCTCCATACAAGAGAAAAGGAGCTGCTGGAGAGGGTCCAGCGGAGGGCACAGAGATGATGAGGGGTCTGGAGCATCTCTCTCTTGAGGAGACACTGCAGGAGTTGGGCCTGTTTAGAGAAGACTGAGAAGGGGAACTCATCAATACACATAAATATCTCCAAGGCGGTGTCAGGAGGATGATGCCAGACTCATTTCAGTGGTGTCCAGAGACAGGATGAGCAGCAATGGCCATAAACTAAAACACAAGGAGTTCCACCTCAACATGAAGAAGAACTTCTTTCCATGGACGGTGGCAGAGCACTGGAACAGCTGCCCAGGGAGATTGTGGAGTCTCCCTCTCTGGAGACATTCCAAACCCACCTGGACGCGTTCCTGCTCCAGGTGACCCCCCAGACTTGGCAAGGGCATTGGACTGGATGATCTCCAGAGGCCCCTTCCAACCCCAACCATTCTGTGATTCTGTGATCGTGTTTTTGGGTTTTCTCTGGCAAAGCACCAGCATTGGATATGGGAGGGTTGAAGCACAGCTGAACTCTGTTTTGTGTGTGACAAGGACAGGATTGCCACAGGATTGCCAGAGAGATTGTGGGGTCTCCCTCACGGGAGATAATCAAGAACCATTGGGACACAATCCTGTGTCATGTGCTCTGGGATGGCTCTGCTTGAGCAGGGAGGTTGGACCAGATGACCCACTGTGGCCCTTTCCAACCTGACCCATTCTGTGGGATGGGCCGGATTGCTCATTCCAGCTCTCCTGGCATCCTGCACCCACCACAAGAGGAACAGCTTTGATCCCAGCCCTGTCTCTTCCTTAAGCAAGCGCTCCCACTCCCTGTGTGCAAATTCCTGGTGCATTTACATCCTTGTGCTTTGCTTGGGGCAGTGGAGCCGGTCACAAACAAAACTGGAAGGGAGGAAGCACAGAAATGCAACAAACATTTTGACGTCTCAAATGCCACAGCAGTGTTGTGACCAGAAGGGTTTAAACGTTGGTTTGAAAACAAAACCGTTGTGGTTAAGAGGGAGTTTGGAGTGGCAATAAAATAGGGTGTTACATTCAGAGCAGGATTAAAATAAACAATACCTAAAAAGTAGTCCCAGAAGTTGTCCAGAAAAACAGAATGATGTCCCGTAAATAACTGGTTTGAGTGTTTTAAACAATCCTGTGTTTGAGTCACAATTATATTTAAACACTTCCTATTCAAATAGTAACCAAGGAATTTAGCATAATCTACAAAATATAAACTCTTTAAAATAAGCAGTCCCAGACAACTTGCACTATGAGTTGTGGGGTCCTCGGCTTCCAGGATTAATTTTTACTAAATCTTGTGATCCTAGGACATTTCATGGCAATTTGTAGAACACACTGCTCTATTACTCCAGGGTACATTAGATGAGTTAAATAATTATTGACTGGCTAGCCAAAGATCAGTAAATCTCCACAGATATTTCCATTTTTAATAGGCTTTCTGTCCTCATAGTTTTCTCTTATTTTAGATGAAAAAGAGCCTGAACAGTGTTACTTCTGGAAAAACTGGAAGTATCACCCCTTCACAGGTAATACCCATGCCAGCACATCTCACCGCCTCCAGGAATCTGGGAAATCTACATGCTGTGTGTGAGCGTGGCTGCATGTGACACCCATTTCAGGGAGGAGAAAAAGGCTAAAGGCAGTGAGACAGAGCAGTCCAGACAGCTTTTGTCCAAATGTTTCCTCTCCTGGAGCAGAGAAATTGTAACAAAAACCAGAAATGGATTGCTTTGCAATACATTCCAGAAAATAATTGTCATTAACTAACCTGTCAGTATCCCATCGATCCCAAGACGGATGCTGTGGTCAGACCTGGCTCGTTCCAATTTCAAGACTTAACTGTGTTTTTAAAAATTTTAGAAGGTGTTGGGATATAAAACCATTACTTAGCTTTCTTTCAGCTCGGGATTTGTTTCCTCCCAAAATGGCTAATTAGTTAAGAGGAATGTCTTCCACAGGGAGCTCCCTACTTCATCCGAACCATCTCACTTCTGTTTCATGCATTCTCAAACTGCAGATCATCGTTTTTGTTTCCCCATATGCTCTTTGTTTCCTGTTGCACTACTATAACTGGGATGTGGAACAGTTCTGAAATCACAGCTTTCCAAGCGGCTGACAGTGGGATCATACTTGTTTTATCACTACTCCCACATACAAATCCTGCAATATCATTTCCAGCAACACTTTGTTTTTTATCACAGTTCTTAGTCTGAGAAAGTGTATCCAGTCACTGTTATTTATAATGCTTAAAGGTCCGTGTGGCATCCCAAGAACATAAAGAGTCACTGCCTGTGCCTGTGCTCTTTGCCAGGAGCGTGCTTTGGGAAGCAGGGAAACCTCACATGGTTCTCACTGATCTTTGACCAGTGCTGTATCTGCACTGTCCTGAAACTGGTCCTGTGTGCAGCCTGCCAGCCGACCCCACACTGCCGGTCTTTACCATGCTCCCAGCATGCCAATTCATCTTCCATGTCACCTGGGCAGGGTGAGCAGTGTGGGATACACGGTGGAGAAGCTGCCTGGGTCCAGTCCATCTGCTCTCTACTTGGAAAACCTGCAGCTTGCTCACCGAGTGTGAACTTCAGTTGGAAAGATGTAAGAGACGTTTAGAATTCTGTCGGGCACCACATTTACAACCTTTCCGTAAAATTCCATTCTGAACCGGGAGTACCTGCTAATGTCAGGGAAGGTTCAGTGGTTACCTCAAGAGATGACCTGGTCTGTGCTGAAGTTCAAGTGTTGCAGCCACCTTCAGCTGGGTCTGGAGCCACAGAAGTGAAGATACTGAACCTGGTGCAAACTAACACCTCATTGCATGGAGCCTGCTTTGGGGTGCACCGCAGGGGTACAGGGACACAGCTTTGTGCAGGCAACAACTCAGGCAAGCTCCAAGTCCCCACCAAAACCAATGGCCAGAACTAATTAACCACAGCAGTAATCACAACACCACTCCACAGACATTTGACAGGTTTACTGTAGCAGTCAGGGGTGTTGTTACTGCATGGACAACAGTGATGACCCAAAGCCACACACACACTCTCTCTCGGGGGGACTCAGCAGATCAGTTCTCTTCACCCAAAGGTTGAAAGATCACTCATGGATATCCAATAGAAAAATACTTACCTGCTGGGGGTAAAGACACTCAGTCCTGGTCAGTCTCCTCATGTGCCATCCCAGTCCCAGCAGAGGTTTTCCCTCGCTGACACACTGGCCTCCAAAGGAACTCAGGAATTCACGCTGCAAAAGCAACAAGATTCCCAGCAGCATCAGTTCCTCGGTGTGCTTTGCCCTCTGGGGTATTTTTAGCTACAAGGCTAATAAAACTCATTCTCTTCAATAAAACAGCATTTTATAAAATTAAGCAGAACACAAAGCACATGTGCAGAGTTCTGTGAGCCAACTGCAACATGTGGAAGTAAATCTGTCTGTCTTCAGGTTGTGGTTACAGCCTGCTCTCACTGTATCCATGAGCTTCCTCCCCTGTGAGGCCTGCCCAGCAATGGGACAAGGGCATGAATTTCATGACCCAGGCTTTGAACTGGCAATTGTGGACTGGAAGTCCATGGAGCTTTTGGAGAGCTTTGCTGTGGTGCAAAGGCACCCTAAGGGCAGCCTCCCTAAGGCAGCCCATTGGGCTACACATATGAATTCACATAAGAACATGATTAGATGTCTGGAGCACATTCCCTATGGAGACAGGCTGAGAGTTGGGGTTGTTCAGCCCGGAGAAGTGAAGGCTTTGGAGAGACCTTAAAGCCCCTTCCAGTACCTAAAGGGGCTCCGAGAGAGCTGGAGAGGGACTTTTGACAAGGGCATGGAGTGACAGGACAAGAGGGAATGGCTTCAAACTGACAGAGTGCACGCTTAGTTAGATGTAAGGAAGAAATTCTTTCCTGTGAGGGTGGTGAGGCACTGGCACAGGTTGCCCAGAGAAGCTGTGGCTGCCCCATCCTTGGAAGTGTTCAAAGCCAGGTTGGACTGGGCTTGGAACAACCTGATCCAGGGGAAGATGTCCCTGCCCATGGTAGAGGGTTGGACCTAGATGACCTTTAAGGTCTCTTCCAACTCAAACCATTCTGTGATTTGGTAGCACAACTACAGCCCTGAAGAGCTTGAGTTTGACTTTACAAAATTATGCATTCTATGAACTGAAAAGACCGCAATTAGTAGCATTTTCTTAGTCCTAAAATAATTTTGAAAACTGGTTTTGGACTATTTTCCAAACTGTGTTTGTGCTGTAGGTTTGGCTTAGCTTCTGTGGTGTGCAGGACTTCCAGCATATTTTCCATGGCATATGGCATTTCCACTTCTGCTTGCAGATGGTTTTCAAGGCACATGAGCTAATGGGTGTTTTTCTGTGTCACTCAAAATACAAACCATTTATGCACAGACATGTACCTGGAGAGTGAGCGGCTCAGAAGATCCTGAAGGTATCCAGCAAACACAAACCTGTCTATTAGTCTTAAATTTAAGCAATTGCCTGTTCAGCCTCTGAGACTTGTCACTTCTGAAACCTACTGCAGTCATTACAAAGGATATCACTCCAAATACCTGATTTGAGATGAAGTGCTTACAGGACTATGAACAATAGCTGGCAGATGGCTATTCTTTACAGTATCATGAAGTACATCAATATTTTATAAGCTTAACTGCATTCAGCTGCTATACCACCTGCTGGGTTTGCTTTTGTTTACTTTCCCCAAAATGCAAGTGGTGGGTGACTGTTTCAGGTGTTACTTCCAGCCCGTCACTTGCCTGATCGTGCCATGGACATTTCCAGGAGCTTTGCAACACCCAGCTCTGCAAAACTGATGATTTAGGCCGAGGTTTGCCCGTACAGCATCAGCCACCATCAGAATCTGGAAACTGCACAGGAAGGGCTGTGCTGAAAGCAGGGATGGGAGTGGGACTCAGAGCAGGAGGGTTTGCCCTTTGCTTCACTATTGAGTGCTGATGTCATTTTTCTGGCTGCCTAAAGGACTGTTTTCCTTTCGGTTGGGGTTGTTCCCTTGCCCTCACCCAGTCCCATTGTCTGTAGGCTCCCTCGGTTTGCCGAGGTTCAGGTTTCACCCATTCAGGCCTCTCTTCCTGCTTTTGGTAACTCCTGCCATGGGAATCAGATTTGAATGTATGCAGTGTTTGCTGCCCGATGAAAGGGCATATTCCTGTCCCCTCTGTCTGCCAAGACAGCTTTTCTTGATCTCCTTCCTTTTTTCCCAAATTTTCTGTCTCTTCTAGCATTTTCTTGCCTTTTCCCATTCACATCCTTCTGTGTTATTCTTTGTGTTACTTCAGTACTTTCTATTTTCCTTCTCTCTCTCTCCTTTTATATGTTGATTTAAGGTTTCAATATTCTTTATCTATGAAAAGTATACACGGAACAACATTTAATACACAGTACAAAAAAACTTCTTAAAAATGTCTCCTTAATACTGAAACCTTTTCAGTGAACTGAAAAAAAACCCACAAGAACAAAAATGTGTCATTCTCTGTATATCCCTTATCATAGAACTTCCCAGAGATCCTTTTCTACATTGAGTACACAGACAATTCAAGATGATTGTGCAAGATGACAGCAAATACAAAAGCCTGGCTGAAGAAGGCACGTGTGGCCGTACCTAAACTGAAGCATAGGATGGGTTTAAAACACGAATTGGGGTATTTTCCTGAATCTGAGTTTTAGATTCTTGTTAACAGGATTTCATCCAGCTCCCACTGCAGGGGGAGAAGGCATTTGGTGAAAGAGAGGGAAAAGCTATAATCAAATCATACAGCTTTCAAAACAAGGGAAAGTAGAACATAAAACAGGAAGAAATGGAAGAGAGGAGAAGACAGAAGATTAGATCTTAATGGACATGATGCACAGCAAAACAAAGCATCAGCTTCCTCTTTTGTGTGCCTTAGTGTGGTTTTCCAGGACAGTAGCTGAAAGATATGTTTTTGTAAACTGCAGACCTGATGTAGAGTTACAGCAAGACAAGGAACCAGGAATCTCATGACAGTATTTTATAGAGTCAGTGTTCAGAGCACAGTCACTATCAAAGTTTGTTATCACTCACCCATAACCACCAGCATGCCAGAAGTAACTCAAAGTTAACAGAAATAGAGTCATTTCTCAGACACCAACAAATTTAAAAACCTCAAAGGGATTAATTTTCCTGAGGTTACAAGCAAATGAAAAGGGAAGGCTGTAATAAAATGTGTCAATGCTCTGTGCTGTGATAGTGTATCCTGCAAAAGGTGTAATTACTTGTCTAATGTAGTGCAAAAGTTAAATCTTTATGACCTTTTCCATTTGCTGCTGAAACGAGCAGAGATGAGTAAATGACTGATGGAGCAGAAATATATTCAGTTCATTCAGGTAAAGCTCCTTGTGGAAGATCAAAATCATTTTTTTTCCAGCAATGTGGCATTTGGAGTCTTTGCCCGGCTCCACTTCACGCAGAATTTATGTAGCACAACGTGAAATGGGGGATGCAAGTTGGGCTTTGCTTTTCTTCTTCCCCCTCTGCCTTGAGCCATCTGTGTTCAGTCCAGCCTCCTGTTAAGCAGCATGAAGGTTTCCCGTGAAGCCTCAACTGCAGGAATAGCTTGCCAGGGAAATGGAAGTCCCATGTCTCTTATCTTCTCCCTAACCGAGCCCATATGGAAGCACAGAGTGAAACAAGCCAAGGAGAGGGTGGCCAAGCTGTTTCACACCTGTGAGGAGCAGGGTTTGTTTCCCAGGAAAGGGCCATTGCACAACTGGCACTCAGGATGCCCAAACATGGGACATGAGGTAACTCACGTTCCTGGCTGATGAAGGAGATGTGCTCACAGGTCCTGCTGGGCTGGTGTTTACACCAGGTACCCATTTCCATCCTGTCAGGGAGCCACAGTCCCTGCATACAGCCACCACTGCTGATAAAGGCACCCTCACCTTTGGCAAACAAAGCCAGCTTTAGTCTGTAAAGCAGGATGAAGCTTTCCAAACTTTTGGCAAATACCTTTGGAGTGTAAGCATGCTTTGTCCTTTTTATGCAAAGAAAAGCCTTCTGAAAGGTGAGGCGCCAAGCACCAAATAACAGGCTTTTTTCCTCAAAGTTTCCTCACAATCCAATAATTTACTATCACATCTGGAGTTATTTCTCCTTTCCTAACCTCAAGATAATAAGCAGGATTCAATCTGACCACACTTCAGATCGATCAACATCACGAAAGGTGGATTTTCTTAAATACTGGGTTGAGGGGAAAGTGAATTTGTGCAAGGACACACATACCTTGAGATATATGAGCCAATCGGCTTAAAATGTTGTTTTGCCCTGACCTGACAAGACTTGCTGTCTGGCAACATGTAATCTCTTTGAATGTGCTCCCAGAAAGGTGATGGCTGTTTGAAAACCCTTCTGAACTGCAGTTTATCTCGATGGCTGACACCTTAATGGAAAGGACACAGCCCTGCGGGAGCCCCGGGATGAGCAGGTATTAATGGGGGTTTGTGTTGATTCGGGGGAGAAATGGATACGGAAAGCCTCGGAATCAACTCGTTATAGGTTTTGTGCAGAAGTTTAAAAAATTGTGTGTCAAGGATTTCGAAGCAGACACTGCCAATGGGGACTCCTATTTCACTGGATGAAGCCAAGGAGGCTTTGTCCTGCACATCAGGATGTTTTCCTAAGAGCGTCCTGCTCTCATTCGTCTCCGTCAGCGCGATTTAAAGTTGTGCATTTAAGACTCAAGTAAGCTCCTTTGCAAACACTCTTGAGAATGGGATCAAAATGGGAAGAGATTACACGTAATCTAATTATGTTAGGTTCCATTTGAAATCCTTCAGTGTAAAAATTAAAAGAATACGACGCAGCTTTGCAATATGCTGGAGTTCATGTGGAAGTGGCAGGAGGGTGTGGGAGGGAGGCAACATGTGAGGAAATATCCTGTGTTGGGTGTACAGCAACGTTCACTTGAGATCATCTAAACCTGAGGACTAGAATGGTTTGGTGAACTAAAAATAAATTCTAAGAACTTTACACCCTCTGTCATTAATGTGATGCCTCTTATTGTCTGGCCACAGCTTACGAAAAAGCTGGAGATCAAGAGGTCTTGTATCAAAAAATCAACAGCAA
This sequence comes from Lophotriccus pileatus, assembly GCA_035583135.1. Lineage (NCBI taxonomy): Eukaryota > Metazoa > Chordata > Aves > Passeriformes > Tyrannidae > Lophotriccus > Lophotriccus pileatus. Next base: position 4,835,074 of record JAWWES010000041.1, read on the forward strand.
ACATGATGTCGGTCAGGAGGGTTGTGCCTGGAGCAGCACAGACACTGAGAATTCACATCTGCTCATGGGACAGAGTGAATCCCTGTTGCTGAATGGTCTGTACATTTACACCATAACATTCACCTTCCAGTTAGGGCTGTAAGAACATCACCAGTCACTAGAGACTGGTTTGAGTAATTCCTCATTTTCACAGTCTTTCAAAACCGCACAAGTTAATTAAATTAACTTTGTAGGACAAGAAGTGGTAGTTTCACTGAAATTGCACCACCTTATGATCCACACTGAATCAGGCCTCAAATTATGTGTTGAAAGTCTGATATCCACATGTGTTCCAAATGTGCTTGGAAAGAGGATCTAGAAAGCCCTGAGGTCTCACTCACCTCATGCATTAAGTGCTTCAGGTGATCTGGTGGGAGGCTCACATCACCACCAGTGCTCCTGATCCATGAGTGATCAAATTCAGAGATGAGTTTGTCACCTAGGTCTTTGAATTAAGGCTGTCCTTCCTAGATTTGGGCTAGAGCACCACCCAAATCCTAAACTGTACTGTGGGGTTCCTCAAAACTGGGATTGAAGAAAGTTCTTCAAAACTTCTTGTCCAGCTCTATTTTTATAATCCTAAAATCCAGTCAAAACTGGATTCAGAAAACAGGTTCCTTTTCATTTTGAATTCAGTCTACGAGCTTAAGAAGTTTCTACAAAATCCTCGTAAGAGGGAGAGGGTTGGATTTCTCTTCATATTTTCCTCTGATTTTAGAAAACGGATCAAGCTGGAAAATTCAAACCTGCATTTTGCCCTCCACCACAGGACTCACGTTCTCATTGTAAGACTACAGATCATTTGCCAAGGCTCTTTCTAGCCCAATTCCAGGGATTTGGGCACATCTTGATCTCCTGTTGCAGTCTGGGTCTGTCTGATCCCAGAACAGCAGCTAGGGAATCCTCATGTTGTGGTATGTGCTCTACAACCAAAAGACACAAATAAAGTTAAAACAATGAAATAAGTTCTGTACCAGTTGCTGGCCAGATGGTATTGTGAATTGTTATAATTCATCAGCAAAACAGAGGAAGGAAGTGTTTTAAAGCAAGATTATATTATTTTCCTTAAGTTCTTATTATGAAATCTTCCTGAGGTGAACTTTCAAGACTTGAAAACCCTTCCAGAGGGAATGAATGGAACACGGCAAACCGGAGATTTGCTGGGGAGGAGTTGAAAACAAGGGAAAAGAACAACATGCCAGTGAAATAAAGGAGGAATCCTTTACCAAGCTTTCACTTTGGGAAGACAACTGAAGAAAAATTCAAATAACAGGGGGAAAAAAAGTTGCCCATAAAAATATGTGGTGTTTCTGCCCTCTTCATAATTCTATATTGGAAAGCACTCAGGGTCTTTCCTTCCACTGGAGGGAAATAAGCCTGAAAGCTGAGAAAGCAGATAAGGCCAGCAGTGACATATTCACTGTATAAGGATGCTGCAAGATTTAGCAAATTACTCCCAGCAAAGTGCCTCGAGATCCTTAAGAAAAATGGCTGAGAAAAATGCACTTTATTTTTGCTGTCATTTAAGAAACAAAATACATTTGAAAACCATGAGAAAAAAATGTGTCTTAAATGAAAATGACCCCTTACCATCAAGTTCACTCCAGTCAAATAAAACACATCCTGTTTTTGTAACTTTTTTATACAAGGCAGATCCTGCTCTGCATAGACTTTCCAGCCAAGGATTTGACCCATAGTTGAAATTTTATTAGAAGCAGGGGAGGAGGTAATGGAAAGTATATGGTGCTGCTCCTGCTTCACTTAAGATAAAGGGTGAAATCTGAATTTGGGAAAATATAGAAAATGAAGTAAGTTAATTGTACTGTCTAATTAAATTTTTTATTCTATATCTATTTTTATATATTTTAATTACATATATCATGTCTAATTAAATTTTTTAAAAAGTCTAATTAAAAAAATAACTAAACTAGAATTAGTTGGTACAAAGAGTTTAGAAATCCCCTGGCAGGACCAACATAGCCACAGTATCAGTTAATTAAATGACACAAAATGTATCACTTAAAATACATTCTGGACTTGCCACACAGTTATGGATATCTGTCACAAAAGCTGCATCAGCCTTTCCTTATAATTTTGTTCTGGAACATCTGGATTGAGATAGAAAACCACAATCGTGTTGTGTCCTTTACCAGCCACACCCAAGTCTTTTCCATAGGAAGATGGAATCATTGGTGACCCTCCCACACCCTTATTGTGCATAAAAGAATCTTTTCTCCTCCTTGTCTAGACTTTGTGGGGGAGCTGCGAAAAGCCTGGCATGTGCAGGGGCTCTGGAGCAGCTGTAGGTATGTGGGGCCACAAGTGTATCTAACCACTGTTTTTGTGGGACTGCTTATCCAGAGGCTGCTGAACTCTGTCCTACAGCCTGTGTCCTGCAGGAAGGCAGCCCAGAGGATCTCTACATCCAGGCTCCACTTCAGGTGGGATGGATCTCACTCAGCCTGAGGTGTCTACAGGGTATGTGCCTGCATGCAAATCAGGTGTCTGGGCTCCTGCTCTGGATGCTGGAGGGCACTCAAAGGCCTTGAGGGCACAAGGCAGCTCATTATAAAGCACTTATGGGTGACTGGATTGATTCCACCCTAAGCTCCACTGACCAGCTCTCCACTGATTGTACTGGGAAATAACTCCCTGAGTCCTTGCTCAGGTGTGAGCAGCAGTCAGTGAATCCTGAGCCCTATCAAGCTGACAAGCCCCCAGTGCCTGTGACAGCCAGATCCCAGGTCAGCACCTACGTGCAGACACCTAAATTTAGGTGTCTTAATCTGCAGGCTGAGTCTAACCTTTACATTAGGTAAATGAATCTGCTTCCAGCCAACTTTGTGGAAACACAGGTTTAAAATCCAGATTTGAATGGCTTTGATGAAGCAAATGAAGAGAAGTACAGAGAGTTTGGAAAATATAATCTGAAGTGCTCTGAGAGCTGAGTATAAACCTGTATAAGAACCAAACAGGAATGGGCTCTGTCTGTGTGGGATCTTGTCTTTAAATATACACATACCTCCTACTCAGCTGCTCAGATGCCAGAACAGGATCTGCCTTTGTAGAAATAGATCAGGATCACTTGTCCTTTTCACGATTATAAGCTCATTATCTATTTTTGAGTAGTAAAAACACACTTTGTCATTGTTCATCCTTACTGACAAGAAAATGTTTACATTAACAGTCTTAAAGATTCTTGGTATTTCTGTTGCAAATGAGAATCAAGGATTTATAGGTTTTAGTGTTTTCAGGTGGTGGCATTGTGTACCCATGTGCTAAACACTTAGCATTTATGTAGAGTAAAAAACATCAGCAACACAGTCTATTTTTGCAAGAGATGGTCTATGTAACAATGTTTTCAATGCTAATTAAAGCATTCTCATACAATGACAATGAGTGCCAGACAAATACCTTGTAATCAGGCAGCACTCCAAATCTGCTCCTGTGTTCACACTGGATATTGCTGATAATTACCCTCTTCCCAATCATATTATGGTAGAAAACATAACTGAAAGGGATACTGAGATGGGCTCATCCACTGCATTCTCCTACCCCCACCTGGATTAGCTATACCTGAAGTTTCTAAGTACACCTTTTTAAAAAAATATATTAAAATAATGTCTTGTTCTTTATGGGGTTTGTTGAGGATTGAGCAATATTTGATTTCCTTTTGGGGGACGGGAATTGTTTGGATGAAAGAAATAGGTCAAAAAATCCCCCACACTTCTTGGTTTATTCTGAATCTTGGACAGAATGCAGCTACAAATTACCTGTCCATACAAAGAAAGGAGCCTGGCTTTTTTGTTCCAGCTGTCATGTTTGGACATAACTGAAAAGGGAACATTGGACTTGAGGATATGGAGAGGAGAATTATTCTTCCTCTAAATCCCACCTCTTTCTACAAACAGTAATAAAGTCTCCTAATGATAATAACAGCTGTCCAAGAGCCAGAAAACTATTTCTGAGTAATTTCAAGTCATGCAGGTCTAATAACAGGAACAGAACCAAATTATCCTCTTGGATGAGTGTCAGTCTTTTTTCACAAATGAATGGAAGCTGTAGGTGTGCAGCTGAGCAGGATGTAGTTCACAGCCTGCAACATTCCTTATACTTGAACCCCTTTCCCATGGTGAATCCCTGTGAAGCTATAAAAAGAAAATGGGGATTCCTCGAGACAAACTCTAATCCCTGCTTGAACAGAAAAGAGCAGATGGAAGAAACAAACAGTGTCACAGGAGAACTCCCCCAGCGCAGGACAAATCCTGAGGTGGCCTAGAGCTGAGGTAGTGAAGAAATGAGGGGACATGACATCAAAACATTTTTGGTTTTATATCATGTGATAATGAGGCTGTGAGCAGCCAGATTTAATTTAAAACCAGCACTAGAGTCACTCTAGTTTAGCTTGTGGATACCCAGCTTTAGTTCCTAAACTTGAAGATCTGGGCCAATATTTTCAACATATTGCTGCAAACATCCCCCTGTGTACTCTGCGTGTTTCACTTCTCAGCTCTGCTTAAAAAGGAAGGTCAGAAAGAGAAAAAAATAAACTATAGATGTTCTGTCTCACATCTCCAGTGAGCGCAGACCCCATTTCCGGGGGATCCAGGTCTCAGATGGGGAAGATGCAAGCCCTGAGAGCAGCTGCTGAGGCAGGAGTGACAACCACCCCCGGAGACATTCTGCAGTGCTGGCTCAATGTTCACTGGGTGTTTGTTCCAGCCCCTGTGCTCAAAATCTCTTACATCAGCTTCATTCCACTCCTGTGACTGTTTCTCCCAACAATCCTCTTTTCAGAATCTCTTCTCCTTTCTCTCTTTCTGTTGGTGTTCTCAAACTGGCTCTCACATCACCAAGATACTGCATAACCTACGTGCTTGCTATCAAATTACAGCCTTCACTTTATGAATACATTCAGCTGCTTTTCCCCAGCTCTGATAATTTTTGGAGCAGGGAGTACAGTGTCTCATAGTGGGGAGCCTTGTACTTTGTCAGCCTTAGGCACTCGTGTAATAAACATGATTTACCATCCTAATATCCCTGTAATTTCACTTCTATAGGTTGGTCCAGACCTAGACAACTGATTAGTGCTAATGTGCACCAAAGAAAAGCGTTTGGTGTTCCAGAATCAAAAGGCTGTGCAATTATGTACTTAGGCTGCTCTGCAGTTTTGGGGATCCAAGGTGCTGTCTGAATTCCATTTTGTGCTGTTGTGGCTCCAAGATTGGTGCTGTTATCACAGAATCACAGAATGGTTTGGGTTGGAAAGGACCTTAAAGATCACCTGGTTCCAATGCAGTTTGGATAGCACATGCGTATCCAAAAGATGAAGGAAAGTCTTCATGAACTGTCATGAGACGCCACTGCATCAAAGCTTGAAAATTGCTGTGCCAGGTCCAGGAAACCTGGTGCCAGTAAAATCCATCAGAATCCAAACACCAGCTTCAGACAGGACTGGGATTCAGCTGGCTTGCAGAGTCAGAAACTCTTCTACCCTCAGCAATTCAAATGAAATGTGCCACTGTCAACAACCAAATGTGTATGTTCATGAGAAACATGAAGAACTTGAAAAACTTCACAGCCATAAGTAATTCATAGAATCGTATTTCATTTGCCTCAGATGTCCAAATATGTGCTGTTCATCTTCCTGAAGGTTCCTGCTGGGAATAGCAGCGTCAGCTGAGGTGCCCAAGTTCCTAGAGCTGAACACACCAAGCAAAAAGGTACTTCTGAAAGAAGAAATAAAAAAGATGTCATAGAATCATAGAATATCCTAAGTTGGAGGGAACCCAAAATGATCACTGAAGTCCAAATTTAAATAAATTACTACCTAGAAATGGCCTTCTTTTGCCTCCTCCCCTAGAACTAAGCACATAAATGCCAGTGAAGGAGAAATGCAGGTGGCCATGTTTAAAAATAAACTACATTATGAAACTACATATATGAAACTACATTATTTTAAAGAGACCTAGCCAAACCCTCATGTTTGCATACTGTACAGATCTAATTGGACAAATCATGTACCCATATTTAAGTAGGATGTAAATTGAGGAAGCATTTGATTTCCTTGCCTCTGGTGAAAAGGGAGGTGGAAATTGCACATATCTCTTCTGCTGCCTTGTGAAACCCAAGCACAAGTTTCTATCACAAGTGGTATGAAAAAGTGAAAACAAAAACAAAGATAAACTAGTAAGTTGGCTGTTTAAAATAAATGGAATCTAAAAATTCACTAATGGGATTAATTCATTAAAATATTCACTGGTAATTTGTAAGTCCATTTGCCATATTACGAAACTTTGCAGTACTAATTGGTTCAGCTCTCAATAAAACAGATGAATAATGATGAAAATCTCTAGGTTACTGTGGTTGTTTTTGTGCAGGAGGCTGTTCATGAAAACAGCAGTGTAATTTTAAATGTAGGAGTTGAACATGATCGTGAGGGTTATTTTAACCTGGTTTCCTGTGGGAATATCATCAGACTGTTTGTCTCCTGCTACATTTGACAGCAGGTTGGGGTTCTTAGTGATCTCCACTGTCCACCTCTCCTAAGAACAGCGATGGCCGGACATAAACTGGAGACCCAAATGGCCACCTCGAATAAGAGAAGAGCCACAGACTTTGCTGGGCACTCAAGTGTTGTGTTTGACCTGCCAAAACCCCAAACTCCTCACACCACAGCACGTGTGCACAGGTCAGGAGGAGCAGGAGGATCGGTGGGGAGCGAGAGGGTTGGTGACATGCGTCGTGTCAGGGGTGCAGCAACACGGGTTCTTTCTCCAGGTACAGAACTAGCAAAGACTGTTTCCTGCTAATTTGAGTTCTGCTGTGCACTGTCACAGTAACCCCAAGTTCCCCTTACACGTAATCCCTCTCTCTCAGTGGGTCTGTTTGGCACATATACAAACACCCTGTGCCTCAGCTCCCTTCACACCCCGTAACTCCTCTCTGAGTGAGAGGCAGGGCTGGATCTGGCTCCAGGAGATGAGGATTGATGGACACACACGTGCCGATGGATTGGTCGGCAGGTCACACAAGAGAGATGTTCCCTGAGCTCCAGCTGCAGCCTTTCCCTCAGGGTAAGCATTCGTTTCTGTCTTTTTTTCTCCTCGGCAATAATTTTTCCTTCAACCTTTAACACCTCTTCCAATCTCCTTGACAGATCTGGGGGACTGGCAGACATAATTTGCCGAAGTTTCTTTTTGCCTTCAAAAGTAAAATCATTCTTTATTATAAAAATGCCCCCGTTAATGTGTGGGTTAGCATTTCCTATGTACAGAACAATTTTCTTTCCTTGTTGTGTATTAATGTTTCCTCTGCCTGGAAACAGGAACCACGAGCACTTTGACACAGAGAGTGACAGGATGTTTCTCCACAATATGGGACAGCTGTGTTGGATCAGGCCATCGCCCCTTCCTTAGTGCAAGCACACTGTGAATTTCACATGTGTGGCCTTGGTAAGATAAAAGGGCACTTGGAGAGTATCTGGGCCAGCTGGATGCCCTGAGCCCAAACTGCTGCCTGGCATTTCCTACCATAAAGAAAATACACACAAGCACTTGGCAGCTTCCCTGGTGACTCCTGTCCTGCCTCGTGGCTGCCACATCTGTCACAGCACGGGGGAGATGACATGTAAGGTGAGATAAGGTAAAATGTAGGCCACTGAGATATGTAAGTCACTGCCAACTCATTAATGAGCAGCATTCCAGGCCAAGCCCCTTGCAAGAAATGTTTCACCTGAGGACACGTAAAAGTCTCCTCCTCCTTTTGTCCCAGTCTGGTGTGGACATGCACAGCTTCAGCTCCTGACTGAACTAATTTTTTCTGGGACTTTGTAAACCTTTCTACCCAAGGTGGATGTTGTCTGTGTTACTCCTGTGGGCCTCCTGATGGTGGTAGTGCCAAGGAACCATTAACTATTAGGGTTCTGTTGTTCTCATGCTCAGCTTTAAGATTCTGGTATTCTTATTGGATAAAAATGCAATTTCATTGAAAAATAAATATTTTCCCTGGTTTTAATAGGATGGTTGTTATGAGATGAAAAGGACTGAAAGAAAATGAAAGGAGCTGAAAATTGGCCAGAGGGCAGGAAACAGGTGAATGGAAAGAGTCCAGAAAATTCAACACATTTTGCTACAGAAAAGAAGTTACTAACAGAGGGAAGGACAAAGTGGGTGAGAATTGTCATTTGCAGAAGGGTTTGTGCTGGAATCAGTGTGGATAACACAGGGATGTTTTCATGACTGCTGGGCAGGGCTTACACACAGTCAAGGCCTTTACTGCTCCTCACCCCACCAGCGAGGAGGCTGAGGGTGCACAAGGAGCTGGGAGGGGACAGAGCTGGGACAGCTGAGCCCAACTGCCCCAGGGGATATCCCAGACCATATGACATCATGGTTGGCACGTGAATCTGGGAGAAGGAGGAAGGGGAGAATGTTCAGTGATGGTGTTTGTATTCGCAAGCCATTACATTACATATTACAAGCGATGGAGCCCTGCTTTCCTGAGGGTGGCTGGACACCTGCCTGCCAAGGAATGAATTCCTTGTTTGATTTGGATTGTGTGCATGGTTTTTGCTCTAGCCATGAACTGTCTTTATCTCAAACCATGAGTTTCCTCGCTTTTACCTCTCCAATTCCCCCCCCCCCATCCCCCAATCCTGTTGGAGGAAGGGAGTGGGAGCAGCTGCGCGGGGCTGAGCTGCCAGCGGGGGTTAAACCCCGACTCCGGTGCAATCAATAGCGAGCAGGAGGGCAGGAAACAGCCTGGAGAGGCACTGGGAGCAGGCAGCTAATTTAGACACTGACCAGCCCTGCGGGGGAGGGCACGTCCCTACTGATCGTGTAGGGAGCCTTGCAGGACTAACTAGCTAAATTGGGAACCTAAGGTTAGATGCTCTGAGGGCAGCAATGAATGCCACCTTTTTTTCCAAGCCTGTTATAGCCTGTTACACGGTTTGTAATTTTGATCACTGTTCATGTTTTAAGAATCTCACAATTGGAAGGCACACACAAAAACATCTAATGATAACGCCAGGGAAATATAAATCGCTTTAAAAGTGAGGACAATGAAGGACAAAAGATGAGTGCGGGGAGGAGAAGAGAAAAACAGCGAATAAAGAGGAACAGGGACGGGTGTAGTAACAAAAGGGTCGTTCACCTGGTTCGCAGGCTGAAGGGAAAATAAGCAGCGTCCATTCCACGGAGCAGTGCTGCCACACAGTGACAGAGAACAGATCTGCGAAAATTTGCAGCAGAATTGACACCGGGGGCTTTATTTCTAATGTCGAAAGCGAACAGGACACTGGATTGTTTGCCAAAGGAACGCAAAATGTAGTGGCAGGAGGCAGCAGTACTGCCAGGTAAGGACCTGATCTGAGCCTGACTGGCAGGTGTTTAGCCTGGTTCACAGGTTACTGAAAATTCTCAGTAGCAGTCACTGAGTTAAAACTGGATTCTAATCCTTTATTTTATCAGAATAATTAATAATTTATTTAAAAAAAATAACTTTCTCATAGAGTACACACTAAACTTTTCTGATAGGCTCCCAGACATCAGTCCTATAACTGGTTTTTAATTACTACTTCTAGTAATTAAAGCCTTTCTAAAGAGATGGCTGATATATTACTTAATCTTTTTCTAACTAAAGTATAATAATATCTCTTCAAAGGAAAAAAAACCACCAAGGCTAGAACCCAAAGGAGGTTTGTTAGCAAAGTCTTGTGAATTCCAGGTGCAGACAGAGCAAAGTGCCCTTAGCTTCATGCTCTGAGAAAATCCCAGCCCAAGTGGGTATTTTCCTGACGTTTCTGTGCTATTTCTATCTCAACACGGATGCAGAAAACATAAATTGTCTCAGGACACAGTAAAAAGCGTTACACGGACAGCACCCATCACGTGATGCTGGGACTGATCTCAGAGTTCTGGCTAAATGGGAGCAAAAATGTAGAATCTTTTTTCATCTTTCCTTTAGTCAGTGCTGGAGGGCTCCACACGAGCGAGACCATGATGCACTTGTCTACCTCTTTGCCAGCAGAATTCACAAAGCAGGAAAATAAATTATTTTCCTTGGCTTGGATGCAAGAACAGGGCCCTGCTCTCCCTGTTATCCTGGAACTACTACACACCTGACCAGAATTAAGCAGCATTAAAGTTCTAAAGGTGCTGAGGCCCTCTGGCTCCCAGTGGGATTTGAATGCCTTCAGCAGTGCTGAAAAGCAGGTCACAAGGTCCTCTGGGAATGCCAGTGTTTCATGAGAAATAATTTGCATGAAATTCAGCTGGGCATGTGTCTGCCCATGTTCCATAGAACAGTCCCAGTTTTTCATCATAGCACTCCAGCTGATAGGCAGAAGTGTCTTTAGGGATATATTTACCCCTTCACAGATGTGTACATGGACAAGCTCTACCTTTGCCCTGGGATGAGCTGCTGTTTATAACAGCAGGTGCTCCTGCAAGATGCATGTCCCTTCTGGGATCATTGAAAGCCAAGGAAATAAAGACCCAAGTAAATACCTGTGCATCATAAAGAAAGGGATCCTGTATCTTTATTGTCCATGCAGGCTATTCAGCAGTGTTATAATGGAGATCCCAGCAGCTGAGCACACTTGAAACTCAAAACATCCTTTCCTGCACAGTGTGATACCCTCAAAGTTTCTGCAATGATCATATCCCTCCTCATATCCCTTTTTATTTCATATGAAGGATCAATACAGCTAAAGGTTAGAAAAGCCCTGTCTGGTACTTGCAGTCCTGGCTCCTAATTGTCTCCAGTTGGAAGTGTGAGCTCAGCCATAACCACAACGCTGCTGGCAAATGCTATAAAAAGGGAATCTGCCTCAAATTGGAAAAGTTTTTTTTCAGTACTTTCTCAGAGAAGGCAGCAGCAGGTCTGCTAAATGCGTTGGGGAAGCTGCAGCCAAAAAACAATCTGTAATGGGGGTGGGTGTGAAAGGAAACATGAGGTTGTCAGTCAAAGTGAAAAAGAACAGAATTTCCAGGGAGCTGGAAACACTATATAAAAATAAGCTTTTTAGAGAAGACAAAAAAAAATTTTTTTCCTTGGAGATGGACAGAAAAAGGACAAGCAGATGGAGAAAGAGAAGGCACTAGAAGGAAAAAAAAACCCCAAGGTTGTATTCACAAGCTTGGAAGAGGTCACTGGTCAGAGTTGCAGGGGATTGGGAAGTCTTCCCTGAGTGTTCTCCTTGTGATGGCCTTTGCCACACCAAGCAGGGACTTTGAACACTGCTGGGATCTATTTAAGATGATATCATTTGCTTCTAAATGTTGGTGGTTTGTTTTTTTTTTTGGCTACAGATTCCTATAACATATTTAAAAGTAAATTTGGGAAAAACTTTTCAGTGAATGACTGTGAGACAGAAACAACCATGAGAAAACAAAGGTGGGCAAGTGGGGAAAGGCCAGAGCAGAATTAGCTCTCAGGCCTGTCAGTGTCCTTCAACACTGAAACATGTACACAAACCCACTGTTGCTCTCATGTTAGAGCCACAAAGCCCAGTGATCAGTAAGCAGAAACTGCATCCCCACATTAAGGTACTGTTGGTATAAGTAAAGATATTATTAAACACACATTTCAGGTTGTTCTTTTATGAGGCTGAAGCTCAGAACTGAGAAGCCTCAATTGCCACTAGAGTCAGAAACACTGCAGGGGTTCAACAGGCACTGATGAAAACTGGAGACAAGTCTGGGAACCTACAGGCACTTTTCTAGACCTCACAAGACTAAGGAGATCAGGAAGCAGCAGCACAGATCTATATTTACAAGGACCACATGCTGGACATATATCTATTTCATTTTAGGGTACCTGTATCTCTTGGTACAAGGCTGCTTGGTGTCTGGGCCTGTCAGCGTCTCTCCTGGCAGACGAGGTTGTTCAGCAGCTGCCTCATCCTCACAGCTGCTCCCTTCCCAGGAGACTGCCTGAGCCAGGTGTGACAGGGAGGGGTCATCGCTCCTGGGAGCGAACAGAGAACAGAGGAATGAAAGAAATGAGAGAGGTTATATTGCAAAGTGACATTTTCTGGAAGAACTATTTTGAGTAATTGGGGTCTGCAGAGAGTTGTGTGTTTCTCAAACTAGAATGACTTACTATGCATCATGCCAGCAGCTGGCAAAGGAGAGCTTTGGGTTTCAGCAGAAACACCACTGGAGAGGGACCCACTTCCCCAGATCCATTCCTGTGGTAACCCAGGAAGGGACATCATATAACCCCTTTTAGAATCCTCCCAAGCTTCCTCTGTAAAAACAAGAACAACCCAAAACAGGTTTTATCCATGTGGCATCTATGGCAGGGCTGTTCCACAGCCTCACTCCTCCGATGGCAGTATCTTTGTCCCTTCATTTCTGGACCTGGCGTGCTAATGCTCAGTGTATACCTGTTTGCTGCAGTGCCCACATGGTTTTTCATCTTTGTCTTCTCAGATGCAAAATGCTTGTCCTCAAGACAGCAGCCATAAATCCTTTTGTATTTGTCTTGCTGGACTCAAGGAACAACCCTCCCCTCATCCCTCATAATGGAGTCTCTATTCTATGCTGCTTCTATTCTCCCTGCCCCTCTTTTAGCCTGGCTTCTGGAACATGGGTGACCAGAAGCATCAGCAATAATTAAGCTGTGAATATATAAAAATACTTCGAAATTTAAAATCACATTTGAAGTTTAAAATCACCAAGTCACCCCTTAAAATCACATTTGCCTTTTTTCTTCTTCTTCTTCTTGGGTGCATCATAGGGACTACAGAGTGACTCTGTGGAACCAATTAGAACACACAAGGTCTACTCCATGACCACAGCCATGATGATGAGCTCCCAGTGAATAAACTACAATCTTAATAATAATTCCTAAGTACATGACCCCACAGAACTGAATTTCATCCCATGCTGGTTATCTTGGCCTTGAAGTGATCTTTCACAAGAAGCAGAGCATCCCCCTGTACTTGGCACTGGTGAGGCCACATGTCAAATCCTGCGATCAGTTTGCAGCTCCTCATGACAAGAAGGACAATGAGGGGCTGGAGTGTGTCCAGAGAAGGGAATGGAGCTGGGGAAGGATCTGGAGCACAAGTCTGATGCCGGAGCAGCTGAGGGAGCTGGGGATGTTTACCCTTAATAAGAGAAGGCTTGAGGAGACCTAATGGCCATAAACTAAAACACAAGGAGTTCCACCTCAACATGAAGAACTTCTTTCCATGGAGGGTGGCAGAGCACTGGAACAGCTGCCCAGGGATGTTGTGGAGTCTCCCTCTCTGGAGGCATTCCAAACCCACCTGGACGCGTTCCTGTGTCACCTGCTCCAGGTGACCCTGCAAGGGAGTTGGACTGGATGATCTCCAGAGGTCTCTTCCAAGCCTAATGACACTGTGATTCTATGAATTCTGTGATTCTGTCATCTTATCGCTCTCTACAGCTCCCTGAAAGGAGGATGTAGCCAGGCGGGGATCGGTCCCTTCTCCTGGACAACCAGCAACACAACAAGAGGACCGGGGAAGGTTTAGGTTGGACATCAGGAGGAATTTCGTCACGGAAGGGGTGATTAGACATTGGAACGGGCCGCCCAGGGGAGGTGGTGGAGTCACCGTCCCTGGAGGTGTTTAAGAAAAGCCTGGACGCGGCCTGGCGTTTAAGGAAAGCCTCGGTGCCCTGCTGTCGTTCACATGGCGGCGTTCGGCCATGGGGCGGACTCGGTGACCGCAGAGGTCCCTCACACCGAGCCCGGCTCTGTGACGCCGCGCTCCCCCGGCGCGGCAGCACCGCCCGCCCCGCCCCGCGCCCTCCCTCAGCCATGGCGGCCGCGCGGCTCTGCCGCCTGCGGAGGCCCCTCACGGCCAACTTCGGCAGCGCCGCGGCCGCGGGGCCCGGGCAGGAGCCGCCGGCGGAGCCGCTGACGGTCCGGCGGCAGGCGGGGGGCGTGCGGTGAGCGGGGGCAGCGGGGGGCACCGAGCCGGCAGGGCCCGGGCGCGCCCGGCGGGCTCCGTGAGGGTAACCCCGCTGTGTCTCTCCCGGCTTTCGCAGCACCATCGTCCTGAACAACCCGCGGCGGCGGAACGCGCTGTCCCTGCCCATGCTGCGGTGCCTGAGGCAGGACCTGCTGCACGACGTGAAGAGCCGGGAGCTCCGCGTCATCGTCATCGCGGGTACCGCGGGGCGCGGGCGGGGAGGGGGCGAGCACCGGGATTCAAACCCCGGCCTCCCTCGGAATAGCGGGAAACGGGACGGGGAGGGACCTGCGTGTTGTGTCCCTGCCACCCCCGTGGTCTCAGGCACCCCTCGGACCTCTCCCTGTACTCTTGTGTACTCATCCCACTTCCCTCTCTCATATACTTAATGCCCCGTTCTCGAACGCAGCATTAACAACTCGTTGGGTTTTGTTACGGGTTTGTTTTTAACCAACATGTCTAAGCAGAAACACGTGCCAAGATGTCCGTGTTCCACAGTCGGGCTGTGCAGTGTGTTTACAGTCGGTGAGCTGCTTCCTTTTGCAAAAACAGTCAGCAGGTGAAATAATTTGTTTTAAAACTACACCTGAAGAATACTTTAAACAGAACAAAAGCCAAACGGAACAAGAGATCTAATAGTTACCAAAGCAAAGCAGTGACATTCCCAGATACGGGCTTTGTGCAGGAGCAGGCTGAGCTGGGATGACACTTGTTCCCTTCGGTGACAGATACAGACTGGAGTAAACAGAGCTTGCAAGGGTTCTGCAAACCAAGTGCTCTGTTCTCCTCAGAGCCAGGATCTGGTTTGTCAGAACTATTTTTAAAACTCTCAGAGGAAGGAGAGACCATAATATCAATACCACAGTCACCCATAACCCACGGATGTAAAACAGTCTCTCTCGGAGCCTATTACAGTTTCCTTCCATTTAGGTATTAACCTGGAGAGTTCTTGAAGATAATGAAACTTGAGCCATTCTTAAGCCATCTTTTCTTCTCTGCTATTTTAAGATAACCTTCCTCTGCCCCCCTTCCAAACATCTCAGAAAAATTGGTTTATTAATTTAGGATGATGCTTTCTCCTATATTGAGAGGAAAACACTGTGTGTTAGTGCACACACACAAGTGGAAGTGAGCTGACTTGACAGGGGTGAGTTTAAATACACATATTCAGCATTTTCAACAGCAGTTACAGGTTGGGAGTACAGTGCTGTGGCAGTTTGGGAGCACAATTGCACTCGGGGTTTTAGTTTAAAAAGGAATTGCATATTCCTGTTAATTGCCAGTTCCTTTGCTGAATGGAATGCAAAGGAAGAAATTACAAGAAAATAAGAGACTTCTCAGGGAATGCTTTGGGTCTTAACACAGACTTTGCAGTGGATTCTTCTTCAGTGAGGCATAAATGCAGATGTGATTAATTTCCAGATATATGCTGCTGATCCCAGGAGCTGACTGACAATAATTGTGTGTTTATTTCTGATCCTTAAGAAACAAATCCAGGTTGGGTCTTACATAGTGTAGCTGGAAATGTCATATCCATGCAAATATCTGAGAAGTCCTGAAGGATTGAAAAGCACCACATTGGTTTATTCTCATAGGACATATCCTCATGACAAAGGAAAACTGTTGTAAGGATTGCATACCTGTAAAGGGTGTGTTGATCTTAGCAAATCCAAAGCTTAATTCCACAAAAACCTGCTGGATTGCTGCCCAAACCCTGAACGTACCTTTTGGGATTCCCTAGATGGCAGTTTTAGCAGTAAAGACACCCCAACAATCCTTCTGGTTCTCCTCTAGCAGAACAATGTTTTTTTTTGTTCCACTCTAACCTTGAACACCATGACACAAAAAATATTGATGCTTCTTTAGCAAACGTTAATAATTAATTCTGGGTACAATAAATAGAGACTAACTGTATTTATCAGTCTGAGAGCAGAGCACTCCAGCCTTGCTCCAGCTGACCAGTTTTTGTTGCACCAAGGAGCACTTTTGAACAGTTTCCTACAAGAAACTGGGCTCAGAGCCTTATTTACAACTGAGTTAACTGGAATGGAGGTAAAGCTAGGCCTTGAAAAGTGTTGATGGGTGTTACTGTTGTTAAATGTTACATTGTGGCAATTTAAAGTTGTCACAAATCCCAGAACACAATATTTTCCAACTCTGTGCAAAACTCCCTCCCCAAACTCCTTTTTGACCATGGACATCTCACTGACTTCCCTTTAGCTGGGGCATTGATGTGCCCCTGGTTTCTTGATTAATTCAGACTGACTTTTCCTGAAATTCTTCGCAGCTGAAGGACCTGTATTTTGTTCCGGCCATGATTTAAAGGAACTGTCAACGGAAGATGATATAAAACATCATTCCCAAGTGTTTGAATTATGTGCAGAGGTAAGCAGTCCTTTTTGAGCGACACTGGTTGTGTTTGGTATTTAAGAGCAATCACTGGTTTGAAGAGGGACAGCATTGCTCACTTGCTTGCTCTAAAACACAGGCTTTTGCTCCAAATTCCTTGTTTTTTGCTGTACTGCTATTTTAATGGTGAATTTATGTTTTCCCTGGATTTCTCTACATGTAGATAAAAGGGCTGCAATGACTGTACATGTCACCAACAATGGATACAGTCATAGCGTGTTCCTTAGTTTAGCCAGTGTTCCTTGCAGCTGAGTATTTGGGCAGTGTCATTCCTAAAAATCTAGGGATAAGCACCTTCAAATCATTTGTAATCCAATGTTCTTTCCCAGCATCTAGTTGGGAACTCAAGACCAGCTTAAACATCAAGTAGACAACGTGGAAATGAGATCTGACTCACGAGTTGCCCCATCAGCAGAACATACAAGTTCTTGTTACACAGTCCTGGAGGTTGGGATGTTAAATGTGAATCCTGGAGCCTTTGGAGGGAATGGCAAAACCGCCTTTGATTGTGACAGCGCTAGAATTTGATCCCTAGTCCTGCTCAGTGTGACAGCAGAAAGTCCTTTGAAACCTTTTGTTCTAGTTCCTGCAGTAACAGTGATCTCTGTACACACTGCCAAACCCATACCTAAGGAATGCTGTGAAAGCTACAGCTGGAGGAGCCAAAATCCAACAGTTCTGGTTTTGGTTTTTTTTTGGTCAGTAGAGAGAGAAAGGTACTTTTCAGGGCTTCCAAAACAGGATCGTGCCTTCCTAAATCTCGATACTGACTCTTTCTTTGTCCATGCAGGTTATGACTTTAATCCAGAAGCTTCCAGTGCCAGTGATTGCCAAAGTAAACGGCTTGGCTACAGCAGCAGGCTGTCAGCTTGTGGCAAGCTGTGACATCGCAGTGGCAAGTGAGAAATCCAAGTTTGCTACTCCCGGGGTAAACATTGGGCTGTTTTGCTCCACACCAGCTGTGGCCTTGGGCAGATCTCTTCCAAGAAAGGTAGGCTGCCCTCCCAGACATCCTTTGCAGTTTTGCAAGAAGTAGGTTCCCATGTCAGGAGTTTTAGCTCTGTTGCCTGAACTTTATTTTCCTGCAGTACAACATGGAAAATACTCTATTGCAAAAGGCATCCCCATAACTCTGGGGACTGGGAAAAATTATAAAGGGATGAGCTCTGCTTAGGGAAAGCAGCTTCCCACTGATGCGATTCCAGCCAGCATGAGCTCATCCCAGCAGCACAACAGCTCAGTGATCCCTTTCCTTCCCAACAGACAGCTCTGTGCTTTAGCCCATGATGTTCTCCCCTGAGGAGGAAACCCCTGCAAGTTCAGGATAACAATCCCACCGAGGTATCAATTCTCACCAGGCAGTGACATTTCAATGCCAGCATGATCTGCCTGGCTGTAGATCAAGATGCTCTAAATAGCATCTAAACCCTCCTGTACTATCTTCCTGTCTTATGTCCTACTGACTGTGGCTGCACATCTCTCACTGCATAAAAAATGGTACGACCTGCAAAGCTTCCGTAACTGAGAATAGGAATTTTAAGTTCTGATCCAGTTGGATTTATGCAGACAGACTCTCCAAGCCCAGCAGGGTTCTGCTGAGATGCAGCACAAATCCTATTGCTGGATAAGAGCTTCAGCTTGAAATTTCCCATCTGTAAGGCCATCCTGTTCAAATACAGTCCATGAGGTTTTTTCCAAGTCTGCTGTAGTGTACAGTTGTAACTATTTCTGAATTAGTATTTCTGGGGTGTGTGATTCCCTTTTAAAAATGTGTGGGATATACTTTTCCCTGTGCACTTTTCAAAGTAGCAAAGAACATTCCCTGCAGTTCCCAGGGTTGCCGATTTTACCTTTTAACAAGTGAATCATTGCCATTGTTTCAAAGATACTAATGAGGATAATCAGGTTTTTACGATTCAGGCATTGGTCAATTGCATGAAGAGTCATGGAAAAAAATCCTCACTGATATATAACATTGGACAGGCGCTGAGTATTTGGGGGATTTTTTAATTTGAAACCTCAAGTACCAGATGCTGGAAGCAGCAGGAGACTGAAGTAGCTGTGGCTATATGAAGTGCGTATTTGAAACCACCCATACCAAACTTAAAACTAAGGCAGGTGTTTTCAAGAGCTGCACATATGCCCAGCTTAAAATACCAGGTTCAGTCATTTGACATTGTAGATGATCCACATCTCTCTTAATTCCTACAGCAGTCAGTAGAGGTTGTGGGCTTTTGAAGAGAAAGCCAGAGGTGTCAGGCTAGGATGGCTGGAATCAGTGGGCAGGTTTAAAGAGACTAGCTTTAGACTTAGTCCTTCTCTTTGCTGAACCCTATTAATGTGCCCTTGGCAGTTTAAGAGGCCAAAAGATTTAAATCTTGTGTTTGTTAAAAGGGTGACTTGTACTTGGAGGAGGAGGCTGAAAATCCCCCAACAAAGCAAAGCAGTTAAACCATTGGATTGACTTAACACAGTAATTCCCCTTGTTCAGGTGGCACTGGAGATGCTTTTCACGGGTGAACCTCTCTCTGCTCACGAAGCGCTGATGCACGGGCTGGTCAGCAAGGTGGTACCAGAAGACAAGCTGGAAGAAGAGACCATGAAAATCTCTCACAAGATCTGTGAAAGCAGCAAGTCCGTCCTGGCCCTGGGGAAAGCCACCTTTTACAGACAGATAACCCAGGACCTGGACACTGCTTACAAAATGACTACTCAGGTCATGGTGGACAATCTGACTTTGAGAGATGGGCAGGAGGGTATCGAAGCCTTTATCCAGAAGCGTAAGCCAGTCTGGACACACTCTCAGGAGGAGAAAAAATGAGTCCTGTCTCTTAACTAACCTTAGCTGTGCTTTATGATTCTTCACGCAGTTGCCTTTGGGAACTATATTTTTGTTCTTACTGAAAGTTAAATTTGTCTTCTTGCATATGCCAGACACAATAAATTCATTCTAAGTGTGTAATAAATGTTAAGAAAAATCAAAGAAAATGGGTTTTCTCAGCAGTGAATTTAATCTGTGGTTTTAGGAGGAACTCTGTGCTGCAAAAATCAGTTTAAGATGTCCCAGGTTACCTAAGGAGTCACAGGGACTGAGAGAGCTCATCCTGTTCAGTCCCTCTCCCCACAGTTCTGGGTGAGAATTTCTATTTATTAACAGATAATTAAAAGGCTTGGGCACGTGCCAGAGTTGATGGTAGTACATACCATAATGGATTCCAGGATTGTTTGGGTGTTCCAGACAGAAGCCTGTAACGGTGAGCCATTGCTCCTTATGGATATATGTGCTTATGAACTGGATGTATCCCACATCTAATCCTGGTTTTCTACTAGCAGTTCAAGCAACTTGTCCCAGCTCTAGAGAATTTTGCTGTTGACTCCAGGGAGGATGAGCATGGCTTGGGGTGAAAGCCACTCCATGGGCTTCAGCAGAGATCCTCACCTGGCAGTGACTTGACTCAGCTGTAATTTTCAGGCTGTATGTCTTCAGTTTATCACAGAATCTTGGATCTATTAGTTGGCAAATCCATCCTTGTGCTCAAAGCCAGGTTTTTACCAGCACTGGAGCAGTTCAGCCATGGATTTACAGACTTGACAATCTCCTGCAACAGGGATTCAGCTGCTCCTCTGGGCAATCTCTTACAGTGCTTTGCAACCCTCATGGTGAAATATTTTTTGTTAATGTCCAGTCTGAGCCTTGAAGCAGAATTTTTTTGTCCACTGCCCCTGGTTACATTATCTGACATTGTTGAGAAAACTCCAGCCCTGTTATCTGTGTAACTGCCTTCAAGCAGTCACAGGCTGCACTTACACCACACCGATCTCCTCTGTGCCAGACTGAACAAGCCCTGCTTCCTCCACCCTCTTTGTAGGTCAGGCTGTCTGGGCAACCAGCTGGGCAGTCCTGCAGTGGGCCAGTTCCAGTTTCTCCACATCCCTTTTTACTGGTTGTGCCCAAACTGGACTGTAGTCTAAATATGCCCTCCATGTGCTGGCCAGTGAGTGCTGCTCAGGGTGCATTTTGTCTGGTCTGGGATGAGAGGGCACTGCTGGCTCTGATTCAGCCCTTCATGCATTGGGAGCCCAGTTCCAGCAGGACTGTGCTCTGCCAGTCCTCTCCTCACCCATCCTGGTGCTGGGGTTATTCTTCCCAGGTGCAGAAACTCACATTTCTCCTTAGATTATGTTTTTGTGGGTTTGAAGTCAGGCCGTTCAGTGTGTCAGTCACTGCCTCAATTTGGTACCTGCTGCAAACTTGCAGAGGTTCTGTTATTGATGTGGTACTGAGTGATACGAATCTTGACACCAATCCATGGTGATCAACATGGGATGGCCTCCCAGAAAGGCATTTTTTGTGAAGTTCCACATAGCCAAATCATGAAGGCTCATCCATCTCAATAGGCATCTAAGCAAGATCAAGTGAATCACAGATGGTGATGGGCCTTTTATTCTTTGTTGACAGTAAAAGTAGCCCAAAGTGCTAAGCACAGACTTAGAAGTCTTCAGTTAGATCAAATTAATCCTACCTATGGCTCCTAAAACTCCAAATGTGGAAGCATCATGAATCAGGAAGGATTTTTTGAGGTATGCTGGTCCCATGTCCTTGGTTCCCTGTCTGTCTGAATGTGAATTCCTTCCTCAGTTCTCCACTGGAGTCAATCAGATCCCCAGTAAAGTCCCAGGACTGTCCCCATAGGCCTTTCATTGAAACCAGTGATATAAATACTTTTACCATTTATACACATCCAGCCCCACAAAGCAATTATCTTTCCCTTCTACAGGTTGAAAAGAGAAATTTTCAGTTCTGCTGCAATTTTTACTTTGAGGAATGGAAACTTAAACTTGAATTCACCACTGAACACAGTTTGTTTCTATAGGAATGAGAAAAAAGGGGTACATTGGGACTAGTTGTTTTAAAAATATAAACTTTTACTGTTATCACCAGTAAAGATGGGTAAGTTTATTAAAAAACCTCACACAGTTAATATAAATTAGGAACTGTTATGAGCAATTAAGAGACTGAAGAGTTAAATCTGGAGCCAAATAACCTTCATCATGTCCTTTTCAATGCAGTAAGATGCTGCACTTAAATTCTGTTCCCACATGCTGCTCTAAAAGCATTAGGAAAGAGTAAATTGTTTTTAAAAATATTTATATTTAATGGCTATCTTGCAACTACTCAGCAAATCTCAACTGGCTCTTTTGTTCCAGGCTTTTAGAAATAAGTACATTATCTGATTTTTGCAGAACAGTGCTCTTTCCAGCTAACTGCAGTAATAAAATGGTTTCACTGGCCATCTTAAAGCATAAGTGACAGTTTAGATGAGCACACTCTTTCAGATATTTAGAAAATATTCTGCAGTTGATTGACATCTACACTGGATGGGGTTTGGTGCTATTATTATCATTAATAATAATAATAACACCTTGCTATTTTTGAAGAAAAAAAAATGCATTTTAAAAGAATAATTACTTCATTTGAAATAGTTGTACCACAGTGGAATCAAATTATTCCTGCACATGGATTCATTCAGTCTGAATGGCCTTGTAGGACACTAATATTCCAAAGAGACAAAAAACTCCTTAGCACTGTGAGCAGAAGTAATGGAAGTGCTCTGTAAAGTTAAGAACAGGCACACTTGAGCAAGGCAAAGTGGTGTTGGGAAGGGAAGTTAACTATCAAAAATGGTGTCCTGGTTGGTTATGTGATAGGGAAAGGTTAAGACTGTTACCTTACCCTTGGCTTTCCCTGTAGAAGACCAAGCACCATAATGTTCACAGTTCAAATCTGTGGAGGCTGAGGAAGCTGAGGAAGTACAATGCTCTGGACAACTGAGTTCAGATCCTAAAGGACACTTCTTGTGAAGGTTCGTGGTATTTTTCAGTCTAATTCACAGGTATGACAAAAGTTTGTCTTGTACTTTCAGACCTTGAATTGAAAAAATATATTTTAACTCGGTTTTCACATTATTTGTACTATTTCATGCAATAAAGTAATTATGTAATTATAGAATCACTGAATCATCACAGAATGGTTTGGGCTTGACGGCACCTTAAAGATCATCTTATTCCAACCCCCTTGCCATGGACAGGGACACCTTCCACTATCCCAGGTTGCTCCAAGCCCCATCCAACCTGGCCTTGAACACTTCCAAGGATGGGGCAGCCACACTTTTTCTGGTCAACCTGTGCCAGTGGCTCATGACCCTCACAGTAGAGAATTTCTTCCCAGTATCTAATCTAAACTTACTGGTTTTCAGTTTAAAACCATTCCTCCTTTTCCTGTCATACACGCCCTTTTAATTAGTAATCATCAGTTCCCCAAATGGTGGCACCCACAGGAACAGTTCTCTCTTGCTTGAACCACTAGACAGAAAAACTTCAGCAGGTTTTATAACATTCCTGCACTGGCCCCTGAAGACTGACAAAACAATTTTTCATTTTGGACTTGCATGGGATTTTCATTTTTGCCCACATCTGCCTTTATTGTTTAATTTAATGGACTTACAAGCTACCCCTAGGAAACAGAGCAGTTCCAGAATTGTTAATTAAGTTCTACAGCCAAGAAACAGCAGACCAAATGATGAATTGGGAGCCTTACCACCGTGGTTATCTGCTGCCTGAGGGAAGAGTTTGTCCCAAAATAGCAAGGAGCCTTTTCCTTGTCACCCCATTCATTTTTATTAAAGGATCTCTCTGCAGCAATGTCTGCCAGGTAATTAGCCCAGTTTAAAGTGACCCTAATAGCATGTGGCACACACTTAGCCCTGTCTGGAAACCAAGCACAACCCCATCTTCACACCCCATCTTCTCTGACATGCAGCTGATCCCTGGAAATGACCAACAGGGACATGCTTTCTGTTCATATGCACAGGAACAGCTGGAATGGAAACTGGCCAAGAAAATGCAGGCAAAGAATGGCCAGTATGAATGGACTGAACTACCTCAGGGTGCATGGAGGCCTGAGAAGAATCGCTCTGAGCCTTTACCTGGAAATTTTAGGAAATGTATATACAGGCAAAATCTAGAGGATGTGGTCGTGTCACTTTGTGATGTGGCTTCAGGCTCCCCCCATGGACAAGGCAAACCTAAAGCCAGGGAGCAGAGACAAGGAGAGTAACACTCAGCACGAGGTTGTTCCTAACTCATGGACCAGGCAATGACCTGCCTCACCACGTCACTTGGGGGATACATGCTGAAAGCAAACAGCGGACTTGGGTGATGGACAAGGCATTTATACCTTTCTGTGTTCCACAGAGCCAAAGAACAGTTTATCTAAGCTTTTATATAAACTCCTTAAGGCCACCCAGCTCAGGATTCATCAACCTGGGGAAGAATTAGTTTCATATCAGTTTTAAGCAATCTCTTGCAGCTGTGGAGGGGAAAGCTTGAAAATATAAACTACAAAGGCCCCAAAAAGCTAGACACAGCTAACATTAAAAATGCACGACTACCTCACTGGCAGGAGTCAGCATTGGAGTTTTTCCCGTCTAGCTCATGATTTCTGAGCATTTGGATGGCAACACCGTGTCCTTCACAGAATTGCCTCTGGGTAATTCCTGTATTGTCATTCCTGTGTTGCAGATGGGGAAATTGAGGCCAAATGTGTTGTGCCTGAGGTCCTCATGGTGAGCCTGTGGCACTGGAACAGGGGCACTTGGAATGCTGACACCTGCTCCCTGTAATTCTTCAGCAACAAAGTTTTTGGTAAAATCAGCAGAAATGCAGGGTGATTGTGTGCCCTGAAGTGACTGCAAAGGCTTCTGAATAGGAATTATGAGCCACTGCATCAAAGGCCCCTTGCTTGACATTTATTGGCTTTTTGATGAATGTTGGGGTAATTCTACTGTCAACAGTTTCTCATTAGGAGCCTGGCAATGTACTTTCTGACCATTATCTTGCTCAATATCACACTGGGCTGCTACAAAGAGCAGGGATTTTTATGTAAAACCCATCTATCTCTGTAGCTGCAAACTTTTCTAATAATTCTACATTTAAATAATCTCATGGAAATGCTGGCTGCCTTCTCTAAGCAATAAGGAGAAGAGACAAATGGTTAAATTTCCATGAGGACCTAAAGCTATAGGACAAATCTCATACTGCAACGAGTAGGATTCATTTGTCTTGATTCCACCGGCATTGCACCTCAATTATACTAATTCTGAATTTCACTACTGAATAATGCACTCACAAAGGAAGGAAAAATCCATCAGAGGTGTACTCTTCTCACTCTCCATAGTATAATGTACCATCTCCTGGCTGCTCGTTGTCAATATTAGGAATTATTTTTGTCAAATCCATAGCTTTCCAAAAAGAAAATAGCAGACATGTACCCACAACACCACTGTGTATTTGGAAAGGGGAAAAATAGTTTGTTCAACTCTGATGTGACCAACTGTGGTAATTTCCCTACTATGAGTTTTAAAACATTAATACTTATTTTAAATATTTGTATCCCAGAGTCGTGATAAATGAGAGTGTCACAGGGTGACTGTATATTTTATTGATCATGTTAAAAGAAAAAAATTGAAAACAAAACCAGATGATAAACTAACTAACTGAATTTGTACTACTAAAATTTAAGCCAGATCCCACGGGTTTGATTCATGATTATTGTTCCCAGCTGCTTAATATGACATATTAATATGCTTAATAACTTTCCTTCCAAGTTCACTGAAAATAAACATTCCTGCAGCCCAGGTAAAAACAAAACCAACTCTTTAAACTAACTTGCATGGCAGTGCAAGTTATCCTGTTGGATTTAACACGGATATAGGTATTGATCTCATCCATGACTGTGCTGAAGGAACAATGTCCCCTCCTGCAAAGGCAGAATGGGTATGGATGGCAACATTTTGGCTCCTTAGAGCCACGGGTGAAGGAAGTCTGATGTAATGGGCTATGTCTCAGGGAGTGGAAGCTCCAGCCATAACCTGCTTTCCAAAGGAGTTTTTAAGGACAAATTAACTGCAGTAAGAGAATGTTGACATTCAGGCTGCCTCAGCTGCTGATGACAAAGAAGGCGTCAGGCCTTCCAAAGTGGCACTCGGGTTTTATTCCAGACCTGTCCTCCTATAAACAATTACAGTGGATGAAATCATGTTTGGAAAGATGAGGGATGTTTTCCCTGTCATCTCTGCCCTGTCAGCATCAAGGATAATGTGATAGATATACCTGCTTCCGTCTTCTGCACTTCCTGGCCCAAAATCATTCTCAGTGTAGACGTTGAGTGATGCCTCTGGAAGGAAACAATAAAGAATTAGGAAACTGTACAGAGAACATGGGGGAAAGGAAAAAGCAAGGGAACACATGAAGTGATCCTCCTAATGTGTTCTTCAGCCTAGAAATTAATAATTTGCTTCCTGTACCTGTTTAATGAAATACACCTTTCGTGCTATTAGAACTTTATCATCTGTTGTTTAAGGGGGTTAATCATGTAACAAAATCTTCTGTTCTGACTGTTAGGATAGTCTATAAATATAGACATGGTGAATACTTCTGAGTTAATCTCCCTTCTCTTTCAAGACCTCACTAGATTAGGTTATAATATTTTAAATTAGTGTGCTTTTTTTTTGTTTGTTTGTTTGCTGTTGTCGTTTTTGATGGAATTATTATTCTGCTTTTCCCCTCTCTCCTTGGGGCTTAATTTTAATATCTTTTTTTTTTTTTAGAAATGCCAAGATTTTTCTACAAGTACACAAATTTGTAAAAATACTACATTGTATTTTAAAAGCTGGTAGCACTGCCATAAATACTGCTGTGGGGTAAAACATCGGGTTTTAATGAAAAACTTGTAAGAAATGAGAGAGACATAACAGATGAAAGAGCAGGGCAGTGGGAGAATTTGGCTCTCTGAAAGGAGGCCCTGCAGGAGAAACACCGAGGTGCTCTCCAGAGCACCCACACAGAGGAGTGGAAAACTGACCTAATTTACTCCTTTTTCATTGGGACCAGCAAGAATATTCATGCAAGGACAATCAGCCCCTTATTCATTAGCCTGAGGCAATTATTAATTATCAACACTACTACTTATTATTGCTATTATTCTTGCTATAATCTACTTAATGCAGTGACACTATTACAATTCAGGAATTTAGATTGTGGTGTCTCCTCCCCACAGTTGGGCTTGAAAACTGGTTTCAGCTGCTGGAATCAGAAGCCTTTGCTGCTTGAGTAGGGGAATAACATTTGTCTGGCAGCAAGAGAAGACTTTAATCCTTTTACAGAGCCTGTAAAAACACACTTAGTCCTCACCATGTACTCAGCATGGTAAAATGGAAGTTGTCAAAGATAAAAGTCCTTTTTCTTTGCTGTCTGTGGATATTCCTGTAAGCTTTTAGTTTTTCCACATGAACATTTATTCAGAGCAGACAACCCAAGAATATTTCCATGGACAGCCTGAAATCTTTATGAGGCACTGGATGGTTGAAATGCAACACCAATTTATTCAGCACTCACAACGACCAAACCAGCAGAACCCAAACAGTAAATCTGCCACAGGAAAAGTCCCGGTAAAGAGTTCAGTGGCAGTTCATCGGCTGACAAAACACTTGTCTGTCACATTTCTCACTGTAATATTTAATTAAAGACATTCCTATCTATGGTCATTTGTTAGATAATTCTGAAATGTAAATAAGAATAAAACAGATTTTAAGGCCATGGACAAAAAAAAAAAAACATACAACAAAAAACCCCATCACTGATTCACTTTCTGGCTTTCTCACATAACTGCACTGTGACCTTGGACGAACTGACAGAGGCAGAAAAGAAATGTTACTGTCCAGTGCAACCTCCTATTTATCATAGGTCATTGCTTCCTGGCCTGCTGGCCCCCAAACAGCACTTGAATTTGAGCTTTGGTTGACCTAAGGAGTTACCTAACCCTGTGAGGAAAAAAAAATTAAAATAAAAAAAATGAAGATGCAAAGGGTGTGATCTTTCTCCTTGCAGTCAGGGCTTGTGATTTATTTCTGCTTTGAATTCATCTGACTTCCAGGCAGGGCACCAGAGCTGCCTGTTTGTGGGCTCAGCTGGACCTTTCAGCATCTCAGTGACTTATGTCTTTTTTTTTTACTATGCTTTATCTGTGTTGTCCCTCTACACCACAAGGACTCCAGGGGAAACTCGGGTCTCACTCTGTGTGCACTCCATGTCTTGCACAACAGCTTACACTGGGCTTGTCTCTGATGTGGGATAATTGATCTGCGATTGATCGATTGATGTGTAACCTATGAGTTACAACAGTGAGAAAGGACATAAAAAATCAAGCACTAAACCCCAAAAAATCTCAGTCCGAGGGAGATTCCTTCAGTTTACTGCAGATCCTCAGAAATCCTTGTTTGCTCTGGAACGGAGGACGCTCGATTTTACGGTGACGGCCCCATGCACCAAACTGTCAGCAGAGGGCAATGACAGCTCACAGCTTGAAGCAGCTCCCGGGTAATGTGTCAGGCCGGTTCTGCCAGCCCTTTTTCTGCTTCAGTGCTCCGAGGGAATGAGCCTCTGGTCTATTCGGGCAGCTCTCCGAACAGCACATGTGAGACAATACTCCTGGAAGCCCCGCGGGTCAGGGGTCTGAACTCTCTTCTCCTGCTTTCCCTGCAGCTCCTGACTTTGCATCCTCACTTGGAGGACCAGTTGCAATCTGATTCAAGACAAGGAACTCTATCAAATTCTGGGAAGGTCGTTGGAAGCATGAGGACATCCTGTTCTGCTTTAAGAAATGCCCCAGTGAGGAATACAGTTGTGTCTGGGGACCTGGACAGTTCAGAACACAGTTTGGGAGAGCCTGGCTGTTCTGGCTTTCCTAGGGAGTCTTAGTTTTAGGTCCAGATGAGTCTGTGTAGATTAGTAAGAGGTTCTGGAGAGAATAAGTGATTCAGAAAGGCCTTCCTAGTAGACTGGATCACAAGCCAGGCAGAAGGGGTGAGAGGAGTGTGACAATCATGCCTCCATGCCCCACATTTGCAGGAATGGGTAGCAATCCAGAGGATAGGTCTCCCAGCCAGAGTTCAGCCAGCCAGGATCTCAGCATCACCTCTTCCACCCTCCTTAACAGGTGAACGAAGTGGCACCATCTCTTCTCTCCATGACTCAGTTTCCCCACCTGTAAAGGAAGTTCTAAAGTTCTGTGTGACACACTAAAAGCCGTGAATGATAAAAACTAATCAACTGTGCTACTCACAGCTTGGTGATGAAATAATGTGCTCGTCACTGCTGGTCCAGAGTCTACTGGGCACAGAAAAAACTGCTGAAGGTGTTAGTCCAGATGGACTGTAAAAGCCAAGGCACAGCAGGAGCTGCTGAAAAATAAAAATATTCTCTCAAGTCCTCTCCCAGCAGGAACAATATTCCAATTGTAATGCAGATATCCTGCAGAGTCATTCCATCCCTCTGGGCAGGTGAACAATTTGCAGGAGCCTGCGAAGGGAATCACTAGACTATTGTAAATATGAACAAAGACAGATGCCAGGCGTCTCTTTATCTGAGCTTCAGCTTTACTCTTGGCTTCATGAAAAGTAAGAGCATGGCCACCTATAATGATACCATTAATAATATTTGGGATTTCAGGGAATCAGCCGGTTCTCCCCAAATTCCCATACTGCAGAAGAAGGATGGGGAGCACAATGGTTGCTCAAAGCCACAGCGAGGGAAGTCCACAACTCCAAACACCAAAAGAGTCAGTACACAGAGCTGTGCTGAAGCTGCAGAGGAATTCAAACAAACAACATCCAAGGACCAGCTCTGGAATGCAGGGAACACAGCCAGGTCAACAAGCACACCGGATAAGCAGCGAGGTGGCAAGTGGGGTCCAGCCCAGGCTAGCCCTGCAGGAGTCAAGGGGCAGAGGTTATGTCAGCTTTGTGCCCGGCAGCTTCCGGGCAACTCTCACCAGCAGACTGGGTGGAAGATGTAATTTAAGTGCTTTGCCAGTTTTCACTACAAAGGCTCCACTCAGACCAGAGTCATCCCTGTCGATCCTGATTCAGCCTTTCCCACCAGACAGCCCCAATCCCCCTGTCCAGGTGTGCTCCCAGACAGCCCAGGCAGAGCTGGCCTG
Source organism: Lophotriccus pileatus (assembly GCA_035583135.1). NCBI lineage: Eukaryota > Metazoa > Chordata > Aves > Passeriformes > Tyrannidae > Lophotriccus > Lophotriccus pileatus. Next base: position 4,864,530 of record JAWWES010000041.1, read on the forward strand.
GGCCCTCGGGCTTGTTCTGCCACTTTTGATCTTGCCCTGACTCAGACAGGCTGGTTCAGGCAGGAGCCATTTCAGACTCTGGCCATCTGTAACCAGATATTGAGCCACCACCAGTAACATCCCTAAAAGCAAACAGCTGAAACTTTTGGAACAAAAAGCAAACGGTACCTCAGAGCGATAAGCAGCAATAATAGCAGACCTGGCAAGACAGTACTTTAAGCCAAAAATTGCTAAATTAATACTTTTGCAACTTTTTTTTATCTTTTCTTCAAAGAAGCTGAAGTCTTGGCTTTAGGAAAAAGGTATAGAACATGAATGGGAGCCCCTGGTGGTCTAGTGGTTAAGACGCAGGGCTGGTACCCTTGAGACCGTGGGCTCGATTCCCGGTCAGGGAGCTCCCTGGGCAAGATGGTGCTCGTTAGCCCTTAAGGCAATCCATCTAAGAGAAGGACA
>JAWWES010000041.1:4865082-4942785 GCA_035583135.1 Lophotriccus pileatus
AGGCTCGAAGGCCTTATCTGCATATGCGGGTAAGGACCTTCCCCGGCTCTTCGTTCGCGAAGACGGGCCATTATAGAACATGAGTTTTAAGCAAAGTTTTTTTTTTTTTTTTTTCTTAATTATAAGCTCAAATTTTAAAGGGCTTAAGCAAAAGTTTAGGCAAGCATTTCCATATAGATTAAAAGCAAAACAAAGCTAAACAAAACAAAAGACTTTTATGTGGACAGAGAGTTCCTGTTAAGGCAGTGGTTGGTTGCACAGAGGGTACAAAAATAGCTGGTAAGTATATATGGGATGCCATTAAGAAACCAGGTGCTAATGAGACTGCTCAGGACTGAATCACGACTGCCTGTGGCTATTCCATGACAGCTCTTCCAGGAGGTGTCTCCAGCTGCCATGAGTCAGATCCCTGCCTCTGTGTCAGTGCAGGAAACTCCCTACAGAGAAGCTGGCAGGTATATCCTTAAAGGCAAAGGATCCAGGAGCTTCCCACACTTCAGCTCTTCCAACTGCATGAACAGGTCACTGAGGCAGCTTGGAGTGGGCACGGATAAAAGCAGCCTGGGAAGTCTCTCTACACTGGCACAGGCAGGAACCAGCAGCATTGTAAAAGTACAACAGATGGCTGTGAGCCAGGTGTGTTCCTGTTGGTCCTTGAATTGATGTGGGCTCTGACACTCTTGTGATCTTGAACATGGGCCTAGAGGACAGACTCTCCACTGCCTGCATTAAAATCCTGCCCTCGGTTACCCTAGGCAAGGTTAATGACTATAATTTATTAAAAGGTCTATAATGACTTTTTAAATGGTGTTGAAAATGGTAGTTGCACGAAAACAAGTTACAAAGTGTCCTGACAAACAAAATGTTTTCACTGTACTGCCTTTCCAGTGGAACATAACCGTTAAAAGCCATCCTTTTGTCACTTTTTGGGGGCCAACAACAACGCATTAACTATATACATTTGTATCTACCACATTCATACAGGTGCCCTATACTCTACTGTTTGCTGATGCCTCAAATGCAGCTGTATGATGGTTTCCTTCCCATCATCTGCACTCCATGGACTGGCAGAGTAAAATGGAAAGCAGTATGTGAACCACCTCTCCTGCTGCTGTCTCCCTCTGCAATGTGGTCTCAGTGAGGCAGCACCTTTCCTTGTGAGAACCAGGAATGTGTCCACAGGCATTACCTCCCAAGAGGCAGGGCTGGCAAGAGAGGAAGGGATTAGTGCACAGGTGACCTCACCTGTTGGTTTGTACCGATGTTATTCATAAAACACTTTCATTGCTATTAAAGAAAAAACTTGTTATTACACACTGGCAATGTTACTTTGGTATTTAGCATTTGCAAGAGACACTGCATGGCTGGAACTCAAAAAAAGCCTCCAACATCCAAATAATTTTCTCCTGTTCCCAGGGTCATATTCTCCCACTAGCCTATTGCAAATCTCCTGATATCCAGTGTCCAGGGAGGGCCCCAGCCAAAAATGCCATCCAAGCCCGGAGCTAACTGCCTAAGCTCCTTCTGTAGTTATGAAGAGAAAGAAAAGCTTCAAAAGATCAAAACACCCAAAATGCTGGGAGGTACAGAGCTGCCTACCACCAGCTGGTAGGAAATGGCTGCCTTGGAGCAACCAGGGAACTTCTTGGGAGCTGGAGTCCGACATATTGTCCTGAGCATAAGAATATTTTCAAGAGTAGAACAGGGGACACTGTTGAAATTCACAGAAGTTTATCTAATAATATATTTTAAATGTTATTTGCACTTGTATATAGTGACTTTGCACTTACTTAAGGGCCTGGAAATTGCTCTTATCTTGATAGAAAGCTTAGTTATGTAATTTTATTTTCCAGTTGGGAAGGCCTCTCCCATTTCAGTTTGAGAGGTACATGTGGTAGCAGTGTCCTGGCCTCAGAAACTGGCCTGTTAGTGCAAGATCTGGTACTAGCTGTCACACTGCCTCCTCCCTCTGTCTTTGCACAGCACCAAGGGGAAAAGGGAAAAAAAAATTCCAGCAGTAACAAATGTGTTTTCATTCCTGGGTGAGATTTCCTTTTTATGGGGAGATTTCTCAAATTATTTACTATTGGAGCCTGATATCTTTAATGGTACCTTATTTCACCAAGAGAACAAATTATTCTGTAAAAAAGCCAGTTCTTTGCCACTGCCAGCTGCATGCAAGTACAAAATTACAAAGCACTCACTTAGATGAAGCGAATACTTCATTAAACAATTAAGCAATAAGGCAGAACAAAGGCTGTGGTTTCCAGGCCTTGTTCTGTAATTGTATCCTAGAGCATTAGGAGAACCAATGCTCAAGCATAGGGCTGCAATTTAGGCTAGGATTATCCTCTAATAACCTTGTCCCATGGGATTAGGGGATTGCCACCATGGGGAACTATTTTATCCATCGATGGCAAATGTAAAATACATGATTTGTCCCTGAAGGTCTGGGGGTGAGGATTTCCATCCTTCTTTCCTCCTTTCATCTTCTTGCTGGACTGCCTCGATTAGAAGTGTTTACCTCTGCTTTCACTTTCCCATGAAGGGAATCCCCCAGTCCAGTTTTTAGGAAGGTGCAGTCATCGAAACCCAGTTCACGAGCAAATACCCCTGGGTGTCCCCGCACACGCTGTGGCCACTCTGAGCCTGAGGGACACTGAGGATGGAAAATGTCTGAGCCACGATGTGGGACAAGGTTAAGTTTGTGCTGAAGTTTCCTGTTGCCCTCATGCAGCACGTGCAGCTGGTGAACCTTCCCGGCACACTGAAAGGCACCGGCAGAGATAAGGCAGGAGCGGGTTTCGATGGCCGATAAGCAGAGGCTGTTTGGATTGCAGATGAATGTCCAAAGTCCAGCTACATTCTGCTACAGAGGCCTAAACCCCTTTCCTCATCTAGTAAAGGCCTGATTCAGCTCCTAATGAAATTACCAGGATTTGTTCCACTGACTTGAAGTTGACCCTGGGCAGAGCCCACAGCCCTACCAGCATCCCTTTCCAGAACAGTGACAGAACATCCTGGGTGACAGTGGCAAGTCCTTCCCTCAAACATGATCTAAAAGGAACCCCTCCACCCTGCTCTCCTCCTCCATAAACCATTCAGTTCTGCTGGAACAGAAAATACAGCTCCAGTGCAAAATACAGCTCGCTGTATCACAGGACACCCTGTCCTTGGGAACTGGAATTCAGATCATCCAGGCACATATCATGGGCCAATGGAAGACCATTAGAAGAATTAACTTTCAGTTCTAACAGGAATCAAACCAGAAATGAAAAAAAACCAAACCAAACAAAAAAAAAACCCCAAACCATAAACCAAAACAACAAACAAAGAAAAAGAAAAAATAAATGGAAGAAGAAAGAAAGAGAAAAAAAATAAAACCACAAAAACCCACAGCAATTTAAAAAGACAGGTTTATTTCTGAATATATGTATTTTATGCTATCTTGGAATAAATAATTTTCTATATTTCTTTTATTCTAGTTGCACTTCTCCCCCTTGGAAATCCTACTATTAATATTTAATGCAATTCAGTGACATATGTCTCCATTCCCCACAGGAAAATAAGTTGCATTAATTTCAAACTCACTGACATTGGAAAATAACCAGCTGTTTATACACAATGGGATGTATGGGAGAACAAACTATTATTAAATGTCAGAAAACATATGTTTTAGATAATAGAAGCCAATGAACAACTATTAAAATCAGGTCACTCTTAACCAGATACTGCAACACCAGTAAAAGGCCATCCCACCCCCCTCAAAACAGACAAAACTTGGGAAAAGCAAAGTATTTGCTTTCGGAACAGGGTCTGGTGAAGGAAAAGGGAGGCAGAAGGAAAGGTTTGAGGAGGTGAGCTGGCCTCTGCAGTGCAGGCAGGAGATAAGAGAGAAGGGGGCAGCAGTGAATCTTTGTATCCAGAGGGCAAAAGAAAGACTCTGAAGGCTGGCTGAAGAGAAGTTAATAACCACAGCTCTCGATGCCTCCAGCTCTGCTTCTATACCCAGACAGAACAGCACTGCCCACAGCAGCTTCAGGGCTATTTCTCAATTAATTTATAACATAACCTGGAAATCAGATATTCTTCTGGTTTAATCACAAATAGGACTAAATGCTAAAGGCGTTCTTAGAGAGCACCAGATACAGAGTATCTCTGCTCCCCACAGATCCTATCTCGGCCATTTTTTACAGCAAGTGGTATCTCAAGTGCTTGTCTAGGAAGGATCCATCTGGGAGAATCCATTGTCTCTGCACCACCAGACTGTTCAAACTCATCTCTTGCTTTCCACAGATGTACCCTGATCACCCAGGGGAGGAATGGAAGTTGCTCTCTGCAGCTTTATCTGACTTCCTCGACCTAAGTTTTGGGTTTGTCCCATGATACTCTAAATCAAACGCAAAAACATCTGGGTGAAGAAAAGATACAAGCTCCTTCCAAAAATGTTCATAGCATCATAGAACAGCCCAGGATGGAAGAGCCCTCAAAAGATCACCTGGTCCAGCCTTCCATAGGGAAGGGAGCCTGTGTGAGGTTATGTAGCACTCCACACAGTCACATTTTGAAAACCTCCAGCTGTACCCAGTTCCATGGAAGGTTGTTCCAGTAACTGTTCTCACCATAAAAGATGTTTTTCTTATGTAAAGATGAAACCTTTCCTGGAGCAACTTGTACCCACTGCCACTTGCCTGCTCCATGTGGCTCCTTGTGAAGACAGAGCATCCACCCTCTTCACAGCAGCCCTTTAAGTACTGGAATGCTGGGATGAGGTTCCCCCAAAGTCTTCTCCAGGGAGAACAGACCTAGCTCCTTGTGTCTTTCCTCACAGGACAGGTTCTCCAGCCCTTTGATGATCTTGGTGGCCCTCCTCTGGACCCTCTCCAGTCTGTCTGTCTTTCCTGAATGGCAGAGACCAGGACTGAACATAGTACTCCAAATGTGGCCTGGCCTCTAATGGGTTATTGGGTTATGTTGTCCCAGAAGCAGGACCTTGCACTGGTCTCTGTTAAATCTCATACAGTTCTTGCTATCCCACTATTCCAGCCCATCCAGGTGTCTCTGTAAGGTGGCTGTCACTTGTGACACATCCACCTCACCACCCAGTTTAGTGTCACCAGCAAACTTGGGGAAGGAGCTTTCAATCTCGCCTTGTTTGTTCTAACCTACACAAACCTGAATGGCCACAAAACAAAAGCCACTGAGTTGGCAACGAGAGAGACAGACATCTGGGCTGGGATATCTGCCTGCTGCTGAGTCACAGGCAAATCCCAACGTTTTGGTTCCTGTGAGTTTATCTCGCTGCTTAGAAATTCCTTTTTGCCAGCTGGGCACTGAAAAGCAAGGAGTGCTGTGACACCAAAGCCTCCCTTTGGCTCTGGCTGTGAGCACCCTGCCAAAAAACGAACACGGTCAATCACGAGGAGAAGGTGTATGAATCAGTCATGAAGCACATCTTATGTGGGATTACTGACTGCAAACGATAACAGCGACTGTGTACTACCTGCTGCTGGGGCAGCACTTTGTACAACAAGCCACACTCTTGTCTGGAGGTTTCCTGTGGCCACTCTTATCCAAATAACAAGTCATGATAATACTGTGTTTAGCACAACACTAAGTCAACCATAATGACCATAAACGTAACCTGACCTTCACTTTGGCTAAACCCCGTTTCTTTCATGGTTATCTCATATCTCAGTGCATATTTATTACCTCTGTTGTCTATCTGTTGTCTTGTGTTCAAAGCTGTAAACTACCAGCTTTCTAAAACAGGGTCATTCTTTTACTTTACATCCACTGCCTCGCACAAGGGGCTCTGAATTTTGACTCTGGGGCTTTCAAAGACTGCTGAAAGTCAAGTCAGTAACAGATAGCTTTCCATCAGTCTATGTTTTCTTTCTGACTTCTCAGTCCAACCAATTCTCACCAAACCCAGGGAGAAAAAAAAAAAGGAAAAGAAAAAGACAGACCCAAAAATGAAAACTATTTCTGAAGTCCAAACCAGGTGAATAAGATCCTCTTTGATCACAGTTGTTTAGTTCAGTCTGTCTGTTCTCGGCTATTTGCAGTAGTAAATACAATAAGCACATTCTGTGAGAAGAAACTTGAATTTTGACCTGTAACACAAGGCAAAGGAGTCAGATTGGCAAGAGGAGTTTTGCAAACATGAGCCTGTTCTCGTGGCGCAGCATTTCCAGAGGGGCTCAGAATGGGCCTCCCACAGGGCTGTGCTGACACTGACAGCTGGACGTGTTAGACTCCACTGATGTTGGACCATGATAGATGAAATTGGAAACACACACAAAATACTGTTTTGCTACATTGGCAACCAGAAATGTCAGTATCACATGTTAATTAATGATTAATGTTAGGGGAAGGAGATGCATACCTCACATATTTTTAAACTGGTATAACGAGTTTTCACAGAGGAGGGAAGTTCTCTATAATACATAGTAATGGCTGTGTACTTGGAACTGTGCTCCATAAATTTCCCCACCTTCAGGACAGAATGTGTCAACACACAGTTGCTCTTCTAGAATAAAATTGGTACTGAGATTATCAGAAATGTTGAGGAATGAGGAAAGAAGAAAAAAACCACACAACTGATGATCAAAAGGACAAAAAAACTCTTTTGGACACACCTGGGGGAGAAAAATGTCAACAGAGCACATTGTTAATGTGGGACTACACCTGATATTACAAGGTGATGAGAGTAAATGAAGAAATAAAGAAAATAACACTGTGGAGCAGACAAAGCCCTGAAAGTGTACTATCTTCCTCAAGGTGATGTCCTACTTAGCAAGGAGAGCTTTAGCTCAGGCAGGGTGTGTGAGCATATAACACATTGTAAAAATAATACACTGAAGTTGTCTGACATTCTACACTGATGAATCTCAAAGCCCTTTGCATCTCTGTATTGATGTTCCCACACTGGAAATCGGTAAAGTACCTGCCTGCCTTTAAGTATATTCTTCAACGAAACGTTCCCATAACAGAAATATTGTCCTTAACCAGGGTGTGCATGCTATCTATATGCAGTAGACACCACTCCCACTTTGTTCCTTGATGGAATAAGGCACTTTCCTCTCCCGTGCTGTTGTGTGACAGGTGTTACATGGGACAGCCATATGATCCTGTACCAAGTTGTTGGCAGAGCCAAGAATAAAAGATAGAGGTGGGATTCATTTAGGCTGACATTAGCAAGCTCTAAACTGGGCCTCCAGTCAAGAGAGACATGTAAAACTCAGGTCAGGCTTCGCCACCCTACAACCACTGGAGACGTTTCCTCACAACATGATTTGTCCAACCTCTCTTAAACCGGTGGAAATAACCTCTCTCTCTTGTCTGTAGAATGACCAAGCAGCTTAGGTTAGACACCAGCTTTAACATAACCAAAAATTACCTAAGGTAAGTCTCTTTTTGGGATCTCAGTCATTCACTTTCCTCCTGGACACCGCTCCTGTATCTCTGGAGAACCCTCAAGAGAAAGCTACAGACTGGGGATAGTCTAATCTCGTCCCACCCTCGCTGACCCACACTGCACTGCTCTCTCTTCCCAGTTCTGTTACGCCATTTATTTTGGGTAGAATTGCATCTTTTTGAAACATCTCCACCTTCCATACTTTGAAGTACTTCCTTCTCGAGGAATATTTCAGCCACCACAGCATGGATGAAAAACAATGATTTCTGAGAGCAGCTTGAAATTTTAACAGCATTAAGTCAGACTGTTAAATTGCTGGCTGCTAGGGCCTTGCACAATGAAGGAGGGAGATAACACCATCACCTGATAAATACCTGTATGACAATATATTAGCAGTAAATAAGAGTACAAATAGGTGATATTTGTTATTGAGCTGTTAAATATATGGGTGGCACAGATTAACAGGGCACATAAACCTTTTTTCCCCATTGAGGACACAGGCTCAGGTGGCTGGGACAGTCATTTTCTACCAACTCTTACCCTCACCATTTCCCAGTAGCTTCCCTTAGCAGGGGAACAAATGCCTCAGACACCAGCTCCAACACAATTTATTCCTCACAGAATCATAGAATGGTTTGGGCCGGAAGGGGACCTTGAAGTTCATCTCATTCCAACCCCCTTGGCACAGGCAGGGACACCTTCCACTAGACCAGGTTGCTCCAAGCCCCGTCCAACCTGGCCTTGGACACTTCCAAAGATGGGGCAGCCACAACTTTTCTGGGCATGATTGGGGCTGGGCAGGGTTTCACCTCAGGGTTCTCTGAGGAAGCCAAAGGTGTCACTGTCCCCCCAACTGTGCCCACCTGCGTGCCCAGCTCGCCTTCCTCACGGGGAGACACAGGATCACAGAATGGGTCAGGTTAGAAACGACCACAGTGGGTCATGTGGACCAACCCTCAGGAAGAATCATCCCAGAGCACATGGCACAGGATTGTGTCCAGACAGTTCTGGAATATCTGCAGTGAGGGAGAGACTCCACACCCTCGAGGCTGGTCAGGCCGAGCTCCCTGGCAAAGAGAGGCGCTCCAGAGCCCTGATCCCCCCCGTATCTGTCACACACCGGGGTCCCCTCGGGCAGCGCAGCCCCCTCATCCCGCGCAGCGCCCGCCGCGCCCTCCGGAGGGCGGAATCCCTGCCTGCCTCCCGAGCGCCCTGCCCCGAGCGCCGGGACAAAGGCGGCGGGGCCGCCCGGCCGAGGCGGGGCCGCGGCGGGCGCCGCTCCCACCCCGGGCCGGGCTGAGGCACCGCCCGGCCGCTTTATCCGCCCGCCGTGGGTGGCGGCCGGCGCAGTGCGCAGGAGAGCGGGGCGGCTGCTCGGCCGAGCCCCGGCACCTGCCCGCCCTTCGCCGGGAGCGGCGCGGGCCCCGCCGCCGGTGAGTGCCGCCCGCCCGCCCTCAGCCAGCTCCCCTCGCCCTCAGCCAGCTCCCCTCGCCCCGCCGGAGCTCCCGGCCGATCGGGTCTTCCCTCCCTCCCTCCCGTTCCCGGCTCCCGCGCCTGTCTTCCCTCGGGACTGAGATCCGCTGGCGATCTCGCCCCGCTCCGCCTGCCCCCGGCTCGGTGTCCCCTCGGGGAGAGGCCGCGGAGCTCCGCGCCCCTGTCAGCCCGCGACTGGGGAATGGTCCGGCGTCGCTCTTATTACTCGCTAATGGATTTTTAATTATCCTTCCCTCCCGTTCCAAGAGCAGCGGCGTTCGGGGCGGCGGGTGCTCCGTGCGGGCTCTGGGCGGGACCGGGCACAGAGACCAAGGGACCGGGCACAGAGACCAAGGGACCGGGGACAGGGACCGGGGACAGGGACCAGCACAGCCCCGGAGAGCAGCTTCAGGCTTGGGTTAGTTTTGGTACAGCGAACTGCTGCCCTGCTCTGTGTGAGGTTTGGTTTCCCACCGTTGAGCTGTTAAGAATCCCGCCCCTCACGGGTTTCTTGTTCTCCCCTATGATAACTTATAAACAATTCGGTTGTGCTAATTGGCAGCTTAAAGAAAATATGTTTTAAGTAAAGGTTTCGTACCCGTTCGCTGTTAAACTTTGGATGTGTGGTGTACCTGACGGACTGGGGGTGATGGGAAGCAGCTGCCTTGTGCCTCCTCTTGGCTTTCTGACTGTCTGCAATTACACCTTACCACTGCAAAAGCTGTTGGTGTAAACAGTAGCAGATTCTAGTTCAAAATACTTTTTCCTCCTCCCCTTCTCCCCATCAGGTGCTTTTTCCATCTGGAGGTGGTAAGCATGAGATGGCTGGTGCTCCTTAAGATCTTAATCTTAGGTGGTTCGGGCGAGGTTTAGTATGTGCAAAGAGAAAGCACAGCCTTAAAAACACTCTCGGGATTTTCAGTAATCCAGGATCTCAAGGGCATGTTTCCTGAATAGGGCATGTTTCCTGAATAGTTTTTTAGTGTGGCAGCGAGAGGAGGTTGCTGGAAGTGGAGCTCTGTTGTGCTTGGTCCTGTGCATGGATGTAGCAAGAGATGATTCCTGCGGTAACAACCATGCAGATGAAATGCGAAAGAGATTTGGGGTGGGGGGGGCTGTCTTATCTTTCCAAAGATTTTTGCAAGTACTTTAAACCATAACAAGTATCAGAAATGTAACAGCTAGTTCCTTTCCCCTTCCCTTTATGAAAGGCACAGAAGGGAAGACTTCTTTCCAAACCCTTAAGCTTAAGTCTTAGCTTTAAAAGCTTTTGCAATTTCTGGCTTAGGCTAATAAAAAGGTATTATTTTAAGACTTCGCCACAGATCCTTGACTAATGCAGCATTGCAGATGGACTTCCTTTGTACAGGTACTACTTTAACGAATAATGACAGTGGTTTTTGTCCTTCCTTTGCAGTAATTAATGTTGTATAAGGGGGGGGCTGGTGTTCAAACAGTAAAAGGAGGGGAAAAAGGGTTGCTCGCTTGGATTTCCAGGAAATGAAGATATTAATTATTTGTCAGAAATGGAAAAGATTTCCCAGCAGTGCCTTTCTTATCAAGGATTTGTTTGGGGGTTTTACCATGGAAAGTGAATGAGTAAAATGAAGTTTTATGACTGGAAGTGCAAGTAATGCCTGGCATTGGAAAGGAACGGGGAGATTCTATATTGTGTCTCTGTTTTGCCAGTAGTAAAACTCCTCTCCTCTGTTAGTCATAGCAGCTTTTTCTCTGCATGCCTCAGAGAGAAATATTAACCAAGAATGTTGGCAGAGGGATTGCTGGTTGGATATAGTAACTGGAACAACTTAACTCCTGAGTAGTTGACAAGTCGCAGGCTGACTGACCTTCTAAAATACTGGAGCATGAAAATAAATGAGCCTATGAATGTGGCTTTCAAAGCCAGCCAGACAGGCTGTTACTGTTACCAAGTCCTCCCTCCTCTGTTAGTTTTTTTTTTTTTTCTGTTTGTTTTGTTTTTAATTAAAAAATAAAAGCAAGTAATTTTAATTTCCAGTATAACTAACTGCTTAAATATATCATTTTCAATTGGGTGTGCATGAATTAAACCTGTACCAAGTAAAGTCCAGGGCAAGACTTTACTGCTCTGTTTTGCCAGTGCTGTTTTCAGCTCTGTTTACTTTGGGCAAGCAGACCTTTATGTACCTACATAGGAATGAAACGTTCATAAATTAGTTGATTTTTTTTTTTTTAAAGTAAACTCTTCTGCTTTGTGCTTCAGATGACTTCTGCCTTCCTTCTTATACTAGCACGGCAGTCACAAAAAGAAACTTAAGAAAGCAGCCTAAAATCCAGCTGTGACAGTGACACAGCCATACTGGGGCTGAAAATTACCTGGCTGAGTTAAATGCTGTGTAAAACAGGATTTGGCTCACCATGGCTATGACTGTAGCAGTAGTTACATAATGAAACCCTAAACCCCAGCGATGCTGCACCTGTAGCAGGACAGAAGTTGGCTAATTACAGAGGCGTCTCTGCCTGAAATTGTTTGTGTACACTTGATGTTTCTAAAGTGCTGGCTGTCACAGATAGCACCACCCTGATGTTAACAGGGAAGGTTTGAAAGGACTGGGACGCTTTCCTTGTTGAGATTTGCATAAGGGCATTTGAAGTCAGAGGAGAGCTCAGCCATCACCTGGATGTGTTTAAAGCCCCACATGGTACTGGATTAGACAGCTCTGGGTATCACATGCAGTTCTCCCAGGTGAGCAGCTACTGGTCATCAAATCTCAGCCGGAGGGGACCAGTGAGAGCCTTATGGTTGTCTTTGGGTCAGACCTTAATCTGAGGAAAGGTAACTACTTGTCACTGGCTGTAGTTTTATTTTCAGTTGGGGCAGGAAGGGATTCTGTTGGTGTGGGAATCTTTGGTGGTTTAATCCACAACGTTGTATATGAACCTTTGCCACTGGCCTTTGCTTTGGCCAACAGGATTCAGTGAGGCTGTTGCTGATGCAGCAAATTGAAAGCAGTTTACTTGCAAGGGAAAAGGCAAAGACATGTGAGAACACCCTTCACAGTTGGTTGTTTCCCCCCAGATAAATTGTCTTGAGGGTGGACCAGCACTCTTAGCATCATCAAATCCTGCGTTGGTATTCCACTGTCTGCTTTAAAGGAAGCAGCATTTCCCAAATGCTGCAGAGAGAAGGATGAGGTACTGATGATGTAGACTCTTGTGCTGGCTTGGTTGTCATCAGCAGGTAACAAAGTTTCTAAAATACAGGGTTTCAAAAAAGCAAAAAAGCCGTTCTTGAAAATCTAGAAAGACCAGTTAAGAACGAAGCACGGTATGGAATCCTTTTTTTTTTCTGCTGTCTTGGGGCTCGGATTAAGGTGGTCAAAGGTGTGACCTTAGGCGTTGTTTCTGAGCAAAGCATGATTTGGAGAATTCAGTGAAGTAATTGAATTATTACTCGGGCGATGAAAATGTTGGTTTGTGATTATTTCCTTTCTTTTTAAGTGATTGCTACATCTAATTTGAGATCCAATTCTCCGAACCATTTAAGCGTGTGATGAAATGTCCCGGTGAAGTCAGACAGATTTAAGTTTTACTGAATTGGTGCCTTGCCCATCTAGTTCTTTTAAAAACCTGTGTACACAGGATTAATTATTTCACTGTTGGCAGCTCTCACAGATTCTAGCTCTAGTTTTATGAATGACATCCAGTGTGTTTCTTGAGGCTCCATCTTCCAGATTTAAAGGACTGAGAGAATCTTTGTTTTTAGCTTTAAAACTAACGGATTTTTTAGCTCTCCAGCCTGAAGAGGAAAGTCTGAATTGTCCCAAGCGCACCACAGAAACCAGAAAGTTTAAAATGAAATATCAGTGTTGCATGCATTGAATTCTGGGAGTCTTGTGGGGTTGTTATCACTCTAATCCCTTTGGAAGTAGTTGCATGTCTTGTCCTGGGCTGCCATGAGAGCACCTTGAGTTCCTACTTGGCTAAACATTTTTAAATCTTAGCTGTCAAGTATTCTGAAAATATCAATCAGCATTGATGTCTAAGGAAGTGTCTATAAAAATGCTGTTGGCCTGGCTTTCTTTTAGAGGACCATACTGTCATAGTGTTTGTGTGTGTGTATTTTTTGTTCTTATTAATGGTCAGCATTTCTGTTTGTCTGACCACACTGTGATGGCATTCCCTCTCTAAACAAGGGTAGGAACATTTCCTGGTTGCTGGATGTTAAATGGTCATGATTGTTTTGGGCAGATAAGATTTTTCATGAGGAGATAAAACGTGAATCATAGTAAAATAGCACATTATCATAAGCTTCCACGCTTATGATATGGAGAGAAAAGTCAGAATTTAACCACGTTGGACAACCTTGATTCCTAAACCAAGTTATGTCCATTGTTACTTCAGTTTTGTTTTGACTCTTTCTATAGGAACAAATTTACTGTCTGATTCTGGGCTTCATGTGCTCAGCAAAACCTCTTTGGCCATCCTGTGTGCTCCTAGAGTTTGTGAGGTTTGACCTTTGTAGGCAGTGCTGTTGCTTAGTCTGCTCTTCTACAAGAAAGCTTAAATATTATATATCACAAGAGTAGGACATGGGTTACCTCTACAGCTCAAGGATTTACTCTGTGAAGAAGGTAAGAAGAATTCAGTTGCCGGTGGCTCTGAAGGATGAATTGTGTCCACCATAACCATAACTAACCATCAGTTAGTTCTGAGGAGTTTGGAATAGCAGTGGCTCAGTGGAGACATGTCGTGGACCAGCTGGTTTTGTTTAGCTCTGGTCTTGTACAGCAGGTTCAAAGGTATGTTGCAGGAGCACTTAATACAAGGAAAAATTCATGAGGTTATTAGACACAAATACCTGGCCTGTTTTGGGAAGCCCTGTCGTCTCCTGACCACAACACGCAGGAATCTGAACGAATTCCTACTCTCCTTTGCCTTGTTTTACATGGTCTGCTGCCAACTGTCAGAGACTGGTAGAGATACAGGTCTCTAGTCTGCCCCTGTGCCATCAGTTTTACAAACCCATCCCATGTTAACACATCAGATGGCCACAGAGTATTTCCAGATGTTTTTCCCAGATGCTTAACTCTCCAAACTCCACCACTACCACAGAGTGTGAGGTGACCGACAGTGTGCACAGAGCTGAGTGTGGCATCATCGCTGTGTCTGTTTACAGCTGACAGATCAAACCAACCTTGAAGTTCACTGGCCAGTTCCTCTGATTCGGGTGTATCACCGAGGAACAGATGCTTAAGAACAGGTCAGGGTGTATGAGATGCTCAGAGCACGGTTGAGGCTTAGAAATCTGTCTTGAGAAACATTTTGTGCAAAGAGCATTCTAGAAATTGTCTGCATAGTGAAGGGGGCAGACTGGTGTTGTGCCCTTTTAAAAGTGTATGATAATTTTCTAAATTTTGTCAACTTATAGTGCAGTTAATGGCATGATGCTCTCTGCTGGCTCTTAGCTCCTGGCTTATGTAGCAGTTGATTTTTTAGCATCTAAATGTCTTGCACTTTTGTGGGATTGATCTTTTTGCCTGTGAAGCTTGTCTTCAAACAGGATAGTTAATAAACAATTTTTTTCAGTCTCCTGCTACTACAGAAACAGGCCCTTGTAAATGCTAACTCTGAGCTTCAGCAAAGGAGTAACCTTAGTCAGCAAAACTATAAAAATATCCCTTTTGGAAGGACAGACCTCACCTTATCTTTGATGGCAGCTTAATACATTCTGTTTGAATTATGTGCCTGTGTCAAAGCAAAATTAAATCTTTGGAGGTGAAATTCAGTGCTAACTTCAGAATTTTTCAATTTCCTCCTGCTACCCTCTGACAAACATGCATGATATGTGACTTGTATTGTTTTAAATATCTCATGAAGGCTACCTCTAGTGTAAGCAAGAAGTGATTACTTTGGCTGATAAAATCACATCTGCCCTAAGATGTCTCTTTGGTTTAATATTTGGGATCATCTCTCCAAACAGCATTGTTCCTGTCACACTTCTGCACTCCTGTGTTGTGGTCTGGTATTTTTTTTTATTATTAATCCCTAGTGGTGCAGGCACACATCTCTTAAACCAAGCTAAAAAAATCCCCACTACAATGACTGAACAACAAATCCCATTGCGACCAACTTTCATATTTAATGCATCTCTGAAGGTCAGGAGGAACAGCCGCCTGTCATCCTGCTGTTCCTGCTCTCTCTCAGCACAGTTACCTTAGTTTTGAACCCTTGCCTGTTACCTTGGCAATCCTGCTGAAACAGGCAGTGGGGTCTGGAAGCTCATTAGATTAGACTGTTTCTGTCTTAAATATATAAAGTCGTTCACTTAATACAGGGGACATAAAAAGGGTGAAGGGACTTCAGTGTTAGGCATGGTTAGGAGGGGAAATTGTCTGTAAAGCAAATTCTGTGTGCATTGCAGCAGTGCCAGTCAGCCTCACGTCAGCTCTAGCTGTGCTAGACGCTGTACAAAGGTGTAGGAGTTTCTCAGAGCACAAAAAAAACCCCAACAACAAAACAAACAAAAAAAACAGGAAAGAGGAGAAGAAATAATGTATATGAATGGGTTATGATCTTAATGACACGTACCCTTGAAGTGTAGAAGGTGATGTGAAAGATAAAAAGGAAAAAGGATCTTCCCCCACACCCTTTCTGCGGGCTCATGGGCTATTGCACAGCTCCCAGGCTCTTCTGAAATGAGTAAAAATCCCCAAAGAAGCCACAGCTTCCAACACAAAAGCACAAAAGGCTGTAATTCCTGATACTGGATCTTGTGTGGGTAGCTCTCTGATCCAGTCGCTCTCCCTGCCTTTAGTCCCTGTTCAGGTGCTTCATGAAACGTCTGAGTTGGGGCTCCAGGATGAATAATGGGAGCTTGCTGGAAGCAGAGTTATTTGTTGCTATTTAGAACTTGTGGCTTTAAAGTTTATTACTGCTGAGTGGGGATGTTCCTGCTGTCCTGGATAAAGATAGCCCAGCGTGAAACTCGGTCCTGGTTATACAAGGTCTTGCTGTTGGAGAAAGAACAATACTCTTAAATACTTCTCCCTCAAAGTTTGGGCCTGTTGACTGATTTGTTAGTAACTTGGATTAATATCTTCATGTGGTTAGTCTTTAAACGTGGATCTTGTCTACAATATCTATTGAAATCTGCAGCTATGACCTCTCATAATGTGGTCTACAAAATGCTCACAGTTTTGAGTATAAATCTAGAAATCTGGTAGTCTGTAACACATCACCGAGGGACTGAACAAACATGGGATGTTTGGTTTATATGGGGCACACTTGGATAAAAATGGGTGCTGCAGTTTAAAAATGCTGATGAGAAGCAAATAGTGTTTGCCTTATGTTGGATGTCAGTAGGAGTACTCACTTCTTGCTGGTCCTTCTTTTTCATCTGAACATCCCCTTGAAAGTCATAGGATGAAATCTGAAGTCAGTGGGAGTTTTCTGTGAGTTTCAGAGGTGTTTCTGATAGTCTTTCCTTCTAAAAATTATATATATGTGTGTGTTTGTGTAGGATTTCAGAGGAGTAAGATTTTCACTGATAATGTTGGCTTCTAAAAATGACATTTTCTTGTGTGGGTGTGTTTGTGTGTGGCTGTTCAGCACCACAGGGTTTGTTGTAGATGGAGCTGCTGTTGCAGGATGTGTTCTAGGCTTGGGCTGCTCTTTTCCCTTTTATCTTTCTGCCTGGGTATGCAGCAGCCAGAGGTGCAGCAGCTGCCTCAGTGCTCCCACGTCTGTCTGTCCTGCAGGTCTGAACACCAGGACCACAAGCGTGTTTCTACCTGTGTGTCATCACTGAAAGCCCATCCTGAGGGTGCTTTGGATCTATTTATAGCTGAAGTTATTAACAGAGGGAAGGAAGAAGGTTCCTTTTGTGTAAAAAAGCACGGCGAACTCTTGATTATTAGACCTAATGTTCATAAGAAAGGCTACCCGATACTTTTGTTGTGGCAATCCAGTGCTGTGGATTGTGGATGTGCTTCCAAGACTCTCTGGACTGCAGCCTGGCTGCCTTGTGTGGGAGCTTTCCCACAGGACACACGTTGGTGCTGTGGTGTAGGCGACGCACCTCTGGTAATGTCATAGCCCTCTCCTGGGAGGAGGCGATCAGCGGGATGGAATTGTTGCTCAGCATTGGCAGATGTTATCTCACTGCTATGAAACACTAATCAGCTTACCAGAAGGCTCTGGTTTCCCAGCCCTCAGCCCACAGCGGTGGGGAGCCAGTAGAAGTAATCCGATTGAATTGGAAATGCAGGCTTGGCTCTGCTTCTCGTGTCGCCTCTTGAACCGTCATAAAGGGAGCAGCACTTGGGAAGCAGGACCATCTCGTCTCGTCTGTGCAGTGTCAGGGCAGTGGTATCCAGTTCCCAGCTGGCTGCGTATAACGTGGTACCAGCTGCTTTGAGGAACGTGTCACTGCTGTTCACGGGTCACAGGCAGGGCGGGGGGAAAGGATGGACTGCTGAAAAAACAAGGCCATTTCTTGTTGCAAAGGATGTATGTCTTAATGTACTGGAGCGAGAAATGAGCTGGGTTCTACTTTTTGCCTACCCCCTCTTTATGCTGTTAGTGCACTAAGATGACTTTTGTCTTTGTGTCCTTGAGAGTAAAGGAAAAAAGTTCTGCCAGAGTGTTTTGGGAGATGACGACAATTCGGAGTGGTATTGCAGAACTGAGCACTGGGGTAGCTTAAAAACCTGGGGTCTTTTGCTCCAGTGAGTGCTGGTGCATTTGTCTGTTCCAGTAAGTGTCTTCCAAATGTACAAGTACTGTTTCTTCATGGCTGAGTGAAATAAAAGCTCTTTAAGCTTTAAAATGCAATTTGTAACGCGTTGGTGCAAAAGTGGCACCGAGTTCTCCTCGTGGATCTTTCACCGGGGTAGGTGGCATAGAGCTGCTTCAGGAACATGTGAGTTATCTGCAGCAGTATTAGGAAATGAAGTGGCTTCTGTTTCCCTGATGTGATCCAATAAATAGAATTCTTGTGTAAAAGCTAATAAAGCTACGTGAGCTGGGCCAGTTGATATCTCAGCCAGTGGGATTTTATTACTGTTAATGATGTGTCAGACTGGAAAACACAAACTGAGTCTATAGAAGGATGAATGCAGGGTCCATGCTTATAGCTACCTCTATACATCTGGTTTGGAAGCACACAAGATGGGGCACAGAACCTTTCTCTCAATGGATTTTTTTTAAAGTCACACCTTTTGAATAAAACAGTTTTTTAAAGAGGTGCCCATAAGTGGTAGGTGTACTCCAGAGTATAAAGATATGCCCTTTATTAGCTTCTGTGGCATCTTCCTTTACCACTTATTTTCTGTTCCTTTTCAAGTATTTTAGCAAGCAGATCTAAATGTACCACATTGTTCTCTGTTTCCAGACATGAACAAAGCCACCAGCCTGACGTAACACACCGACGGCTTTCTGTGCTGCATCGGGACTGATAAGCCAAGGAAGTGTGATGCCTAGGAATCTCCTCTTGGATTCTCCTGAAATGGCATCCCAGATCTCTCCAGAGCACGCACATGGGAGCATGGAGAGGGCTGGCAGTGTGGAGAATCGTGGCAGCCAAGCCAGGTGCAGAAATCTTGCCTTGGTAAGTGTTTAATGAGCCCTGTGCTCAGTGATACAGATTACATTAGAAGCTGTTCACATCACAGGATTTTTGTTTTATTAAGATTGATTTTTTTTTTCCTTCCCATTTTCAGTCCTAAGTGGTTGCTTGTGGTCTTGGTTGTTAAACTCAAAGGCCAGAAATGACTTCTCTATTTTGTTAAAAGAGCTTGTTATTCTGGTCTGATTGTCTCTGAGAACTTGGAGAGTGCTCCTCTCCAGCCCTTCCTCCCTGAGAGCCGTGGCAGTAAGGAGCAGGCATTACCCAGGTCTGCTTGGGCCGTCACCCTCACTGGGGCACAGTTTGGTGCACAACTCTGCCCTTAAGTAGCTCGTAAAGGAACTTAAGCATAATGTTGGTTCTACGCACAGTTTTTTGCTTAAGCTCTTTGTTGACACTCCTGAATAAAGGTCTTGGTTTATTCTACCTTAATTAGATGAGTAACAAATGCATCACCACAAACAAAGCTGTCTTCACATTAGTGAGTATGAGTGTGTGGCCATTTAAATAGTGTGTGAGTAACTGAGGGAGTAGGATGCACTTCTGCATTTTTCCCAATTAGCAGGGTGAATCAGGCACTGAACTCAACAGTGGGCTTTGTACTGTGACAGGCTAAGCCTAGAAAGCAGGTATGATTCCCTCCAGATTCTTTATCATCCCAGCCTTTTGAAAAGCACCCATTTTTAATTGAGGAAAGAGCACTCTGGTAAACATGCCTTGCCTAAATGGAAATCTAAATCTCTATCTTGCCTTAAACATGGATTTAGGCTTTCCATCTCTTTCCCTGTGCCCTCCCTGACAGCTGCCTTTTAATGTAGTAGTTTTCTGTGTAAAAGAGTAAGTGGAGAAAATCAGTTGGCAAGTTGGCACCTCTCTTTATCCACGTACCTCAGAAATGCTCAGTGGTTTTGTGCTACTTTGTGAGCTTTTTGGCAGCTGGAGGTAATCTAAAGCTGTTCTCTCTTGGTTGTTTCTACTGAAAATACAGCTCTGTTAATATGATGCTGCATCCTTCAGCTTGTGTTGCTGGTTAAAACACAAAACAAGTATTATAAAATTTAGTTCCTTAACTGTTTCTGATCTGCTCCAGAAAACATTTGTGAAAAGTCAGGGTTGGGGGAGGTCAAGAGCCAAGTACACCATTTGGACTTAGGTAATTAGTGTATGTTGTTTATTACATGAAAACTGGTTGAATCTTAGAGAATTACAGTGTGAGTGGTACTTTGTTAAAGAATTACAACTTCATTTTATGCAGAATTACAAGTTAATTTTGTTCATTACTCTGACAGTAGGTTCCCAGGTTATCACACTAGTAGCCAATGATGTTTCCATGGGGTTTAGTCTTAGCTGCAATAAGTAGGCATGAGGCTAGACATTTGACAAAGTCAGTATTGAATAGCAATGCTATGTATAAATCAGTCTGTGCAGTCTCATCCTGGGTCTGCTGTGTCAGAAAATGACGTGGATTCCCTTAATCCGACGGGATCTTGCCATGTGATAACCCATACGATGATGCATCAGCTGGAATTGGAATCCCTTCCTGCTCTGTAATGCACTAATTTATAGATGGAATAAAAGTTGGCTGCAGATTTAGGCCCATCAGGCCTGTGTGTTAGCAGTTGTTGTTCCAGGAGCCTTTAGTTTGTCTTGTTTGAGTCTGTGTATGAAGAAAGTGGAGCTGTACTGGCAAGTTAGTTCTGGTGCCACAGATCCCCTTCCGTGGTGGTTCTTCAGCAGTGTGGTAGGTGGCATGTCCAGTAAGGATGACAGCTGGTATGTGTGGCATAACAGGTTGGGGAGTGCAAACTCTCTTCAGTACAGGCAGACTTTCTGAGTTTGAGAAGGCGTCTCTGTTGAACTGAATATTAAGGAAATTCTGCCTAATTGCTTTGTTATAAAATCTCAGAAGATGCAGAAGTTCTGGTGGCCTAATGAGAAGAAGGGGATAGATAACTTTGTGTAGACAAATAATTTCTTACTGCACCAGTTCTGAGAAAGAAAGGGGTGTATTTTCAGGCACACCAGACCTTTATAGCCCTGAAACAGAAGCAACTACAGACTTACCTGCCTCTTCATTTATCACTTCCCTGGGTCTGTTCACCTAGAGACACAGCCAGGAAGGTCAGGGTCGACTTTGATTTGTTTTGTTTGTTTTGCAATGGCCTTGGAAAGAAAAGGTGTAGCAGTGGCTTTTTATGTCAGGCCTGTACTGCTGCAGGTTTCTTCCTATTTGATTATAAAAAAAACAAGCTCTTCTCAGTGTCAAACTGCATTAGTCACTAAATATAACCTTTGTATTGCATCTGTGGAGTTCAAACAAACCCGGGGATGCGATAATGGGGACAAACACTTGGGCTGGCCTGAGCCTACACGGACTGCTCAGAGCTGGTTTGGCTCTTGGCTGGTTGTGCATCCTGTGTCTGTGCTGGCATCACTTGCTGTGGAACTGGTTGTCAGTTTAGGAACAACTAGGACATGGACACCAATTGCCATGTGCTGAAAAGTTCTTAAAATTCTGTGTGTGTGATTCTTCCCTGTTGTCACTTCTGTTTAATTTTGCTGGATTTCTGAGCTGACTTTATCTATGTAGTGGTGATTTCAGCTGATCTTGGACAATTGCAGGCCTTCAAGCCAGATTTTTTTTTTTTTTTTAAATGAAAAGCAAGGTGCTGATGTCCTGCCTCAATTGCAGGATAATTTTCATAGAAATGATGGGTGTTTGGATCTGGATTTATGCTGCCAAATCTAACACAGCAGGTGCACACTGTTTTTAGATGGGAGGAATGTTTGCCTTGATATTTTCATCTCACACCAACGTTTATAACCATAAAAGCTGTCACACACAAAGACATGAATTTGCACACACATTCTGGTTTCCTTTTAACAAAGGTGGTTTCCATACATCTGCTTGGCAAAAGCATGAGAGAAGTGTACCTTCTCAACACATGGAATCAGTTGCACCATCCAAGGGAGAGGGTAAACAAAAACACTCTGTTCTTGGCAATTCTGGCTTCCAAACCCCATTCTTGAAAGACACTCCCTGACATGTGGCATAAGAATTAACTTGCCATGAAATACGGTTGCAGCAATTTAAGGACACTTAATTCAGAGGTAAAACTAGGTCTTGGCTTATTTTTTTGAAGCAATTTGTCTTGTTCCATTGACTGAATAGGCACAGACTGGCTTCTTAAGAGCCAATCCTTTTCTTTCAGTGCTTCCCTGTGGTAATTGGACTGGGTATCTATTCTCAGCCATGAGTAACTACTTTAGTTTCTAGGTGTGGATAACATGCTAGGACAATAGTGTTACCTGTGAAAATCATGGCAGAGGTGCTGGTCGTACCTGAAGGGAGCTGTGCTAATTGGAACTGCACTAATAATAAACTGTGTCAGTGCCTTGGATCTGCTGCTGCCACTTCAGTACTTTCTGTATCTGGACCTCCCTTACTGAGTGATAGGTTTGAAGGACAGTGGCTTCTCATTATTCTTAATGGTCACACTCTGAGTTTTCCAATTTATCTCATTTTTGCCTGTGAGTTAGACAGATCTTCAGTTGATGCCACCATCACTGTTTTTGGGGCAGTGGTGACCTCCACAGTTTGGTCAAGTGACTATTTCACTTGGTCACTGATAAATTGGCTTAAATTGGCAGATGGCCTTGATTCCAAAAAGATGTTTGTTTATTCTGTTATTTCTTCAGAAGAGCTTCCTTGAGGCTCTAACAAGACTTGGTACCAGTCACTGGAGCTGGTTTGTCACTACTGGACACCTTGTATAGTACAGGTGACATTTTGAATATTGGTTACGTAGACATGAAGAACAAGTATCTACTGAGTCGTCTGAGCTGGTTCAGTGTCTTGTTTCACATACTCAGCATTTAACTCAGGGCTGACCTGGTTATTTTGTAGTTATGATGTCTTCTGTAGCCTAAAAATTAGTTATGACATTTAGCCTTTTTGGATCAGTACAGATAATTTGAATACAACAAACCTGGCTTTCTAAGTATACCATGTTACTATCTCTTTGCCCTAGCCTCTTTGGAAGGGTCCAGGGATTCCAGTGTGGTTTTAGGACTTCTGGAAGAGGACAGACTGTGTGTCTGTTAGCCCACTGCTGCCTTTTTCTCTCACAACTTGAGCGTGCAGAATCCTGTTGTGCACTTCAGATACGTTCAAGGGAAAGTCCCGAGAAAGATTCCTTTCATACAATGAAGGTGTTTTCCCCCCTTGACGCTGATACTCCCCAGGGTTTGCTGTCCTGTGAGACCTTTCAGCATGTCCAAGTACTTTGCCAAATAACAATACACAAAAAATGAGAGGAATTCTTATGACTGTTTGATGTTTTGTGTGGCTCTAGCTGTAATGGGGCAGGTGGAACCCATTCCTTACAGGGTGTGGACAGAGCTATGCTATGCTTTATCCACTTGAAACTGATGGTAGTATGATCTGGAAGCTGCATGCCTTGGAAAAATAAGAGCCTGACTCCTAGCAAGGAGTGACCTTGCTGTAAAATGTGCTAGTGAGAGTACAGATCCTGAAGGCAATTTGTGCTCTATGCAGGAACTGCATCATTCTGATTCAAAGCAGGATCTGGTCGATAAAGGTTATTCCAGCAGGTGGGCAAGTCTGCTCTTTAAACCACACTGATAGGCATTCCTGAACTTCCAGAGTGTTTTCTTTGTGCTCCACTACTTTTTTCCTGGAATACTTGGATTAGAGTTTCTGTCGTGTGAAAGCCAACGTCTACTTGTCTCGCCTTCACTGCACGTAGGGAAGATTTGTTGTGATTATATGGGTGGTCAACTTTTTATAAATTAAATGACACACCAGGCTGCCTCTGCCCACCATCCATTCCTTCTTCCCTGTTTTAAATAAAACATGCTCCATTATTTCAGCCTTTCTGTGCATCTAAACTCTCAGCACTCCTTGCTTTGCTCTGGACCCAGTCCAGCTTGGCTGCATCCTTTCCAAAGTTCAGCAGCTGAAGCTGAACTCTGTGTTCTGAATGAGGATGTGCTGTCATGTCATCACCCTGGTTAATATATCCCAGGATGAGATCTGCATACCTGAACACCCTTTTTCCCTCTTTATGGCACTTAAACTGACAGAATCACAGATTAGACAGGCATCTTGCAGGAACTCCATCTCAGCAGAGTTTTCTTATTCATCTGTGAGTGCATTTTTTGAGGGCCATTTCATAAAATCTAGGTATATGACATCTTGTGCTTATATATCAGCCAAGTCAATAACTACCTCATGAGAAATGAAATTGGTGTGAAGTTATTTGATTTTTGTAAAAACTGTTTAGTGGCTTTTGCTTGAAACTTCTCCCCATTTTTCTGAATGTTGTTCTAACATAGAAATTAAAGGGAAAAAGAAATTGCAAGCTGATTAGCCTAACTTTGTTTATCAAAGAGATGCTTTCAGAGTTTAAGTAGATCTTCAGCTTGCTTTTTTAAAAGTAGGTTAGGAGTAATTTAGTCAGTTTATGACTTTGGTTCATGTAGTTTGTCTTTTAAATACTGGCAGATAATTTGTTTCCTCACTTAGGACCTATTGATTATATGGTTTGCTACCTATTACGAAGCACACGGGTACAATTATGCTCGTAAACTGAAGAAAACACCCTTCGGTATTATAGTCTTCTTCACCAAATGAAATGGTATTTTCAAAATCAGCAGCCAGTGGGTTGTAGAGGAAGCACTTTTTGACACAGCACGCAATTACAGTGTGGAACTCCCTGCCACAGAATGCTCTGAATGCCAGTCATTTCCACGGGCTCAAACAATAAGACAAATTTGTGCTAGAAAAGCTCATTAAGAGCTATTAAGTACACAGATGCATGTGGGAAGTCCTTAAGCCATGCATTGCTGGAAACGGGAAGGATGTAAGGGGGGAAAAGTATAAATCCATCCAACCCACATCCAACACTCTTCCCACTCCAGTGCTATGTGTTCCTGGTTGCTGAAGGATACTGAGCTAAATGGACTTTCTGGTGTGATCCTGTATCATACTTCATGTTACCTGTAATGCACTTGCTTCCAGCTCAAGTACAATCCATTCTGTCTCCCTTTTCTGTAAATTCAGCCAGAGGTACTTGCCTTCTGTGCTAAAGGTTTTGTACCTGTTCTGGCACTGTTCCTGCACACAGGGCTTTCCTTTTCATCCCTTTCTTCTAACAAGTGGAGCTGCCTTGTCATTAACAGGCTGTGGCCCAAGTGGTGCCTTTCCACTACATGTTAGAACTGTTTGCTCCCTTCTTTTTTTTTTTTTTGTTTTTTGTTTTGAGAAGCATCCAGTCATTTCTCTCCCATGGAATTGTGCGTGTTAATTCTTTGACGCTGCCAGGTGATTGATAAATCAGTTGAATTCTGTTATTTTGCTAATTGAAGTTTGGTTCTTTAGCAGTTCTCAGAAGAGGTTTTTGATTTTTTTTTTTTTCTTTTTTTTTAAGCACTGCAGAAGTCTTGGGGTTTCCTGTGCTATTCTGTTCCTGTCAAAGCTGTGCTGGTCTTAGGATTCTAGGTCTAAATTTGGTGTTCTGAAATTTCTCCAAATGCATGTCAATAATTGTGGGCCTCTGATATTAAGTTACTGTTTTGGACAGGTAGGAAAGGGATCTCTTCTATGAAACAGTTTCTATTCTTCTATTTTCTCTTGCTTTCTTATTACTTTTTTTTTCCTCTCCTTTACACCAGACACTGTCATAACAGACTCTTTCCTATTTGGTGTTAGCAGGAAATGTTTGGCTGCACAGACAGCTAAAATATTAATGCCAGCTACATCAGCTGCTTGCATCCCAAATTTCTTCTGTCCAAGCAGTCTCTTTAATCCTCCTAATTTAATTTAATTTGAAGCTGAGGCAGAATTTTCAAGTTTCAAATTTAGACTGTCTTTTGACAGTTTTAAAGTTTGCAGTGTTAGGTGTAGGTGAAATTTAGTTTTGGAAGGTGTGTTTGTGTATCAAGAGTAGAGAGTACATGGAAACTATGAGGTGAATAACTCAAGTAGCTGAAAAGACTTTTCTTTGGCTGCTAAAAAAAACCCCAAATTCATCAAGGAGAAAGGAGGCCTGGAAAACCAGCCTGGAAAGAATATGAACTGTTCCAGTACTTGGAATATATGAAAAAATGAACTAGTCACAAATAGACTGCGTTGCAAATAAAACTGGTACCTGTTAACTACAAAAAAAAGAATTCCTCCCATCCCTCTGAAAGCTTTGCTGTAATACAAGTGGGAATTCTATAATATGCCCCTGTTCTCAGACCAGTGGTAAATCAAGTCACTCCTTGCTTTGCATCTCTGAGCTCCTTTGGTTTGACCAGCTTGAGTAGGTTTGTTTTGGTTTTTTTTTCACTGTGCCTGTGTATCTAAAATGGGATTGTTTCCTCGTCTGGCAAACTGAAACATGCCTTGCCTGAGGGAGTTTCTAGCCAGACTGGATGCCTTGAATCTCAGTACAGCGACCTGACCTACACTGCCCATTCTCCCGAGCTGTTGTCTTTGTTGTCTTTTTTTTTGCTGATGAAATGTGACATTGGTTGTCTTGAAGGGAAGCTGCACGAGGGAAGGGGTGGAAGTGCTGACAGAGGTGGGGTTGGCCTTTCACATCTTGGTGTGCCACTTGCTACAGATGTGTTCACAAAGGGGTGGTTACTCATTTCACGTCCTTCACCCAAAGGGAAACTCCTCATTTCAGCAAGATCCGTGAGGGATGGCAAGTCAGGCAGAGCTCTCCTGCAAATCGTACCTGGCATGGAAAAGTGCTGGATCTTGCAGCGTAGAAAGGGATGGAACATTGGCAGTCTTTGCTTCTGTTCACATACTGTTCTGCTGAGCTCTTGATCGAGCAAGTGAAGCTTATGTGGGAGCAGTTTTTTTAAATGCACAGTGTGGTGCAGTAATTCCCATACTGTGCCACCCTCTGGATCTGCTGCCACTGGGAACTTCTTGAACACAACTCCCTCTTTTTTCCTTTGCCTCTGGGGAAGTCTGGCTCTTGCAGTGAGCTCACCCTCCACAAAAGGTTCTCGGAGTCCTGTTCAGCTCCAGCTCGGGCCTGCCGAACGAGGGCTCCTTTTCTGTCATTCTCTTGCCTACTAGACATAGCAGCCCTATGAGTACTTGGGTGGGGAAGGAAGGAGATTGCAACATCCATTAAGGGGAAAAAAAAAAAAAAAAAGGAAGGCTTGTCTGTCTCTTGCTTTTCAAGTGCAGCCGTAAAACTTTCCTTGGCCTTTGAAAGCTCTGACATGTGGTGGGTGCGAGCTGTGGAATACGTCAGCCTTTGAAGTTCATCCTTTAAATAGGCACTGGCAAAAGGCATCCAAATGTTAGCTTTTATAGCGGTTTTTGCTGCAGTTTTGGTACAAATTTTGGTACAATGCAGCACCTTATGGCTCTTAATCTATGGTGTCGCTTTCCTACAGAGGAGTGTTGTTCTTGTTTTTAATGCTGAGGAGGGGGATAAAAGCTTTGTTTGTGCAGGGAGTTCACAGGTAGAACTGCGCTCAGGTTTGTTTTTAGTCTAATCTAGTGTAAGATGATCTGAACAGGCACGGTGAGTTTGAAGCAAGTTGTGCTGCCCTAGCAAGAACATGGCTCGTCGTGGATATTTGTTCTGCATACCTTTATGTTTATTTACCTAAATTCTCCCAGCCCTCTATTGAGAAGTAGCCTTTTTACCTTGCCTACACATGCAGTGAGGTGTCCTTGGAGAATTGAAAAGTGGAGATGAGAAAGGATACAAAGTCTTGTATTGCTTTGCTGGTGCTTCTTGTGAAGTTACTGATGGCAAAATTTCCAGTATATGCCTGGCAAGGGGGGAAATTCAATCCAGAAAAGGGAAAACCTCACTTACATTTCAACAATACTTACTTGCATTCCAGAACTTACACAGTTCTCTTGGGAAATGTCTTTCCTGTATCCATTGTCTTAATGTAGTGCCTTTCTTAATCATTCTTTGTCATCTCCAAGCTTCTGGAAAAGTGAGTGTTTCCCAGGGTGGAGGGAAGAGAGTTAGGGCATTGCTGCCTAGCTTCACATAGTGATACTGTGTTAATCAAGTTAATCAAGAGCAGTGACTCAGAGAAAATGAAGACTGGATAATCCAAGTGATTATTTATCACTTCTGTGGTCTACAGGATCATTTCCTGCTGAAGAAAATAGCCCAAGGCACTAATTCTAGGGAGCATGTGGAGCACATCCTCACATTTAGTCATAATTTTTCCTTTCTGTAACTCAAAGGTAAAATCATTAGAAACCCTCTCCTTCCTTACTGTTACTTTGTGATCTACCACATAACTCTGGATAACTCGTGGTTTGTAGTGGTAGAGGCACTTCTCAGCTCCAGCTCTGCCCCTAGAAGCCAATCCCATTTTGGACTACATCAAAATGGGAGTCAGCCCCTTTGTTCGACTGTCCTGAGAGCATCCCTTCCCCTCCATGCTGCTCCCCAAGCCTTGCCCCTGAATCTGACACAGAACTGATTGGGTATTTTAAAGGATATAATACCAGTTGCTGCTCTTTTGGTTTTGTAATATTTGTCCACTTGCATTGTAATGCCTCAATTCCTCTCTGGGAAAGTATTAATCTTTCTGGTCTCTTTTTCTTTCTTTTTCCCCATAGGATGATGAGAGTCTGAAATACTTAACCCACGAGGAGCAGGATGTTCTCATGTTCTTTGAGGAAACCATAGATGCCTTAGAAGATGACTTGGAGGAGATGGCTCTACGTGACAGTGGCATCCACTGCCAGTCTCCAAGGTCCACAGAAGAAAACGTGTCCAGTCACTCAGAGACTGAAGATATCATCGACTTAGTGCAGTCAACACCTGAGAGCAGTGACCATGAAGGCCCTTCTAGCAGAGATACAGAGCCAGGTAGTTGTGTTTCTTGCAAGGGTGGGTTTCCCTTTGATCTATCCCTGACCTATTCCAGTTCTCATTGGAAACAGCTAAAGTAATTCTGCACCTTCCTTACTACCTCAAGATGAATTTGTTACACATCAGGTGCTCTAAGGACTGTGATTTTTCATTTGCCCTGGGGTTTCTGAAATTCTTGCTGTTAGCATAGGTTTTTTTTTTTTTTTCAGTTTTCCTTTTCTCTCCCAGAGGTCATGCATATGATGAAGTTTTTGGACTGCCATCTCAGTCCTCTGCCTGGTGACCGAGTTGTCACTACTCTGCAGTCACTGCAGCAAGGCAGACAGCATTCACCAACCTGTTCATGCTCTACTTTTCTCTAAGGCCTCTTAAGACTTTGTCTGAGAGTTTTAAGGTGGCGGATTGCTTGCAGTGTCACTCTGTGTGGGACTGAAAGGCAGGTGATCCTATCAATAAGTTTGCACCAAGATAGTGTATCAGCCAGTACATCCAGTGGGATGTAATGTGTCCTCTCCTGGCTCTTAGAACAAAAATTAAGAACTGCAAAACTCTTGAAGAAGAGCAGCCATTGAAACCCAGTGAAGCAACATGCAGAGTGTGAATGAAAGGCAGAAAGAGGGCTGCCGGTGACCACATGGTACGTGTGGTGACCTGAGCTACAGTGTCACCTACAAGGTGCCATTGCTGGGAGTTCAGTGGTTGTTTCTTCCGGCAGTGTGGTCTGAGTTTGAGTTGGAAAGTTTCTGGGGGAGGGGAGAAATGATGCTGAAAGAAAAGCCTTGCATTCTGCTGTGTGTGAAGACTTAATGGCACCATTGCTGCTTTGTGTTCTAGCGTTGGATGCTCCCTGGAGAGCCGAGAGCCCCAAGCCAGCTGTGCCCGCTGACCTTCCCCCATATCCCCCCGCACCACCACCGGTGTCTGAGGCGCTTCCTCTTCCTCCTCCACCCCCTCCTCCAGTGCAGCACCCGAAACTGCTCCGCTCTGTGCCCACTCCGCTCATCATGGCCCAGCAGATGTGTGAGCAGCAGGCGGAGAGCAGGGCGCGCTTCCCCAGCGCCCTCAAGGACGGGAATTTGGACCGGAAGAAAACCCCGGTGGCCAATGGGGATCATTTCGTGGCGCCAAAGCACCCCCCTGCCCCTGCCCCCAAACTGCACCGGTTCCCCAGCAACATCAACATAACAAATGTCGGTGGCAAAGAGTTCAACGAGACGATTTCCAAAGCCGCAGTGAACGTGCAGGAGCGGCGAGCCCAGGTGCTGGCCAACATCAACGGAGGGGCTTTGCTGGCAGCTGAGCTGGAGGAGAAGCTGCACAAAAGTGACTTCTTGTCGCGTAACAGAAGTTCTTCCTTACGGGATCTCTCCTCTGAGCAAACGCGATACGAGGCCCTGACAAAACTCGGCCTAGTTAAGGGAAGGCCAGCTCAGGACCAAGTGGACCGTGCCCCAAGCACTCAGCAGGTTGAAGTGCAGCCCAAACAGGCAGATGCTGTTACCAATGGATATAAAAACATCCACGAGGCTTTAAAAAGTGAGCCCAGCCCTTTCCTTCCTATGGGCAAAACTGTAACAATCAAACCAGAGGTCTCTCTTGCTACTAACAAGGTCATCAGCGCACAGCAGAACACAGAGAAAAGCTGTCATGATTACAAACAGCCTGCTGTAAGCCTGGACATGAGGAGGAGATCAGGATCGCTGCCTAGGCCCTCAGGATTTCGATCCCAAGGGATAACGGTGAAGTTTTCTGGCCGTGGCTCAACAGAAGAAGCTCGGAGAGAGGCCCTTCGGAAACTGGGACTTCTGAAAGAGACTGCGTAACATGGATGGAAATGTTGTGGCAGTGGGAGGAAAGTCATGGCATGGCTTGGTGCTGGAATAGTCCCAATGGAATTGGGACCAGATGGATTGGAAATAAAAAGGGAAAGTTCTCTGTTTCAGGCAAGCTGGGGATGTACCAGACACTGTGGAATGACCACTCGTGTTTATCCCAGGACTGGCACCACGTACGGTCGTGTACAGCAGTGGGGTTTGGCTCTGCTTCCTGCAGAGATCCTGAGCTGTTGCTCTTTGTGACTGAGAGAAATTTTATTTAATTAATGCTGGACCATGTCAGGCAGCATCTCGTTAATGAAGTGTACAGTGCAGTATTGTTGTACGGAGCGAACTGGGCGGCCACTCTTCCTTCTGCTCTTCTGAAGCCAAAACAGAGAGCTCCGTCTGTCTTGCCCACATGTGTCTGTCTCTCTGTGGGAGCTCGAGATAATGTCCAAGCTGAAATTTCTGAGCAGTGTGACACCCTCCCATGACTTTTTGTTGTTGTTGTTGTCTGTGTTATCTGGCTTGGCTTCATTCCCTCCCAGTGGCGGAGTCTTCTGCTCCCTCGCTCTGCGTGCTTCGCTCCGGACTGTGCACAGGGTGGCTTCTGCTTTGACCTTCTCCTGGACAGAGCAGCCTGGGCTCTGAATGGGTGACTGCACCACTCTGCTGCTGCCCCTCAAGTCTTGCCTTTCTTCCCAGCCACCTGCTTCTTGGTCACGCTCGAGCAACCCACGTGTCCAGTGAAAGGCTCCAGAAAAGCCTCAAGGATGTGCACCGGTTTTCCCACTGACAGCCAAAGAGTCTCCTGACAATCTGTGACCCCAACTGTTCGGTACCAGGGATGGTCTCACAGCAGAGAAGCCATAGGAACAAGTTAACTTTGTACCAAATGCGAGACCCTGATGTCAAAAGCCTTGTCTTTTACCTTGGGGTTCCGGGAAGGAACTGTTACGTTTGAACAGTAGATGTACCACACTGAGTAATTTTAAGTTCTGTTACTTCTGAAGCTGTAATTTGATCTTCCTCTAGTCAAAATCCTCTGTTCACAGCCTTATTTGACTCTGCCCTGCCAATCCATAACAAGTTACAGCCAAAATTCTTGCAGGCTAAGTGGAATTGCAGGGGAGCTGTGTGTAAGAGCACGTTGTTCCTGCATGGTCCCAGTTGGTGGTATTTTGCCTTTGTTCAACACACATGGTTTTAAAGATGGGCACAAAAGATATTTGTGTGTTGGCATGATTTTTTTTTTTTTATGTGGAAAGCAGCTCTTCCATGTTAAAACTCCTTCCCTTTTTGTATACCTGAAAACATCCAGAATAGCCACTTTAAAATCAAATGCCAATTTTTTTATTGTTATTCCTCCACGTTTGAGTTTTTGGCGTTTGCTTGTTTTCTAAAGGGAAAAACTGACTTACTCTCTGCACTTTCTAAAGCCTCAAGCAACCCACTCCTTTTCCCAAGGAGCTGAGCAATAAACCTTGGAGAAGAGGAGGGGAGTGGCTATAGCAGAAACCGACACACCCTTTGGTCAGGAGCTCTGCCATAACTGTGATAAACAAGTTTGGAGTTCTTGTGATAAAGTATTTCAAACTTGCTGAGCTTTACTTGTAAATGAAGCTGTCGTGAAGGAAAAACCTTTTTGTGTCATTTCTCAACCTGCCTCATAAGTTAAGTTTTGGTTTCTTTTTGGTTTTTTTGTTTCTTAATTTTTTTTTTTAAATTATCTGCTCGCCGCTTAAATCTTTAATTGTGTCATTACAGCATCTGGCTGGTTCTGTTCTGCAGTTATTCTTTTCAGCCTTTTCACTGGGGAACTGATCGTGTTCCTCACTGTGACAGGCTCACTATACATAAGCAATCAGTAATTAAAACATGTGGCCATTGCTGGGCTGGCAGAGCACTTAGGCATGCATAACCAAACGTGCTGCTGGAACAAAAAAGGCTGCTTGTACACTGCCAGCACAGCACACGCTTGATCTGCTGGGCCCTGAGTCTCTAGTCCCAGCTCAGAAAGACAGGGGAGCACATAAAATACATCCAAGCACGTGCTTCACTGCAGGCAGGCGTGGAGTCCTACGTGTGGAGGGTGAATCATAATTTATTCACATAAGCTGCGAAGTAAATTTTAAATGTTTCATGACCTTTGTGTTTTCCAGTCCTGGTAAAGCAAATTCTTCATTATGGATGTGAAGAGCGTACAGAGCAATCTGCACATCTAATCATTCCTTGCCAGCTCCTCTTGGAGTTGTTTACAGCTGGGAGTCCATGCTAAGCAAAGGTGGGGGGTGGAAAGAAAACCCCTGACACTACTTCATTGAAATTCAGTCCAGTTCAATAACTCTGTAATGTAACCCTATTTAAAAAAAAAAATTAGGTGTTTAATATCTAAATTATAAAGTTGCCTGTGCTGAATTAGCTGGATCATGTTCTTTCATCCTTTGTGCAGGGCTGTGTCCTCAACTGGTGGGAAGTGAGAGTTAGACCTTCATTAGGTAAAGCAGTTTCTGCCCAGGGAGGACTTGGAATGAGGTATTCATTGTGGCCCTCCATTATAGCAAATATCCTACTGATAAATTCTTCTCTGTGCCTAAGACTGTAGTAAGTAAAGCCATGTACTAAATGAAGTTAAGTCTAGCTGCTAATAACCTGTATATAAGTTTAGCTCTTTTTTGTGTATCTTGTTTTGTGTGTATATGTTGCTGTGATTTTACTTTTTTCCCTTTGTGTTAGAGGTAACTGTCTTGCACAAATCTGATAAATCATCCATTAAACTGGGATAAACCAAATCAAACAATGGAAGGTGGCACTTTGGTTTTTGTCACTCTGTGGAATGAATCCTTCTTGGAGGAGGGAGGTGACTTTTCTTAATGGCTAATACTGATTTAATAACCTTTCTTTTTACAACTGTGGATGTGTGTGAGCCAGAGCTCAACCCTGTCACACCAGGTGAGAAAGGGGGGACAACAACAACAACAAAAAAGGATTGTGCCTAACAGAAGATGTGCATTCTCACTGCTGGGCAGCAGGAGCTGTGACCAGGGTCCTTGTAGGAATGAAGTTCATCCTGAACAGGGTTTGACTTTGACAAAAAGCCCCTCTCCCACAATGTTTGCATTATTAAAATACTTTTTCCAAGAGGAATGTATTGTATATGTGAAAGCAGAGTAGCACATCTTTGTTTCCAAGGCTGTCACCATACGTGAGGGGGATCCTGCTGAATGCTGAAGTCTTTCTTGTTGCACAGGTCAGAGTTCCCTGTTGGAGAATATTCCTACCCCTCCTTTCTGAGCAGGTGCATCTGTGTTTGCTGCCTTTCTGCCCTTGAAGAAGGATTTCTTTATAAGTATGCAGGTGTGGAACATTTGTCCACATGTCAGGTATCATAAAAGAGAGAGTAGAAATCACTCTAGGAAAAAAAATATTTCCCATTTGCTCGAGCCACTTTTTTATCCCTGAGGTTGGATGGTGGTGGTATCCACAAAGCATCAGCAGGTGTAGCAGTCTGTCTCCAAGCTTTGCAGGGCTGCCTCAGGGCTCAGGTACATGTCTCAACCAGGTCAGGGCAGGTGGCCTCTTGTAATTGTGTCCAGCTCCAGCCTGGAGCCAGAGAGAGAGAGAATTTAACTTGGCTCAATCTGTAATGAAACTTAAACCAGGTTACAGAGCCTCAGCTGTGCTGAAGGTAAAGCCTGGCTCAGCTGCCCAGGGGCTGCAGCCTTTCAAGTGGCTGCAGCTTTGGGAAGAAGCTTTTGGTGTTTTGACTCTTGGGCTTGTTTTATACACACACACACTGTGTGAAAATAATATTTTCACTCCTGTGAAAATAAACAACTTCAGAAAGTGTTATCCACAAACAGGTCAGGGAGGGCAGGAGGCTGAAAGCAGGTGGTAGTTTCAGCCCAGCAAGTTTTCAGTCCTGTTTGTGCCTCAGCAGAGAGCACGTTCCAGCCCTCCTGAACAAAGTGTTGTGTGACTGATCCTCCAAGCTCCAGCTCACCACCCTTCTTCAGTGGGCTGGGTGGTCGCTGTCACTCCTGGCAGAGCGGGAGCCCAGGGAAGCACAGCTCAAAGCCGTGTTCCAGGGGTGTGGAGCAACAAGGGCAGGGCTGTGACTGCTCAGGCCAGCTCACTGACCATTTCCCCTTGGATTCTGGGGGCTTCCTTCTGCTCCCTCTCTTCCAGCTCAGGAGGCTGGCACCCAGAAAACAACTCATCTTGCTGTTACAGGCTGAGGCTAAAAGGCCACTAAGTACTTCAGCCTTTTCCTCATCCTTTGTCACTAGGTTTCCGTCTGCATCCAATAAAAGATGGAGATTCTCTTCAGCCCTCCTGTTGTTGCTGATGTATTTATAGAAACTTTTTTTTTGTTTGGCTTTTATGGCAGTAGCCAGATTGAGTTCTAGTTAAGCTTTAGTTCTGCATAACCTCACCCCATCCTTGTACTCCTCCTGAGTTACCTCCCCTTCTTCTGCAGGTCATACACTCCTTCTTGCCCTGAATTTCCTTGGCTGTTCCCACACCTTTAAAATTCATTCTTAAAACACATCCAGTCATCCTGGACTCCTGTGCCCTTCAGGATTGCCTCCCAAGGGACTCTGTCAGCCAGTTCATCCCCCTCCACCTGGACTGGCTCCTGGCTCTTGCTTTCAGATAATCCCTCCACCAAAGAGAGGCAAAGGCAGATGAGTCCAACCCAGCATTGACTCCCAAGCTATAAATATCTTTTCCTCTGAGGTAAGGAGGGTCCTTAGACTGGATGGAGCCAAGCCCTTCCCAGGGAACACACCCTTCTCTCTTGTGTTTTGTTTTTTGTTTGGTCTCTTTTCTTCCCCTCAGAATGGGGTTCCTCTTCCCATTGGAGGTGACTCCTCCCAGATGAGGAAATGCCTTCCCTGAAGAGCTGTCGGTGCATCCCTGACTACATCACCAAATGGTCAGATGTGTTCTTACCTCAGGGGAACTGTGAGGAAAGATTATTTTTGTTAATAGGATTTTTCCACTGGGCCATAATTACCTGCTGCTGCTTGCAACTGGCCAAAAAAAGAAAACCAGGAGAGGCTTCAGTACCTTCAGGATTAAACTGAACAGGCACAAGGATCGGTAGATAAACCAGCTGGCAGGCTGGAGGGAGCAACTCAGCTTCAATTTCTCTTTTGTTCATGCGTCTTTGCACCTGCCCTGAGCTTTAATGAATGTTTCACAGAGCCCCAGGAACCACAAACTAATTCTGAGTGGTTCCCAAAGCTGCTGAGGCAACTCCTACCCAGGACCATTATTTTCTTCTCAGGTGGGTGTCTCTGCCTCATAAAGAGATGCAGCTGCTGCAGTGTCCTCAGCTGAGGGGCAAACAAAGACAAGTTTAGGGGTTTTTTTAAACCCCATCATTAAAAAATAAAAAGTATGCTGACCATTTGAATTTAAAATAAAATAAATACATTAAATGCTTTGCTTGACCATTGAGTCAGGGAGCAGCTCCAGTTCCCAAAGCCTGTGCTACAGCCATCCAAGGACGCTGTTGAGCTGCTGCCCAGGGTCTGTCATAGATTTTGGCTTTAGTCCTTCCCTTGGGATTGCAGCCCAGGGCAGTGTCCCCACTGATCCTGCAGTGGTGTCACCTTGTCTGCCCTCTCAAACTTGCTCTTTCCACCGGCTCAGCCCCTGCCACGTGCCACAGCAGCCACCTGAGCAGGGGAACACTACACTGGGCAGGAGGAAAAGGTTGTCCCACCTTATCTGTTGTGGAATTCTCCTGGTTTGTTCACTCTTAGCCCTGTGTGGAGCTCTGAGGCACCTGGAGCAGGTGAGGTTGGGAAGTGTGGCCAGCCAGTGCCTTTCGTCACCTTGAAAAGCGCCTCTCCCTTCCCAGGGTGCTGCTGTAGCAGAGGAGCCAGGACATCCTTCTGTTCCCTTTCCCAGTTTGCAAACAGAAGGTTGCAGGAGTTACTGGAAAAGCCTCTGACCGCCAGACTAAGGACACGGGGCTGGGGCAGGCGAGGGGGGAAGAGCATCCCACTTCTCTGGGTGAGGTGATGCACAGAACCACGTCCCAGCTCTCCCAGTAAGAGCACATCCACCTCCCAGTGTCCCCACGCTCCAAAGCCCCACAGGGACCCCAGGGCAGGTCCTTCACCCACGGTTTGTTCAGCCCAGGAGCAGCTGTGAGACAGGCCCTGAGCCTCCTCCCCGATCCCGGGGATCCAGCAGGGAGCTGCAGGGAGCCTTGGAGCCCCCAACCCTGCTGGGCACAGCCACACTCCTGCTCCATCACAGCATCCCCCTCTCACCACTGGCAGAGCCTTCCCGTGCAAGCCACTTCCCTCTCTGATTCAGCCTCTGAGGTCTCTGTTCCAGCAGGATTGCTCATTTCCTCACCGGGCTGGAGAGGTCAACTTCACCATCAAACGTTCCTGGTGTGTTTTTTCCCAGCATTTCAAAGGAAGCTCTCAGCTCTCCCAGCTTCTGTTACTGTCAGCATCAGAAAATTGTGTAATTTTTTTTTATCTGTTCCTTGCTTATCCATTCCCACAAGGAAGGGCCAGGGCTGCGTTTTCCAGCTGGGAAACAAGGGCAATGATGTTAAACCAAGGAAAAAGAGCAGAGATGAACTTGACCTTCGGGGTTCCAGGCTGATGCACTAATCCTGAATCACCCTTCCTCTCCCACCACCACACCTACCACTTTGATAGCATTAAATTCTCTTGTCAGCCTGGGGGAGAAAATCCATCAGCCTGGAAGCTCAGACTCACACGTGCCATGAGTTGTTCATACTCTGATTAACGAAGATAAGCCACCCATTGTACTGATGCTCAGAGGGTGGAATGACACCAGAAGAAAAACAGTAATTCCTACAAGCTGTCGTGGCCATTTCTTCATATTTAAACATCTGTTAGGAAACAGTTGTCAGCACATTTCTATTTCCAATATCCAACCCTGCACAAGGGTAGAGGATCAACAGGGTCTTCAGGCTTCACGACACAAAAACTTCATTACCATGGAACATTTCCTGCCTCCTAAAAGGATTTCTGTTTGCCTGATTAGGTTTAATTTTTATTTATGGCATGAGATTTCCAGTGCACTGCAGCCCAGGAAATGGGCACTCTGTGCCCAGCACAGCCATTCCTGGTGCATCCCGTAATAAACCCCTTGGCTCTGTGACAAGAGCAGAGACTTTCCTCTGCAGTGTCCCCCTGCAGGCAGCACTGAGGCTTCCTCTGAACCCCAAACTTGCTCTGATTTTACGTCAAGTAAAGACTGACAGCCAGGAATAAACTCCTGGTTTCACGGGCGTGGGATTTGGGACCTGCCTGAATAACAAACCGCAATTACACCTCTTGGGCGTTACAGCAGGAGGGTTAGACTGGGTAAGTCCTGCTGTACATCGGAGAAAAAAAGTCTGCCACAGGAGGGATGAGGAACCAGTGTCTGCCTGGAACAGCTGGGCTGAATTCCCAGAGAGAAGTGGACTGAAGCTGTGCCTTCCTCCCAGGAAAGGGCCCTCCCTGCCCTGAGCCCGAGGAGGAAACCGCAGCCCGCACCTCCACGTGAAAAGCTGCTCAGAGCAGAGAGAAGCCAAAGCTGCCTCTGAGATCCCTCTCCCTGCCTTTTTATCTCCATTTCCATCGCTCCAGGGATGCAACTTCCAGCAAATTGTAGCAGTTTAATAACCACTTACTGGATTAACACAGTAGAGACCAAATCTCCCTTCAGGTGGGTTATGAAAGCCTTCCTGACTTGTTTGAGTCTTGCTTCCCAGGAGAGAACTTCCAATCTTCAACTTACCCCGTGTACCTGGAGTGAGAGGAGCATCTCCAGCCAACCAGGATCGCTTCCAGGTCCCTCTTGTGAGCATTAGGGCTGTGAAACATGCTGAGAGTGTGACAGGGGCGTCCTTACCAAGGCAACCCTAAGGTAGAACCAAAATATTGCAAAGAAACAGCCCCAAAACAATTAAGGGCGAAATAAAACCAACTTTTCAAGCTCCTGGGCTTCCGGCTCTGACCTGTTCCCAGCAGGAAACGTCGCTCCCCTTTATCCCCTGCACAACAGAAAACTTTCTTTTCCCTGCAGGTAAATGTCAAAGAACAAATAAACATCAGCAATACCTAAATGTCTGCCTTCTTTTTAAGTGTCCCAACCATTTTTTTATTTGCCTGATGGCTTGGATCCAGGGAAGGAAGGAAGGAAGGAGGGAGAGAGGCTGTTTTACAGCGCACTGTTTGTTCTTCTAACAGGGATCATAAACAGCAAGTGTTTGAGTGGCACAATCATAACCCGATAATAATAACTTAAAAGCAAAGTTTATAGTTCAAACAATACAAGTAAATATTTCGACATTTGCTCATTTGTTTGATTCTTGTTCAAATAGTTTCCTACTTGCAGTACACTGGGATCTCCTTAGGAGTGGTTGGAAAAAAAACTATTTTTAGTGGAATTCTGAGTAGAAACAGCAAAGTGTCATCTCAGAGGAGCATCTTCAGTGGGACAGAGCAGCTGAGGAAAACCTCAGTGTGGAAAAAATTAGTGATGAAGCTCAAAGAGTGGGAAAAAATACAAGACTGATGTACTTACCAGGGGGCAACAGCAGGCTCATGGCAACGTTATTGACGGATTTATGTTGAACACATTCACCTGTGGTGCTAATGCTACAGCCCCACTTTTTGGGGTAAAAGTAATTAGTGAGTTTGTTTACTCACTTATTCATCTATTCACCTTCATTCACACCTCCCACCCTGCTGTGGTCCCACCAGGCTGCCCCTCCCAGCTGTGCCAGAGGTTTTTTGGGTGAGACACGCAGGGACTGTTCATTGCTTGCCCTCAGCCCCGGTGCCGATGTGGATGAGCTGTCCGGGCTGGGAAGGCCGTGCTGCCCACAGAGCCCATCCCGGGCTGCTTCCCAACTCAGCACTTCCCAAGCAGCGCATTTACTTCAGTCAAGCACATGCCATGTGAAGCACAGACGGCTGTGTCAGCAAAGGGCCGGAGCCGGACACGGCAGCTCCTCACACTTCCTGTGCCAAGGACACAGTCACTGCCCTGCCGGAACGGGCAAGTGGAAAATGCTGAGAACGTGAGGAAATCAGGCAGAGTCCTCAATACAGAGGTGGTTTTCTAAGCCTTAATATACATAAATCTGCACTGTGTGTGTGCTGCGCCATCGATGTGCTTGTATGATTTTTATCCACATAACAGAAACAGCAGCACAAGGCAATTCTTTCAACTGAAGACCTGGGAAGTTGAAATTACAGCAAGTCTGGAAACTCAGCAATTCATGAAAAAAAGAAGAAAAAATACTTATAACCTTTCTTTTTTGTCCCATTACATCAGTGCAGGTAGAGAGAGACACTCGATAGCACCAGCTGGGGTTCAGGGTGTCGCCTGCGAGTACTGGTATTCCTGGATCAATTTCCAATTTCAGAGCTTCCCAGCCACCCTGGCTCCATCCCAGAGCAAGGGCTAACACAGCACCTCAGCTCCAACAGGCTTTTCAGTCGTATAACATAAATCATAGAATGGTTTGGGTTGGAAGAGACCTTAAAGATCATCTCATTCCAACACCCTTCCATGGGCAGAGACCCCTTCCCCCAGACCAGGTTGCTCCAAGCCCCGTCCAATGAGGCCCTGGACACTCCAGGGATGGGGCAGCCACAGCTTCTCTGGGCAACCTGTGCCAGTGTCTCACCACCCTCACAGGAAATAATTTCTTCCCTATATCCAAACTAAACCTCTCTTCCAGTTCCAAACCACTGCCCCTTGTCCTGTCACTACAGACCCTGGCAAGGAGCCTCTCACCATCTTTCTTTAAGCCCTTTTTAAGTATTGAAAGGCTGCTCCAAGGTCTCCCTGGAGTCTTCTCTTCTCCAGGCTGAACCAATCCAGCTCTCAAGGCTTTCCTCACAATAGAGCTGCTCCAGCCTCTGGGATGCCCTCAGGGGCATCGTGTCAGGTTCCCATGGACTTACACGTGTTCGGTTCCTCAGATGGGTCACTCCTACAATGGGAAGGACTTAATTCCCCCAGTCCCTGCCTGGAGCTTTAGGGGCTTGAGAGGTGTGGGAAGAGAAATTACCACGGAAAACTGAGGCACAAAAACTGTTGAATACTTTGTGTCTGTCAGGGAGGCAGCTAAAGGAGCCTCCCATCAGTGAAGACACAACTCCAGGGCCTGACTTGAGTCCAAATTCTTTCCACAGAACGATAAGATAACTGGGATCTTTTACGCAATCAAGGACATAATTTCTCCATCTACATATGTTTTCCCAGACTTAACTCCTTCCATGCAGGCTCAGGAACTCTGCTGCAGAAATGCTCTTGGCCAGAGCACCTTCCCACCAGTGTCCCAGGAGAAACATTCCCCAAGGAACATCCTCAGCCCCATCAGACGGTGCCGCAGGTGGAACTTGGGATGATCTCCCCAGTGCCCTGGTGCACCTGGGGGTCACTGCACTGTAGGGAAAGAGAAGCAGTGGCATCAAACATGATTTCATTACTTAAAATAAACATTCTGCAGCAATATCCATAGATAACAGTATGGGTTATTCCCCTGTTCCTGTATCAATCCTGGGCTCCACACCCCATCATTTCAATTAAATGCTCCTTAAAGGAAGGCAAAGGATCCTAATGGCATGAGGGGAGCCACGCAATCCCTGCAGCAACAACCTCATAGCTGGATCAGGAGGTGAAACTGCTCTTCCTTATATTTGATATAAATCAACCCTCTTTTGGTTTAAACCATCCCCCTTTGTCCAGTTGCAACAGGCCCTGCCAAAAGGTTTGTCCCTTTCCCTCACAACGATCTTTGAGGTTTTATTCGGCACGACGTCAGAATAATTAATTTAAAAATTGAACTTCAAAAAGGTTTCATTGAATCGTTTTTTGATTTCAGTCTGAAGTCCAGGAAATCCCCAGCTGACCACAAACTATTTTTAGTGAATAATTTTATAAAGATATTTCCATCGATCCCAATTCCATCCAAGGCATCGGATCGACACATACAGAACAGAGCTAATGTTTTATTTTTATGCAGTTCTTCAATCTGGATAAATTAAATGCTTTTGAAACTAAGTAGCATGTTGAGAAAAGGAAGTTGACTTTAGTTTGAACCACAATTAGATGCTTAATTTGGTATTAGGGATTGGTAGGCATTGTTCAGCAGGGAAGTGGAAATTGGGTTTGACCAGTGGATATGGTCACACTGCTGCAGGAGTGTGCACATTCCTGGAGGAGCTCAGAGTTACAAATGTGATTAATAAACATTCCCATGAATTTCATGGGGAAAAAAATTTTATGAAAACCATCACATAACATTTGAACCAAAGACCTGGAATTCCCGTCCAAACCAGAGCCTGGGACAGACCACAAACCCTTGGAAACATCATTCCCAAAGGACAAAGTCAATGTCACAAGACAGACACAACTCTAAATTACAACACTTTATTGCAGCATTGGCAAAGGTCAGATTTCTGAAGCTGGTGAAGATCGGGCGGCATTTCGGTATGAAATGTTACAATTTTACAAGTCTCTCTTCCTACATGCAGAAACCAAAACCAGTGGTAAAAAGGATTTTAAAAGAGCTAGAAAAAAGAATTAGTAACATACAGATGAGCTCCTTAACTCCATGAACTACCTCTACCTGAAAGCAAACAAAACCCTATGCTAATAAATAACAGATTGTCAGAAACAGACCAAGAAACCTCATTTCTACTTAGAAAAAAATAAAAATTCTACTTGTTTCCAGACTTAAATCTTTTTTTTTTTTTTTTTAAGCTTTTTTTGTTGGTTTCAATAGACACAGAGGCTTATCAACCCATGAAGATCAACAAGGTATTTGGATCCACTCCTTGACATCCTCCTGTTATGCTGACTGGCACGTTTTGGTTTTCAATGATACATACAATGGGCTCAACTATATCCCTGTCCTTAGGCTGGTGTCAGGCTGTTCCAAGCAGTACGAGTCAACACCCCGTGTTCATCGACTTCACTTTCTATTTTAGACCCCAACAGACATTTTACCTCCTTGGCTCTGCAGTTTTCACCCCTCCCCACCCCCTTTCTTGCTCATCTGGCAGCAAAAGGCTCTTCCTTAACCCAAACCGTCCTGGCTGAGGACTGTTTGATCAGTTATCCCACTCGTCAGGGTTTCCTTTTGGATTCTGCTGTTGGCTCTACGTGTTCCTACTGTAGGTCTGCAGCCCCCACAGAACGTCCTTCCAACACCAAGCGCTCCTTTGGGAGAGAACGGAACTCGCGGCGAGTCCAGAGCTCTGTGTTCCCGCCCGCGGAGCTGCCAAAGGCCTTTCCCGTTCCAGTGTCATCCGTCCCACCTTCAGGCCGATCTCTGCCTTCACCGAGCTGGCCAAGTTCACCACCTCATCCTCTGACTTCTGCTCCCAGGAGAAGATTAACCCTCAATGCGGTTCCCATAACAAAAAGCTTTTTTGGGGGGGTGGGGAGGGAGAGGGGAGGCTGCTCTGTCTGCCCCACGGCCCCAGCCTGTCCCAGGTTTCTGAACGCTCTAGACTGACATGCTGAGATGTGTCCACTGCTCTCGTTTAATCGCTGGAGGACTCCACAACACCAGAGATACAGGACCTAATGAAATGGCACCGGCTGCTGGATCAACGTCTCCTGCGGGAAAAGCAGAGAGAGGAACAGTTCAGTGTGAGAGCACCAAAACCCCGCCAGTCAGAGGCCACCACAAGCACCTGCCAGTCGCTCTGATACCCCTTTACCCTCTGACATAAGGTGCACATTTCTGTCTTCTGCACAAACATTTCAAAAGGCCACATCATCCCAAAGAAGGTGGATAATCTGTACTTTATCCTGGATGAGCTGCTAAACTATCGAAGCTGAGCTGCAAAATTGTTGAAAAACAAGTTATTTTAAACACTTTTCACCTTCCTGTGCAGTTTCTTAATACCTGGAAGTACTGCAGGAATGTTACAGAGGGCTTTTTACAGGCAAATAATTGGTCAGAACCTTTTCAGAGTCGGCAGTTGTATTAAAATCTTTCATCGTCCCTCGTTCATCTCTACCCACAAGAAGTCACATTTAATTCTCTTAACAGCAACTGCCAGTTACTGTACCTGGGCTGGTTTTCAGCTCCTTTCTAGACTGCAAATTAAAATTATTAATACACAGCAAAGCCAAAACTCAACATTTACAAATCGCCAGGGCTACACACACAGGTCTTTTACCATGTAAACACAGCAGTTCATGTTTCTTTACACCAGTGCATAAACCTCCAGTGTTTGCTGAACAGTCATTTCACCTAAACCTGTTTTTTACTGAAAATCTTGCACGAAAGTGTCACAAGGATGTTAACTAGACACAGTAACTCCTGCATTTCTTGTACCAGATGAAGCTTTCTCGCTAATCCTGTATTTGTATGTGTTGCTTTGCTTTGATATCCAATATTTGTGTGTTTTATTTAAACACGCTGTGTATTTTTGCCAGGAAGTCCTGAGCTGGTGCCTCACCAGAACTCACTGCAGAACTGCTTCTGTTATTTGGTTTAAGTACCTTTTAGTGTTAAATAATTAACATTCCAAATCTTTGTGGCACACTCAGTATCAGGAACACTGGCTGTGTGGTTTCAATAGAAAGAATTAATTAGTTTTGATATTTTTAGTAGACCTGAGATCTCACTTGCAGAATGCTACAACTGAGAAGAAACTTCAACCATCACTGAATTGCAGGATCATGCTTTTACTTCTCCATTTCCCCTTAAAAAATACTTCTGCTGCTGATGGGGAGGGAAGGATAAGGGCTGGGAGTGGCTGCACGTGTCCAATTTCGTACAAATACTGCTCACCCAAAGCAGCAGCTGCCAGGACACGCGGGTGGCAGGGCAGTGTTTCAGTGATCATGGCAAGGTGCTACTGCCAAAAATCTTGGTACTGGTTTTTCCCAAACCAGGTATTTCACACTTCTGTCTGAACGAGTAAACTCGATCCAAACCTGTTATGTGGCCAGGTCAGACTTAGCACACAGCTGTAATTAAAACCATCTTGAGCTCTATGTACAAAAGGACTCAATTTTTTTGCAATCTTTCCTCATCCCACTTCCCTTCCTCCTACTGACACGGTTATTAATTT
Organism: Lophotriccus pileatus; assembly: GCA_035583135.1. NCBI lineage: Eukaryota > Metazoa > Chordata > Aves > Passeriformes > Tyrannidae > Lophotriccus > Lophotriccus pileatus. The sequence continues at coordinate 4,909,380 of JAWWES010000041.1, forward strand.
GTATAAAAATCCCACAGTCAGCTCCTCACTCCACTGCCAGGCGTTAACACTGCCCACATAGTCCATGTGGCAGAGAAACACACAGAACCACTTGGCCTAAACCATGGCTGGAGCAGAAAATGGAACCCTTGAACACAGACACAAATACCCCACCCCCAGTCCAGGCTGTGAAACAGCCAACAACCCATTACACTGTGAAGCTGGGAGGGCTCAGTCAGCAAGACATCACAGTTCAAACTGAGAAATGCCCAGCAGAATCATCTTTTTCTTAATGTGAGACCTTTGAAGTTAAGATTTCACACTTCTCCCTAATCCCCTTGTGTCCTCCAATCCCAAAGCTCTCTGCATTTCTGCAGTACTTTATTTCTTCATAAATTCCTTCACAAACTTCCTTCTCCCAACACCTCCTCTCCCATCACTCGCTGTTTTGCTTCTCATGACTAATCTCAGCTTTGATGCTCTTTGTTCTTTCTTCCTTAATCACATTAACCAAAACCAGGAACATGACACAGAAAATGCCTAGGTGTCCATGGAATTTCCTAACAAATCTCAATTATAAATTTCTGTACTGTGAACATCACAAATTCAAATAGCCCACTAAAGCTGGACTCACCTAAGCAAGAGGATCTTAACCTGTCCAAGTGATTTCATCTTCTTATCTGGTCATCAAAAATAAAATGCTCTGACCAAGTTCAATTCAAAGTCACGGTGTGCAGAGTGGGCTGGGGGCTGGAAGGTGTTTTGGGGATTGGTATTTGGTTTCCAGAGGGCCACGAGGCTGCAGAGAGTTTTCTTTGCTTGTTGTTGTTCTTATTTATATTTAAAGAACTCTTTTAAACACAGATTCTTTATAAAAGAATATGGCTAGTAAGCACAGTTTTGCCTGCCTTTCCCTCTAAACTACAGCTGTGACTAGGTCTCTCTCCACCTTTGCTGTCTGGCTCAGACTCACACTGATATCTGCAGATGCAGGTTTGGAGCCAAGCCCCTGCTCCCATATCCCAGCCTGGGCTTCGCTCCCACAAAACAGCTGAAAAGAAGGGTTGGAATTTCTCAGCTGTGTTTACAAGGCCCATCTGAGTAAGAACTGAATTCAAAGCTCCATTACACAGCATTGGTCAGAGCATCAGCTGCATGGCAGGTGATGTATGAAATGTGTTTGTCCAGCAGCTGAAGCAGGAAATCATGTTAAATTCCCATTTTTCCTTATTACCCATACTCTGATTTTTCAGCATTAATACAATATTATATGATGGGAATATTTAGCTAATAAAATCCCAGCATCCTGTTATTACTGTTATGCTTCATTTTTCTTCATTTAATGGGTTAAAGAGAAATAAGAGTCAGAGGCAAACAGGAGACCTAAAATCACCACTTAACTTGAATATCATTTAGTTTCCAGCTTACACTTGCATGCCCAGAGGGACTCTGGACACAGGCAGGACCCTCTTCCAAAGCAACAGTGAATTTTAAGGTTACTGCTTTTAATAAGGAGAGATTTAAAGAGATAAAACTCCTTGGGAAGGCCTGCTTCTCTGTAGACAAATTTCTCACTGTAATTATTTTTTTCTTTCTTGGTAATCGATGTTTTTAAATACATTGCATATAATGTGGTTATTTTAATCTCACTTTAAAATGGAACAAAGGAAAACCGCCTTTTTTTTTGAAGTGAGAGTCTGTTCATAACTGTAAAAGTGTACTTTCCTGATAATCCCATCAACAAAAAAAATTACTTTAGTAAATTTTGTGTCTCCTGAAGGTACCAGTTTAACAGCCCAATAGACAAACTCCTCTCTTAATACACAAATGCTACAGAACTGGAGGCAAGAGAGAAAATTACTGCCTTCCCTGTGCTGCTGAAGCAAATCAAGGAACCCTACTTTTAATGGAGTCACAGTAAATTATCTTTACGGCCAGTCAGCCTTAAATGTACAAATCCCAGAAAGAATCTCCACTTTACAGGATTAGCAGGTCTCAAAACCTGAGGCAATTCCACACAAACAGGAATAAACTCCAATTTTTGATCCAGCCTTTTGCACATACTAAATAATAAGAAATCTCACAAAGCCTGTAAATCTCACTGCATTTACTTCAGTATAGGAAAAGATGACAAATAAAGTGAACACTGCAAAAGATTCCTCTCTTGGTTTTTTTTAAACACATGGAGCTAATTGCTTAGCCAGTTGTTCAAGGCCAGAAACATAAACTAGAACCCAAGGTTGCCTTAATTTCAGAAATCAACTGTTCCAATAGAAAGCTTTGGATTTAACTTTTTAAAAGGTGTTTGAAACACGGTGCTTAGGATGTGTTTAGCAACACAAAAGCAAAGATAAACCCAAATAATTGATTTCTCTACTCCCTGAAATGTAAGAAAGGCCTCATCCCTACCTCGGCTACGGGAACCTGTCAGGTTGGACTTCACAGTGGAAGCCACCAGGAGATTTACTTGCTCAGATTATCCCTAATCTCAGGAAATTTCAAATAAAAAAGTTGCATTCCTTAAGGAAAGCAACAAATTATTATTTCCTATAAGTTTGAGTTACTATTGCAAGAAAATAACATCTCAGTTGTCTGCAGATACAAAGAAGCAGCAACACAACCCTTATGTAAATGGTAACATCTGTATTACACCAGTTGGTTCTGCCATGTAGGAAGGTGACATCTGCTCCAACAGATACTAAAATTAACAGCTCAGTTCCTATTTGCTGTCAGCAAGATTCTCCAGTGTCCTCAGAATCCACAGGGTAACTCAGCTAAAACATGAGGGTGGTGTGGGCAGAGACTGCAGTGCACCAGGCAAAGGCAATCTTCAATATATCCTATAAATCAGAAACCCTAAAATGCAGGTGGGAAGCCACTGGTGGACCCACAGCCTCCAGTAAATAAATCTCTGCTTAAATACCTTTCAGTTGGAGTTAAGAAGAGTAACATTCCCTCACTGAGGGCTGAGATGGCTCAGCTGAGGCAGAGCACTGCCGTACACAACAAATAAAATACACCTGCTGACACAAACTTCCTGGTCTCTGATCTAAGGAGCTCAGGGATTAAAAGGAACAAAGAGCAAATTACATAATATAAAACTACATCAGAATTGGAAGCACATGGCACAGCTATTTGAACAGGCAAACGCCACTCAAACTGGACAATGTCTGACCTACTTCACAGTGAAGCCCTCAATTCCATTTTGCCCAGAACATCTGAAAATAAAAAGTTTTCTAAAGAACCTGCATTTAAAAGAAATCTACAAATATCACATCTACTGGTCTGGCTGCTGTATTTAAAGAATAACTGCAGAGTGCTCCTCATGCAGGTTCAAGGCTTTTGGGAGAGATGACAAAGAGGAGAAGATTGCACAGTTATTTATGAAACACCTGCAAGTGTTGTGGCAATTCAGTGTCACTTAAGAGTCTGTATTTCTAGGACAGCATTAGGCCACAGTGGTATGAAAAAACTAAATGGAAAGTACCGCTCACTTTATGGAGTTACATCTGGTTCACTTTTTAAAAAGCATTTTTTTTTTAAATTGCAATCTCCTTAAAAAAAGGTGGGTTTTTTATTTTGTACAAGCAGTATCTGTATGGGGGCTCAGTGGAGTGAGTGATCATCAGGACACTATAAAATGACTATAAATGTGTACCATGGAGTTGACAGTGCTGCTGTAACACAGGATCAACACTTACATTAACCTATTTGAAGTTTATGAAGACAGAACCATTAGCAGGTAAACTGTCCCTTCCCAGCTGCTGCTCCCATCCACCACCCGCCTCCAAAATGAACTTGCAAAGAAAGGAGAAACATGAAAGCAAGTCTGTGTTTCACCTGAAACTCTGTCTATTCAAATTTGTGCGGCAGGGTTAATTTAATGGTTTATTTGCAAGCTTACTCCCAGTGAGAAAAGCCACTCTGAGATACATTAAAGCCTCAGAACAACTCTTAGGCAATCTGGAGTGACTCTTGGTGTTAATGCTGGTTTTGGTACGCCATGAACTGAAAGTTCTCCCCCATCCCATCTTTAATATTAACTTTCCATTCAGGGCATCAGATACAGAGGAATAGCTGTCAAATTCCCCAAACAGAAAGAGCATAATGGGAATTTCTCTAGATACTCAAAAATACCCTCTCCCCCCTCTCACCAATGAAGCAGACTCGCATCTTTTCCCCTACAAAAAGAGGCTCAGATTCTACCAATCATTTCACAACTGAAAAATAATCCTCTGGCTTCCAAACCTGTCAGGGAGGTGTTCAGACACATCCAACCCTCTGTCAAGGAGGTACTCACAGACACTGTGTTGGAAGCACAAAACACCGCTCACTTTTTTAACAGAATGCTTCAGAATGGCAACCAACAACCACTCCACTCCACAGATCGCTATCGGTTTCAATTATGAAGGTAATTACTTGCCTAGAACCAGAATTACCACATTTAAAGGAAGATTGTCCTACCTCCCACCGGTTTTAAAGATTAGATCAGCATTAGGTGCTCCCTTGGGATGCTGGTAACGAGGCCGCCGCTCCCGGTTAGTATTTGCTGGAGCCGGACGCTGTGCCAGGGACTGCAGCATTTCTGGAATTGCAGACAGAAGGAAGTTCAGTACAGCTTCTATCCATCTTTACAGAGGAATTCACAACCACATTTCACTGACATTTAGTAAAAGAGACCTTTGCTATAGAGTTAATACTCCTCAAGTTATTCCACAACAGATAATTAAAAGAAGTTACTGAATTGCATCGATGGCTTTGACAAACCCAAAGTACCCGGCAATAGGAACCTGCATTTCCAGGTGTTCCTCCAGAAGGAACTGCCAGCAATGGCTTTAATCACAGGTGCTTAAGAAAGGGCCTGTGACCTTTTCTCTCTAAACACATCAGCCACCACTTTCTCCATCGATGATCGGGGACAACGACTCACAGCCGCACCACGGGCCTTCCACATAAAACCTCCCTGAAATAGTAACGAGTGGACAATGCTGCTGCCAATTAAAGCCTCGGCAAGAAACCCGGCCTAAAATTAGCCATTTCAAGTCAGGTATTTAAGGCTAAGCTTGGCATAATTGGATCGTTTTCTAGGGAAGGCAGGCACCTGAAGAAGGTGACTCAGCTGACCTACATTGCACCAGCTGTCCCATGGATGGAGTTTGTCACTTTATCACCAGGAGGAAGAGTCTGGCGTGTGCAGAGAGCAGCCACACTACCCAGTTTAGTCCTGGACAGCCAACTTTTGGGCTGTTTAAACCAGAGAAGTATTCTATTCAGGGGTTTGGTAAAACTCAATTTCTAAAATTTCGTATCAATTTTTAATGATTAAAAAATGCCTCTTTAGCAGGCTCAGTTAATGGTTATCAAGTGGCCAATACAATTACAAACACATCCCAGGAACCACCACGTAACCCCTGCCCATATGGTGGTGCATCTAATGGAAAGTATTCCCGACAGTCCACCTGTGCAAGGATCTACATCACTCAGCAAACAGACAGATGGGATAAATGAAGGGGAAAAGTGGAATAAGCTGTTAAACAGATTATGTTTGAAAGTCTGCTCTGTCTGGTTCTCTAATCTCTGGTAATCTCGTTGGAGACACACACCCATCACTGCTGCACACACACACTTCCACTGCTCTCCGGGACTGGCACAAGGCAAAGGGAGAGACTCTGAGGAGGTTCTCTCACTATTTATGGAATGCAGGGGAAGCTCTCAATCAGTTATCCACCCAACCTTCAAGTAACTGGGCAGCTGTGACTGAATTAATAGCCAGTGTTGGTGTCAGGAGCCAACAGCCCTTGCACTCATGCTCTGCACACTCCCAACACCTGGCAAAGGCAAAGCAAGCCACTGAACACACGGAGCATCCTTGTTTGTAAACACCAGGGAACAGCTCCAGGAGAGATCTCCGGGGGCAATGAGGAGACTCAGGAAGGAAGTCAGAGGAGATGATTCCAGCCAGGGGCTGAAAGCAGTGAATGAGCAAGTACAGGCATATCTGTATCAGGGGAAAGGAAGCATCACGGTTTGTGAGAAGTCAGGAACTGGGAAGGTCAGCACTGGAGAAGGGAAGAGAAGGCAGAGATGGCAGGGAAGCACAGTGTGTCATCCAGGCTGAAGGCACATCACTGAATCTGTTTGGTTTTACTGAAGTAAAAAATAACCTACACAGAAAATTACCAGTCTAAACTAGAGCGCCACCCAGTTCCTACTATTTCTTTAAATTAAAAAAGATGTTTGTAATACAATAAACTTTGCTGAAGCATTACATCATTATCTGATACTGCTTTGAAGTGCACTGGTGAATCTCCATCTATTACTGCCCTGTACAGGTGAAAAGCACAAGTGTATGTGCAAACACTGGGACAACCCCCAGGCATTCTGCCAGGAATGGAGATTTCTTCCTCCTCTGGGAACTTCAAAGCTTGAAACAGAAATTTCAACCCAACTCTTCCTCTCAGTGGGTAAGTACCTACTTGTCACAGACAAGCTGACTCTTCAAAAGTAACAATCAACTGCTCAAAATCTAAATAAAAAGTAATTCAAAGAGGAATGTAATTTGGCCTGTTTAATTTAGCTTGATTAAAAGGTCCTCTTTGGTTTTACTTTGTATATTACCCAGGTTAATAAGATGAACCAAGAGCTGTTTTAAAAAGGGGTGTCAATTGTGGAAAACCCTTTTTTCTTCTGTGTTGACTTTCCTCCTACGCTTTATACACCTAGAAAATCTATGAGAAAATGATAAAAAAATGTATCTATTACTGGTTATCAGTTGGTATCAGTTGACTGATTCTGTCCAACAAAAGTTAATCAATTTTTGTTCAAGTGTGTTCCTTTTTTGGATAAAAAGCACAACTACTCACAATAAAATCCCTGATTAAACAGATTCATTTGAAAGATATCAACAAGGTCATAAAACAGGGCATAAAACCCAAATGCCTTGACCAGTAAAACTATTAGGAGTATCCAATGAGGAAGAACCCACAAAAAAGTCAGAGAAAAGCACTTAAATGTATAATTCTGGAGTCTACTCTTTCTCTTCCATTTTCATAAGGGGGGTTTATAGGAGCAGCTTGTCTGAGAAAAGCAGTTTTAAGCTAATTACCATTCTTAAGAATATATTGTGTTACCATTTCAGAGCTCTGGAGCCACTCACTCTGGAAAATACTCCCTTTTACAAGTTTAGTTCTGGTACTATCAAAGTTTTGCAAGGACTGCTGGATTCCATAGTGTTTGTACAATCAGAGCTGCTTTAATTTAATTATTTCCCATTTCTTGATGAACAATGACCTTTCACTAAATACCTTAAATGAGAGTTCCTGCTAATTAACTACTTATACTGTGATTGCCACCAGACTGCAACATCTTTACAAAAAAAGAAAGCAAGAATTTTGGAGATGTTCAATGGAAACATGAACATAAGAGCTGAATATCACCAGTTCTACTGGCCTGGCTTTGGTTACTATCTGAGTAAATCAAGGCAAGTTGAATCTGAAATAAAAACAACTCAAAACAAACCATCTAGCCCATCAAATGCACTAGTTTAGGGACTGCATGATCTGCTGCATCAACTGTTTGCTTCAGTCTGTCCAGGTTACAAAAATGCCTGACTTGCACATCTTCGAAAAAGAAATCAGATCATGTCATTTGTGTGAAACTTTCATTTTGTTAATATATTCTGATGCTCCAGATCTGAGGACTTTTACAACATGAACCTGAGGTGACAGTTTGTATTTCTCAAGTGAAGGTCACCTCAGTATTTGCAAGTCACAGCAAGATTAATGAAGAGTCTATTACTATCTAAAATACCTATTAATAGCTTAAAAATAGTTTATGTTGCACAGAGTTCATTCATCTTGTATTCAACTCAGTTGTCTTGCAGCAAACATCAGATTAATTTTGTGTTACCTTATTTTTAAAGAAATGATCTCAGTTCTTCCCCTTTCCCAAAATAAATGAAAATCCTGAAATTTGAGATCCACTTGAAAACTCCCTTTCCTGGAAGAGCTATAAAAACTTCTTCAAGTCCAAAGTAAACAAGGAATGCCTGACACCAAAATACAGGTTTCCCCAAGTAGTGCAGATCGATATTGAGAACCTCAGCTGCTAATCATCATCCATGACATTTTCTGCAGATCCCTGAAAGTTGCCCTGAAAATGAAAATTAAATCCTTGCTGATTCTCTCACCCTGGTAGTCCTCTTGTTCCTGCCGTTCATTGATGTCCAAAGTGAGCTTTTTCATCCTCATCCTCTCCTCCTGCTCCGCCTGCTGTTGGTTCCAATGGTTTGCCGCCAGTTGGGAAGACATCGGCACGTTTAGGATCTTAAACTGCAAATGGAAACGAGGTTTTAAATACACATCAGGGAAAAAACACACCACAAAAGCATCCAAAATACAGAGAGACCACAGTTATTGTAGTTACTGTGATACTTTCTACAGCAGCTTCTCCTGCCAAGTGGGTTTGCTGGTTTCAAGTTCTACTTCACTTCGAGCAGCAGGAGAAAATGGAAGACATTCAGACCTCCCAAAGACACAGAAAACATACCAAAAAGGCTGAAGCCAAAAACTGTTGGACAGAGTATCCACAGGAGCAAAGCTGAGTGCCTTTCCCCAGGAAGGCACAGCCACCTTTATTTCTTATCTTCACCACAGCCAATGTGCCCAAGAGAGAACTACACTGGTCTGGAGACAAAGCACCTTAGCTGGCTCAGAAAGATGTATCTGCCTCCCCAAGGTCCCTTCCCCTCCATAGAGTTGAAGCCCCCCAAGCAGAATTCCTACTGCTATCCCTTGTGATGAAATGTTCCAAGCCTTTCAGGTATCCCCTGACATTCCCTGGCCAGTACTTTTCTTTTAATGGCTAATTCTGGCTCCCTGGTGCTTCTTATTAGTCTGGAGACAGCTGTGGTGTCAAATTGAATCTTTTCTTCCTCATCCACACTCCACATTCAACACCTTACCTGGTTTGCCCTAAGGTACATCAGGGAACCCTGGCACTCCCACAGAAGGACCCTCTCTCTGGAAATTCAGATGACATTTTCAGAGAGGTGTAAGGAAGGTGTTTTTCTTTTTCCCCAGACTCAAGTTGTTATTCCCACAGATTTTATTTCCTTTTTACAATTGTTCCCAAACAGAGAAGTGATTCTTAATCTTATCTGCAACTGAAACAACAGCTCTCAGAAAACCCTTAATGCTAAAGTTTGAGAACATATTTATAAAAATTTGACTTCCTTCAACTGCATGTCCATTAGAAATAAATATTTCTGTGCTATAAGAAGGGAAATGCATTTAAAGATAATCATTCTCAATATTCCCTGAACTACTCTGAATCCTGCTGCTTGTTCTCATCCTGGGAGATCTATTTCCACAGAAATAGAAGCAAATTCCTGAGTGCTCTTTTCCGTTACACTGTCAAAAGCTGCAGATGGAAAGATACATTATCAAAACCTCTGCTGAGAAGGTTTAGAGTAAAACCAAAATCCTCAGTGCCTGTGGTTAGTACTTAATGCAATAATTACTAAGCAATCTCAAGCTACCTCAGACAGCAGTGCCCCACCAGCAGCAAGGGACGAGTGTGAGAAGACTCCAAGTACTCACAGGCAGCATTTGAAAATAAACTGTGTTTGAAACAGTAAAGACAAACTCTTGCAAAGACCTGAGAAAAACCTGGGTCCAGTGACTCCCTAAATCCTATCAACTGAAGATGTGTTTAGAAGAGAAAAACCAGACAAAATATTTTTTGAGAGTAATAGCATATTATATTGAATATAAATACAAGCTTATTATTAAGGTGTGCTGGGAAGAATAAAAATGAAAGCTGAAATTCCAAGAGCAAAGGAAGCTTTAGTTACTTATTGCTGAGCAGGCTGTTCCCATATATCAGCAAATGAGCTTTAGGTGAACTACACAAATAACTAATCCATTAGCAGCATTTCATGATAGAAATCATTCCTTGGCTTCACCATTAAGCTCCTCATCCATTTTAATATGTCCTTTATATTTTCCCTGTTCCACGGATTTATCAGCTTAATGGGATTGGTGTTTTCAGACAAGTTGCTTAAAGCAGAAAAAAAGTAAAACCCAACTGTAAATGAGAGAAACAGAAAAACAACAGGCTGGCAATTATCAAAACATCAGTGACTCACTACCTCAAGGCAATCAGCTGCCACCTGAAATCAAGTCACTGATGACAATTACTACAGGATGTGATGATCACTGAGCAACTGAAATGCTTCTCATTTGCACACAGTGAAGAGGTGCATCATAAACCTCTTAGAGAAGAGGGGAGGTGGGGGCAGGACAGAGGATTCCACTGAAGATGGCAAACTGAAGGAAGATCAGAAATGATTATTCAGAAGACTGGATTATTACAGGTTTTAAAAAAAGATCAGGAGATAAAGGTATAACTGAGATAAAGAATTTCACATTCAAGGACCATTCCATGAATATGATCATTCTTTTATGGAGCCTTGCTAAAGATCTTTCAAAGAAAAGGAAATCTTTTATCTTGGGTATTAACCAAAGTTCTTGACACTTGGTGACTTCCTTTTTACAATCTAAATCTCACTTCATTTCACACCTACCTGGCATAAAACTTCTTGGATGGTTTCATAACAATCAAATGGTATTAGACAGAGCTCAGCATTATGATGACAACATTATTTGCCCTTGCTCTCTCATGGTTTAGGAATAATTCACAGTGCTATCATCTAATTCCAAATAACCACGTTAGGTTTTAGGTTCTACTGCTACTAGTTCTGTGTTTTCAGGATAAAATATGATGTCCTTGTCACTACCAGCCTGCAATGACCATTAATTCAGGTTATTTGCAGCTGGTAAATACCACTCAGTTGTTGTGTTGCTTCAAGAAACCAGTTGTCAATGCTGCACTAAAATCTGGCTGGACACTGACATGTGAACTGAGTATTTGGCAACTGGACCTCAACTACCAAATATTAACCTCTGGAAGGAAGCACAGCATGAACAATTTCCATCAGAAGGTGCTTTCCAACAGTGCAGATTTCTCATTTCAGCAGTACCACTACCAAAGAACAAGGAGACCAAACCTGAACTGGGCTGCTGTGTAGGGAGGGGATGTTTGTCACCCCAGTGACTGTAGATGAAGTTACTCACAAACCCCCAGCTTGCTGCAAACTTCTTTTGTTTTTAAAAAGCTGAAAGTTTACAGCTATAACTTACCAGTGACCTGTGCCTCCATCACTTCAAAACTCTGCACTCATTCTGCTCACGCAGATTTCAAATAAAGCACCGTAAGACAGAATAATTATTTTCTTTTCAACTCCACCTCTTCTTTCCTGCTTATTTTTCTATTAAAACTGACTACTAAGACACATTTTTTTCTGAATACAGAAGCATGGACAAAGAAGTCTTTCATTAGCTCAGGAGCTGAAGGAGTCTATAAAGCAACTGTTTTCTACATTTCTAGAAACGTTGAGACAAGTTTTGGCAGGAAGAACCTACTCCCAAAACCAAATATTGGGGGAGGAGCAGGGAAAAATCCTGAACAAGTTCTGCTTTCTTTTTAAGCCACATACCAGCAATGTTTTCCCCTCACAGGGAATATGAAGATCCCAAAATTCTTTGCAACTACAGATACTCCTAGTAAATTATCCTGAAAATGTTAAACACTTTTTTTTTTTTTACAAAAGGAGTTCTCTTAAATCCCTTCTCAGACCAATGACAACAGTTAAAATCCCCTACTCAAAACTTCTGTAGAACTTCACAGACAGCATTCAAGTTCCAGGAGAACAGAACAACCACTTTCTACATGGATTTTTTTAAGTGTCTCTCATAGGAAGGAAAAGATAGACAGGTTCAGGTTTATACACCTCAACTGTCAAACCACTGTCACAGCTCAGGGAACAGAAGTAAAAGCCAAGTAAATGACACTGATCTCAGCACTGGAAAGGCCCAGATGCCTGGAATGAAACAATGCCTTGATTTTGCTTTCCATGTAGACTCAGAGTCATTCATTTCCATCACCAAATTACACAACCCAAATGAAAAGGTTTCTTTAAAAGACCAAAACCATGGCAAGAAACGCATGTGGAATGTGTGAGGTTCTGATGTGTAGATGATGCATTTGCCGAGATGGGAATATTCAAACATATACCGAAGAAAAGGGCCAAGACCAACACACAGACTGGCTGCATGAGGAGTTTATTTGTTTTATCAACACCACTTCCAATTCAGTTCCTCCAAGAGACTCAGTGCATTCTGGAATAGTCCCCTAAAAATATCTTCAGAGACAATAATTTTATTTTTTTTTTTTTTGCAAATTGGACAAATTCAGCCAAGTGGCAGTTACTTAGGAAATGGAATTTAGGAAAATGCCATGTATCTTGATTTGAACCTGAAAGTGTTTTCAGAAAAAACTGTAGAATCCTGAAGATGCTGGAATATTCCTTTTTTTTTTCCTACTCCTTTCAATGTTCACTGGCAGCCACCAACCACAGCCCTCCATCTTCCACAACTGTATTTAAAATACAGGTAAGACATAATCTCCTACTGGTGTTATCACCAAATGTAATTAGTAATGGTATCATCTGACCACGGAATTTCTCTACATCATTTCTACCAACAACCAAGAACTCCAAGAAACTACAGGTGTTATTTTCTATTTACCAAAATTAAGCTGTGTGTATCCTATTCTGAGAAAAGGATGAAGAAGCACAATATCCTGTGACTTCAAAAGTTAAGAGTGTGACTTTCAAAGAAGTGAAAGGATTGTATTTATTCATTTCAAGTGTCTGTACCTTCTGTAAGCTCTTACCTGCTGTTTGTTGCCTTTCCGTGTCAACATGACAAATGGCATCGTGTCTCCAGACTCGGACTCTCCTTCCCCACCTCCAAGTGGGGGACCCTTCTTGAGCTGACTTTTGAGGTGGAGGGGAATGGCAACATCCAGCTGATGGACTTTAACAGATTCCCCACTCCGCTGCTGTCAAAGGAAAGTAAATCCTGTAAGTGCTGAGATGCTTTATTACGTTTCCCTTTTTTTTCCCCAAGCAAGGAAAACTAAAAAAGTTACAGGCACAGAATACTTCAAATTATAAAGGAATTTTGGATAACAGTCTCTTATGGAAAGAAATCTAACGACCTGATGAGATACATTTAAGAATGGATATTCTACATTCAAAATTTTTTTGATACATCTTATTAATACATGGCTTGGTATACTCAGTACTTAAATATTTACCAGATGTGTCTAAAACAAACAAACAAAAAGACTTAAGAGGCTATGTAAACTTAAATGCATCTGCATTTTAAACATATTAAATGTATAAAAACCTAGGATAAAGTCAGAAGTGCTGCACAGTATCTGCTGCAGTTGTTATTGATTCAGCATGTTGTATATTCACTGGGCAAACAATACAATTAACAGCTATTTTACTAAAAGCCACTTATCCAAACATGTCAACTGCAGAGAAGAGGAAATAACAATGAAAAAAACCCATCCATGTTCTTTGGTATGGTAAGCTAAACACTAATCACTTATTTACTTTAAAGAAAAATCAATTTAATTGTACATTAAATTAAGAAAGTAACTATTTATACCTGAAGGTTTTCCAGCATCATTTTATCCAATGCCTGAATGAAGTCCTCATCCTCTGCACAAGGGACATGCTTCAGTCCTCCTCCTTTAATCATTACTTCCTAGTGCAATGGGAAAAAACCCTTCCATTACATTAGTTCCAGAAATAGGAATATTTGGTCTAGAAATAAGTGGGAAAATACCCCTATTGCTTCTATATCATAGAAAAAAGGTTTAAAAACCCACACTGTTCAAGAAAGAAGTTTTCAGCCTCGATTATTTTCTTGAAAGACATATTGGCCATTCACAATATTCTGGCATACTCATGTGTATGTGTGCAGATCTGTGTGGACACATCCCAGATGTGGCAACAACACAAAGAAAAGTCTCTGCCCTCAACACACCTCTTTAACTCATTTTTCCATTAAGTCCACAAAGTTAGATGGTATTTTCAAGACAGAACTACCCTTCAAGTATTTGGGAAGCACAACATAACAAAAATGTTTGAAGTCAGTATCCCAACACACTGTTCTATAATGTTCATTATTTTCTTACTATGTAACTGCAATCCAGGCTCAACCAGATGCACGTTATAATCTGCCAATCCCAAATTCATACTTAAAAAATTTTGCACTTCCTGGCTTGCCTCCTCTTATATTTTGAGATCTAGTGGAGTGTAACTAGTTTACCTTGTTGTATCCTACCAGTTTGCTACCAGTGCTGGCATTGCAAAACCATCCCTTACACAACATTTTCCAGTCTAGCTACCTGTGAGGGTGCACAGCCCTGTGAAAACACGTTGTAGTGCAGTTGACAGCATAAATATTTTCAGAAGGTAATAACCAATGTTTGCAAACATGAAAATAAGCTCTAAAACGTATCTGAAAGAATAACAGGGAGTGTTCTTGCTGTGTTCTCCCAGATACGTTATGAGCAGCATTGCCACAAAACACCACAGCTGCAATACATACCGTGTTCTCCTCATCAGTTTCATTTTCCTTATTGGAGTCCGTAAGATAATCCGTGTTTTCTTCCTCTTCTTCCTCACCTTCTTCTTCCTCATTGTCAGAGCCCTCCTGAAATATTCAATTAATAACTGCTGACTATTTAAAAAAAAAAGAAAAAAGGACCACTTGTACCTGGGTTCCTCTTACACATTTTCCACACCTGTCCCCCCCTCTCTCCATGTGAACCTGTTCAGTTCAGTTCTAGTAAATGTGTTTCTGTTTTCTATTTAATGTTCAGTCTGAACTCACGGGGCTTTAACCGATAATTTCAAAAATGTACAGCAGAAATCTGGGAGCAGAGGCCAATACACCACATGGTTGTGCTGCCACTCAGAGGGAACTCCACAGGCTGGAGGATTGGATTGGGAAGAACTCACCAATTCAAAGGAGGGAAACGCAAAGATCCCCAGAGGTCCCTTCCCCACCCCACAGCTGTTTGTGGTTCCAATGGTACTAATTTGTGGGCAAAGGCACAAACCCAGCCAAACTTCAGGATCTTTAATACTGAGCTTGAAAGAGGCTTATTAGCAAACCAACCAACCCAAGTACATGGAAAAAACCTGTTTCCTATTTCCTTGATGAAATGGTTTTCTCGTAACACTGCCATTATCACGTCAACTTTGCTGTGTCATAGTGACAACTTCGAATTTCTATGTACTTGTCTTCTTTTTATTGGCTCCACCACTTTTGATTCAAAATATTATTAGCACAGTAAACAAGGAAGGTTTCTACGCTCCATAAATCTTTTATTTATTCATATTACACAGGCATACTCTGAACAGCTGTTATTTTTCCTACCTGACTGCTCTGACATCTAGTCAATACATTTGCCTTTATAACAGATAAAGAAAATAATCTTAAAAGTGGGGTTTTTTTCATGCCAAAATACTGAAGGCATCTTTTTGTTGAGAAGCAGCACATACCCTGAGAAAAAGTTGTCAGGTTCAAGTTTCTGCTGTAAATTCTCTGGAATAAGCCTCAGAAACTCTGTATTCAGCTTTCCACATGCACCAAACTGGGATGGGAATACCCTCAAGCACTGCCTGGGCTGTGCATGCCCACGTTTCACCCACTAACTCTGTGACTTAGAGGGGCTTCAGAAAGTCCCAAGCAATCAAAGTCTTGATTACTCATCCTTTTTTACAAGAAGGAAGGTAAATCATTAAGTTCACCTCTTCTTCTGGCTCATTGACTTCACTTTCATTTCCAGATTGTTCCTCTGTCTCTGCTCCACCTTCCTCCTCCTCTTCATCCTCTTCCAGGTTCTCTCCTTCCGTAATGGAATCTTTGGAATCTTTGTCATTCACAATTCCTGAAATTTGGAAAAAGGCTTAGAACATTAGAACACACATAACTACTCAAGTTATACGTGGAAAATCACTTCAAAAGCCCCATTGCTCCTGAACACTAAAACCTTCCATGGGTCATAATATTCTACTTCTCAATGAAACATTTTCTAGATAGTTACCTTCCTCATCCAGGGTAATAACCTCCCTGCCAGGAAAGGAGGAAAACATTACAGAGAATGTTTAAAATCTCCCAGAGAACAGCACTCAGAACATCTCAAACTAAACGTGAACCTTTCTGAAACATGCACTGAAACACGACCACTCAATTACAGATGCTCCACTAAAGCAGCAGAACCCAGAAGGCATCAATTCCCTGCAGCCTCAGCTGCAAGTACTTCCCACCACTGTCAATTAATAGTTTGGAAACAGCAGTTTTCTCAGCCTGCAATAAACCTTTATGACTCTCCTCTCATGCTCTGAGCCTGCGCTGAGGATGTAGGTGCCTACATGAAGTCCTTGGGAAAGTAGAGTGTCTTCCCAAAGTGCAATCCAGGGTGCTCATCCTCCTTGCACACAGGACTGAATTCTTACACTGCACTTTTACTTCATCTGGCAGCTTTCCTTGCTGACCTGTTGCCACCTCTGTCCCTCGAGATATTTTCGTTTATTCCCTAAATATCTTTCTCTCAGTAAGGTATCCTTCAGTGTCATTGATGATGTTTATTCATCCCTTATCTAGACCATTTCCACAGCAGTGAAAAATAACTTTTAGCTTTTTTCAGTGTTTCACTGTCCAATTTAGTCTCACATAAAGGATTTCAATCAAAGTGGTTTTTTTAGAAAATATTTAAGAATCAATCATGATTCTGATTCAGGGAAAAAAAACCCCAAGATCTGTTTTTAGAGAACTGCTTTGGCCAAATTTAAGTCCTCCAGTGTAAAAAAAAAAAAAAAAAACAAAAAACCAAACTTCCAACATACACTGTCAATTAAATGGACAGCATATTAAAAAAATAAATTCATCCTAAACCAGAAGTTGCAACATTTTACATGGTATTGTACATACTTTTTCCAATGAATTAAGAGATTATGCTTAGAAATTGAACTTGTCCAAGTAGATGAAGTGCTATTAAAGCTCTAATTAACACCCAAGGTGTAAAATTCACATATAAAAGCTTTTCATGAACAAGCCTGTTTTCACATATAAATGACATATTAGAAAACAACTCCAATTAACAAGCAATGAGCACAGCAGTATCCAATGCGCAATAAGAACTGATATGCACAAAAGGTTAAAGGTTAATATGGCAACACTTTTAGATAGTAACCAGTATTTTCTCAAGTGGGCTGAAATTAAGAGTGTGCTTCCTACATTTCTCTGATTAAATTAATAATTTTCTTCCTCATCACTTGCACCATGTGACTTCATTAACTAATACACACACCCCTGTGCTCTCCAAATACTATTAATAGTACTGACATCGAATTTTTTTAAACAATTACTTTAGTTATGAAGATTCTGTATGATCTCTGTAGTGATTAGAAAAAGCAAAGAAGTTACAGAAATATTCCTATCATGAAAATAAAACAATAACAAGAGTTACCTACTACCACCATACAAGGGACAATTTTAAGAACTACAGGAATTGTCAAAAAAACCCACCTAATATCCACATTTCCTTACCTAGTTTTATTAAGAACTCTCGTTCCAAGTCTTGCACCTGCCTCACAGCTTCTTCCAGAGAATTGCAGAGCTTTATCTTTGGTCTCAGCAGTTCCAGTGTATCACTGATCATATAGTCTATGTCTATAGGGAAAGGGTGGTCTTTTGTCCAAACATCCAGACTCTTCTTCCACCACACATACCGCTGGAAGACAAAATATCCCACTGAATGACACGCACACTGACATTTATAAACTGTTTAACCTTTGAAGGTTAAAACACTCAAGTCTGTAATGCCAAGCCCTGTTTTTACCGCGGAAAAATGCAAAATTTTATACAACTATCAGATATTTTGATATCACTGCACATTGTTTGATAACACTGGATATCAAAAAAATTAAGAATATGCTTCTTCTGTCACAAGTACTGTTGGAAATAAGAAGACTTAGCACAAAAAAGCATTGAAAATAAAGTCCCTTCTCAGTGTAGATTCCTGTTAATAGAGATGAGCACATAACAACCTGCCTGCTTTCAATTCCTCCCCCCATATATTTTCAAGAAAGGCATGTTATAGGGAGAAAGGGGGGAAACATCACAAAGAGTCTTAAGACTGCAGCCAGCCTCAAGCCCCTTATCCAGTTTGCTTTATAAAAAGTTTGCAGATACCCCTTACAGAGACATTGTAATATATGCTGATCTTAAGCAAACCTTACAGTACAACCTGAGAGCAAAAGTGCTGCAAAAACTGCATCTGAAAATGAAGAATGTGTAACAGAAACTTGACTTAGAAGGTGACATGGTCAAAAGGAAGGCTTGCTGAAATTTTAAGGTGTAACAAAAACACCTTCTTCCCTGAAAAGTTGAATTTGCATTTCAAGACAGGACTGGACTATACAGCAAAACAACGTTTCACATCTTATATACAGCAAAGGATACATGTCCTGAAGGTCTGAGGTAAGTCATTATCACTCTAATTTTTAATACCCTTGTTTTAATATAATTTAGAAAGAAAAAGTAGAAAGAAAAAGAAATTATATGCGAAGGGTTTTAGCATGAATTCCATGGGCTGAAATTCCCCATCTTCTGAGGAACCCATTCTAGTGTTTAAACACTCCTGTTATGAAATCTTCTCCCCAATTCATGACAACCATTGAGTCAGAACCTTCCTTGCTGCAGCTTGAACCCATTCCCTCTGATCCTCTCACTATGCATGCCTCAGAAATATTGGACTCCTCTTTCCCTACAAAACCCATCAGATGAGGACAGCAACCTAAATAACCTTCTCTTCTCCAAGCTGAGCAAACCCAAAGTGGGAGCACTGAGAGCCTCCTGATCATTTTGATGTAACTCAGCATACACATCACTTGGAAATAAAACTGCCATCAGACAGACAGGATCCTAAAAACTGTAGTGCCAGAGAACGAGAGAAACATGCACCACACTGACTTAGATTAGCTTGCTAAAGAATTCCACAGAGCCACATAAAATTCAGAATACCTGGAAGTACACAAGGAAGCAATCGAGTTTTCGTTTGCTGGATCCTCTGTCAAAGTACTGCCCGCAGGTATCGAGGATGGTGCAGACCAGCCTGATTCTGAAGAGATGCTCTGGAGGGTCCAGGGGACTGGGGCTGCCATCAGGGTTCACCCCAAAGGAGGTGAAAGAATACAGAGTTCTGAATATGACAGCAGACTCCACCATCCTGTAATTGTAGAGCTCCCCCAAGAACTTGGCACTGCTGATCCGCCGCTGGTTAAACTTTGGTTGATTAACCTTTATCAAAAAAGGGACAGGAAAATTCACTGTGTCATGCAGACACAATAGAACATTAAAAAAAACCAAACACACCCAACAAACCTTTTACAAAGAAAAAAAGGGTATGAAAAATGGATAGGATTTCTTATCATAAAAGATGATTATGGTCACGTACATTACACAAAAGTAACCATTAAAAAGCAGTTATGAAAGCTGGTCAACTAGTATTTATTATAAGAGCAAATAAATTTAGTCCATGCTCCATCTTAAATATATGATAATTTTTCATCACCTAGAAAATTCTGGGAATTTTAACATCTATTAAAATATGGAGTAGTCTCCAAAATTACTTGAAGTTGCATGAATCTGTCTACACTGTGAAAGAATAAATTGTATGCTCTTATTAGGACAAGGGGGGCAAAACAACTGTCCTATTAATCTGTTAGTTTGAGTTTGTTGGTTTTTTTGTTTGTTTGTTTTTTGTTTTGGGGGGGGATTAATTTAAATAAACCTTTACAAATCAAACAACGGAGGCAAAAAAGTCATCAGACAAAAAAAAACCAGAATCCAAGGATTCCTTTCTTGAAGCAAGATCATTTTAATTGTCCTTTCAAGACAAGTCAATGAGTACAGCTCAGCCAGGATGTTGGTTGTTTACCTCCATTCCCAGTCGAATATCCTCCAGCACTCCATCCACAACATGAATTCCGACATCTTCCTGGTAAAGGACCAACCCTGCTAAGAGGTTGGCTACACAGTGAATACTATTATATTTCACATTCCAGATGTTGATCATACAGCATATAACATAGTCTTTTACTTCTGCATCCTGCCAAGGGAGCTTGCGCATCTGCCTCAGGACCTAAACCAAATTTTAAGACAAGCTTCACATTTTAGCAGGTAAAATATCAAGGTGCTCCCTCTGTCACCCCCCCCATCTCTCCTGGCTGGGATGAAATCCCCCTAAGAATCTGCAAACAACCTCATTCTCCTTCTCCAAGCATCCTTCAGATCTGCAGTTGCTGTGGAGGACTTCATGTGTGTAACCCAACTGCTCTCCTCGAGCTACTGATCAACCGTCCAAGTCTGTCCCATGATTTCCTGGCTCTTACAGTCTGTGTTTAACTGAAGCCTTTTTTTCCTCTTACTCTCCCAACACAAAGATTTTCATCTCACTCTCTCTGTTAGTAACTTAATGTTCCAGCAGATGCAGGTCCCCAACCCGAGCTTCCATGAATTAACAATGAAACAAACAAAACCATCTTAAACAAGGACATAAAAATTATCCCTTGCAACTGAAGAAACTGTAACCCTCCCCAAACCCTTTCAAAGTTACTGCTGCATCATCACTTTCAGGAAAAACTCTGTTAAAGATTGTGAAAGGATTTACCTTCTCTGTGGTGACCTTGGAGAGATCCTTGTAAAGAAGCTTGCGGATATATTCCTGCAAAGGAGGGCGCTTTTTCTTCACAGTTTTTTCAGCTGGAGGGGGATTACAGTAGTAATAGGCATTTTCTACCATTGTCACATAGCGTGCATCGAGATGCATTGCTTGTTTTTTCCTCATCATTTGTTCCTGGAAATAAATGCAGATGATCAGTTCAAGATGCTGACACACCACATTTTCCAGCCAAAGGCTTTTACAGCTACATTTGGGATGAAGGGAACATGAAAGGTTGCAGAAAAGCTAAGTTAAAAGCTTGGGTAGAGAGAAGAAAGAACAAAGCATAGATATGGTTCTGCGTTGCTCTTTCCACTGTCATTTTTCTTTATAACACCTATTTTTATAATGGTTCACCTGGGGTGAAAAAGGTTTCAGACCAGCATTTAAAGTTCACCTCAAAATCCAAAAGTTTAGATTATCAGCAGCTATTTTATTTAACTAAAGCAGCTGAAATACTGATGTCTTCACAAGCACAGTGAATCTTCGTAAGACTGACAATCTATTTTTTACATCAGTGCAACTCCAGTGAGTCTATTTTGATGGTTTCACGTGAATTCCCAAAGGTTTAGGCAATGGCATTTTCCTTATTCCACTCTCCATTGTTGCTGTTTACCCAGGCAGAATAGACTGCAGGAAAAGCAGTACCTACCATAAAGTAGTATTTCAGGGAAAATCAGTCAAGTAACACTAAGTACTGTGCTCAATTGTCAGGATTGGCCTGATTATCCTTACTAAATACAATCTTTTCTCCGTATTTCATTTTGAGTATGTAAGTTATGGTTTGCTCTGTGGATTTTACAGATTTCTTTTAGATAAAAATTCTGTGCTAAAGCAGCAGTTCTAGGCTGCTGATTTTTACAGGTAAAGATGAGGGTGAGCTTAGTTCCATAATTAAATACTTTTAATATGCATCTGTGCATTTATTTGCATATATATATATGAACAGAATTACACATATATGTGTATATATATATATATAAGTTGCATTAAATTTTTAAGTACATCATAATAGCCCAGTTTTGACCTTTTCCATGACACAAATGGACCCTCCTTTGGTTCCTTAACTGAGACTGTTCCTTTCCAAATGGGAAATTTCTCTCCAACAGTAGCCCTGTTTTCCTACAGGTGCTCAGCAGATGCACCAGCACCTGACAACTGAGCACATCAATTGTTTTATGTGGGGAAAAGCCACTCCCAGCAGAGAATTCCAAAACCTTACTGTGTCCTACATTTAAAGTTACCTTTGAAAAGTTTTCACCTTTTCTAGAGGGATCAGGAGAAAATACATATTTTCTGCCATAGCGACACTTAGCAAGTTTTACTATAAACAGAAAAATTAAGTGGAGCAAAGTGAAAGACGATGGGAAATGGCAGAACGGCCTGCAAATAAAATTTTAAAAAACCTAAACCTACATGATCTGTGTATTTTCTTGTTATAAAAAGCTGCATATTATATTGCAAATAATAGGTTATAATTCAAATGTTTCTTCCCAGAAGATACACCATGCACCACCTCAATCCCTGTTGTGGAAACAGTTCAAAATCAAGATTTTTAGTTCCCTGAATGCACACTGTTGTTATAGTGAATTAAGACAGTTTAAATTAACTGCATTGACATTGTCACAGCCTCTGCCTGTAAAAACAGCATCTCCCACAGCTCCAACCCCATCTACACAAGAAAGAAGCCACCACCTAGCTTCAGTTCTGGGTATTTATAAACACAAGTGACCTTGCCCTAAAGCTTAACACAACTGTCTAAGTTAAAGGATTAAAAATGCATCAGGAGGCTTTCAATACCAAAACTTCAAATACGCTTTTAACAAGATCATGACAGTATAACACAAGAACTTTGGCATTTTAACATGATTATGCTACAGAAACGTAGATCAAGATAAAGCTGATCCTTCTTTCAAGGCTCCAACTCAATTAATCCAATTCAAATATCCTAAGGCCAACTCAATTTTAGGTTAATATTTGAAGTTACACAAAGGACACTGAATTTGAAAGATTCGCCAACAAGAACAATTAACAGAAATAAACATTGTCCTGATAAAACAACCTCTAAATAATTTGCACAACATGGAGTAGTTCTACAAAACCAGGATACGACCATTAAATGTTCCTCTAGACTAAGTCACTTAGTGCCACTAAGTTTGCAGCACTCTTACAGAGCACTTTACTTCTCAGTAATTAATTTTCCCCTAATTACTTTTAAAATCCATTCTTAACCATGACTTTCTTCCACACCAGGACAAAGCAATATTGTCTTTAATGGGGGACATGCAGCCTGTTTGGAATCTTATTACATAATATTTCGTCAGCAGTAAAGATTAAGACCAATAATTATTTGAAGGATCAACAGCCTTAATTCTACCCATAAGAGTCATTGAGAAGATCAGCTTTACATTTGCTCAGATTTTTACCACAAGACTGTAATTAGCTTGCTTTGGGAGTAATCTTTCCTACAGTTCACACTAACTGGTACCATAAGTCTATGATCCAATTTGCATAAGACTATTTAAGTCAAAATTAATCTCTATATTTAGGGGAATGTTAAAAGATGTAGCCACTGAGGTGGCTGCAGAACAGATATCTATTTAGCTTAATTTTACTTCTTGATCAACAGACATTCCAAACTTATTTGTCACCTCTATCTTTTCCTTGTTCCTCACTGCATAAGCAAGACTACTTATCTGAAACCTTGTGAAGCTTTTCAGCCTGAGATATTCAAATAGTGTTTGTGGTTTGTCCTGCACAGTTAAGCCATGTTTAGCATTCATCCAGAACATTCCAGCTAACAAGCAGCATTTCTGTAGTGCACAAGACTAAAGGCAGTGAGTTACAAACAGCAGCTCTTTAGTTGTTCCTGATTTCTTAAAATTTTTATTAGCTACAAAAAGATGACAGCAACAAGTCAAATGTATTTTAAAGCTAATGGAATAGTGTTTTCAGGGGAAAAATACTCGATTATGGGAAGGAATATATTTAACAATAAAACACAGCAGCTGGCAAACCTTTGGAAAATTGAGATTCAAACCTTTCAAGATACAAAGTACATTGCTACAGAAAGCATGAGCCAAGAACCTGCAGTTAATTTGCCCATCTCTCTCCTCTTGTGGCTCCACCACCCCAACAGATCTTGTTATGACATGTAAAGAGATTCAGAAAAAAACAGTGTTTTGAGGAAAAAGAAATTGTACAATATACCCAAGTATGCAACTGCTTCCCATTAAACACAGCATGAGAGGAGAGGCTGCAGGGTCAAGAGAAAGAGAAATTATCTGTAAAGGAATTCTTCAACCATGTTGACATCTCTTGCCTTGGACACAGTTTCAGGACTGTCTCTCATGCCAGTGAACTACTCAAGGCTCAATTCCATTAAAAAAAAATCCAAAGCCATTTCTTTTTATGTCTTTGCCAGTACTTATCTAGATTTACAGATCCCAATTCTACTCTTACCTTAATTCCCAATCTCTATTTCAAAAACTGCTTCCTCTTGTGCCTTCATAAAGTTTTCCTTCAAATTTAAAACCCCAGACATTGCACAGGGCATAGAAACCACCTCCTCCACAATTGTCTTCACCTCCAGTTGAAATCATGTCTGGTTTTCCTCTCAAATTGCATCTCAGCAACGTTCAGATACAGCTACTACATTCTTTCAACCTCATCCTCTGGTTTTGCCCTGTCTCTGAATTATTTGTAGTTCAAAAGCAATAGCTTTTTGCTTCAGAAATTCAATTCCTTTTTTTACATTTTGTTTCAAGTCATGAACAGATTTACAGGTCAACTGGAGCTCTCCAGGATCCTTTCAAACAGGAGTAATTGCTGGAAGTCAGTGCCTGACACCCTCCCCCACAAGATGACAAATTTTCTCTTACCAAAAGGACACTGGTTCTTAAGTGAGACTCTGGTGATCTAAAGAGGAATCTTCCACAGGTTTCCAGCAGGGTACAGGCCATCTCAATATGGTGATGAGAGAAGTCTGACAGAAGCATCTGGTATATATTTATATAAAAACACAGCTCGTTAAACATCTTTTTCAACTGCAGAAAACATTAAAGTTGTGATGATTCCAATGTCTTAAAAATTCAGCTTTGAATGAGCAGAAACTATTCACAGAAAGTGATCTTAAGCTGGGAGTCTTTCAAACTCCTTTTATTTTTTTTTTAAACCATTTTTAAAATTTGGGACTTGACACCAAAGATGAGTTTGCATTTATCAGCAAAGTGAGATTAATGCAAAACAAATCTTAAAGATTTGTTTTGCTCCTCATTGAACAAAAGCACCTGCTAAAATAGCATAAAAGCCCCTCCTTGCATCACCGAAAAGCTTTTTGCCTCCAATCCCTCCCCCTTGCTGCCATTTTTTTCCTGCAAAAACATGAATTGAAATTAACCTAGTGAAAGTTTTGCAAGGTATAGCAGATTAATAAGCAGCAGTGTCTGCCATACTTACAAAGAACATTGTTAGCAGTTTAGGTGGAAATTTATTTTCATATATTCCTGCCATTAGAGAAACGAAAACATTCTAAACTCCCATAAACAGCTATAAAAGTCTCCTCTTGCAAGTACCAACAGGCATCAGGGTTTAAAACCCCAGATGTAATAAATTCAAAACCCATCAGCAATGGGTAAATGAAGGGGAATAGGCTGGGGACACATTATTAGCATATGCAGGAGCACACGAGGGTCACAACACCAACCTTCAAACAGTGCAGGGTATCGTTTTTGGAGAACATCTTGAACTTGGTAAGCTCACCAATAAACCTCACAGTTTTGTTCTTTGTTTCAATGTTGATCTGGTCCTTCTTTCTTACCTAAAAAAATAAAAAGAATTGATTTCATCCCCTCAAGAATACCCAGATCTTCTGAATTACTTTGACCTGAACATGCGTAAGCAGCTTGGGAAATCAGTAATGTTTGACACGGGTCACTTGTCTAGCCCTCAAGGAAATATTAAACACTGATGGCTTTGTCATGGCAGATTTAATGTGTAGATCTTTCTTTTTTTTTTTTTTTAATTACTGACATCCAGCATAATGTTACTAAGAAAGCACAAATATGTCTCCCTGTCTAAACATAATCCACAGAACACAAAATTGGATTTCCCCAACAGATAAAGGTTTTTCTGAGAACAGTTAACTTCAGATAATCTGTTAGAAATAAAAATTGAAATTTGTGCCATAACACTCAGCACATGGTGAAAAAAACCATCACTGTACACCATAACCAGTTAGAGTATAAAACTCAAAAAAAAAAGGAGAAACAACACTGAAAAATACAATTGAGAGGAACAGAAAATTTTGACTGCTGAAAATCAGAAAAACTAATTGGAATTAAATACTCTATTACAACATCAAATGTTATTTTTTTACACCTAAGGATGACTTATCAGATTGGTTACTCTGAACACCAAAACATACATGGAACCTGAAATCCCCTTTCAGCATGGAACAGAGATCCTCTGCTACATCAGACATACAGGGATGCAACGTGGCAACCAGCCTTGCATAAAATGGGAGCAAATCCAACCTGCAAACAAGGGAGAGGATTAAACAGACAATTAATTTCCAGCCAAAGAGGTATTTATGTCTACAAAGATGGGTAGCATTTTACTTATGGAAAGAATGAACATGCATGTAGTGACAGGACTACATGGATGCAGTTTTTTGGGCTCGCTTCAAAATGTAATGTAATTTAAAAACAGCAACAAAAGAAGGTAAACTACCATGTCCCGTTGGAATCCTTCACAGTTAATTTCCTTTGGAAGCTACTGCCTTAGGTAAAATGCCAAATACCATCTCAGCTACAGAATTTGACCTTCAATAAATTACCAGACACAAACAAAATTCAGATCCATCTCAACAGGCAAAACAAAAAACCCTTTACAGACAACTCCACTGCTTACTGGAAGGGTTTTTTTGCAGCAGAAATAACCAGGGAAGTAGGAACACCTTTACCTTTAAGGCAGCAAACTTCTAAATTAACATAGTAGTTATTACATAAAACAAGGCTCAGCAGATGTGATGTGGCCACCCTTCACCCAAAACTTCAGCTAATAGTCCCACAAATGGTCATATTTCCACGTTTTCTTCCCTCACTTTCCTTTCTCTCTCCTTGATTACATGCCTTGATTGCCATTTCCTTTGCACATTTGTGCACACCTGCTGTGTGCACACATCCCTTTTCCATGCAGAGAAACCCACTGCACTCTGAGGCCTCATAACATCATTGAACAAGCTGAGGGAAGTGTTTTTGGTTTATTTTCAGCTTGTAAAGTTAATGCAGTAAACAGATGAACTGTAGAACCAGCCTAAGTTTTTTCAGTGGAGAGAAACATCCCAGATTTTCATGCTTCCAGTAAGAAATTGCCTGGAAGGGGAAAAAATGGATCTTGAGTTTATACTTTAGGAAGAATTAAGGCTTTCCCTACTGCTAAGGAAAGGAAAAAAAATGCTGACAAAAAAAAAAAAATAAATCCTAAAGCACAGTTGATACACAGAGCTTGTCCTGTGGCACAAAGTAAAACTGGAAAAGCATCAAGACCAAAAACCCCAAAACAAAGCATCCATGACTGCCTCCCTTCAACTTTCTATTTCCATGTCACTAGAGCACATCCACTTGCAGAAAAGGAGATAATTAGGTATTAAATTGTGGATTAGAAGCATCAGAATATACTCTCTGAAAGAGGCACAGCTGAGCAGCCATGATAACACATGAAACTCCTGGTGAAACATTGCAGGTACCTCAGTTACCTATTTAACAGGTTTTATCTCTTTTGTTAATCAATAACTGAACCAGTATTTACATTTTTCAAGCTTGTTCAAGGCTGACTACCCACAGCAAATTACTACCATCCATGCTATTTAGCATTTAGCCATTAACTCTGAGAGAAGTGAAAGTCTCATTACTTCACACACAGATACAAAAGTAAAACCTGTGGCTGAACTGAGGGGGTGTATTCTTTCTAACTGAGGGGATTTCTGTATGGCATCTCTTTTAAGACAAATACCAGAAAGTTTCATTCTGGTCTGAACAAGTACCTGCCTGCTGAGAGCCAATAATTTCATCTCTGGAAACTGAACGTACCCAGGGGGAAATTAAACTCTTAGAGCACATTGTTGTTATTCCCTCCCAGGACACAAAAGGTCTCTTCATAGGGAACCACACTAAGACTGGGCATCTCTAAATAGGTGAAATATAATAAAGAAAAGCCTTGGGTCAATTACTCTGACATTAGCAATCAGAGAATGAATCAGTTCCCTCTCAGAGGAGCCCAAAGTTTGTGTTCAGCAGTGGAGACATTGCAGCATCAGTGGCACCATCTACTGGTACCTGCAGGGCTTTGTTTTCTCCAAAAGCGTTTTTTCCTCTTGAGAAGAGGAGAAGAAATTAGCTAAAAAAACCCCCACCACAGTATTGCTTTCTCTTCCTGCTCTGAAGCAAGATCTGACATCAGGGGTGAGTCAGTTCCTCGCTGAAGTCTGTGTTACGCACCCTGAATGTACATCACCACTGTCAGAAACACTATTTCTGACCACTGTCATTTGCCTTGGATTGAAATCCAGTAGCTCTGGATTCTCAGGATGACATGAACTGCATTCCAGTGAAATATCTAAGAGCCTGTCCTCTTTGCAGAATTACAAATATTAGTTTATTTAAACAAAACAAACAAAAAACCCACACCATAACTTATAAAGTCCTAACAGCAGTCCCTTTAAAAAGGATGCATCCAAAGTTTTATACCCAGAAAGAATGAAGGGGTGTTTTGTACACTTCTTCATTTCTGGGATTTTTGGACAGAGTTTAAAGAATGAAACACTGGAGCAAGAACTCCTGCCTCACCAGCACAATCACAATCCAGACAAAAGCGGTGTATTCACAGGGTCTGGACAGGTACAAAGTGCCAGCCACACTGTTCCATGGGAAGAGAAGGATGCTGTGGGATGGGAATGCTACCAGAGAAGTGCTTTTTATTCCTCTGCCTCGGTATAAACTCCTTGATTTCAAGCACATCCCTCAATTTTACCCTCCACTGAGACACTGGTGAGTTCAACTGGACAAAAAGGACCTTCACTGCTGAGAATTCTCAGGATGAAGAGCAGAGAGAAGGGAGATGCACAGGAGGTTTACAGCTTGTGAGTTAAAGTGTGCAGAACTATTTAACCCTTATTCTTAATCCTCAAGAAGCAGCTAACTTCTGAATTCAGAACAACCAACAAGAATGCTAAAAATTTCCACAGGAACAACTGAGCTCTTGGTCAGCAAACCTGCAGCTTTCCCAGATCACCATAGATGGGAAAGGCAAAAAATATCAGATGTCAGCACAGCCCCTGTTCACTGCTTAGCATCTGTGTAGAATAGTTTAGAATGTAAGGCCTAAAAAGAGATTTCAAACTTCTCTCTCTGAAGTTAAAAAAAAAATTCAACAAAATTGTAGCATGCAGTTACACCTAAATAATTATGTGTCTCTGTACAGGAAGATAATTCAGTTTGACAAAGCAAAGAATGACACATAAAAGCCCTAAGGCTGTGAGCAGTACGGGTTAACCCACTGCCTGCCTGCCTGAATTAAAAGGCTAATATTTAATTTTAAATCAATCCTCCAGTGCAAATCTGAAAGCCACTTGGATGCTAGCATTGAAAAATCTTTTAAAAAGGCTTTCTGTTCTGTTGGGCTGGAGGTTCAAAACACAGCTGAAAATGTAAATGTGACCCATTCATCACTATTTAGGAAAGCAGGGCAAAGATGGTGTATTCTAACACTGATCTACAGTGAGATGAGGAAGAAATGGCCTTTTTTATGAAGTTAAGTTTTCTGTCTTGAAGAATCCTGGTTTGTCCCAAGCTATCCAGCCCTAGAGGGAGCAGGAAAGCTCCCTGGCAACACCACATAATGCCTGATTTCACAGTGCCTGCATTGCTCCTCCAACATGAAACCAGTTCTACACTTTCTTGGTAAAAGTGTCATGTCTGCACATTTCCCAGAAGTGATCTGAAGGGAGGACACAGAATTTATTCTGTTATTGAAATATCTCATTATGGCTGCCAACAAAACAGGCAGACTTAGACAGCATTATCTGATAATTGGGAAGTAAATGCTTTTGGAAAATACGCTGCTTTATCTGCACCCTACAAGAACACTGTTCCTTCGAACCTTCCACAAAAAACCCTCCTCAAAAACACAACCATAACAAGCTTTCTTCTGCCACGATATCCTGGGGAGATGTAGAAATACCTGGAACTAGTGAAAACTAGAATGGAACAACAATAATGGAAAGGCAAGACATGCCCCCCTGGCTCAGGGATGAGGTACCCAGAGCACAACCATGGTTATGCACAGCACACAAAGCCTCGAAGCAGTGCCACAGGACACAGAGAATTTGCTACAGCAAAAAGGATTTCCTGCTGTAAATACCAGCAGTTCAGAGACTGGCTCACCAACGCAGGCAGACAGATACAACTGAACTTGAGATCTTACAGCTAGAAGCTGGAGTATTCATTAGCCCAGTAGGTCTCACAGCAGAAAATGGTATTAAAAAGGAATTGTACATGGAATGTTAATGTTTCCCAACTATTAGAGAACAAAACTGCCATGAAGGCAGCAGCCCCTCGAGCCAACCCCACCATCTATTCTGGTCTACTGAGTTCCTACAGAAAAGTTCATCCTTTCACATTATTAATTTTAAAAGAAATTTGTAGGGTAATGGAACTACCATGGGGAAGACAACAAATCAGTGGCCATGCAGACACTACATAAGTTTCTAGAATTTAACTGTGTTCTTATTACAGCCTGATCAAAGCCACTTTTTGAATAGTACAACGTATTGGGAATTGCACTTTTGCTTTTATGGACCTGTGAAATCACACTGCTGAATTTACAAGCCATCATGCTGTTCCTGTTTGAAAGCACCTCCTTCTGCTGTGCACGATGCCTACACCAAGCTCCTCCAGGTCATTATCACCTGCACACTTTAGCAGATTATGCAAAGAAAATAATGGATATTCAAAGAGGTTCCATGAGCTAATGATTAGTTTGAGCAACCTGCAATCCACAGCCCCAGGAAGAAACACAGGGCAGTGGTACAAACACCCCTGTATGCTCACAGACCTGACAACAAACAATTTTGCAAACATGGAAAACTCTCTATGGGAGAGCTGAAGGCAAAAGTCTAAGTGGTGCCTTACACTGCTGTAGATGTTCTAGGCTGGGAAAAAGCTCTTCTCACATTGTGTTTTGATGCATTTCATGAACGTTACAGAAATGTTACTTCTGCCAATTAAATCTGGGGTGAAGAGCACCTTTTTACATCTAACACAGAAGCTCTCAACTGCCTGTCTCCTCTGCCAGTAATTCATATTTCAGGCACAAAGTCTCCAAAGACCGAGGTGTCAAACCCATAATTTATAGGGGCAAGAATACAGAAGAGAATGAAAGATTACATGCACTTCTAATTGCCAAAATGAGTTTTAATGTAGAGTCAGGTTAATGGCTCCAGCCAGCAAACAAACCACTGGTTTGACAAGCTGAGGGTTATTTATTAGCACAGCAGATGCTAATTACAGATGGGATGTAGGAATAGAATTAAGGTTGAAAGCACAGTGCAAGCAGTGATTAACTGTAAGGAAAACCAAACACCAAAGTCTGTTTATTCAAAGCTACACATGTTGAGACAAAACACAGACACTCAAAGTATGTTTTTCCCCCCAAAAAGGGGGGATGTGTTAAAAGGGAATAGAATCAAAGCAGTATGAACTCTAAAAGAAATTCCAAGGTGATCATGAAACACTTCAAACTAAAAGCAGCATCAAACAACTTATCATGAGAAATGGGGCAAGGTGGAGCAAGAAAAGCGACTTCCTCATAATTTTTCCTGTTTAAGGCACAAGTTTACCAGAGAACACAGAAATGCATTATTCTTCCAATTAACTCAATGTTTCTTTTAATATTTCCAACCATTTTTGGAAGACAGGCTCTTCCTGTAAGTGCAGGAAACGCACTCACAGAAAGAGAGACAAGGAGAAACAGCACAAACTCTACATGGATAGATGGAAATGGACAAAAGAGGCTCAAACTGGATGGCCTAGAACTGGCTGTTCCAGCAGACACCAGGCTGTTAAAAAAGCTGTGTGCTCTATCAGAATTACCATATCACAAGAAATCCTCCTCCCTAAACTACACTGTGCTTTAACTATCCACACTGAAAAGTGCAACTTGTCCTGAATGAAGTATATCCCCCCTTTCTGGCAGAAAGTAGGGTTTGCTGCTTTCATGGTTATAAAGTGATGAAATGATCTGCTATAAACAACAAGTATCAGAGAAAAAAATATATTAACTAAGAAAAACGTTTGCTTTGGGCAAAATATTGTGGTGACTTCCTTGATCATTGATCCTAAATCTTTCTTTCATGCTCCAGGATAAGCCATTCCAGAAGTGCACATCAGGACTAAGCAAATGTAACTTGGAATACACACTGGTTTTAAAACAATCCATACCTGAGTTAAATAATGAATGGGTGGATGCAGCTTCAGTTCTTACCTTTGTCTAGGAACTATGAAAAGTGCTCGTACCAGTTTTCTTCTGTTGGCTTTTGTGTTCATGTTCATGCAAAAATCCATTGCTGCCTATAAAGAGAAAAGTCAATGCAGTACTTCAGCTTTAATGGAGTGGGGTTTATTTAAAGCAGTAGAAAAGGCTTTTCAAAAGTGGCTTTTACAGAGCTATTCCTACTAAACGCAGATGCTTTAAAAACAACCACAAAACCTTCAGTTTTGTATGGAACTGAGATAGTCAGAAAAAACACGCCCAGGGACAGGAACACAGAGTGATTAAAAACTAATCCAGCCACTGAGAGACTCCAAAGCTTCAAATCTTTATTTTTGGTCTGTATGATCCAGCACAATGGCTTTTAAGAGTGGAAAAAACTAAAACTATGACTGTACCTTGTCTATGAGGTCTCTGTTGACACAGTTTGGAAGCTGCTGAAGAAAAGCATCTACTATCAGTTTTAAATGTGATCCAGTACTGGCTTCTTCATCCTCTTGTTCTAAAGAAAAACAAGCAGCAGACATCTTTAAGCCATGGGATATAAAGATTTACCATCATACTCCCCAAACACAGTGCATTTGCAGTGGTTAGTTGCTGCCCTGAAGGGGCTAGAGATCAAAGCAAACATCACCTCCTCTCTTGCACTGGAACTACAAGCTGGAAGAACAAGAGACAAGAGTTCATTAAGGAAGGAGTGAAAAGAAGAAAAGGAGGATGTTCCAGATGCTCAGACAAAAGACACCCAAGAACCTTTAAATGTTTAATGGAACCTGACTCTCTCATCACTCATATATTTAGAGTTCACTAACATGCAACAGCCCAAACACAGCAATTTGTAAATCTTGTTTAATGCATTTTTCCATTTAAATATATATAGCCACACCTTCCTGTCTCCTTCCTTTTCCCTTATAGCAATTAGTTGTCTCACCTCAGTCTTCTACTGAAACTGGTTCAATGGCCTTGAAATAAATTAAAAAAATAAGTCTCTGATAACTCAGTCACTTTTCAAGAGGCCCTGCACAATTTCAACAGTTCCCCAAATATATCTTGTCTTTCCCTGGTCCTCTCCTCCACTGAATTATATCTCCAGGCTGCAGATATTCTCAAATTCTATCTTCTCATCACAGTATGTGGATCCTTTCCAAGTGAAAAGGCTCTTCTGCAG
>JAWWES010000041.1:4942885-4959657 GCA_035583135.1 Lophotriccus pileatus
AGGCTGCAGATATTCTCAAATTCTATCTTCTCATCACAGTATGTGGATCCTTTCCAAGTGAAAAGGCTCTTCTGCAGTACCTGAAACAAGTCTGGGACTTAAGACAGAAAATCAGGAATTTTACACTGACAAGAAATTAAACTGGTCAGGGCTCCCCCTTGACTAAGGCAAAGAACAAAGTATGCAATTCATGCAAAAAAATTAGTTGATTTCTTGCTTTTCACACTGATCCTCTTGAGTTCCAGTCTTTCATCACGACATTTTAAAATTGCATTAACCCTTTTTAAAAATTCACTACAAGTAGTACTGTTAAACAATTATGGTTAGACTATTCCTAACAGTGTATCTGACCAAATAAAGCAGTGTGATCACTGTAGAAATTGAAAGCAGTATTTTTTCTTTTTAAACACCTTTATATTTAATCAGAAAT
Source organism: Lophotriccus pileatus (assembly GCA_035583135.1). Taxonomy (NCBI): domain Eukaryota; kingdom Metazoa; phylum Chordata; class Aves; order Passeriformes; family Tyrannidae; genus Lophotriccus; species Lophotriccus pileatus. The sequence continues at coordinate 4,943,316 of JAWWES010000041.1, forward strand.
GCAGGCAACCCTGCAATTTTCATGGATCAGAACTGAAAAAAGCATCAGAAGACAATAAAGACTTCCTGAAGTCATTTCCTGCTACAATTGGTACCAAACAATCATCTACTTCAGCAGCAGTTACTTGCCCTCCATTCTCTCTCCATTTAAGAAAGCCCTGACTCCCTTGCTGTAAGATAAACATCTTATTTTAGTCTTTACAGAACCAGAATCTTCCAGAGGGCGCTTTTGCTAGAAACTCTGCCCAAAAGCTTCAGTCTCCTTTTTTACAGTATCACCCACACAGTGGGGGGAAGAGCAGTGCCTTTGAAATGCTGGCAGCTCCTCCTCTGAGAGGTGAGTTTCCTTAAGGAATTGGAGCAGGCAGGACCCCTCACAGTCAGCTGGTACAAACCAACACCGGGGGCAAATTGTTGGCTGGATCCCTCTCTTCTCTGCACAGCTCATGTTAAACACCCTCCTGAATCAAAGCCTCTTACAAACTGGGCTCAAAGAAAAACACCTCACTTGCTCCTCTATGAATTTTCTCTTTTCTTCCTATTCTGCACTACTAAAAGAAAACCCTGTAATTCACAAGAAAAAAGTCTTAAGAAACATTGTGCTGCTGTTTCCCCCAGTAAAACTAGTACAGCCAGATTTTCAGAGGTGCCATTTGCAGCCCTTTACCTGTAATTAGAGATAAGAATTCTTAAATCCTGGTATGTAAAGATGGAACATCGTAAGAAAAATCTTTATCAATTAACAAGACAAAGGCAGAGTTCAATCTTAGATTTCAAGGGAAGCCAAAACCAGAAAATATTTTATTAGAAGCTTAAGCATTTGATGAGAAAAATCATTTATGCACTGAAGTCTAAAACCTCTCTGTAGTCACTTCTCAGGCAACTGCCTTTACATTTGATTATTTTTAAAAGCTGTATGAAGGAATCAGTAACTTCTATTGCATAAACCTGTTTATAATACTTTTCACTTGTATTTGAATGAACTGTTACAGAAGCATTTTTGACCACAATCCTAGCAGTTTCTAGCTACCAAGTCTCTTTAATAACAAATAAATAAAGCAATCATTCTTCCTGAATGCACCCTATAAATCTACAAACTACAAACCATCAAGCTCAAAAAAAAAAAAAAAGGAAGAAAAAGAATCCTTAAAACTGCTATTTTTTACCTTGCTCATCAAGAAGCTTCTTCGTAAGGTCTTCTGCCTCATCTCCACAGTCCAATTCCAATGGATCATCATTAATATCCAGGTTCTCCAGCTCCAACTCCAGATCCTCGCTCCCAGGTGCTTCCTTATTATCTTTGGCATCTTTTGAATCTGTTTAAAAGTGAAGTAGAAACATTATATTGCCTTATATGAGGTGGATGGGTTGTTTTTGGACCACAACACTGGTCCAGCACAGAGCATTTTCCAAGAGATTAGTACCTACAGTATTTTGCTATTCTTTCAAGTCTCCTTCAAGCATTTATTTGTAGATTATTCTTCACAAAACAAAATCCAAAAAATCAAGACAGTAACCTCATTAAAATGCTTAAACTTTTCAATGTGACAACTAAGCAGTGCACACATCATTTGGAAATACAGACACACAAAACAAACAGCATGTTGAGAATCACAGACAAAATCAGTCTGCAGTGGACTTTAGAGAGGTCTCCAGTTCTACCTCCTGCTCAGAGTGGATGAACACTGTTCATATCAGTTTTCTCAGGTATTTTTCCAGTTGTTTTGAAAAATATTTTAAGACAGAGATTCCAGTCTCCCTGGGGAAGCTGCTCCAATATTTAAAGATTCTCACAAAGAAATTTCACAGCTATCCAAACCTGAATCTTCTGTTACACTTTGAGCCAGTGATGCTGAACTTTTATCCCATTCTAATTAAAGACTGTCAATGCCTGGCTGTGAACTGAGGGTTGAGTCAGAAAAAACATCCAGGCCTATTAACCTCCTGGGATTTTATACCAAATTCAGCTCCCATTAACAGTTTAGTAAAAAGGTAAGAGTGGAAAAAATAAACACTAATGTCTTTCAGACAAGGAAAATTCTCATGCTTCTTGCAGAAAAGTTAGTGTTTACCTCCAATTATTTTAAATTTAAATTGATATCCACATTAAAATGCATTTACTTTTTTTCTTCCTTATCTAAGGAAGAAAATCTAATCCCTATCCCACAAAGTTCATTCCCTAAAATTCATCCAAAACCGTGTACTGTCCTGATCACCACAAATTATTTCATTAGAGACTCACTACTTCCATCAAATTTGTACAGCTGTTGGACAGGATAGGCTCAAATAAACACTCATCTAAGCATCCTACCTCTTGACTCATCTTTGCTGGAATCCTTGTTCTGGGAATATTTTTCATTATCTTTAAACAAAATTGCTGGCACAAAAGCCTTCAAGTCAATGAGATTCTCATAGAAGTTTCTGGCATCTTCATCTTCCCAGATTCCCCCCTCCAGGTCATATTCTCCAGGCTTTCCTGGTGTGAAAATATCAATACCAGGTCCATGTTCTGCAAAAACAGTGAAACCATTAGAAAATTGTTTCCACAAATTCATAATCTTCTACAGGGAGGTTCCCTAAAGATCAAAAAAATCCACTTAGAAATGTTAATTTATCACTACCACTGTTTTCACCTAAATATTGCAATGTATACTTTAATGTGTTTTTAACAATTCCATCTTAATACCAGATATATCACGACATTAAAATTGTAAATTTGACTTTGATTGAAAATGCAGATGGTATCAGAGTGAAAGTCAAATCAAGTAAAATCAAGCAGCACATTATGTGGTATTAGAAAGGAAAGTTTAACAGACTTTAATGACATTAGCACTAAAAGTAATCAGTAAAAGTATGAAGAACTGGTACTCCATTGAATTTTAAGAATGAAGTTTAGAAAGAATAATTTTTATTTTAGAGGCATTCAAGAACTACAGCTTTTTTAAGCTCAAGATCAATTCAGGCAAAAGATACACTCAGGAATCCAACATCTCAATTAATCTCACATTTTAAAGGCACTGAACAGCAGTGTCAGCTAAAAGCTGCACTGGTGCTCAGGAGGTCAGCCAGCCACACCTAGTGACTTATCTGGCTTAACAATATGTTCCTGCTCATAACATCATGGCCCAAAATAGACTTCAGGCCTATTTCTGAACAATATCAGCTTTTAAAACTCTAACAGTTTTTAAATACTAAAAACTGCATGATATTAAATGGAAAGGATCAGGTTAAAAACATTTTTCATTTTCCATTTGTTACTGTTTTACCTGAAACAAATCTAAAGACATATTACTCAAGTTACCATAACTACAGACAGCATATATAATAGTTATGGTTACATGTTAGGCTTAATTACTTTAATTAAAAAATGAATTCACTGATATCCTTCAGGGGAAAAGCCTAAATGAAACAAAACCAGCAGAAACAACCCACCCGTGAAAAGGTTTGGTTGGTTTCCCCACCACATCCAAGCCCAGCCCAGCTTGTTTACTCCAGAACCTGGCTTACCCTCGGGTGTTGGTTTCTCCTGGGGAAGGTCAGGCATGTTTTCATCCAGAAGATCAGCCAGAGACTGAGAATTTGCCAACAGCTTCTGATATGACATTGCAAATTCCTCATATTGCTTGTGTCGATCCTCACTCAGCTCCCCCTTGGAGTGCAGGATGCGCCTACAAAAGTCAAAGTTACGGTCAGACAACCTTTTTCCGTGGAGTGGATTTGAACCATGAATTGCTCTGAGCAAAGTTAACCTGCCCTGCTCGACACAGCTGTGAGAATTCCTCTTTAGGCTGCCATTGCAAAAGTTCGAGCAGTGCTGTTATTTTTCCAAACCACACTAGATTTCCAACTTCAATCCCACTGAGGATGGTGCAGCACAGAATCTGCAAGGGCCAAACAGAAAGGGCAACTGGACTTTTTGCCACGATCATGCTGTGACAGTCCCGCACTGCGAAAAAACTTCTGTGTTAAATTAGAACATTCAATTTACATGAAAGTTGGATAAAAACTGCTTTGCACTGGCAACAATCCATTTCCACATTGCTTAAATGATGACATGGGCTTTTATCAACAGCAGGCTCATAAAAAAAAAAAAAAATTGCACATTAAAAGCAGCCCACTGAGCTTCCAACAAACCAAGTTATTTCAAGACTATTGGTCCAAATTAAGAGCAGTTACATTTGGGTTTTTTCAGTTGCTCTTTGTTTTCTTTTATGAAACTATTCACACTTGGTTTAAATTATCATTTTAAAATGAGATCTGTTGTCAAAAGCAGCTTGCTTTTGAAGGAACAGTCACTTCTTACAAGTGCACAATAAAGCAGTTTCAGGAGAAAAGGCAGAACAGTACACCTCTGGTTTCTTACCAAACTACAGTGAAGACCACATTGATATTTTGACCTAAAATACCATGAACATTCAGTAATTTAACCAAATATACTAATCTCTCCTAGTCCAAAGCTTGCCACGGAAGTCTGATCAAAGACTGTCAGCCTTGATTTTGGGTTAACTCAGAAGAAGCTGGTTGCTGATGAGCACTGTTCTCATTTATCCTGAACTCTGGCTCCTGAGTAGTGCCTTTTCCCATCTGGCATGATCCCTTCATCCACTCTGCAGGAGCAGTTCTGACATGGATGAGGCACAGTCAGTTCTCTACCAGCAAGGCACACTTTGGGCCAGATGAGCTGTTTGGGGCCAACTGCCCCAAACTACAGCCAAGATCCAAATGGGCTCAGATCAAACATGGACTTCCAAAGGGAAGCTGATTCCAATTTGTTTTACAGTAGCTTGAACAATGTTAACAACACTGGACTAACCAGCTGGAACCACTGACAAGGCCCCCTGCACTGACATGAAAGCATCAGAAGTGAAAAAAGGTGCAAATGCCACAATTGCTGAAGCAGGTTGTATCATTGCATCATCACTTGTATGATCGATCCCACTGCCATTAGGCTTTCATCAAGCAATAGGTATTACAGTTATAGTCCTGCCAAAAGACAAATATTTTGTGGCATAAAAATTCTAAAACAGTTTAAGCAAGTTGGCTTTTTTCCTGTTGCAGGTTAACTGTAAAACAAAAGTCATCTCTGTACATGACATTCACAGGGTGAGCAACAAAATCCCTTAGACCTGCTCAGAGCCAAAGCTGGACACGGGTGCCTGGCCAGAGGGCAAGAAGCAGCAGTGCTGGCAAAAGTTCTATTTCTTGTCCCTCTGACACTTACATAAAAATATATTACCTGCTCCTGCAAAGTAGAGCAAGAAAAATGAACAAATTAAATAACCACTGACAATTTCTAAAGTGCCGTAGTTCAGTTTGGATTCAGGAAACACGTGAAATGCCAACTCACAGCTTTTCCATGGAGACAGCTGCCCATTATGTACATATTTTAAGTTTAAAACACACCAGCAGCCTTACAGACACGAGCACTGAAGCTCTGTGCTATTATTAAAAAAAAGCAAAGTGCTGTAACAACAGCATAAGAGTTTCAGTTCTCATTTTCAGTTCCCAGAAGACAAGTGTTAACAAATTCAGAGAAGCTCAAGCACAGGAAGCAAACTTTAAAAAGCACAACTGTTCTGAACACAATTAAAAGCACAGCACACAGCACTTGTCTTACTTCGTGTCTCTTCACAGCACCACAAGGCAAGTTCAGCACATCTTAAAAACATCCTCAATTTAGACCAAAGAAGTTTCTTCCCTACCTAACACTCATTTTTGAAAACTCTCTCTAGAATTTGGAAATCAAGCTGTTTCCTTCCAATGACACAGCCTGACAAGTTCAGCTGTGCTCTCAGCTGTGGAACCAGAAGACCACCAGGTTCTACTGTCAAAGCATAACAAGGTAGTTTTCCTAATCATCCAATTACCCAGAAACCCCTGTGTATAATAATGCTTTAATTTTATCTAAATGATTTGCAGGTAGCACAGGACTAAAGCACTGTTAATTTAGGATATTAATTTTCAATTAACCAATCTGCACAGCTTGAGTTATTGCACAGTCACTCTCCTGACACAGAAAAATTTATGAGGTATTTACCTGACAAAATGTCCTAACCTAAACATGAGACACAGTTGATGCACAAGAGGGAATAGTTCACTCCCTGCTCACTTCATTGATTCTGGAACAACAGTGGGAATAAGAACTGCTGCTATCAGCAAAATGGATCAGATTTTTATTACACGGAGAACTGTGTTATCCAATAGGATTATTGATTGTTAAAAAATAAAATTAAAAAAAAAAATCAAAAATCCAACCACCAAACAAAAATATCCCCCAAACACCCACCCATCCACAGAAAACAATACAAAAGCAACCAACCAACTGCAGAATCACTCTCCCAAAATCCACAGTTCAGGAAGTATTCACAGATTTCTAACCAGGCAAATTTCTGTTCTGCCCTCACTTGCATTAGTGAGCAAAAGCCAAGAATCTCTCTTACTGACATGTTGTAGGTGAATAAAACGTGACAAGAAAGTTTTTTGATGTCTTTTTTCTTTAAGAAAACTTATTCCTCAACTTTTAGTAAGGAGTTAAAATAAACACCTTAAAGTTCAGAGGGATAAATAACAGAGTTCCTTAATCCAGTGATAAATGATAGTTCTTCACATTCCTTCCCCAAAACAAAGCTTTGCACCCGAGTCAACAGGGACAATTCAGATGAGGAGGTGCATAAAGAGGTCCCTTGTCTGATCTATCAAAGCAGGCTCAGTGATGAGATCAGACCAGCCTGCTCAGGGCTCTGTCCAGCCTCTTTTATCCAGTTGTACAAGTAAATATTGAAGTGTATTTCCCTCTCCCAGATCACTCACAGTCTTTCTTCCTCTTGGTTTCTTAACATACTTTACACCTCTTGGAAACTTTTTTCACTTTATTTCCTATCACACAGGCTTTACAAAACCCAGTCATTGAAATACCACCCAAAACCAACCAAAATTGTGAGAGGATAAAGGTTCATATTCATTAACTTAAAAAAAAAATAACAACTAAGTTGATAACTCCCTTTAAACTAATAAGGTGCCTGTAAAATAACAGTGCCTCAAATGTCAGTTTACAGTCCTGTGAAATACAACACTTGGCTGACTGAGACCAGACAGGACTGCAGCAGAAAATCCATCAGCACAATTGATCCTTGCTTTGGGAACATGAAATTTTAATGTATTCCAACCACACATAAGACTCTGGACTGATGTCCAGCCCTTGAGCTGAAACCTGTGTCTACACCCAGTAACATGCTTATTTCTATGCTTCCAAAAGGATTTAACAATGACTCTGTTTTAAGACCAGCACCTGGGTTTAGGCTGGCTCCAATAGTGAGAATTCAGGATGCCTTAAAGAAAACAATGATTGAACAATGTGAACATAGTAGAAAAATATCATTCAGATCCCAAAGGTGTGTATAATCATACCGTGCAATATTAGTATTATATACAGATATCTAAGAGGATTTGAATCAAACTATGTCCTCTATTTTAATATAATACTGTATAATTTGCCCACCTTGAAGTGTAGTGGATACCTTGTTAATGTAAACTAATTTGTCCTCCATGCTGATACACTAAAAAAGTAAACAAGCAAAGCCATTGTGGCATATGCTCCATTAGATACATGTGGGTGGAAATGGAAAAATCAGATTGTGCCAACTGGAAAAGGACAGTACCAGCTGGGAAAGCAGCATTGCTCTCACACTGATAAGGAAGTAAAGAGAATTAAAGCTAAAGGTCAACCTGCCTTTTTTTTAAAGATATCTGAAGAGTCTGTTTAGTCTTTCCTTTTAAAGTATTCAGATCAAATTTAGAAGTTTTTTTAGATACCATGCAGAACATACTTATCTTCTACACACCGTCTACAACAGACTTGGTTTATAAATACTGCAGCAAATCTAGGCATTTCATAAATAGACTATTTTTTAATTCATAAATAAAAAGCAACATTCAAGTGTCACCTGTTTTGTCTTTCAATATTTTGTAGCTCCCTGTGGTCCCTTTTCAGGTGTTTGGTCAAAGACGTAAAGTATTCCTTCAACAAATTCTGGAAGGGCTGCTGTTTCTCTGGGCTAATTATCTCACTAGGAGGAAAGCTCAGGTTAAACTTCTCTGCAACAGTTTTTACTTTCCTGGGTACCAAACCAGCAATGTCATCTCCACAGTGCCGGCAGAAGCTGATAACCACGGAAACGTGAGTGTGGGATTCCCGGTCGGCATTAATAATGTTTTTAAGCTGCTCATAGATCAAAGACAGACCTTCCTTGTCAGTGAAAATCCCAACTATCGTCAACTCCGCAATGAAACGCAGGTCAGTTCTCAGCTTGGTGATGTTGGGAGTCTTCTCTTCTTTCCTGGCCTCAAAATGTTTTTTCCAAGCCTGAAGCAAGGAAGGGGCAAAGTCAGCGTATCGCTGGTGGAAGAGGGAGCACAAGTGCACGGCACAGTTCACATCCGAGATTTTCAGCTTGGCCTCCACAATGGAAGCCACCGCTTCTGCAATGTACTTGCTTAAATTCAGGCTATTAAAGTCATGGGACAAGGAGTCCCGTTGTTGCTCTGTGATGGTTTTTAGCTTCTTAACAAAAGCTGTGTTCTTCTTCAGGCTGGAGTCCAGCCTGCTGAAGAAGTTTTCCTCGGGACGGTTGTCCGGGGCATTCTGGTTCTTGCTGCGGAGCTCTTTCCTTGCCTGGTGGCGCTCCCAAGCCTCCTGATGGAGCTGATGTGCTTCCTCTTTTTCCCTAAGAGACATAAAAATCAGTCATTTTTGTTACAGGACAAAAATATTTTGTCGCTTGCAGGTTATCAGTTCAAAGGGAAAAAGGTCACAGTTGGAAACCCTTCAGCAGCTCTAAAAATTTCCCTTTAATACTCTCTTCTTAAATATTTACCAAGTCAATCCTAGATAGCTGAAGCATCTGCTTCATAAACTCTGTTTAATTTCTGTAATGCAAAAGGCAAGCACTACTTGTTGCAAAAAAAAAAAAAAAAAAAGTTCTTAAATACTTCTAGGCAGAACATATTAATCCCAACAGACTTCAAAAATATAAACACAGAACTCCACTTACTCCAACTGGAGATGGGGTTCTTACACAAGAAGACAACAGCCTTTCAACATGTCACCGTATTACACAGTTAAGGGAAATCTTTTATTCCCAGACTACTGAAATTACACAGAAGATTTTAAATAGGTGAAATATATCTGTCCCAGCTAGAATGTTGCTATCACATTGTCTCAGTCTTAAAAGTGACATATTTCTGGCACAAGATTCTGAGCTTTACTGGTCTGAAGATGCCATTTCAACACAGTAGTACCTTCGGACAACATTAAAAAACATTGCCACGGTAATATCACATATTAAACTGCCAGGTTACACTCTGAGTTTGCCACCCAGGTATCAGTTGTCTGTGTTTGATTAAAAGAAATGACAGACACTCCTCACAGCAGATTTGCTCCTGTTAGAGTATGTATTCCATATATGTATGCTAACACCTCTCCATCTGAAAAGAAACTGTGCTGGTTTGTACTTAATTTTCTTCCCAGTGGCCTGATGGCCTGCTTTGGATTTGTGCTGGAATCAGTGTTGATAAGACAGGGATGTTTTCATTACTACTGGACAGAACCTACACACAGTCAAGGCCTTTTCCTCACCTCACCCCACCAGTGAGGGGGCTGAGGGTGCACAAGGAGCTGGGAGGGGACAGAGCTGGAACAGCTGAGCCCAACTGCCCCAGGGGATATCCCAGACCATACAACCCAACATATAAATCTGGGGAAGAAGGAAGAGGAGGGATGCTCAGAGTGATAGAACTTGTCCTCCCAAGTCACTGTGACATTTGGTAGAGCCCTGCAGTCCTGGGGATGGCTGAACTCCTGCCTGCCCAGGGGAAGAGAGAAATGAACTCCTTGTTCTGCTCTGCTTGAGTACACGGCTTTTCCTTTATGGACTGAGCTGTCTTTAGGTCAACCCACAAGTTTTCTCACTTTTACTCTTCTGATTCCCTTCCCCATCCTGTTGAGGGGAGTGAGGGGCTGTGTGGGGCTGAGTTGCTGACTGGGGTTAAACCATGACATTTGTTCAAGCATAACTGTGCATTACATGGTCATCACATGCAGAACACTATCAAAGCTCCAAATTAGAGACTAAAATAACAGAGGTTACAAGTGAAAACTCAAAATTATATGAAGTCACAGTCAGACAGCCACATAAAACTTAAAACACCACAGGCAACTTCTTAAAAGTAAGCCAAACAGTTCTTTTATAACTCTGCCCACAATCTCGGTATCAGATATACAGCATTTGGCACAATTAAGTCATTAAAAGACCACTTACTTTAGTTGAGCAGCTGCTTCTTCTTGTTTCTTTTTCTCTTCCTCCTCTTGTTTCTTTTTCTCCTCTTCTTCAAGTTTCTTTTTTTCTTCTTCTTCTTTCTTCTTTTGTTCCTCTTCTGCCTTTACTTTATCCTCTTCTTTTTTCTTCCGCTCCTTGTCTTCTTTCTTTCTTTTATCCTCTTCCATTTTCTTCTTTTTATCTTCAGGAACCTTTAAAGTTTCTCTCTTCATGCCAACCTTGACATCTTCTTTTGGCTTGTCCCTGGTGCTCACTGGTCTCCTTTCACTAAATTCTTTATTATTTAGCTGAGATTCCTTTTCTTCCATATTTGCTGGCTTTTTGCGCTCAGCTGGCATCGTGTTACCCAGGCAAACCTGCAGAATCACAGCAGAAGAAGTATTTTTAAATTGCTGTTGATATTTTAGTCATTTTCACAGCCTACCCATATTCAATCAACTCACAAATGCCTGACTCATCAGAATAAAGGTTTAAGTTTTCTCAAACTAAGGAATGGACCTAAGAGGTAAAACCTAATCATTTTGTAGGAGTGTTGTACTGCAAAGTTGTCTTCAGCATAAAGTAAAAGCATCTCAAGTTTCTACAACCCAAGAAATACAAGATCTTGGAATATATACTGAAGCCCATCTGAAAAAAAAAAAACAAAAACAAAAAAACAGAAACACACAAAACCAACAAGACTGATGAAAGCAAAGTATCCCCAACTTAAAAATAATTAAGTATTTGATTCATCAGCATGCATCTGCACCTCACTGACCTTTCTACACAACTCCTAAGAATACTCCCCCTTCCACTGCTTAGGCTCATAGGATAACGCAGGTTGGATGGGACCTCAAGTAGTTGAACATCCTACTCAAAGCAGGGTCAGCGATGAGGTCAGGCAGGACCTGCTCCAGCTCCAGCCTTGAAAAATGCCAAGGAAGGAAACTGCATAACCTCTGACCACCCTTCTCCAATGCCTGACTCTCCTCACCATGAAAAGGCATCTTCCTGCTTCCTTCTTTCCTCACCCTTCCCAAGATTTCCCCGGCCATCTCCAGGACTCTTTTCCAACACCCAAGCTGCACAAGTGGCAGCTGCAGAGTGAGCTGTGCTGACTATGCTGGACACACAAACCTCCCCCTCAGCAGGACAAATGGAAATAATAGTAGAAAGGCTGCAACTATCAAGAGTTATCCAAGGCTACAAGTCCTCTCTCCTTCTACTCAAACAACATACTGTAGGAGCTTTAGGCAGGGTTTCCAGTCCTCTTTAGCAAGGGTTTCACTTGGCTGAGGATACAAGAGGTAACATATACCGAACACCAAAGGGTAAAAATCCCAGAATAATTTTGGTCAGAAGGAAACTGGAGGGTACCTTGTTCAGCCTTCAGCCCTTTTCTCCAAGCAGGTCTAATCAGATCAAGGAATTGGCTACCTAAGGTTTTAGTATCTCCATGGACAGAGATGCAATGGCCCCTTCTGGGCCCCTCTGTCAGTACCTGAATAACCACACTGTGAAAAAGCTTTCCCTGGAATTTGCTATGCCTTATCCTGTATCTGCCTGTTTTCATACCATCCCTGTGCAGCTTTGAGAAGAAGCCAGCTCCATCCTCTCTATCCTCTCCTGATATACTGTTTTAAGACAATAATGAAATTTCCCCCTCTATTCTTACACATTAAGAAACCCTTGAGTTCCCTCTGTTTCTCTTAACTTATCATGTCCTCCAGCCTCCTGATGCTCTTGGTGGCCCTCCAGTATGTCAATGCCTTCCTTGGGAACAGAAAATCCAGACTTGGATGTGGTGTCCAGGTGTGGTTTTGTAAGCACCAAACAGAGGGGGACGACTCACCTTTTTCACTCCTGGTACTACAGCCTAGGACGCAGCTGTCCCCAATGAAGGGCACTCTGCTGACTCATGGCAGGCCCAGCTGGGCCACACAGGACCACAACAGAAAATGAGAACCACCTAAGCTTTATTCACTTCATGCTACCTTGATCTCTTAAAACAAAAAATAATTTTCACATGCTTCAAGTTAAGTGTAGGTATGGGTGGGACTGATGGGACACCACTGACCATGAGCCCTTCTGAAGAACCATCGCTGTTTTTGTCAGTAACATCAGTCTGATTCCCAACTGACACCCCTACTTTTGCCTTTCTGACATTTAACTCTGATTGGGTGATGAAAAAGTGCTAAATTCACAGATTTCCTGCATCTACTCAGAGTTGATGATGAGACACTTGCATTCCAGTCTAATGTAGGGTGCTTCTAGTATTATTTTTAACTATTGTGAAATATATTTATAAATAAGACATGACACTAAAGAAAGTCTCTGTTTCTAAGTAAGTATTTCACATTTCCTCCCCCACCTCCCAAACAATAAGATGACAGATTGACATACTGACTATGCCACCCATATGGAACTCTGTGTTACAATATTTAAGGGGCTTGTCCAGGTCTTCTAAAGAAAAAAAAAATGTTTGCAAAAGTTCACAGTGTATTCAGATATGGACAGTGACAACTCACCAACTGGGAACCTATTCAGGACTTTGCCTGTTTGACAGCAATTGGCAACAGCACCAAAGAAGAAATGTCTCTGACACTGATTTATGGAAATCAAATCAGCATTGCTTAAACAAGCACTAGCAAATCTGGCTCCCTAATGCATGTCCTACAACTAAAGGATTTCACATCTCAAGATCTTAGAACTACTTGGATTTCAAAAACACTGAACTACATTATCTTAAAACAGTGTTATTGTGAAATCAGCACTTAACCTAAGAGGGAAGGGGTCAACAAAATCCAGACAACTAAACAGCCCCCATACCTCTTCATATTAAAGTCTGAACTAATTTTTCTATTTCTGTAGGCCAGTCAAATGGGACCTGTTCCTCACAGCTCCACCTGGGAGATGAAAATCTTCTACACATCCTGTTTCAAAATCAACAATAACTATGAATCCACACTGGAAATTCCATGAGTTTGAGACAGCTAAATTATCCCTCCCACCATTTTTAACAAGGGAAGCTTTCAGCACTTAAACATCACCACAATATCTCACTTGTAGGTGAGGTAGAACATTGCATAGACTCTACAATTAAATGAAAAAAACAATAGAGTAACACATTCATTTTAAAAAGTGTTAGATTCTGAAAGCTACTAAATTGGGAGCCAAGTTTAAAAGGAAAACATCAGAGGGTTGTTTATGATTAAAGAAATGCTGGAAAAGCATGTCAGAATTCCAGTACTACAGCTTTTATCTTCACCCCCCACCTATTGTCAGTTGGGTAATTAATTACAGTTTGGGAAAAAAAACAAACAAAAAAACCAACAAAAACACCACAGAACAAAATATCCATCTACACGTGTGACTTTGAAAAACAGGGTCACTCATCAAAATCCTTATGGTATCAAGCTCTTATTAAATTTAGGAACTCAGAATTCTATTTTAGAGATGTATGTGATGTTTGCCTGTATAAAAGCAAAACAGAGAAGACGGGATAAAAAGGGATGGAGCATAATCAGGCACGTTATGATTTCAGCCACAAGGCAGTATTATCCACTTTTTTCCCATGAACACTGGTGACCAAAAAAATCTTGTTTACAGCAGATTCCTGTCCTGTATCAGAGCAGGTGTGTTCTCCTCACTGCCTGCTACGTGTACAGCTCCTTATCTCCCAAACCTTTCCGATGGCTCTGCCAGCTCCTTTGTGCCTGCACCAACCGCCGCGGGCAGGAGGAGGCGGAGCGGCCGCTGCCTCCGAGCCACACGCGGGCTGATCCCTGATCCACAGGCTGATCCAGCGTGGAGCCTCCGCTGACAGACGCTGCAGAACTGCCCCAGAACTGTCCCCGGAGCGCGTCCATCGCCTTTCCCTGGACAGGAATGGTGAGCCAGACCTCACTTTTTTCACTCAGCTGCCAGTTATCACAACATCTGCAGAAGGTTCAGACCTTCAGAACATCTGCCTCGTTGGACTCAAACTGGCTGAACGGCTCAAAAGATGTGGGAAAGTAGGGAAAAGTAGAAACAGACGGGCAGCAGGCTTGCCTGGGTCTCATTTCCAGAGGGAATTAGGCTGAAGACACAGTTTGGTTCAAATTAAGGGGATGGTACAGAAACATTAAGAGAACTTCTATTCAATACCTCGTGTTTATAGGAATTGACTGATGAGAAGGCACAATGATGACAGGAACTCCATAAGCCAACAGGACAAACCAGCACTCACAGCTGAAAATTAGGAAGGACAGAGAAAAAAGAGACAAGACAAACATCCACACACCTTTGGCAGCCCGTTTCTGTAGTGACATTCATGCTTTAACATTTCTTCTTAGTTTCAGTGTCTACAGACACTGTTTTTTCAGAGAAAACTTCTCTTAATTTTCCAATATTTGACACACCTTAACTCATTTGTGGTTAAGACATTTTTAGTGTACCTAAATTTCTACCTTTTTTTTTTTTTCCCCCACTTCATACCATTCTGGGAATTTGAAAAAGTGCTGGGACTGTGTTCATGATACTCTGGGCTCACAACCTGAAGAATTGGGTCTTGAAATAGAGAAACAACATTCAAGAAAAAGCTTCTATGTACTTACTCTGAAGGAAACTAGAGTCATATAAGGTATTCAGCATCGTTAACTCAGTCACAATTCAGAATAAAGGATAAACACCAACACTCTGGCTCTCAAATCAATCTTCTCAAGTCAATAAAAGGTCTGTCCTCACAGTCTGCATTAATATGATCCAGAATCTCAATCCTTGCAAACACACAGACGGGGGGAAGAAATACAGCTCTATTAAACTAAACATACTGAGATTTTTTTCATGTTGTCTTTTTACTGCCACTGGAAATAAAATCGATCACATAAACGGTCCTTTTTGCAGCTACTCTACTACAAAAGAGATGAGGGAGATGAAGAACATGGGCAAGATGTCCCCACTTCTGACCAGCTGAAAAACCTGACACAGCAACAAACTCCTCTGTCACTGGTTATCATCTCACCACTGGGGAGTTAAAAGTTTCAAGGAATGAAATACAACCAACAGTTTCAAGGAATGAAATGCAACCCTTGCTTTAAGAAAAGCAAGGGAAGGTGCATCAGAAAAATGGGGAAGATGCATCAGAAAAATGCCTTGGTCAATGAGGAGAAAATAAACTCAACCACAAGTTCTGGAAAACGAGACAAGGAGCAGAGCAGGAAACCACAGTGCAGAGAGAGGAGACCCCCATGCACTGCCAGGGAAGGTTCACAGAACCACGGAATATCCTGAGTTGGAAGGGACCCACAAGGATCATCAGTCCAGCTCCTGGCCCTGCACAGGGCAGCCCCAATAATCGCACCATGTGCCCCAGAGCTTTGTGCAAACGCTTCTTGAGCTCTGTCAGGCTTGGTGCTGTGACCACTGCCCTGGAAAGCATGTTCCAGTACCCGATCACCCTCTGGGCGAAGAACCCTTCCCCGATATCCCCCCGACACAACTCCACGGCACTGCCCCATGCTCAGCCCGGCCTGGAGAACAGCCGGCCGCCTTTGCTTCCGCCTGCACACGCCTCGGGACACAGCGTTCCGCTGTCAGACCGGGGGACGCGCCTTCCGCCGGCAAACGGCGGCCACAGACGGGGCACCGAACGGCCCCGCTCGCTCCCGCACCCCAACGCCCGCTCCCAGCCCTCCCACCGCCCTTCCCGGCCGGCAGAAGCAGCGCCCCCTGCCCCCTCCCCGCGCCCTCAGACACCGCCGCCCGAGCCCTCCCCGCCCCGACCCCCCTCGGCCCCGGGGACCCCCCGGAACTCCCCTCCCCGCGGCCCCGCCAGGCCCCTGCGCCGTCCCAGCGCCTCCCCGGGGCCGCGCTCCCTACACACCCTGCGGGGCCGCCCTGCCCTCGCCCCCCTGTCCCGCGGCTGCGCCCGTACCTGTGCCCGGTGCCGACATGGGCCCGCCCGGCCCGGCCGCCGCCTCCGCCTCCCCCGCCCCGCCGAGGCCCCCGCCCGCTGCTCCCCTCACGCCCGCGGGGCCGCACGGCGCG
>JAWWES010000041.1:4964499-4977992 GCA_035583135.1 Lophotriccus pileatus
TAACCACAGTGGGGTTGGATCAAGGGTTGGACTTGATGATCTTGGAGGTCTCTTCCAACCCAGTTAATTCTATGATTTTATGAACCCCCGCAGCCTCCCCTCACACGGGCGACCCCGCCACCCCCTTCGCCGACCCCCTCCAGTAAGCTCCCCCCCACTCGCAGCCGAGAACTGCCACACAGCTGTCCCTCCACACGCTCAAACCTCACCACCCCCCCCCTCTCCCGGGCCCCGCCCAGCGCACCGGAGGCGGCGCCGCGCCGGGACCGGCCCCGGTGCTCTGGGCGGGCCTCGGGGCGGGTGAGGGGCGGTGGCGGCGTCGCCGCGGGCGGTTGGGGCAGCGCGGCCGCGGCCATGGCGGCGCTGGCGGGGGGGGCCCGCGCCCTGCGTTGCTCTGTGTGCCGGCCCGTCCCTCAGCGCTGGTACCGCACCGAGCGCGGCGTGTACGGCTACAAACCCGGCAAGGCGGCGGTGGCGGCGCGGCGGGCGGCGGAGCAGCAGCAGCAGCAGCAGCCCCGTGGAGCCGGCAGAGCAGGTGGGACACCCTCTCCCTCCCCCCCGACCTCGGTTGGGATGGGCGGCGGGGCCGTGAGGGGTTCGGGGCTCTCCGTGTTGTTTGCGCCCCCCGCCTGCCGTCCCCGCCGGGGTCCCCGCGGTTACCGTGATGGTTTTAACTCGGTTTTACGGTGCAGAAACACATGATTTCTCTCCTGGGCGGGAGTGTGGTCCCTGCGTTAAGAGGCTTCGGTAGGAATTGGCTTCTCAGGATGAGAAAGACAAGGAGCTGCTGGAGAGGGTCCAGCGGAGGGCACAGAGATGATGAGGGGTCTGGAGCATCTCTCTTTTTGAGGAGAGACTGAGGGGGCTGCGCCTGGTTAGTCTGGAGAACACTGAGAGGGGATCTCATCAATACACATAAATATTTCCGAGGAGGGTGCCAGGAGGATAGTGCCAGGCTCTTTTCAGTGCTGCGCAGCAACAGGATGACGAGCAATGGCCATAAACTAAAACACAAGATGTTCCACCTCAACATCAGGAAGAACTTCTTTCCATGGACGGTGGCAGAGCACTGGAATGGGGCTGCCCAGGGAGGTTGTGGAGTCTCCCTCTCTGGAGACATTCCAAACCCACCTGGACGCGTTCCTGTGTCTGACTGCTCCAGGTGACCCTGCCTTGGCAGAGGGTGTTGGACTGGATGATCTCCAGAGGTCCCTTCCAAACGTAACGATTGTGGGATTTTTGTGAATAAAGCCTGTTGGACAGAAGCAGGAGTGAAACAGGTTTGTTGCTGAGGGGGCACCAAGTCCACAAAGTATCCTCCTTGTTAATAGTTAACATATTACTGTGTTACATTTTAAATGGTTTTCTTGCTGAGAGCATTGTGGGAGATGTTAAGAGTTATGTTCTGGGTTATGTCCCCGTTGCAGAACCCACTACAGAAAAGGGCCTGTTTTGAATGGGCTGACTTTGTGAACACAGTGCCTGGAGCAGAGTGTCCAGAGCAATGGAAACACAAATGTCAGAGAAATAACTTAGTGAACTGGTCTCAGAAGTGCATTGTTTTGGAAAATGAAAGCCTTCAGACTTAAATACTGTCAGCACTTTACCAAGATAAGAAGCCCCTCTGCACTAGGAATGGATTATAAAGTCGTTCATATAATTAATTTGTAGCAGATTCTCCTTGCAGTATATATTATTGTGTGCAGTTTATCAGCCTGGCCCGTGGTCAGTAAGGTGTGTGTGTGACCTTTCAGCTGCTCGTTTTGCCTGTGTTGATAATTTTTACCACATTTGGCTCAGCACATGCTCTCAGCTCCTGCAGAAACAGCCTTTTTTCTCTGATGCCATGGGACCTGAATTATTGTTAAGACCCAATCCTCCTGTCATTCCAGCAAGGAACAGGGAAGCATAATTGATATGATTGAGTTGGCTTAGGAAATAATACTTTGTGCGTTGGTGACGTGCTGTTCTCAAGCTGGAGGTACCTGTTGTAAAGAGGTTCAAAGCAAAGCGAAGTAGGTTTGCATGTGTTTACAGGAGCCTAATTTCTGAGGGGAGCCATGGGGAAAATCTAGAGCATACTGGCTGGAAAACTGTATGGGTGAGCAGATCGAGCAGTTTGCTGGTAGACCTGTTGTAGGTGAAAACAACTGCTTAGATACTCTTTCCAGCCAGAACCTTGATGGTTGCTGGTGGGCAAAGCATTCCTGTGTTGGTGCTGTAGGTGGATTAAATGTGAGCACATGTGTGATGCTGTTCTGCTTTCTTTTTGCTTTCAGTTGACCATGCTCTGGCTCGTTTAATAACTGCCTACGCTGAACATGGCCACAAAGCAGCCAAAATTAACCCCCTGTTTGCTGGCCAGGCTCTTATGACCATGGTACCTGAAATCCAACAGCTGGCTGAAGTTCTTCAAGGGCCTCTCGTTACTACAGGTAGGTCCACAGCCTGCTCACAGTGAGTTCTGTTCATGGGTGATTTATTGGGAGGCTGTGGCCTCTGTGGAAGAGCCAAATATTGAGTGGTGGTTCAATCAGTAGTGAACTGCTGGATGGGAAATTGTCAACTTCAGCCTGCTTATGTCTTTGTGCAACTAGGGGCTGCCTTCTAGCATCTCTGGAAACCAGGAAAAATTGTACTTGTTCTTACAGCTACTGATGTTAAACATTAATGTCTTGTTACTGTAACATTTGATGATTTACGTACTTAGCACTGTAGTGAAGCTGCCAAAGGGCAGGGGCAGAAATCAACACTTGTCTTTTCTTGTCTCTCTTAGACTCTTGCTGTGACCTTGAGCTAAGGAGGGTCTCTCTCCATGCTTTGTTTTCTCCAAAACACGCCTTAGTGCTTCCCCTTCCTCCCCCAAAGTGACTAATAACATTTATTTCCCACCAGGGCTTCTAAACATGGGAAAAGAAGAATCTTCCCTAGAGGACGTGTTGGCTTACCTTGACCATATATACTGTGGGCATATTTCCATAGAAACAAGCCAGCTTCCAACTTTGGAGGAAAGGGAATGGTTTTCTAAAAGGTTTGAAGAGCTAAAGCAAGAAGCATTTACACCTGAAGAGAAAAAGCACTTGTGCAAACTGATGCTGGAGTCCCAGGTACCTTGTTCCCCTTTATTGGATTGTTAATAGAGTCGTGAAAACTTGTCATGGATCCTTTTCTGCTCTGGATACGATTCATGCAGAAAAGGAACAATCACTATCCTGAAAGGCTTTGAGAGTGTGCAAGAGGGAGAAGTACAAGGCTTTGCAGTCCACAAATGCAGGAATCTCACTGGAGTTTGTTGCTGAATTTACTTGGCAGCCATTATTGAAACAAAGAGCAATATTTCGGTTTGTACAAACCCATGAGTAATCAGTCTTCAAAAGTGAGATTCTCTGAGCCTAATGATCTGACAGCTCACTGAAATGTTACTGATGGGAACACAGAGCTCTGTGAAATCTTGTGTTCTGGTGCTGATCTGTTTTACTGGCTTTAAAGTACGGTGATTCTCAAGGTTTTTGGGAGAACAAATCACAGCTGGACTGAGGTGTTATGATACAGCACTGGCAAATTTGCTTTTCAGCAAGGAACCTTTGTTCAATGCATTCTGTGAGGAAATGAAATACTTATGTACTTTCAAAATGTATAGAGAAAATTTATTCCAATACTTCCGTACTGTGAAAAATTTTAATTTTTTTCCCCTTTTCTTCACATGCTATCCAGAAGGATGGAAAGGTAGAAGAGCAGGATCGGTGAAGGTTGGAAAGGTAGAAGAGCAGGATCTGTGAAACTGTCCCTGTTTCCAGTTTTCCAAGTGGAAGGAGTGTTAAATGTAATATTTACTGATGACTACACAGAAGTACATGGCCCATTTTGTATTTTGTTGCCTCTTTGGCAGTTAGAGGAATTTGACAGTGACACAGGAGGTTGATATTGGGACCCTGATGTACCCTACTTTGATTTCAGTATGACCAGAACTATGCTAAGAAGAATTTAACCCTGAGAAAAACTGCTTTTATGAGTGAATAGTTTTGTATAATTTATTCCTTAGAACTGAATGTTGCTTAACTAGAAGATGTTCAGCAGTTGGCTCTGATTTTTTCAGTGTGTCTCTGTCTTCTCAGTTACAGACTTCATTTATTTTCAGTCCTCAGTTGCAAACACTAAGTAAACCTCCAGTGCTTCCAAAACGTGGTCACTTAAAAGAGCTGTCTGGGCACAGGTGAATTAAGTGAAATGAGAAAAAAATTAAGTAAATACACATTCATTTATTTTTCTTCTCTCAAGCATTCCACCTGTGTCCTAAGGACTGTGCTTAATATAAATCAAAATGAAACACTGTGCTTCTCTAGCACTTTGTATCTCAAATAGTTATGTTCTATACTCTAAAAGAACACCATTCTTTAATTTCCACCTAAAACAGGTAAACTGTTAAGGAATTTGTAAATTGCTCTGGTGTTACAGTTCTTCATACATCTCCTTCCACGTTAGACAGGGTTTGGTCCTCAACCCAACATTTTTCTGCTTAGGAGGAGATAAGAGCTGATTTCTTGTAGTCATCATAGCTTCTGGTCTTGGACTGTGTGGGTGGAGAGTGAGGCGAGACTTTTTGAAGGGGTGTGTTTAGGTTTGTGTGCCTTAAGGATACAAAGCTAAATCCTACTTCAATTTTATGAAGACTGCTGCTTAAAATAGCCTAATGCTGAAGTCCTCCTGTTTTTCACAGGAGTTTGATCACTTCTTAGCCACAAAGTTTGCCACAGTGAAGCGCTACGGCGGTGAGGGGGCCGAGAGCATGATGGGCTTCTTCCACGAGCTCTTCAAGATGTGTGCATACAGTGGAGTGACGGATATTGTTATTGGAATGCCTCACCGTGGAAGGCTTAATCTCCTCACAGGTCTGCTCCAGCTTCCACCTGAGGTAGGAGATTGATAATCTCGTGATCAGTTGCTTGATGCCTGGCTTATTTGCGGTGAAATAAACCCCCGAAAGTTGGTCGTGTTGTGAGTGCTGGAGCAATAAAAGTTAACCTGTGTGAGAGTGGTTTCCCTTCCTGTCAACACTTCAGCCAACTGTCCACAGGAGGCTGTGAAAAGAACTCTAATGCAGGGCTTTCTGTGCTGTTACCAGAAGCATCCTTGCAATTTCAGGAGGGGGAGAGCACAGGGTTCTGTAAATGCTTCACTTTCGCCATGTCAGTGAATCAGAAAAGGGATTTAACCCAACCTGTTTCCGTGCAGCTCATGTTCCGTAAGATGCGTGGTTTGAGCGAGTTCCCAGAGAATTCAGCAGCCATTGGGGATGTTCTCTCCCACCTGACCTCTTCTGTAGACCTCGACTTCGGTGCCCACAGGCCTGTGCACGTCACCCTGCTGCCCAACCCCTCACATTTGGAAGCCATCAATCCAGTGGCCGTGGGCAAGACACGGGGGAGGCAGCAGACCCTGCTCGATGGAGATTACTCCCCAGACAGCTCTGCACAGCCTGGGGACAAAGTTATTTGCCTGCAGGTATTTTGCTCACAGTTCCTAACTGATCTTTGTAAGACTTGCTGGAGTAGAATGTGAACAGAAGTGTATATAGAAGTAGCAAAAAATCACCAGATTCCTTCTTTTAAATTAATAGGTTTGGAGAAGATCTGTCAACAAGATTGTTGAGGTTGCAGACTCATCAGGAGGATTTAGAATTTTGCCATTTTATCATGGTGCTGTTGAAGACTCTGCTAGAATTAGTTTTTACTCCTTGAACTGACTTTTATGGTTGCAGGGCAATCCTAAATAGTTCCTTGATAAATTTTCTTTTCTTGCATTGTTTTCAATATGGAAAACAAGTGAATCAAACTCTTTCACATTTTAAAGCCAGGAGTGAAAACGAGTTGGGCAGAACAGTCCTCCTGTGAAGCATAATCAACGTCGAGGAAGTTACATGTAGAAATGAAAACGTATTTCAGTTCAAAAAATGTTTTGTTTCCTTCTGGAAAGGATATTGAGAAAAAGCAGAAACAAGAATATCTTGGGCAAGTTTGTGTTCTTATTTTTTTATTTAAAAAAAAAAGAGTTTTAGGGCACGCAGATTCAGGGAGATGTTTGTGGCCCACTGTGCCTCCTCCTCGTATTTCTGTGCAGTTATGTCAGTTAATTTGAGAACATACTATAGATTCTCTCTTACTCATAAATGTTAGATTTCCCCCAGGTAGTAATGAGAGTACTGCAACTCTTTAAACAAAGGTTCTTCAGGATAAATGGACCTTTCCTGTGCAGGAAAAATTTAACTGTAATTAAATTTAAGTAATTTAAAGTTAAAAAATTAAAAGTAATTTTAAAATTAAAAGTAATTAATTAAAAATTAAAGTAATTTAAAATTAAAGTAATTTAATTTTGGGTTTTGTACAGGTAAGTGGCAGGGAGGGTGGCACAGTAGAGAAGAACAACATTAAATTTGAGCTAGACACCTCCATGTTAGTAACTGATTCACAGTATTCCTGAAAGAAAATGTTTCATGGAATGTGAGTGTCTGTTATATTGTGATTGTGTCTTCAAGAGGTCTAAGGGTTAGATTGAAAAAAAGATAAAAGGCCAATTTTTAGTTGTGACTGTTAACTGCTCTCACTCAGCTAATTGAGAAGAAAGGGATGAAAGCAGACACCTTCTTTTCCAGAATCTTGGTTTGGAAGTTTCTCTTTGGGATTTCTGGGGATTTTTGTTTTTACAGTGCTTTTTCTTGAGAAATGTTAAGTATAGGCACTCTGAATTGAAGTTTACTCTGGCACTTGTTCTGTTCTTCCACTAGAATAGAACTTGAACTAGCCTGAGCGTAGAGCTTGAGGGGAAAAAGAGTAAAGATCAGCTAAGGTGCCAGTGTAAGCCTAGTTGTCCAAGGTCTGAAAATCTTTTCTTGGAAATTCAGTGTGCTTAGAATATATGAGGACTCTAAAACTCTTCTGCATGGACACCTCTGCAGTGTTTAATTGTCCATCTCTGCTGAGAGTGGCTTATTTTTCACGTTCTCACATACCTTAACTCCACTTCCTGGACATCAGGCAACTACTGATGTTAATGATTTCAACTGAAATTTGAAAATAAGATCTCCCTAAATATATTTCACATTTGACATTCTATTGTCAGGGTTGCTGTTTAATGAATTAAACTTGATGGTGATCTTTTAAGTTTTTTGCTAATGCAGCCCAGAAAAAAAAAGACTGTCCTAGCAAAAACTGTCTCCATCTTTCTGGTAGAATGAGGAAAATCCTACCTGCACCACAGGAATTGGACCCTCTGGGGTTTGAGATGATGTGAAGAGTCTTGTGTAGTTGGATAGCCACACTGTTTGCAGGTTTTACTGCTTTGGGATGTGCTGAAGGCCATAAAGTTCTCTCAGATGTTCTAAGATCTTCACTCAAATGCTATCACTGAGATATGTAGCCTTCTTAGGCAGCAGGAGAAACCAGGAGGGAAAAGTGAAAACCCAACACTTCAGGAACAAGTGTAGCGTGGCAAGAGATAGAGTGGGGGTGCTGGGTTGTCTCTCATGCAGTAGTTACCTTTGTTTTTCTGTGATACCTCTTAAAAACTGTATCAGAACTGTATAAAACCCAGTGCTGCCATTTCACTGGTTGCACCTCTGCTGTCTTGCAGGTGTACTTGCACCTCAAAAATCTCCTAAGGCTTGAAATCACTATCCCATAGCGAGAAGGTAGAACTGTCAATAAGAAAGTACCTAAATTTGCAAAGTGACTTTGATCTGCAAAGGACTGAGTCTGCATTCTGAGGAAGCTGTGATCATATTCATCAATGGAGAACGATCTCTAGTTTCAAAACATTGGAATGCTAAATGATACTTATGCTGGTATCTCTAGCCTTTTTGGAAATGTGGTTTGGATATCACCAAAGTGGACTCCCCTCCCCTTCCAAAATATTTTTTTATTTGCAACATTTATTTGCTATTCCTATTTTGGAATGTAGCTAAGAACTTAGGACTTTCTTCCTTCTGAAAGCTTTTATTTGCTTTTGAGTGCTTCAATTAATTTTCCTCTTGGGTTTTTTTTTCCTGTTGTTTCTGTTCTTGTCTTTGGTAAGGTAGGAGTGGGCATAAGTCCCAGTTCACTCAAATTCAGCAAAGGGTGCAGTGTGACGGGTTCCCTTTGTTCAGGGGTCAGGGATTTGCTGCTGACTGCTGCAGCTTTGCCACAGCCAGGACACTTGCAGTCACCTGGACACTGGTGGGTCAGTTTTAGATTATAGGTCAGTTCCAGGTAGGAATTACATCAGGCAGTCACAAGCACACATGTTGGCTACTATGGCCTTGTGTTAGTGATAAGGTAATATGAAGTCTCAAATCATGATAACAGTATTCTGAAAGGGATTAAGAAGTGGGTCCAGCTGGAACTGTGTCTGTTCCATGTGCTCAGTTTAGAAGGTGTTGCTTCATGAGCTACAGTTTTGATTTTGCTGCTCCTCCAGTATTTCCTAATGAGACTTTTCTATCTTCTTCCCTAACGTAGGTTCATGGCGACGCTGCTTTCTCTGGGCAAGGGATTGTTCCTGAAACACTGACCCTCTCTAACCTACCACATTTCAGAGTTGGTGGGAGCATCCACCTGATTGTTAATAACCAGCTGGGCTATACCACTCCTCCAGAGCGAGGACGGTCGTCCCTGTACTGCAGTGACATTGGTATGTGGGGCTGAATGAGGAGGAGGGTTGTCTGTTGTGTCAGAAAGGATTTTTAACTCCAGTGTGGATATGTGCCGTGCTGTGGGCTTTTTATAGAAAGTCCCTATCAACTCTAGGGAGTTGTACTAATATAGCTCCAGTTTCATGATGGAGAAGAAATTAAAATTATTATCGATTATTTGCTCCTACTGGCAACAACTCAGAGGCTAAAAATATGCCCTCCCCCGTCTGCTTTATGGCAAAGACTAAACACCAAGGGAAAACCTGATCACATTTTCATGGCATGTTATGAAATATTTGCAAGATTGCTGTGAAGTCTCTGTAACTCATTTAATTTCTGTCATGTCACTGACAGCTTTCAAAAAGGTGTTGCGATGGAGTGTGTAAAGTGTATTTTAAATACGTCTTGTTAAATTCCATCAAAATCATCCCAGTGTGTTTTCTGAGCAAGATTTATAGGTCAGATATTCCTTCATTTTTCTGTTTGTGTTTGTTGTCAGGTGAGCTTGTTGAGCTTTCAGTGGAAAGATGAGGCTCAAGACCTTTCTAGGGTTAAATTAGAAGTCTTTTGTTTTGGACTGATTTTTCTTAGTGGTAAACAGATGTATTATCAGTAAGATTAGAGACTTAGTAGTAAGTTCTCTTGTGTATGTCACTTATAACTAAAAATATACTTTTGTATTTTTTTAAGACTTAACATCAAGTATTTGTGTTTGCTTTAGGGTTTCATCAAACCAAACAGGTAGATTCATTAAACCTGATAAGGTAGATAACATATATTATTACTACTTTTCGTTGGGTTGGTTTTGTGTTATGGGTTGGTTTTTTTGTTCTTGGTTTTTTTCCCCTCCATCCTTAATTTTCCTTTCCTCTTACCTGTCAGTGAGGAGGAAAGATGTTACCATTTG
Source organism: Lophotriccus pileatus (assembly GCA_035583135.1). Classification (NCBI taxonomy): domain Eukaryota; kingdom Metazoa; phylum Chordata; class Aves; order Passeriformes; family Tyrannidae; genus Lophotriccus; species Lophotriccus pileatus. Next base: position 4,974,072 of record JAWWES010000041.1, read on the forward strand.
ACTTTCAGGATTTTGCTAAGGAGGGAAACTTGACACGGGTCAGGAATGGCTGAAATATCTTAATTTCCCAGAATTTGGACAGATGAAGTACAGGAGGAGCACTGTTACTGGGAGGGTTTGCAGCCAAATTGTCATACAAGGGAGGGTGTTGATACAGTTGAATTTTGTAGTGCTTTCTTTAATGAAGAGACCTCTCTGAAGCAGGGGACAAAGGAGAAGGCCTATATGAAATCATAGTAGTGATAGCTTAGGAGAGGAAGGAAATAAAACTCAGTTTTTATTTGAAAGAGGAGCAATGAAATAGTTCTTTCCCATTCCCTGCAGACTTCCAGATCAATAATATGTAGGAACTGTATAGAAATTAGTGCTTGTAAAGAAGTTGTGCTCAAACTGTCACACATACAACAGGTTGGGCTAATTACACTGTCTCTCAGTGAAGACTCCTCTCCTTACCCCAGCTCTCATCACAATGGGCATCTATTGGACACTTCTTGTTACATTCACTTCTCATGAGTTGTCTGTAATTTCAGCAGAGTAGGTGTGTGTCTGTTTTCTCTGGAAGGGGTTGGGTGTGATTACTGTTATGTCCTGAATCCCTGGGCAGGTAAGATCATTGGCTGTGCAGTTATCCACGTGAACGGGGATGATCCTGAGGAAGTTGTCCGTGCCACACGCCTGGCTGTCGAGTACCAGCGCCAATTCCGCAGGGACGTCATCGTGGACTTGCTGTGCTACAGGCAGTGGGGCCACAACGAGCTGGATGAGCCCTTCTTCACCAACCCCTGCATGTACAAAATCATCAGGTAAGGGAGTGTGCTTGGGTCTGCACCCACTCAGTACTGCTGCTGCAACACAAGTTTCTGTGTAACTAAGATCCTCCACCATATGGACAGAACACCATCATGTAAGTGCAGCTACACTGTCAGCAGCCGTTGACTGAGGTGTGAGTCTGATAATGAGATGTTAATGAGGTTAATCACTGCTGTTGGCTCTTAAATATGCAGTTTGATGCCTCTTGGAGCACACAGCTCTTGGATTTCAAATTCGTGACCATTAGTAATCAGAAGGCAAAGTTGTCTTCTGGGTGCCAAGGGGAAGCATGGATAATGTGGGAGATTGGGCAGGAAGCCAGTGTGATGTTTGTGTTGTCTTTGCCTGGTCCTGCTGGGACTCATCTTCATGAGCATTTAAATGTATTCAGATTCCATCCTTATCCCCAAAGAAAAATACACAAAAATGTACTGGCCAGTGAATTCTGGTGCGTTAGGCGAAGCGTTTATAGAATGGATGGCTTGATTCTCATCTAATGCTGAATTCCTAGTGTGAATTTCTCTGAAGAAAATATGCAATGATAGCACAGAGGGGTTTTGGCCTTGTTTTTACCTGTAGCTGCCAACTCTAGGCACTTTTTTTTTTTACAGATCCCGTAAGAGTATCCCAGACACATATGCAGAGCACTTGACAGCGGCTGGGCTCATGACTGAGGCCGAAGTGTCTGAGATAAAGACGACGTACTATTCCAAACTCAACAGCCACCTTGCCAACATGACATCGTACAGCCCGCCTGCCACCAACCTGCAAGGTCACTGGAAGGGCCTCGTGGAGCCTTCTGCTAAAATCACCACCTGGGACACAGGGATGCCCGTGCCACTGCTGCAGTTCATTGGAGCCAAGTCTGTGGAGGTGCCTGGGGAGCTCCAGATGCACAGCCACCTCCTGAAGACCTACGCGCAGGTCAGTGGAGGGTGGTGATGTCTCTGGTGCCGTTGCCCAAAGGTACGGCCTGTTACAGGAAAAATCTAAACACAGTAAGACTGCCAGTTGAAGAGTAACGTGGTATTCTCTAGGAAAACGAGCTCACTGTTTCAAGGCTCAGATTATGCCAGCTTTCCTCCAGGATTGAAAAAAGACGTCTTCTCCCCCCAAGCCCGACCATATACATTATTTTGTTATTTCAAGTGTTCTGTTGCAATGAAGGAAAAAGCTTATAGAATGTACAGTTTATTATTCTTACAGCTAATAGAAACTGGTATGATAAGTGACTAACATTTATATACTTTATGATTAGAATCAGTATTTTGTGAGAGAATGAGACAGGAACCTGGTAATCATGTACACAGTTTCCACAGCCAGTATTGAGTGGTTTATGGTTTTTATATATATATATATGTATATAAACATCAGACAACACATGTCCAAGTCTGACAGCCAGGGTTTGATAGCTCCTAAGGTTGTGTTTGGTTTGGCTTGGTTTGGGATTGTGAATGTCTCTCCTTGATGAATGATGAGCATGTGCAGGTTTCTGGTTGGCAGCTGTAGACAGGCTGTGAGCTGATTATTTCAGAAGGCTGATGTTCTTGTCTTCCGAGCCCAAGGCAAGAACTTCACAGCTGGGTGTGATCATTTGTCTGCAGTTCTGCAGGCCAGAACAGGGAAGAGTTCTGGAGACTGAAATACTTACACCTGACATCTTTCATCACTGCTAACCAGACAGACCAGAATTCTGTCAAGACTACATTCTGTGCTGTGATTTTTAATATTTTCAGACTAAGATTAATTTGTCAGTCCAGTTTGTTGACTGGTAGGTGAACACATGGATTATCTGTGGTTCTGTGGCCCTCAGGCAACCTTCAGGATGTGCTTAAATAAGACTCTGTATTCCAACCCAACCGAAGCTGGCTGCAGGAATATAGCATTTCTCTCCATAGTGTTTTATTTTTTTCTTAGCTTCTGATCTTGGTCTGCGCCACCGAAAGAGCTACAGGTGGAAAAAGGCAAAATAGTAACTTTTCCTTGTTCTTTACTTGTTTAGTCAAGAGTTCAAAAAATGGAGGAAGGAAAAAAGCTGGACTGGGCAACAGCTGAAACTTTAGCATTTGGTTCTCTGCTGAGCCAAGGTAAGAGGCAACAGCAGACAATAAAATACTTTTGCTCTAATGTCAATAAAGGATAACATTAGACTTCTTAGGTGTTTCTAAGTTAAAAGATTGATATGATGTATAAACTCAATAATTTGCACGAGAAGCTAAATATGAATCCTGTATGTCACTGATATTTGTAGATTAAGTCCTAAATGTCTTCAAAGAATTGTTGCTCCCTCTCACTCCCCAAAAACGTTTGTGCATAGAGCTAAGCATATGAGCAATGCACCTGACATCAGTGGGGCTTCCAAGTACTGTGAGTGTTTTATGCTACTATTTCTTTTCCCTCCTCTCTTGCCTGAATTCATTATCTCCATTTACCTGTGATGCAGAATGCATGTTTTTTGCAGTTTGCTTCAGTAAATTGAACCATTTACTCCAAAATGATTCTTGGCTGCAAGGAGGAGAAAAGAGAAATGTCAGAGCACCTCTGTGCTTGTGACTTGGAGCTGCTGCTGGTTAAGAACTTAATCTCCGATTTGATGTTGCTAATGAGAGAAATCCAAGAAGAGACAGAACAAGAGATGTAACATTTTGGACGTGGAGAGTTGTTCTGCAAGTTTTCTTTTTACATGACTTGCTAATTCAGTGTTTTGTTTATTGCTTGGCAAGGGTTTAACATCAGACTAAGTGGACAAGATGTTGGCAGAGGGACCTTCAGCCAACGCCACGCGATGTTGGTTTGCCAAGAGACAGATGACACCTACATCCCTCTGAATCACATGTCCCCAGACCAGAAAGGTTTCCTAGAGGTGGGTTCTGTGGTCCACAAGACCACCTTCTTCCAGCTGTCCTGAAACAATGCATTTTTTAAGGCTGCTGGGATACCTGTAGGTAGCCTGTATGTTCTGGCAAACACCAGACACAGGGACATGACAACTGTCAGGGCACTCCTGTTCTTTGTAGTTACAAATGACAACTTTGTTTTGCTTTTCTTCGACAGATCAGGTATTATTCTTTTCCCCTCAGTGTCTTCAGCCAAAAGCAAAACTGAGGTGAC
>JAWWES010000041.1:4983076-4997350 GCA_035583135.1 Lophotriccus pileatus
CTGAACAGCTTTATCTAATCAAGGCGTATTCTGGTTTAAATTTCTGCTGATAAGTAGAAAAAGGAGGGTGAAGAGAAGCATTGCTTTGGCTGCAGCTGTAGCCAAGGAAGTTGTAGAGCACATTCACCAGCCTTGACTGGTGATTACATAAACCCACATTTTTTTTTGCTGTGACAGTGCACACAAGGGAAGAACAGACCCTGTGTTTTGAGTTTCACGTGGCCCAAACCTGACCTTGCTATGCACCACTCCCCCCACAGGCTGTGCAGGCCAGGTTATTCAACCAAGCAAAGGATGCTCGAGTGCTCCGAGCCTGTTGGGTGCTCCTGGTGGGAGACACAGCTATTTCTGCAGAGCTGCTCAGCTCAGTGTCCCCTGCCCAGCCCTGGTGTGCCATGGAGCTCCCCACGGATACTGGGGCAGGAGGGGAGAGCTCTCCTTGGCATTGCTGACGCAGACTGCCTGCAGAACACTGCTCTTCCACGATGGCTAACAGCTCCCAGGAGCAACACAAAGCACTTGCTGACTTAGGGGCTTACGCTGTTTCTCCCATCGATTTTGGATGCACACAAGGCTGTTTTCCATCTGTGCACCATGCTCTGCAGGTAGGCGTGGCTCTCCCTGCACGGGGCTGGAGTGCTTTTGCCAAAATGCATTTTGGAAAAGAAGCAGAAATTAGAATCACAGAGTTCCAGAATATTCTGAGTTGGAAGGGACCCACCTAAATCATTGTGTCCCACTCCTGGCCCTGCACGGGACAACCCCAAACCCCCACCATGTGCTTGAAAGCATCCAAATGCTTCTTGAACTCAGACAGGCTTGGGGCTGTGACCACTTCCCTGTTCAAGTGCCCAACCACTCTCTGGGGGAAGAACCTTTTCCTTGCAAAACCCCCGGAGAGCACTGCTTGACAGTGGCAGCAAGTTTCCTGAGCGTGCAGGAAACAACTCAGTGAAGTGGCGGATGGAATAACACACAGGCTGGGTGAGTGGCTCAGAGGGCTGGTCCCAGTCCTTGGAGAGGAGAATGTTGTGGGTCATTAGCACAAGAAGTGAAGCTTTGTGTGCTGTTGGGTAGCAAAGGAGCTGACTAAAAAGAGAGAGTGTGACAGGACTCGTGCATTGTGGTGTGTCAGGATTTTCAGAGACGTGTGAGAAGAAAAAAAGGCACTGAAGGAATGAGCTCTTAGGTTGAGCAGCTCATTAAAAGCAGCAGAAACTCAGGGTGACAGGAGGAAAACATGTCAGGAGAACAAATATTTTAAAACAATTTTTTTTAATACAGCGATGTTAGTTTAGATTTGAAAAATCTAATCTGAATTTTGAAGGTTCAAAGTTCTGAACACAGTATTATTTTGAATAAGCAAAGAAAATAATACTACATTTGGATTTTTTTATTTCTGTCACTGGGAACCCACTGGTGAGTGACACAGAAATATTTGTTCAGCATACCTGAGGTGGTGCATCTATGTCAGTATGGACTGAAGAACGCTCATGGGCTTTTGATCAATCACCACAACAGGGGCCAGTGACTTAGGAGGGTTTGCTGTGAGAAGTGGGCTAACAAGACCTATAGAAGTTCATTAAATTAAGATAAGTATGGCTAAAATTCTGAACAAAGGGCAATTACAAGAAATTTCCTGAAGCTCAACTATTAACCCAGCAATTATCTGGAGATTATTATAATCTACAAGTAAGCTGCCAGGCCCATTAATTATGGGCATTTGTCAAACTATTCAAGACCTATGGGTGAAAGTAATTGCTGCAGAACTGCTCATTAGTATTTGTAAAATTATGACCATATAAACCAGAAGAAAAAGCTTTTCAAAGTGATTTTTTATAAGGGAGGCTATTGAACAAAATTGTTTAAAGATATTGTAGCGAGGTCTTGGTTCAGAGGATTTCCCAGGGAATGCAGAGTACAAACCAATATATAGATTCGAGTTTCTGGAGGAGCCCTAATCCTTCACGTATCTCATGTTCTTAGTACCTTAGTACCTTTGCCTAACACATAGGGTAAGTTACTAAGTACTATTTTAAATTGTCATATCTAAATCCTGCAGTAAATTCTGATAACCCTAATTTTACAGACTGTTGTAACTGAGGGCTCTGAAGAAGGAACTGGTTTTGGTAGTACTGGGGTGGGGATCACACCTGTTGTCAGTCAGTCTCCGTTGTCAGGTTCACTTCACAGAATCGATTAGGTTGCAAAAGACCTCTGAGATCATCGAGTCCAACCTACGACTGAACATCACCTTGTCAACCAGACCAGGGCACTGAGTGCCTTAAACACCTCCGGGACAGTGACTGCACCACCTCCCTGGGCAGCCCGATCCAGTGTCTAATCACCCTTTCTGTGAAGATTCCTCCTCATGTCCAATCTAAACCTCCCCGGTGCAGCTTAAGGCTGTGTCCTCTTGTCCTGTCGCCGGTTGCCTGGGAGAGGAGCCCGACCCCCGCCTGGCTACACCCTCCTGTCGGGGAGTTGCAGAGAGTGACAAAGTCACCCTGAGGCTCCTTTAGTCCGGGTTAAACGCCCCCAGCTCCCTCAGCCGCTCCTCACAGGACTTGTGCTCCAGACCCTTCCCCAGCTCTGCTGCCCTTCCCCGGACACGCTCCGGAGCCCCAGTGTCCTTTCCCGCTGAGAAAGTACCACATCCATCCACCGACACGGGTGGATTGGGGTATTAATAAAACACTCCAGCACCAGACCACTACACCTGTACCTTTCCCCGTGAACACTGCTGCACCAACAGCCCCGAGGGGAGCTCCCCACAGCCCCTGGGGTCCGAGGAGCCCCGTGTGAAGGACGGGCAGCCGCCCGCCCTCACAAGCAGCCGAGGTGTGGCGGCGCGGGGCCGCCCCCGCCTCGCTGCGCGCGGAGCACCCCGGGAGCGCGGTCCTTGTGCTCGCCGGCTGCCCGCCCGCAGCCTGATCCCCCCCCGGCGCGGCCATCCCGGCCCGCTGCCCGCCCCTCCCGCCGCCCGGGCCGGGGGAAGGGCGCGGGGGCCGCTCCGTGAGGGCGACACCGCCCCGGGCGGGGCGGGGCGGGGAGGGCCGGCCCGTCCGCAGCGCCCGTCACGTGACGGCGGCGACAGCGGCGGGGACAGCGCCGGGAGCGCGGCCGGGCCGCCGCCGCCATGGGCAGTGCGGGCGGGCACGGAGGGGTGGCGGGCGCGGCGCCGGGGCGGCGGGGCCCGCAGCGCGGGCGGGACGCGGGTGGTGATGGCCGGCGAGGCGCCGCCGTGCCCCGGGTGCCGCCGCAGGCAGGGCCGGCGCGGCGGGGACTCGCTCCCGCACAGGTGCGGGGCTGCCGGGCACCGCTTTGTGTGTGTGTGTGTGGGGGGGGTTATCCCCCTCTAGCCCCACTGTGTCTGTATCTGTATACACACTATGCAGTTTATGCATGGTGTGTAGACCATATGCTGCATACACATATGTACGTGTATGTAAGTATCTGAAGGGAGGGTGCCCAGGACACGGATCCAGGCTCTGCTCTCTGGTGCCCGGCAATAGCACAAGAGGCGCCCGGCAGAATCTGATGCCAGCCAAGTTCCACCTGAACGTGAGGAAGAACTTCTCTGCTGTGCAGTGACCGAGTGCTGGAACAGATTCCCCAGAGAGGGTGTGGAGTCTGTCCCTCGCTGGAGATATTCCAGAACTGTCTGGACACAGTCCTGTGCCATGTGCTCGGGGATGGCCCTGCTGGAGCAGGGAGGTGGCACCAGATGACCCAGGGTGGTCCCTTCCAGCCTGACCCATTCTGGGGTTCTCTGTTCAGGTGGAGCTGTGCACCTTCTATGAGTTCTCTGGGGGCTTGGGAAAAGAGAAGGAGAGAGATGTCACAGCCAAGCATAAATATAAATATGGCGTTCTGATCCAAATGTTACTTACAGTGTAATAAATGCATTCTACAGTGTAATAAATGCATTTTCTCCAAAGAGGAACCAGTGGTTGATTTCTCCGTCTGTCCCAGTGTGTTGGGGCTGGGAATAACGTCCAAGTTTTGAAAGACAAATTTCCCACCAAACATGTGTGCTTTGATTTTATGGTTTTCATTTGAACTGATTTCATTTTTCTTTCCAGAAAAGAGCTCAAAACTGTGTTTTTAAAGGAGAAACTGCAAAGAGAGAGCTAAAATAAAATCCCCCGAAGTTCTCATCAAAATAAGTGTTCCGCTGATTTAAATTACAATTTGTAAATGTATTTTAGTGATTGAATTACTTGTTTTTCAGCTAAATACTTTTCTAAAACACAAGAATCTAATCTCTGTGTGGATACTTTTTGATGTCAGAGTCCTTTGTTTCTGTGTTTAACTAGCACAGACTGATACTAGGTCGCTTATTTTTAGATGGAATACAATTTAGTTCACTTCTGGTGATATATACAGTGCCTCTTCTTCTCTAAAGTTATTCCAACTGTGGAAAAAGGAATGGGTCAGTTCTGATTAGAACAAGAATTCTCTTTCACCTTTTTACCTTGTTTTCAGCTTGTTTTAAGAGGGTATTAGTTTTCAGACAGTTTTGGAATGTAAATAAAGTTCTCTGAAGTTTTATAAATTCGTAAAGGTTCATTAATGTATTTCTCTCTTTTCTTTTGTGTGTGTGTGTGTTTGTTCTTCTGGAACAGTAAAATTTTTAGAAGTTATTAAGCCATTCTGTGCAGTGTTGCCTGAAATCCAGAAACCGGAAAGAAAAGTGAGTGCCACGTTGTGTTCTTACTTTTTTTGGTTCACAGATAAGAGAATGTTGTGATATTCTATCCCAAGCTCTAACTTTAACACAGACAGTGGGCCCTAAATCAGGACATATTCTCTGGAGTAGGGGGAACCCATGTTAAGGTAAAAGATTACCATGATGATGAATTCTTAGCAGCCTTCTGTTAAGTTGTTCTCCTCAGTAATTGTGCAAACTAATTATTTGTTTTTAAAAATTTCATTTCTAGAGAGTTTATTTAGTTTCAGCACCATGTGATTGGATCTATTTTAATATACTAGAGCAGAGTTTTCAAGCTCTATTTTCCTGTGGATACCACTGTTGGCTTTGAGCTGGCTTATACATTACTTTGAGAAGAGTTGCTCTGTAATTCAGGAACCACAAATTTAGTTCTTCTTTTCCCACATATATTTTCTCCTCCCATAGCTGTGATTCACCTTGCTGAGGTGGGAAGGTGATCTGTGATACAGTTCAGGTAACTGCTTCCTGTTCACCTGCTGGATGTGACATTTCTCTTTGACCTCAAATCAGTGAGTTCATTTGCAGCTCATCTCTCTAGTCCTCCATCCCCAGAAGGCCCTCCTGTTTCTTGGCACATTTTCTAGATTAAAAGTAGTAGATTCCTACAGATCATGAAGAGACCTGCCTTGTCCAAAAAAAACCCCAACCAAATACCACTTTTTACTCCCAAAACTCAAGCAAGTACTTACTGCTCAGGTGACAAATGTTCTAATTAGAGCAACAGATTGAACTAAGAGGCATTGTCGTGACTTCCATGAAAATTCCTTCAGAGCTGTAGGTTGGTTTTTACATTCTTACAAGGAAGAGCTTAGCTGGCAACATGACACCATCCAAGAGAATCCTCTTTTGCTAATGAGACATTCCCAAAGGTTAGGATTAGATGCAGAGAGGTTTATGCCAGTGACCATAGCTGAGCCTGCTGGACTGAATGGAGAGGATACAGTAAAAACTGATGATTGTGCCTTTCTGAAATTGATTTTTAGAAACATTGGGATCTCTTCCCTGGCTCTTTGCTCCATCTGTTTTACCTTCTTGCTTTCCAGCATCTTCCAATCTTGGGACAGACTTCTACACGAATTATTCAGGTCAGACAAACTTGTTTTCAGAGCAGGAGTCTCCAGAGTCAGAGCCTGTGCTGAGGTTTGGATGCACCAGGTCTGAGTGGCAGGTCCCCATGTTTGTGTCTGCAGTGGTTAACCTTGGTGCAATTTTTGGGGGCTGATTTATGGCACATCTGTGATTATCAGCCATCCCATTTCTGTCTAGTGAGGTGAGGGAGGAGAGAAAGCTGAACCAAATCTGCAGATCCTGATGTTTCTGTAAAGCTCACTGACAGGTGCTACTTGCCTGAGAGGAAGAGGAGCTTGATCTGTCCTTGCCCTCCCTCAGCAGGTGAAGGATGCCCAGGGAGGTGCCAAGATTCCTGTCCTCTCTATTTGGGTCACTTTGTCTTTGCTGCTATCTGGGTCGCTGTCTAGACAATGGCTGCCCGTTGCCAGCTTGGTGCAAATTTGAAGTGAAAGTGCAATTTGGAACATCTTTGCCAGGCTGAAGAGCCCTTTGACCACTTCAAGTCCCGTTCCTTGCATGTGTGTAGTCTGTCAAGTGACTTGGGTCATTCCACATAACTGTAATTCTCTGTAATTTACTGTTGCCTTGCAAGCTGTCTCTGGCAGACATGGTGAGTGATGGTTTTAGAGGATGGGTTAAGGCCAGGATGAGAAATGAAGATAACCAAATAGAAGAAGACATCTGTTTTCATTAAACCTGTATTGATTGTTAAGTGAGGATGATGTTTTGATTCAGTTGGGCTCTCATTGAATCATTTTGCCATTATTGTTGATGAGTGAAGTGGTTTTTTTCTGTCTCTAGGGAGTGTTGCATTTGTGTCTAGGCCAACTTGATTAACAGAAGCGATTGCTACTTTTGTAGTTACTGGTATGGGTTCGTATTTCCCTCATGCACAGATTTCCTAAGTAGAACACACTGTTCAGAGCACCAAGATGATGGTGATTAAGTCCCTTCATTTTCACACGATTTAAGGAAAATGTCAAAGGAAGAAAATGTCCAATTGAATCAGATCAGATGGTGCAATGTACTGTCCCTGTGCTTGTTAGCATTTGTGGCTGGAATATTTTGGTACCAGTCTGTATTTTGCTGTTCCTGGCATATGGATTTGGATGCTTCCGTTTTATTTTTTGTCTTCTTGACTCACAGAGACTGTTTTCCTCGTGAGTAACTGTGATTGGGGTGATGCAGAATTCCTCTGGTGCTCATGTTCACCCACAGCTGGAGGGAGAACCAGAGCACTTGTAGACCTTGAGCGATGCCTCCAAAGCCGAGGTTAACTGCGAGGCTGCAGAGATAATTTGGTTAGGCATTTTTGGTTTTGGAAGTCTGGGCTTAAAATCTGGGTTGTGGAATTCAAGGCAGCCCTTGGTAAAGTGGGTCAGCGCTAACACAAGGTATTGTTTGGATTTATTTGCTGCTGTCACTATTTTTCTTTTTATAACTTCATACTGAAGTATTTTTAGCGTCTGCTCTCTTTAAAGAGTGAGGCAGTATCAGTAAATAAATTAAATTACTTGGGTTATTTTGCTTCTAAGTGTGTGGTTTCGCTTACAAAGATGTAACTGCTGTCTGGGCTTTCTTTTCCTGGAGGAGCTGTGCTGCTGCTGCTTTGGTTTGTAGTTTCTCGCTTGTGGGTGGTCAGTACATGCAAAACCAGGCACTGATCCTTTCTCCTGTTGCTTCTCTACAGGCAGATTCAGTGGTTGGAGACAGAGGGCTCCAACCATTTCTGCTCCCTCTCTGTTATATGTTAGTTCCTGGCAGGTTTTAGTAGCTGCTCTACTCTTGCCTACAGTGAACACACTTATCCCAAGGTTTAGAGGCCGTGGAGGAGAGGGGGGGACTTGAACCTAATGCTGCTTCTCAGCTCTCTCTGGTCTCTTCAAGTGCATTTCCTTCTGTCTCATGCTTTGAGTAATCCTCTGGTTCAGACTCAAATCTTGTGATCTCTCTCTTCTTGCACCTAGCATTAATTAGAGGTGCCTCAAATGTTGCCCTGAGATTCTCTTCAGTGAATTAGTGACTAATGATCATTAATCTGGCATTCTTTTTAAAACAATATGTACTCCACATCAATAAAAATATCTTGGAGGGAAACAAAGAGTCTTTAAAAATTATTTTGTGCTCAGTGTCCATGAGCATAATGGTGAATTTAAGCTTCCTCTAACACCCTTTGAAGAACCTAATTCCAAATATTTTGAATTGCTGTCCAAAGCTCACGGTTCTTCTGGTTTTTATCACTTGTCTTCACAGCAGTTAAATCTCTTTAAAAGCTTAACAGTGCTTAATAACTTCCAGCCTTACAAAAGAGCCTTCAATCTGTTGTAACTCAGAGCACTAATCATTGAAGATAAGTTTTTTGCATTAATCTTTCATGTTTGTTCTGGTATGTGTACCAGCCACTGTGTTGCTTTTCTGTAAATACCCACTGTATTAGAATGCTATAGATAAAATATATTCCACTGACTGAATGTCACTGTGCTGTCTGCCAGATCCCACCTAAGTTATCTTTGCCGCTCTCTGAAACCTGAAATGATATTAAAAATGAATTCCAATGAGGAATGATGCCTTCTGGTTCAGTATCTTTGCCCTGGTTCTGAGTGATGCAGCGTTTAGTCCTGATGTAAACACATTCATCTCCGCTCTGTCCTGCAGATCCAGTTCAGGGAGAAGGTGCTATGGACGGCCATCACGCTCTTCATTTTCTTAGTGTGCTGCCAGGTGAGTACCAGTGTTTTCTGTGATCAGAAAACTTGTCTTCTGTACATGCAAAATAAGCTAAAAGTGCCTAAAGAGCTCTTGTTTCCTGTTGACCTTCCAGTTTCAGTTACGTATTTTTATGGTTTAAGTATTTAAAGTTCCATTCTGATTCTCTGAAATAGTCTTTATTACTGATCATGTATGTTTTCAGAACCCACTGCTTTTGATTCAGTCCGAAATACAAAATGTTCTTTTCTTATAATAGGGGTCCTATCAAATGATGGTGGTGGCTGCAGGGTAAACAGCCCAGCTGATTATTTACTGAGCAGCATAAACAAACTGAGCAATTCCGTGCATTGTTTACTCTCTGTTCATAGCTACATCTAAATTGTCGCAGTGACAAGTGTGAAAATGAAGTTAAAGTGATTGTTTTTACCCAGTTCCTCTTGAACAAGCTGATGGATTGTAAAGATGGCAGGAAAATGTTTTTGTGAGGTGGTTTATGTTGACATTTAGAACTTGGTATTTTGTGACTATACTGGTAAAATTGTTGGCTAAAACCCCCACAAAATGCAGGTCTGTGTAAACATTTGTGTGGTCTTTATTACTCATGGTTGTAGGCGTTCCTAGAACCTGTGCTTGGGTTGTAAACAGTGGAGGTGTTTTTGCTTTCCTTTAAAGAGTACCTAGATCCTGAAGAAAGTGAGAATCCATGTATTATTACCTGATCCATATTTTTTAGAACCTCTCGGAAGACTTAAAATGAACAGTACGTTTCAGAATTAGGCTTTTTAGCTTATATTTATTAATGTAGCTGTTGCAGACTGTGGAGCAGTGGCTTAACAGTGTTTGTTTTCAGCTCTGAAGGACTGTTTAAAGGCCAAAACCCAGCTCTTGTACCTGCCTGTTTTTTGAAGGAGGAGGTGGGAGTGATACTAGAGCTGGAAGATCATGGAGTTTATCTGTGTTTATTAGCACTGGATATATATACAGTTAGAATATTAAATATATATGAAAGGTTATAGTAGTTGAATAATGTAAAAACAGATGGTGCAGATCAGAGTTTTCAGGAATTCATCTGTAAGATTGCCTGAGTTCCTAATCTACTCTTTTTGTGATTAAGAAGAGTTTGGAAGAGCTCAAAATGCCTCAATATTGACACACAGAATACTGGAAGCTTTGTATGAACTTGTCTAACTTTGACAGTTCCATGTGGGATATTTCAAAACATATTTCCAGCTGTAGAACTTCAATATTCAAACTTCTTCTTTCTAGAAGTTTCTGCTTAGGGGGTAGAAGGGTCTTAGTTTAGTCCTCTGAGTCATATCCCAGTTGGAGGATTAAAATAGATGGTGTCAGCGCTGCTGGTTTAATAAAAAAAAAGGATATTAAACAATGTAACAGTTGAATCATTGCATGTTAAGATGTTTGTATTAATGCATGCTAATTGTGTGTTTCTCTTTAATACTTGTGTGCACTTTGACAGATCCCATTGTTTGGAATCATGTCATCAGATTCTGCAGATCCCTTCTACTGGATGCGAGTCATCCTTGCGTCAAACAGAGGTTAGTGGGTTATTCCTCTCTCTGTTTTCTGTCAGGATAAACAGACCAGGAGAAAAACAGTCAGCTGTTTAATATCACACAACCCAGAAGTCGTGGTGAAACACACTGTAAAGTTCTTAACACCGATGTAATTAAAGGAGTACCAAGAGGAGTGGGATTTCTTTTGACATGCAGATGAGAATAATCTTGATTCTCAAGTTTGGGGATGATTCTGTTTAGGATTACAGAGCAATCTCTTTCTAATTAATATATGGGGCAGGGAACGTTCTTGTTTTCCAGTTGGGAACAGCACTGATGTGCAATATGAGAGTGTTGACTAGAAAATACGTTCTGTGTGCGAGTCGGTTACGCCTCATAACAGTTTGGCAACATTATGGGTGAGGAATTTCACAGGTGGGAAAGCTGAAGGCAGAGATCATTAGACGTGAATTTTAGCAAAGCCAAACTAAGTTTAGATTTTAGAGTCGTAAAGTGGAACCCAACCAAATGTATAAGAAGACTCAAACTAATGCTAGAAGTCTGAAACTTAAGCTGGGTGACGAGTCATGCCTGACTCTAAATGAGGACACTGATCTCATCAGTAGCTTGGAAAATTGGCTGGAAGTAAGAAAATCAGTGGAACCCTCTGTACCTGAAGGTACTGTTTATTTAGGAATGGCAAATTTTGTCACACCAGTGAAGATCATAACGTAAATGGGTTTTCTGCTTCAAACTCTGCTGCAGAATTTGCACACAGAACTCTGTCTCTCACTAGCAGTGTATGATACTGAATGTGCTGCCCACTGCCCAGGCAGAAGGGCAAGAAAAGGCCAAGAAAAGACCAGAAAGACTGTGAAAACAATAAAAAAGCAGGAGTGGGAAAGTGAATTTTCCTTTACGTAAACTGACTAGAAGTCACTGGAGGATGTGAGATAAAGGCTTTTCAACATCCTGATTTTCTGGCTCTTGTAGGAGCAGAGATTTCCGTGAGAGATGATGTAATATGTAACATGTAAACTCTAGGACACAAGTATGAAAGAACTGAATTATAATAATGACTTCAATGCTTTCACATTTTACTTTTTCGTGGCAGGGAAAGCACTAAAAAGAAAGAAAAAAGGAAAAACAATTGTGCAATAAGATTTAAGATTTTTAAAAATCCAGGCTGAAGTGAGGACTCTGGTAGTTAGGCAGCAGGGAAAAGAAGACTCCAGACAATAGGGGAGGTGCTCAAAACCCCTTTGTGAACTTCAGATGATTTATTAAAGGCCTTTCAGAAAATTAAGCTGCAGAGGGATAAGAGGGAAGGCCTTGTGGCTTGAGAACTGGTTGAAAAGATCAGAAGAAATGTCTGAACAGATAGATCTTCAAGGTGCCACAAATAGAATATTCCTACTTCTTTTCATCTTCAGTATGATGTTACAGACCCTGCTTCCCCTGTCCCTGGCTCTCTTTGAGACTTTACAAGTCTGCAGTGGCTAAATGGTTGTTGATTAATATTCTTCTGAGTAATTTTATGATGGAACACTACACATGAGCTGCACTTAAAGGCAGAGAATCGAAAACAATTGTGAGCTGATTCTTTGGCATCTGCTTAGTGGATATTGTGACTAAACATCAGAAAAGAAAAGGTGCATTATTTGGGTCCTTTGAGTGACCGTGGAAAAGATGATGACTAAGTAATTTGATCTGGCTTAACTAAATATTCAACTTGAAAAGTGTGTTCTTACCCAAACTTTTTTTTTCTTTTAAGCTCCAGCTTAGGAAATGTGGGACGTTTGATCACTTGCTAGTTCTAGTTGCTTAACTTTAATCCACACTGTCAACATTTTAGTTTTGTAAGCATCCTCAGATAAGAGGAAACTTTCTGGTGTTAGCTGAAGGACAACTCAGATTTCAAAAAGTAATTTCTTGGAATGCTGTGGCTGCAGAGAGATGATGTGGAAGAAACTGTACTGAGATGGGCACTGTCAGACATTGTGGATCTACAGCATATCTTTGTGACCTGCAAAACTAAACTTTTGGGAAATGTGAACAAATGACTGGGGACAAGGTGCAGGAATGTGCATGTTTGAAGCACTGTGAACATTCTTTATGTGTCAGAAACCTTGCAAGAGACCCAATTCTTTAGGAGAGGTGCTTGAATGGCAACTGTGTTAATTTTTCTTCCTGCTTAGGTACTTTGATGGAATTGGGTATCTCCCCCATCGTGACATCGGGTCTGATCATGCAGCTGCTGGCAGGAGCAAAGATCATTGAAGTTGGGGACACTCCAAAAGACAGAGCCTTGTTCAATGGAGCTCAGAAATGTAAGCTCTGCTCCAATTAAAATTGTTAAGCGTATTTTTTATTCTTGGGAAAGCAGCCAAGTGATATTAGAAATGAGATTTCTTTGGTAGGTGACTTGGGCAGATTTTTTTAAAGGATTTGCTTTCTCTCTTGTTTTAGTATTTGGGATGATTATTACCATTGGGCAAGCCATTGTGTATGTTATGACTGGAATGTATGGAGATCCTGCTGAAATGGGTGCTGGAATTTGTCTTCTTATTATAATTCAGGTTTGTAATGAGCTATTTTGTGTGTAACTGAGACTGGCTAGATACAGTGTAGCTGGAAGGAAAAAATCTTTCTAAGACTGGGTGACTTCTGTTTATTTACTTTTAATGTTATAAAACATCATCCTTTGTATCTGTCTAGAAACGAAAAACCCTAAATATTCCATAAAGGAGGAGAAAGCTGGGATAGTGACTATCAAAGTATTCCAGATAGGAGTGGCTGCTTAATTGAAAATACAGGAATTAGTGGACTTTGAAAGCAGTAGCTGCTGTTCAGTGCTGTGGAGGACTTCTCACTAAATGGCACAGGTGCAGCTTTGAGACATTCTCCTGTAGAACAGAGCAGTAAATGCACACAAACTTAAACATTGTTTTCCAAAAAGTGCTTACTGAGTAATCTGTTTGCTCCCTCTGCGTTGAAAAGCCCCAGAGCTCATGGCCAGGTGAGATGTGCAGCTGCCAGAATTACTGCACAAATGATATTTAGATGAAAAACTTAATGATCCCTCTCCAACACGATGAAAATACTGAAGCAGGGAATTAATACACAGTTCTTGACTTGATTTATTCTTGTTTCTGCTCAGTTTTGTTTCTCTTCCCGCAGCTCTTCGTTGCTGGTTTGATTGTGTTGCTGCTGGATGAGTTGCTGCAGAAAGGTTATGGCTTGGGGTCTGGTATTTCCCTGTTTATTGCTACCAATATCTGTGAAACCATTGTCTGGAAGGCTTTCAGTCCCACTACCATCAACACTGGCAGAGGTACGTGTGCTGCTACAGCTACAGCAGTGGGTGTATAACTAAACATAAACTATCAGATGTTTATTGGATGGCTGTTCAAAAAAAGTTTTAATGTGTGGTGATTCACTTCTGCAGTCAGTTGTCCAATTAACACTGAAGATGGAAATGTTGTCTGAATTATGTGGATATTTATAACCGACTAAGTTTGCCTTTGCTGATTTGAATTGCAAAAGTTCAAATGGCCCTTGAATGAAAATTTTTGGATTTCCAAACTGAAATAGTCTCGATAGCATCATTTAGTCCATAGAAAGAGACCATAGGAGATGTTGTACATTCGGGGAGTGGGTCTGTTGCATTTTATTACTGCTTTTCTAAAGCTATTTTTCTCCTCGTTTATTGTTTCTTCCTTCCAATCATCCTCCTCCCCCCAGAAAGGAAAGGAAGAGAGTATCCTTTCATGAGTGAGACTTTTATGTTAATTTTGGTTTTTCTAACCAGGAATAATGTTTTGGTAGATCATTTTACATTCCATAAGCTACAGCGAATGCTGTATTGTGACATATTTGCTGTAGCAGGATTTATGGCCTGTTGTACCGGATTATTTATGTCATTCTTAAAATTTCCAGAAGAAAGGTTGTTTTAATGTTTTTAACTTGGAGATTAAAATATTTTTTTTCCCTTTTTTGCTTCTTGCAGGAACAGAGTTTGAGGGTGCTGTGATTGCATTGTTCCATCTCCTGGCTACACGGACAGACAAAGTCCGGGCTCTGCGGGAGGCTTTTTACAGACAGAACCTGCCCAATCTCATGAACCTGATTGCTACAGTGTTTGTGTTTGCTGTGGTCATATATTTCCAGGTGGGAGCCCCCGGTGGTCTAGTGGTTAAGACGCAGGGCTGGTACCCTTGAGACCGCGGGTTCGATTCCCGGTCA
>JAWWES010000041.1:4997450-5027152 GCA_035583135.1 Lophotriccus pileatus
GGCTCGAAGGCCTTATCTGCATATGCGGGTAAGGACCTTCCCCGGCTCTTCGTTCGCGAAGACGGGCCATTATATTTCCAGGTAAAATTCCTCAGAGTAGCTCTGCAGAAGTGCACATGGACCCTGGACACTGCAGTCACTGGGAAAAGATGGGAAAGTTTAAAGCAGAGTAACTGAAGTGTCTTAGCTTTGAGTAAGGAGCTCTTTATTTCCAGTATTGTTATTTCAGTAACATTCTCCTGTGACAGCACAGCTGTTAAATTTTATAGCCAGGCCTACTGGTGCTCAAGTGTGTAATCTCACATTCCATGCACACTTAGGAGAGTATTTTTACTAAAAATGGCTTCTGGGGCTGCAGTGGTTGCATCACACCAATAATATGCTTGATATTCATCATTGACTTCAAAGAATACTTTTGGACAGAGCTGGAGAACTTTGTTTCTTTAGGATGGGTGTGACACAGATTTGTTCTAGAAAACAGCCATGTAATTCATGCATAGCTTATTGAATGTCCCCTATTTTTTTTAAGCACTTAGCCAGTGCTTCTTTTTAAATCTAAGTATTTACTAAAATGGGCACTAAAGGAGGATCCTTACTGAGATTTTTTTTTGGTGTTTGTATGCATGTGTGTGGCTAAAATTTGATTTTTTTAATTTGTTTTTTTAAGTTGTTGTGTCGAATGCTGGCAAAGAAAAAAAAGAATTATCAGGTTTTAAAGTCCATGTGTTTTTTCTTGGGTGTACTCAGAGACGATCCTGCTCCAGGAAACATAAGACTGGGCGTACCACACAAGAGCCTGCTGGTAACTGGCTAGTTCAGTTAAAAGCCATTAGAGGCTTTTATCAAACCCTGTTCTACAAAGTGTATTTTGGAGGAGCATCACGTAGCAGATGAGAAATAGTGTTTATATAAAAAGAGTGTAATACAACCAAGCAGTAACACTTGAAAAATCCTTAAAATCTGTAATTGGGACTGCAGCTGAAAGCCTTTGGCTTTTGCAGTCCCAGACCTTGCACTCCTTGTTTATCCAGCAAGAACTCCATGGTCAGGAATAACTTTGGGGCACACTGGGAATACCTTCTGTCTGGAAATAAACTTGGAGCACTGGTGTTCTTTCCCGCAGGGATTCCGAGTGGACTTGCCGATCAAGTCTGCCCGGTACCGTGGGCAGTACAGCAGTTACCCCATCAAGCTCTTTTATACCTCCAACATTCCCATCATCCTGCAGTCTGCCTTAGTTTCCAACCTCTATGTCATTTCCCAGATGTTGTCTGTTCGTTTCAGTGGCAACTTCCTGGTGAACTTACTGGGACAGTGGGCAGTAAGTACTTATAAAATTATTTGTATATATTCCTGTGTTGTCAAACTTAAGTACTTAACCAGCAGAAAACTGGAATACTTAATTTTTAACATCTGTGTATGAAAGCAGTTTTAAACCTGGAGGAGGAATTCCTCCAGAAATACCGGCCAGGAATGTGGGAGGTCTGTGAGAAATAACCAGCTGCCTTTTCTTCCCCCTCCCAGGACGTCAGTGGTGGTGGCCCTGCTCGCTCCTACCCTGTGGGTGGCCTGTGCTACTACTTGTCCCCTCCAGAATCCATGGGTGCAATATTTGAGGATCCTGTCCATGTGATAGTTTATATAATATTTATGTTGGGATCCTGTGCGTTCTTCTCCAAGACGTGGATCGAGGTGTCTGGCTCGTCAGCAAAAGATGTAGGTGTCGTGCCTGCTTTCAAACAGTGCCCCTGGTTTAGAACTGATCAGCCACTGACTGATCAGTTGTTGCTCTCACTAAATGTCAGATGACTGTGAAACACTGCAGCAGGTTCATAAAATAATGTTTTCTTGCAGGTTGCCAAGCAACTCAAAGAGCAGCAAATGGTGATGAGAGGCCACAGGGATACCTCGATGGTTCATGAGCTGAACAGGTAAGGAAATGCTGACTTCCAGCTAGATGATAAGGAGTGCAGGGGAAGTGTCAACTAGAACAGATATTCTCAGAAAAATCTGAGGCCTGTTTTCACTGCAAATAGGAAGATTCTTCCCATTTAGCTGTCTTTCCTAGTTAAGCACAAGATGTTATAGCGGTAGGATTAGAGATTAACCTGTAGTGTCGATTTTTAAGTGGCATAACGAGGGAATTTGAGCTGAATCTCTTTCTTCTGTGTTTGTAAAAGAAAGATACTGTGATTTTCACAGGTGTTTAGTTGACCATTACTGACCTAGCATGGCACTACCAAAGCTGTATTTTACACAGCATGTAAAGCCTGCAGAGCTGTATTGAAAGGTAGATTGATCCCCGCATATTTAAGTCAAAGCAGCTACTCTTAGTCTTGTGGAGGTTCCATGGCACGCATCCCTGTGAAGTTGTTAAAACTGTGAATGGAAAAGCTTTGTTATTCACACAGATTTCCTATCAGTGAGTTTTTGTTTTAGTTTCTACTTTGTTTCTACTGGAGGACAGTACGAGCTCATGGCAGGGTTGCATTTGCAATGCTAAATTTATTGCTTGATATGCACAGAATTACAGAATGGTTTGGGTTGGAAGGGACCTTGAGGATCACCTTGTTCCAAGCCCCCCCTGTTGTGGGCAGGGATGCTGCTCACTACACTGTGTTCCTCAGGATCCCATCCATCCTGGCCTTGAACACTTCCAGGGATTGGACATCCACAGTTCTGGGCAACCTGTGCCAGTCTCTCACCGATCTCACAGTATAGAATTTTTCCTTCTGACATCCAATCCAACCCTGCTTGCTTTCAGTTTATTCTAGTTGCTCATTTTCGTAGTAAATACATTGGTAGAATCCTCAGATGAAAATCCACGGTTGTGAACACCCTTTTCTCTCCTGTTTTCCCTCTGGCACAGGTATATCCCCACGGCAGCTGCATTTGGTGGTTTGTGCATCGGAGCCCTCTCGGTATTGGCCGACTTTCTGGGAGCCATCGGCTCCGGCACCGGCATCCTGCTTGCAGTCACTATTATTTATCAGTATTTTGAAATATTTGTAAAAGAACAGGCTGAAGTTGGAGGAGTAGGTGCATTATTTTTCTAGGTGTCCGGATATTTCATGGTTGGTGTGAAAGGGAAGGTGTTTTGACAACACGCGTCATTTAGTCGAATAATGCTCTTTTCTTTTGACTTGTTTTCGAGTGCTCCGTGTCCCATTCCTGTCATGGGCACTGAGCAATGCCTGTGTGCAGCATTAGTACCAGCTGCCTTAAGAATAAAGTTTACATTATCTTGTTTAAGTATTATTATCTAGTGTTGCCTGTAATGCTGGAAACAATTCATCTACCTTGCTGTTCAGACACTACAGTGAGATGGGAACGTGTATCAGTTTGAGAGCGGTAAAAATGCCTTTGCACACAGCAGTAAAATGTTAAATTAATTTCCCTGCCCTTAATAGGAAAAAAAACAAACCAAACCACCTGAGTTCAGACTTCCACATGCCAGTATTCCTGACTAAAAATTTATTTGTACCTGTATTGTACATTAATTTTTTATACTTTTTTAACTCCCATTTCCCCCTCACTGAACTCGGCACTCGTTATTCCGTTGTGGTGTCCACCCAAGGCACCTTTCCCTTGGCTCCAAGGGTGGGCAAGCAAACATTTTACCGCGGGCTGATACTCATCTCACCTGTGAACTGGTTCTGGGGTGGATTTGCTGCATCCTGGAGCACGTTGGGCTCCTGCCCTGGGCTCCTGCGGGACATCCTGGCAGCCCCTGTCCCGTTGGCAGGGCGGCCCAGCAGTTCTGTTTAACCATGTACTTGTGAAAACTGTGCCACTGAAACTTCATGTCCACTTCGCTTTTGTGAGTCTAAAGAACAAGGCCTGGTTCCTGAAGCCGTGTGTTCGTAGGAGGGAAGAGGGGAACAGGGAGTTCCTGCTGGAAACCTGTCGCACTTTACAGCGGCGATGTAACAACTGTGCGCGTTAGACAATAAACTTATTTAATTAAACTCTCTCCTGGGTCTTGTCTGTGCCAGGTGTAATTCATGTGCAGTTTTTGATCATTTCTAATATGCCCTGATAGTGAAGTAGGTTTGGGAGGCTCCCTTTTTTTCCTCTTTATTCTTCCTCTTTCTAGAATATAATTGATTAGTTTTTAGCAGCCTTAATTAAAAAATCAAATCTCAAGATTCCTCCCTTTAAAGTTATTGGGCTCTTCTGCTCTACTGTAATCAATTACTTTTTCCCTTTGATGTCACATTTCTTCTTTCTTCTCTCATGCTTAACTTGAAAGTAACTTTGTGTTGCTTGTGAAGGCAAGAAAATCTGAAGCAAGTTTTCTGCTGCTTTTCTAAGCTGGGAAAATCTCCCTAATTATGCTCGCCTGTCCTCATCCATTTCAGAGGCAAGGCTGATGCTGGCGTGTGTTTATTAAACTCTCTGATCCTGACCTTTCAGCAGTGGTGGCTGTTTACATAATTAGAAGCAGCTCATTGTGTGCAGAAGCACTGAAGGTTGGTTTGGGAAAGATTTACCAAGAAGGGCTCAGACTGAGGGAAGGTGCAGCCTGGACACACGGGTGGTGGATGTTTCCTTGGAGAGGGAAGACTGCAAAGCTGTGCACTCTGGGGGCATGTAAGTGACCTCACACCTTCAGCAGGATCCCTGGCTGGATCCCACACTGTTCTGGTCTGCACCAGTGGATGGGTGTTGTCACCTTTGTTGTCAGAGTCATTGTTTTCTTACAGCAACAAACCAATTCTTTCTTTCTGGATAGTTTGGTTTGGGCTGAGAGAAGGAAACAGCATCTTCAGGACTAAGTCATAATAAGAGACTCCTGAAACTGCCATTTCAAATGCTGCAGCCAGAGCATGGACAGTGTCCCTGTGCTGCTGTCACTGCTCCTGTCACAGAGATTTACTCCTAGTTCATAGAATCCCAGAATTGTAGAATATGCTGAGTGGGAAGGAACCCACAAGGGTCATCGAGTGCAACCCTTAGCCCTGCACAGGACACCCCTGAGAGTCACACCATGTACCCCAGAGTATCATCCAAACACTTCCTGAGCTCTGTCAGGCTTGTTGCTGTGACCACTGCCCTGGGAAGCCTGTTCAGTGCCCAGCCACCCTCTGGGGAAGAACCTTTTCCTAATATCCATCCTAACTCTCCCCTGACACAACTGCAGGCCATTCCCTTGGGTCCTGTCACTGGTCACCACAGAGCAGAGGTCAGTGCCTGCCCCTCTGCTTCCCTCACAAGGAGGCTGCAGATCACCAGGAGTTCACCCCTCAGTCTCCCCTTTTCCAGGCTGTTTGAGTTGTTGGAGTGTGTGTGTGGGAAGAGAGTGTGGCTCCTCCTGCCACTTGCCTCCTTTGGAACACGTGGTACACCACCAACCACAGTTACCTTGGTGTCTTCCTCCTGCTTATCCACAAGTGCAGAAAGGAATGTAGTGAGAGATGAGCTATTCTGAAAATTAAACAGTATTTTTATTATGTCAAGGCTCGATAGAGCAGTTAGGAGAGATGCTTTTTGTCAGTTACATAATTCCAAATAAAAATACCAGAATCGTTCCTACAAATACTTTTTTTTTTTTGCTGTACAAGTAAAGCAAAGGACCTTGATTACAGGAAGAGCTGAGCTTCTAAGCCATCTGACTTGGGCAGTTTTCCACCAAGTTTCTCCTTGTCCAGCTTTAAAACTTCATGAAGGGAACTTGGAGAGGTGTTTCTGCTGCACATTTCAGAGCCAGGGCGTAAGTGTAAACCCTGGCGTCTACTGCAAGGTGTTCCTCTGCTACTAGTTCTGAAAACAAAACAAAACAAACTGTGAGATGCTGTCAAAACATCTCTGCAGAAAAGTCAGTCCTTTACTAAAATGAAGATGTGTAGCATTCCAGACAGGAATTCTCAATGCCAACTCTCATACCTGGTCAGGTCTCTCACGGCTTTTTGCTTAAGATACAGCTATTCTAGGATGAGAAATGCCGTGAGGAGCTCTGAGAAGAGAAGCTAAGGGGTGCTTGAGGCTCACTTTTGTGCATTTCATGTGTCAGGAAGCCCTTACCATCAATTCTTTGCAGTAGGTCGTTCTTGGGAAGTGAAATAACTTCCACAAATTCTAGGAGAGAAGAGAAAAAGTTATGCACCCTTAAATCAGTGAACAGGGGAGAAAATCCCCTCAGTGGCTCCTGTTTTATACAACTTAGAAGAGGAAAGAAGCCGACTCCGTGCTCATCACCATCCAAAAGCTGTAAGAATCTGTCAGAAAAAGGTTATTAAATGGGGGAAGGCAGAGACTGGGGTCACTAAAAAACACATTTGGCAGAAGGAAGCTGGGAAACAGCTGCAAAAAAAGTGTAGCTGACAGCTAAAGGGAGACCTTTTCCCTTCTGACAATGGAAAATACACTGCTGAAATGGGCTTTTGACTGGCTTCTACTGGTACAGGAATGGATTGGAGATGTATTTCAAGACCAAACCAAAGGGTTTGTTGATGAATTTGTGCTGCCTTACAGCTCCCCTGTCTCTCTGAGTTACTTGTTCTGTGGGGTTTGACCTACAGCTGCCGTGGGTTCAGTGATCCGTGTTTCCCGAGACGCTGGTGCTGTAGGTGCAATGCTTCAAAAGGGAACTGACGTGATAACGCCCCACAGGAATTTTCATGTCTAGGCCAAAGTCAGTCTCAGGCACATTGGATTAGGGTCAGGAGATTAACCAAGCACAAATAAAATGTCAGTTTTAACTGACGTTTTCTCAGTAAAACTTGCCGTCTGAGGATCACACTTGCCAGTGGGAGCACAGTCACATTACGTACCTCCATCATCTGCAAGTGACAGAAAAAGTAGTAAGGTAAGGGATTTGAAACAGACCAGAGTTTACAAGTAAAAAGCATTTTGATAGCTGACTGATGCTGTAATTACTTCCAGAGTGAACTCAGAGGAGTATGTAGGCTCTTAAGTGCTCATGGTCCTTAATAAGTTTGGCACCAAAATGTCTCCTTCTGAGTGTGCTAGCAGCTGACACTTCACATCTGGGCCTCCCCAGAGTGTCTCAACACAGAGACACACTGCTAATCTAGACTGCTGGATGTGATTTTAAGGACCTGCAGCATCCAAATCAACTGGGCCAGAAGAGGTGCAGTGATGGGGTCAGTTCTTTTAAAGCCATCCTTTTGCTATCCTCTCAGAATTTTCAGATAAGTGGTACAAAACTCACCAAGCTTTTGCTTAGGCCTCGTGTTCTCAGCCTTGTCTCCATTGATGATGACGCTCACGATATGTGTGGTGCTGTTGGACATACCCGGGTCCAAGCACAGAGCTGCCAAACAGGCACATGGAGAGGGGTCATTTTCCAAAGCAGGAGTCAGGCAACTTGACACTGTAACAAAAGCTTTCACAGAGCTGATACCATAGAACATGTATTTGTCACACATTCACGCTGGAAGAGCAGTGAAAACTTTGCTTTCACATGTTCTTAAATGTAACATTTCTGTAACTCGCAGCTCTTTTACAGATGCCTGGTTAAGATTTGTTTTTAGCAGCTAAGTTTACTTTCCATTCCATAGACTGAAGACTTAACTGTAAACTACCCCTTATAGACTTCCTCAGTCTATTGGAGTCCAATTTTGCCATCACCTGCTTCCACTTCTGTCCCCAGCACACAGTTGTAACCAGTAACTGAGAACCAGGTCTCAACTGCAATGACATTTCCTTGAAATCATGTCTAAGTTACCTTTCTGCCTTGTCAAGTTTGATTTCTGATCTTTGTTTTGCCTTCTTTTCATTTTATGTAGGAAGCATGGGATTGGCAACAATCACATGCCAAAGGATCTCTGAATTTACTCCAATTATTCTCTCCTTCTTTCCAGTTGGAAAACCCGAGTCCTGTCACCTCCCCACAGCTGACAGGAGGGTGACCTCCACTCACTGCATCATGCAGCTGTTTTTTTCTACCTAAGTTCACAGATGCTGTTCACAAAAGTACAGTAATTTAGACATTTATACTAAAATGCCAAATCACAGCTTGAGTAATTGGGTTTTGTGTAGGATTCTGACCAGTAGCACTTTTCTCCCTACAGACATCCAACTTTTACTTTAGACCTGTATGTTTAGCAGAAGCTCAGCAACTGACTGACAAAAGGACCAAAGTTTCACTGATACAGCCATGAGATGCTGCTCTGCTAATCTGTGTAGGCTTTGCTGCATAGATTTTACCTTTGGTTTAAAGCATTTTAGACATTTAGAGTGGCCTTCAAAGACAGAATTAGCTTTGGTGGGAAAATTAAAAAACAGCAAAGACCTGGAGTACATTCAATGACTTCCCCCTTGTACCCAGTTTCTTCCTCCAGCTCTCGCAGTGCAGCACTTTCTGCTGACTCGTTTTCCTCAATGAGGCCTGTGAGATAAATAATACACAAGAACAATTAAAAGCCTACCACTTAACTGTAATACCCATCCCAAGATCTAATCAAGTGTTATGGAAGAGGTGAAACATCCTCACTACCCTGTGTTTACAGAGGGATAAACTGAAGCATTAGGAAGGGTTCCAGCTCCTGGATTCATCATGCTGCTCCTCACATCCTTAACTGATCATCCACAGAATCATGCTCCCTTCCCAGGAAATGGCACTGATATTCTCATGAGGGAAAGAGGCTGAATGCTTCGGCTCTTAGGGAAAGGAGAAGTGGAGAGAATTTTCTCCAATTTGCTAAAACAAGCTCATTTTGTTTTCTTCATTATCAAACATTCCTATTTTGGAATAGCACAGTTTTCCAGCTGACACCCTAAGCACATCTAAACACACTGAACTGCAAGTGACTCATCCTGATGTTTCAATCACTTACCTGCAGGGAATTCCAAGCAGTAGCCATTGATTGGGGGCCGGAACTGTTTCACCAGGACAATGCAGTCGTAGTGCAGAGTCCTCTGTAGCACTGCAATCACTGCCACCCCTGCAACAGCCACAGAGGACAGAGAGTCTGAGCACAGCAGAAAGGGAGTATTTAGTGCTAGATCTGGAAGGAACCCAAGCACTGCTACTGTGAGCATTAAACCTTTAGATGCCTGCTCCAGAATCCTGAATGAGGAATTTGGGCTCCTTACAGCGTTTATATCAAGGCGAAATAAAAGCCCCAAATGGCATGTTCAAAGCACCCCAGCAAATGAGAGGCATGTGCAGCAAGCAAGACCCACCCTCAGCCCACCAATATCTAGGGAAGGGCTCTCCTGCCTGCAGAGACTCTCTGGAAGCCTCTGCATGGAACCTTTTACTATGCTTCTCTCATGGCTAAATCACGTTCCTCTTGTGCCCAAAGAGAACTGTGTCCTTAGCCCCTCTAAGAGGTACAGCAAGCTCTGCCCAGCTACCTGTTCCACATCCTCATTCACTCAGAAACAGCTCAGCTCAAAGTCTGCACTGTGAGTTTATCAGAAAAACTTCCCCAGGAAAAAAATGCCACCAAAAAGAAGGCACCAGTGTCTTACCATCAGCTGTGACTCCCTTCTTCTTGCCAGTTCGCTTTACGGTTTCCCAAGTTCTGTTTAACAGAGAAAAGAACAAATGAATATGCAAGTCATCTTCTACCTTTGCTACTTTGATTTAAAAGCAAAATATATCATTGCATGGTGAGGCCTCCTAAGAAAGCAGCTGGTCTTGGGTAGGCCCTGTCATATACTATAAAATGTCTGTAGCATCATTTTATTTTGCCTACTTAAAGAGGGAGAGAGAAAGTAGTTAATTAATGATGGTTTAAATCACTAAAAATAAGGGAAAGGCATAAATGACCGTTACAGAACGGCAAGTCTTATAAAAGTCATCTTGGAAAAGAGCAAAATAAAGCAATTTATGTATAAAACAAGTCAGATTTTGAAGTACAATTTTGTAACAAGACCATGTGAATTCCATCTTTTATTTTGCTTTTGCATAAAGTTTATGGGGTGAGTTATGAACTCTCAGCTCAGCTTCTGGAGCACATAAGGAGCACAGAGGCAAGGAAGACAAAAGCTTCTCTCTCAACATAAGCAATGGGATGAGTAAAAACAAAGAAATCCAGCAGCAATATAAATCCTTCCACAAAAGCTCCAATCTTGCTACTTTTAAGAGGATATTTCGCTGATGAACTGAGAGGCACTAGAGAAAGATATCAGTGCAGAGTCTAACACATTAAGGGCAGGGGACTAAAGCCATGGTGTCACCTCTGGATAAATACAGCAACACTGAGGTCTACAAAAGAACTGGAGAGAGATCATACTATACAAGAGGACATTAATTTGTCAGTAATATGCAAGATCCAGCACCTTCAGCAGGGAAAAAGGAGCCCTTAATGAAGAACCAGAAAAGCCCCAGGATGGGCTGAGTGCCACAGTCTAGAACTGCTTCTGTGTAGCATCTTTACAAGGAGCTGGAAATGCAACATAATCCAAGGTTCAAAGTGCCCAAGAGGATTTAGGAGCCAAATTCCATCCCACACACCAGCACATCTGCTGGGGTGAGATCCCCTTCTCTGAACAGTAGGAATTCTGAAGGAACTGCACAGTGAGCAGCTCTCATCTCCTGGGGAATGATGGGTTTGTAATGCCAGGGGCCAGTCTGCACAATTGAGAACATTACAGGAACCTGGAATACCACTGAGGCAATTACCTGGTTTTCCCAAAGGGATCAGTGTAAGTTGTTTCTTCAAGCTTCAACCATTTTCTTTCCGCGATTACCTAAAACGAAGAATTCTTTGCTAAATAAGATCAATCCCAAAGATTTGGGGATTATTTGGGAGAAACAACACAACTATTTTTGGATTCTTTAGAGAAAAAAAAGTCAGCATCACAATACATGCAGGAATATGCAACAACATTCCTGTTGCTAATACAGAAAAGAAAACCAAACCCAAAACATTTACTCTAAGTTCTTGAATAGGAATAGAAAATAGGCCCAAGAAAATAACTTTTCTTAATATGAGTTTGATAATCAAGTTTCAATGAATTCAGTGGGATTTTATGTACTGCAAAGTCCTCATCTTTCTAGAAGGATTTTGCAAGGGTCATGTTTCAGCTGCAAAAGGGGCTCTGGGCTGCAGAGATTTTTCCTACACTGGTGCTCCTGAGTGTCCACTCAGCAGAGAGCACAGCCCAACAGCTGGGAATGAAAGACTGAAAACCAAACTATCCTGAAACTTTCCTTGCCCTGATCTCAGACTGTGGCCTTGTGTAACTGCTGTTTTGTGCAGCTGTGAGACTGATACATACCTGTCCTTTCAGGATCTCTGAGAGCTGCTGACTGAGTTTTTAGCATTTACACGATGACAAAATGTCTTTTCTGAGCTGAATGAGTTTGTTTTCCCTACCATGTTTCCTCATTTTTTAATGTAATTCACTTAAAAGGCAAAATCTCTTAGGCACTAGCCCAGCAGTTTACTACTTTTAATGTAAACTTGTTTTAGAATGAGTTATTTTTATTGCTTTGAGTATTACTTTGATGGGCAAGTAACATCTGCTTTGCTTACAACAGCCTGACTGGGCGTTCCCAGAAACAGGAGGAACGAAATAAAATCAGCTGCCACTTCCATGGAAGAAGGTATTCCAACATCAGACCCCACAGTTACTGCTGAGTTACAGAACCATGTCTAACAAAAAGGTTGGTGGCAGAGGCAGGGTAAATACTTCCCTGTATTAAGCCCACAAAATGCCTGAATAACCTAAATAGCTTAAAATATGTAAAATCCAATTATAAACTGCTGGTGACACCAAAAAAATACAGTATTTCAAAAGAGGTTAACAAAGAGGCATTATAGAAACCAAGCAAACAAACAAACAACAACAAACCAAACCAACAAAACCACCAAAAAAATCCCCAAACAAAAACAGACAAAAAAGAGAATAAAATGAAAATTCTGCCTGCAAGAAAGCAGGTCTTAATAGAAAACCCAAAAAGGTTTCAAAGATGAAACTCTTAATGCTTGAGATATATTCATATTAAAAAAGCATCCAAGGGAAAAGACATAAATATAATCCAAACAAATCTCTTCTTTCCTGAAAAGGTTTTGTACCTTGAAACCTAAAGAAATGACAAGACTCTCCACAGAAGAACAAACAGAAGAAACTACATTTGTGTTGTAACAACAGTGGGAGGCTGATGCCAAACCTGCCTTAACACCAAAGATTAACTTTTAAGAATTCACTTCAAAGGAAACTGAAACAAATAGAGGCAGCTTAAATTAGGGTGAAAGTGCTCCTAATAAGCACTCAGAAGTACTTCCAGAACCTTCCTCAGGACCTGATATTAATTTTATTACTTCCTCACTCATATCTTTAGAACAGCAATTATCTAAATTCAAACCCTTTCAGAAAACAGGGAAGGTGGTACAATCCTAAACGTTAAGGAAACCCCCAGGGGTTCTTCTTAAAGGAACAGAAAACAAGGCTGAGTTTCATGACCCACTGAGTTGTAGGGTCTCTCAGAGGTACCATCATTATTTCTGAACACCAAAAACCTCCTGAACAGACAACACAAGACTCAGATGCAAAATCTGAAACAAAAAGCAGCAGCTTAAAATACTGTAACACTGTAGATTCCTCTCCCCCCACTGAAAATCTGTATGATTATTTCCACAAAGAGATAGATTTTAAACTCCCTGCCCATCAGGAAGAAGTGTTCTGTCCATTGAGACGATTGTTACAAACATACAGCATTTACAGCATTTTGTACTCTGCACTCACAAACACTCTGATCAGTCTCAGATAATTGTTATTTAACAACACCACATGTCAAACCCCAGGCATGCTGTACCTCTTCCTTAACGATGAATTGTTTAGCTGTTTTTGGAACTTCTGTGGATTTCTCAGCTGCCATTTTCAGCAATGTCAGGCTTTTCCCCCCTGTGCAAAGTCCAGATATATATGAAACTAAGTCAATATTTGATTTCAGTGTAAAGTTAAAAGGTTCATTTCTGCATTCTAAAGCAACAAATGTGGCTTGCTGGAGGAAGCCAGGGACGTGTGATGGCAAGTTCAATTCACATTTTTGGCTCCACCCAATGGTTTCAGAGTCAAATAACTCAAAGGAGAAATGTAAATTTGGATCAAATCCCTGACTTGCACAGTTGTAATAGTCCTATCAGCTGCTAAGTAGCTATGCTGGCTGAAGGCACCCTTCTTAACTATTCACATGTCAGACACACACAGAGACAAAATTCATCCACTTCAGTCAAATTGTTTCATTCTGATCTGGTGAAATGCTCTGCCAACAGTGCGTGGATAACAGGACCACAGATTCCACTGTGGAAGTGGGGTAAAAGCTTTCCACCGAGAGGATTTCAGGGGTGAAAACTGCCTGCTATGAAGAATCAGAACTAGAACCTACCTCCACCTTACACACATCCCATATAAACATGGAAAGGACTCGACCTTCTGCCAAAAACCAAGGTCAAAAAGCCACATGTGTGTTGAAAGTGCAGGAGGCCCGTGGAGCTGATGACAGGAATCTTTCCATGCTCCAACTATGGTTTAATAAGGCTCTGTGTGGCCTCTAGCAATGAACAGAAGTGTGTTCATTCACCTTCTCTGTCACACTAAATTGTAGCACTTTCATTTTCTCCTCCGTCTTTATCCTTTCATGGTAACATCTACTGCATATTTGTGAAACACGTAAGGGCAGCAATCAGCTTTCTTACATATTGGATTGGCATTTAACTCTGAGAAGTAGTTAAAAGGAATAGGTAGCACTAAACATTTCTGTTTACCAGCAGGAGTAGAGCTAGCCTACATAAATCCACTTCCTCAGTCTGCACACAGGGCAGGCTCTTCCTTAGCACAGTGTTTTTGGATGAAGTAGAGTCAGCAAAGCCAAACATTCAGATTGGTTTTATGTAACACAGGTCTTGAAAAGAAACCCTGACCTGTTAAGCCCAATTCTGTTTCTTCAAAAACATGTTCTGTAGTCTTTTCTTAAAGCAATGAAGCTCCATCTCAAAACTGTGCAGGTTTATTATCTACCTTACTGCTATTTGTATGAAAAACTGTTCAAGAACTTCACTTGCTTATCTTCCAATTTCTATCCCATGTTAGGCCAGTCAGTTGTCACCCATTTGTTTTTGAGCCAGCAATGTCTGGAACTCTCTTCCCTTAGGATTTAGGAGTTTTATGTGCACTATGACCATGGTCTCTTGCTGTGACTCTCAAGTACAAGACCAAGCTTTCCACCAAACTTATGCAAAGGCAGCACAGGCCAGGACCAGCAGTTCCAAGAGGTTCCTGGTCACCCAGAGGAAACAAAGGAGGCTCTGTGGGATGCCTGAGGTATAAAGCCTTAAAAACATAAAAACCTCACAAAGCCAGCCACAACAAATTCACCTCCCACATTTGGACAGAATTACAGCCTTTTGCATTGTCAAAAGAAATACACCAGAGGAGCAGATAGCGAACTATATCCTTATTGAGGTTTTTTTTTTTTAGATGGGACTGAGCAAATCTTCCTCTTTTCAGTCTCTCCCTCGCAGGAAATCCTGTTCCATGGATCACACTAATCCTTCTGCAGAAACTTACACATATCAGTGTATGTGTCTCAAACGTGGATTACCACAGTTGTTCCCCAAATCCCAGAAGCACCTGTAGTAATGCTTTGTACAACAGGATTAATACTCACCTACATCAGTTACAAAAACATACTAGAACCTCATCTCACAGCTTTTCAACACAGCTTGCTCTCTGCTGACAGATTCAAGGGTGACTTGCTACTTAAAATAACAAAAAATATACAGTTTCAATCGTTTGAATCATCACTAAAATCTAAAATGGGTGAACACCTCAAAGAGAGAGGAAACTGATCTATCTCAGCTTCTGTAGTTCGGGCCTCCTCCACAAGTGGGTGCAGTAACTCTATGTATAGTGTCATTTTTAAAAGTTCCACCAAAAAGCAATTTTTTCCAAATTCAGTTGGCCATAAGAAGTCAGAGTTGTGGCTGTTATGAAGCTGAAATGCTCTTTGGTTACACAAGGGCTGTACCTCACATTGGTCACGCTGTCCAGGGTGGCAACACCTCTTGTTCACGAACAAAATCAGCTGCAACTGAAAATTGACTTTAACTCCACGATGTTAGGTTTCTAACGCCCTGTTTGCCTTCAGAACAGACCTTGTCTTCCAACCCTCTGACAGGAAGGTTCTTCTTCTATCTCACAAAATTCCCACTGCATCATTTGAGTTAAAAATACAAGGCAGCTCCCACAGCCTGGCTGGCTTAGGATTACAAGAGGTCTAACAATATACATTTTAAAGAGTTATCAGTGCAATCTTAAGACTGTGTCACAGTGCTCACATTAATCAGCTGCCTTAACATGAATCAACAGCACTCAAACTATAAATTATGGGAAAACCAAATGTTTGGCCCAATTCTGCTTTCTCTAGCAATTTTTGTGGCCAGAGTTACAGGCTTTTGCTGGCAAATCATGCTGCTTCTTCCATTTATTTCATGTTGAGGCCAAACTCAGTCATGCACAAGACATGCCATCTATAAAACAAGTAACTTTATTCCAATTGGTTATTCCTTTATTGAGTGGTTTTCTTTGAAGTCAACAACCAGTCATTCTACAGTTTAAAAGTTATCTTTCCCAGGAGTTAAAATCTTAAGCCAACTGAGGCCTGTGAATCAACTCAAGAGTGAAGCCACGGTATCAGAACTATATTTTAATATTAACCCTTACATATATGGATCAGCTTTTCTAAATCACTTTTCAGAAGACATTCTCTGATCCAAACACACATCCCAGCTGGCAGCAACCAGATTTAATGGAAGCTCAGCAATGGTGTCCTAAAGATCAAGATAAAACAAAATACAGGTTTTCTTATAAATAACCAACCTGCAAAAGGGACACTGGCAGTGTTTTATGGATGATTTACCCAACAGCACTTTGAGATACATGTGCTGATGACAATCATCATTAAAAACTCCCAAGTCACTTTAAACTTGTGACTGAAACAAAAAGCAATTCTAGAAACAAAATCAATTAATTAGCAGAAGTCGATGGGAGAAAGGGAGAGAGAGAAAAGGCAGGGGGAAATATTTCATTTTTGTCGTGGTATTTAGCAGCATGGATGACCCGCTCAGTGCCAAGTAAAACATGGAAAAATAACTGCAGGACAAACAGCAACGACAAGGACTATCTCACATGAGCAGAGAAGGGTTAGCAGTATCTCCACGTTGTTACCAAACTCCCAGACAGCTGTGAGGGCTGGGGGAGACATCCCCAAACAGCAGATGGGAGAGCACGTGAGGAAACACAGGGTGGAAACAACGTCATGCAGGGGACACACAGGCACAGAGATGACAGCAGAACCACAGGTTTTAGAAAAGAACACACTACTCAGTTATTACTTGACCTGGGATAAAACAAAACGGAAGAGTGGTTGAGGACAAGCTCCACCTAAGCTGGCAGTGTGAGCTGGCAGCCCAGAGAGCCAAAGCGTCCTGGGCTGTGTCAAAAGGAGCAGCAGGGCAAGGGAGGGGATTCTGCTCCTCTGCTCTGCTCTGGTCAGACCCCACCTGCAGTGCTGCGTCCAGCTCTGGAGTCCCCAGCATAGGAAGGACATGGAAGGAAGGAGCAAGTCCAGAAGATATCCAGTTTGATAACCTGCCCTACAAAGACAGGCTGAGAAACTGGGGCTGTTCAGCCTGGAGGGGAGAAGGTTGTGTGGAGACCCCAGGGCACCTTCCAGTACCTGAAGGGGCTACAGGGAAGCCGGAGAGGGGCTCTCCATCAGGAACTGTAGTGACGGGACAAGGAGTAATGGGTACAAACTGAAAAAGGGGAAGTTTAGGTTAGATATTAGGGAGAAATTCTCCACTGTGAGGGTGGTGAGACACTGGCACACGTTGCCCATGGAGGCTGCGGATGCCCCATGTTCAATGGGGCAACGTTCAGTGCCAGGCTGGATAAAGCCTTGAAGCAACCCGGTCTAGTGGAAGGCGTCCCTGCCCGTGGAACGAGATCTTAAAGTTCCCTTCCCGACCCGTTTTTACGCTCCGCGACTCCACGAACACAACTCCACGCAGGGGGACAGACAGAGACGACACAGGACCTAAAGCAGCGAGCGGCAGGTCACTCGGCGGTTCGGGGCAGGGCGGCGCGGAGGGAGCGGCTCCGCCGGCGGCAGCGGCGCTGAGGGCGCGGGGCGGGGCCGGGGCCGGTGCGCCCGCCATGGCGCCGGGCGGCGCCCGGAGCCGCGCGGGAGGTTCCGCGCCCAGCCGGAGCTTCCGGGAGCGGCAGCGCTGAGGGGCAGGAGGAGGAGGATGAAGAAGGAGCAGGTGGTGCACTGCCAGTTCTCCGTGTGGTACCCGCTCTTCAAGGCCGTCACCATCCGCAGGTGAGGGCGGCGCGGGGTGTAGGGGAGCGGTGTGTGGGTGAGGGTGGGCGGTGTGTGGGCTCGGTGGGAGGGGTGTCGGCAGGGGGGGAGGTGGTGCTGCCCCTCCGCTCCGCCCTGGCGAGGGTCTGGTGGGGTGCCGTGTCCAGTTCTGGGCTCCTTGGTGCGAGAGAGGCGCTGAGCTCCAGGGGCGGGTCCAGCGGAGGGGAGTGAGGGTGATGAAGGGTCTGGAGGGATGATGATGAAGGGAATTGTCTCTTGCGAGGAAAGGCTGAGGGAGCTGGGCCTGTTCAGCATCGAGAATCACTGAATGGTCTGGTTGGAAGGGACCTTAAAGATCATCTCGTTCCAACCCCCCTGCCCTGGGCAGGGACACCTTCGCTGGACCAGGTTGCTCCAAGCCCTATCCAACCTGGCCTTCCAAGGATGGGGCTTCCACAGCTTCCCTACATAACCTCTGCCAGTGCTTCACCACCCTCACAGTAAGGAATTTCTTCCTAATATGTAATCAAAACCTACTCTGTTCCAGTTTGAACCCATTCCCCCTTGTCCGGTCACTATCTGCTCGTGTAAATAGTCTTGCCCCCTCTGTAAGTTCCCTTCAGGTACTGTAAGGACTGAGAGGGGACCTCATTAATGTGTATAAACATCTAAAGGAGGGTGTCAGAGGATGGACTACCAGTAACTCAAGAAAGTCAAGCTTCAGGCAGTTGCCTTGTTGGATCAAAAAGTGCTGACATCAGGCTTTTAGTAATCAAAGTATTCGGTCTTTTATGTTTTTTCAGGTTTAGCACAGGCTTATTTTTGATAAGTTTAGTGATAGTCCTGCGTTTTTGGAGCGTTAGGATGGTATGGGCTAATTTTGGTTTGGATGTCAGAAGGGAAACCTTTAGTTTGAGCAGCATGTTGTCTCCTCACAGGCCACACACACTTCTACCTTAGAATTTCTTAGAGCTTTGAAGGAGTGGGGCATCTTTATGTATTTCATCTATAACTTTTATCTCTTTGTCCTGTACTTCCCTGGAGGGAAAATTTGCATTGCTTTTTGGGTTAAGAGGAATAAGAGGGGAAGAAGAGAATTGTTTTTTTCATAGTGTTAGAAGACAAAACACGGTGTTATTGAAAAAAAAAAGTGCTGTTAAAAAACCAAATTCTTTTGTTTGACTAGATTTTTGTCATAACAAGTAATATTAATAATAAGGTATTAAAGAAATCTTCATGTTTCTTCCAGTGTTATACTTCCCCTGCCAGAGAATGTGAAAGAATATTTGCTGGATGATGGAACGCTCGTGGTTTCCGGAAGGTAAAGAAAAACGTTTTACATTTTACCATTTTACATCCGTAACCCTGTTTTGCATACAGATACTGTATTTTGCATAGTGAGTTTCTTTAAATTTGTCCAGTCTGGCTGCAGTAAACCTCATCCTGTATGAGCATGTAATAATCCCAAGGTTTTATATAATCATTTGCACACATATAATCCATGCATGTGATATGGCTGAACGTGTTGTGTTTATACCCATGCCAGGATTTTGGATGGAGAAGAATGAGGTGGATAGAGGGAAGAAACAGTTGATAAGAAACTAGGCCTTGCTCTTTGTCTTCTGCTTTTGGCTTCCTTGTGAAATGGTTGTTGATGCACCTTGTTAATGATCAAACACAGAAACCAGTCCACACTCCAGAATTCCCTGACTGGGAGTTTACCCCTCACAGACCAAGCAGTCAATCTGTGAATGAAATGAGAGCTGTGTCTGATTGATCAGCTATCAATTTATTTAAAACTGAAGCTGCTTAACCACCTTGTAAAGAGGAAAGGTCTTTTTTAATTTTTAAATTCTTTTTTATTAAAGGGGATCAAGGAAATTAGAACTGGTTTTTAAACCATTTTGGATAGGAAGTTGTATTGTCACCTGCTTATGTAGAATTGTGCAACTTAGTAGGAGCTGCTTATTTTAATATAAGCCTTCAGAAAAGCTGAAATTGAGGGTTTGACTTTACAGCTCTACTATACAAACAATTTCTGCTGTCTTTAATGGAATAATGGACAGCTGTATGATTGACTTAAATGATAAATTTAAGATGTTTCCAGTTTAAAATGCCTTTTGGAAGCCGTTTTTAATCCGAGTTGAACTTCCTTAGCTAGAAGTGAATATGATCTTCTTTGCAGGCAAGGCCAAGATCACTCCTGATCTTCAGTGAACCAGTATTTGACCTCCAGATCTCAAAAACTGGGCTGATAGCTTAATCCCATTATGGATTTTATGCACTTTATGGAAGTTCATGGAGGGACTGCAGAGACTGGGCTTGTTAGAGAGTTAATTTTTGGCAGGGATGTACATTTGATCCTACCCCGGTTTGATGGGAATAAGTCTTCAAGAGCTCCTTTAAGATCCTTTAGGATCACAGTTATATTGGCTAAAGAACTTCAAAAGTCACCCAAAGCTTCAAGGGAATATTTGGAATATTTGCAATCAGGTGCTTTCTCCCAGATATTTTAGAGTTTACAACAGATCTCACCTCTGTAAGAAAAAGAGCTTTTCAGGAAGAAACTAATGGTTGTTTATCCACTTCCCATAGGACCTTCTTTTCAGTGTGCAGAGTATGAGGACATTTTCTGCTCAGAATCAGAAATGCCTAGGTCAACATCTGAAACTCAGGCGTTAAGAATTTTTAATTGGAAAAGGAGTATGGAGGCAAAGCATAATTCAAACTAAACTTGCGGGGGGAAAAAAAAAAGTTTGGTTTAATTTGTGCTTCTCTCAAGAGCAGAGTAAACTTGGAAAAGAATAATTAATAAATAAGGTGTTGAAAAGCTTTGATTAGGGTGCTTTTAGAAGGAAAACCAATCTGCTAATTTGAAAGAAGCAAAATGTTTATGGGAGGGCCCAAGCCTAATGCAGGGTGTTCAGGCTTCGATTTTCTATACTTGCTCTGATTTTTCTTTGCCAGGGGTTTTGAGGTTTCTTCTTCTTATGAAAGCATTTGGAGACCAACAGCTGGAAATGCTGTGGAAATATAATGGATGTGGTGAAGTCAAACTCCAGTGCTCAATTTTTTTTCCTGTGAATTTTTTTTTGTTTCAGAGAAGATCCACCAAGTCATGCTCAGGAGGGCAGTGATGACACAGAAGAAATACAGGTCAGCGTAAAATGCAACATAATGTCAAGTCTCTTGAGAAAAATACGAATGTATAACCTTTTCTGCATAATTGTAGGTGAGGAGAGTCCTTCCTGGAAATACTAATCATGTGGTAGTTGCCTTGGAAAACATAGAAATATTATTATTTATGCTGTGACATCAGGGAAGGTTTAAAATGTTTCTGTGCTCTTTCACAGGAGACTTTTTGTATTTCTTGATGATTGCATTTGTAATAACGAGTAGGGAATTTTAAAGGATGTTGGAATTGAACTTAATGCTGTTTCATGCCCTGAGAAATTAGGAGTACATTTGGAGGAGTTACTTCAGGAACCAGTGGAAAGTTCTGAGGCCATAATAGGTCAGAATAACATTTTAGAGGAAAAACAGTGGAAGTTGTTGTAAGTACAAGGTGACAGAAGAATGATGAAAAAGAAATAGAAGTGAAACTAATGGATCATGGGCCTAAGGATGGAAGTGCTGGAAACAAGCTTTAGACAGGAAAGACTCTGAGTTTTGAAGTGTCCCAAGTTTGTGATATAAATCACAATTAAAATATTTAGGTGTCTTTTTTTCCATACTTTCCGAATAACACTTCTGCTGAATGTACAGTATTTTTCCTGTCTTAATTTACAGCCAAAATAGTCAGAAGTTGGTGATGTTATGCTCTCTGGAGTAGTGATTTGATCTGTGTGTTGTAGGAGCTGTATGAATCCTGATCTTCTCATAAATTATAGAAGATGTCTCAGGAAACCAGTAACCTTTGATTTGTTCTTATTTTTAACAGTGGTCGGATGATGAGAATACTACAACACTTAAGGTAAGGTCCTATAAAAGCCTAACATGGGTTTTGTCAGCAGACTTCCTTTTTCCAGGCCTTGTGATCCAAAACCTGTTGCTGGTCAGACACATCTCTTGCTGTGTTTGACATTTCTCAGACCATTTTGGATGGATGGCAGTGTGTGTGTCTGGAACTCCAAAAAAGTTTTACTGGCTTAATTTGATTTAACTAAAAATAAAACACTTTTCTTCATCCCCAACAATCACACACTTGTTAGACTATAGGAAATGAACTGAAGTGCAGCTCTAAATATAGCTGGCTTTCATTTTCACCACTTTGAGCATCTCCCAATTATTTAATCAGGCTGGATGCAGAAGAAGCGAAGCCCCTGCAGCTCAATTTTCACAGCTCTTCTCTGAACGTGCCATTATTTCCTCTAAGTACATTTAGTCCTACCATTTTTTTTTATTATTTTTTCCTGTCTTTATGGTCTCCTTGCACTGTGCCTGGCACAGAATCAGGATCATGATGGATGCAAAACAGGCTTCCTGGATCTTTTTTTGCATCTTTTTCGAAACTTGCCTCCCTCCCCTCTTCTATATTCTGAAGAAGAATTAGAATCCATGATTATAGAAAATTTTGTGTTTGAAGTAACTTGTGTTAACATTGACGGTTACAGAGTCAGGCATTCAAAATTTAGGAAATGTTAGAATCTGGATTGTTTGTGTAGTCATGGAACTTCCTTCTCATGTGTTTATTTATTCCCTTGTGTTAATCAAATGGTAACATTTCCCTGGGGAGGCTCAGTGTGTGCTGATACTACCTATATAGTAGGACTCCTGATTCCTGCCAAAACAAGAGGAGATTGGATCAGAATGCAGTGGATTAAGAATTTTACTTCTTACAGGAACAATTTCTAGAATCTATTGAAGCTCTAAAGATAAAAATAAGAGAAGCACTTTTTTTTTTCAGTTTTCCAAGTGTAGTCTCCCAGGGAGACTTGTTAATGTACCAAGGAAAGGTTCAGATTATTTGAAGTTCAGTCCAGGTCACCACTAAAACGTGAGAGGGTTTTTTCAGTGTTTGCATCTGGGGAGGCTGCAGTAAGGAGATGGCAAAATGCATGAGGTTTTTTGATCACTTGTGTGACTGTGAGGGCTTTGTTGTTTTAGAGGCATCAATTACCTTTAGCCTAGAAGTTATCTTTGAGTTGAGTTTAAAAGTACTCAGACAGTATTCTTGCTATCAATCTTATCACATGAAAAATCTCTGATATATGCTCAAAATCCTTTCATATTATTTTAAAGGTCTACAATCTATAGCACCACATTCTGAGTGGAGTTTAGAGCATCCTGAGGAATTTCCCCCCCTCATCTTATGTTTTTAATGTTCTTTACAGGGCAAAGTTTTCTAGTTCAGCCTTTGCAGTGTGTCCTCTGTTTTTTGAGTCAAGGAGCTACTTTAAGGCCTAATTTAAGAGCTGATTAGTTAAAGTATTACTAACAAGGTTTTATAAAACTAAAGCTTAATTGAGGAGCTGTTACTCAAATTGCCTGTGAGTTGATAGAGATGCTTAATTCTAAAATAAATTTTTATGTCTAAATATTATTGGACCTTATTTGTATACAGTAATCTACCATCAAGTATGAAACAACAGGTAAGTAATAAAGGTTTGGGTTTTTTATATTTGTTGCAGATCTCGTGATCAATGTTACAAAGTTTCGGGTTTTCTCCCCACGTTCCTGGTATCCGTTAGTATTGAGAGTAAGAACTGGAAACATCTTCAGTTTTCTCTGACTGAAAGAGTGTCAGATTTGTTTATTAAGTGATTTATTTCCACAAAGACATTGTTTTTTGTGGGGTTCATACTGATTTTGGACACGTGTATTTCTTCTGCAATGTGTATTTCTAATGGTATTTAGAAGATGGCTACACTTCACTATTAAACATCTTGTTGTTTTTCTTTGTTCAGGCACCAGAATTCCCTGAGTTCACATCTAAAGTTGAGGAAGCAATAAGTTCCTTGGGTGGAAGTGTTTTTCCTAAACTTAACTGGAGTGCTCCAAGGGTAAGAATGCTGACTCCCAAAACCTGTAACAGATGTTATCATATGGATTTTTTTTGTTTGTTTTATCTCAATGCATTGGAAAGAAGAAGAGACCAGTGGTTCTGATAAAGCAAGAAGTGATAGACAAGATATCAGTGGAGTGTGATAGAGCAAACTGTTCTGGTGGATTAGGACCAGGTGGTGGTGGTGCATATTTGGTGAGGCCAATGCAAGGCAGCACTGACTTCCTTACATAAAACCCTGTGTCCTGATCACAGATAACAGTGTGATGGTCAGGCTCTTCTTATTCAGGATATTGGTTGAAAACTGCCTGGGGTGAAGATGAAAAACCCCACATTTTAAAAAAAGGCAATAAACTTCCCTCCAGTTATTTTTAGGTACTCAAACTATACTGTAGGGATTAATTCCCCCAAATATTGCTGTATCATGTCCTCAAGAGACACTGTGTTCAATCAGGCATTCCAGGAAAGTTCCTGGAAGCAGTAAGGCAAGAACTTAGTTTTTGAAATGGATTTGCTCTGCTTTCAACATGGTATTTGTAAGAAAACCAGTAACTATTGTGTCTGTTGTAACAGCTAATGAAGTTTTCCCCAAAATAAAAAAAAAACAATTTTCTGTGTGTATTTCAAATGTTGTGTAATATTCAGATACATCTTCAACTGCATTCCTTCCTGCTAGTAAAGGTGCATTTCTGGATGACCTCCTTCTTTGTTTAGGATGCCTACTGGATAGCAATGAACAGCTCTCTGAAATGCAAAGCTCTCAGTGACATCTTCCTCCTCTTCAAGAGTTCGGACTTCATTACTCGTGACCTCACTCAGCCGTGAGTAACATTTCTAGTGACAAAATCATTTACACCCAGCCAAAAAAAAAAAAAAGGCAGAGCAGGGAGATGTTAAAGTAGCAGGTGCAAAATGACATTGTGGGCTAAGACCGTTTTTACTGAGTTGCTTTCCACAGCAAGTGATTACCATGTCCCTTTCAAGTTTTAAAGCTGTTGAGGTGTGTGTGGCTGCCTGGAAGAGGCCTGAGACCTCTGCTAACATATTTCTAGATCTCCTTCTGAACCCAAGTTCTCGTACCTCTTGGAACAAATGCGCTCCAGGAACTGTGACTAAGGATAACAGTTACAGATAAAAGTACAAATATGATGTGCTTAGAATGTATTTTTTCCTTCTTTTTTATTCCTGCAATTCTCTTCCCCCAGTTTGTTGATACATAAAAACCCAAGAAGAGATAGGTAACAGCACCTCATCCTTATCTCTGCATTTATGGAGTGCTAGTGAGGCTGCCAGGCCAATTCTGGTGTTGGGTTTTATGTCATGTCTAACCTGCAATGCTGTGGGGTGCAGGAGAAGATTCTGAGGAGGAGGGGAGAAGATGCTGGAGTGAGAAGACAGTTTGAAAAGTATGTTGGGCTTGGGAACCAGCTGTGAGATTGAGAATTCATGATGCTGGGATCCTAGAGCATGAAAGGGGTGGGGAGATGAGAAATCTATAGTTTACATTTCAGAGGTGAGTAAATAGTGATTCTCCGAAGACTTTGGTACCTCACCAAGGAGCTGCTTTTCATGGTTTCCTGTAAGGAGAAGTGGGCTGTCTTGGGGGATGGCTTTCTCAGAGGGCTGAGTGCTAAAATTTAATGTCTCCTTTGTTGCAATGGCTTTCAGGACTGAGTTTTGTGCATCTGCAAAGAACTGCACACTTCGTATCAACCCTTTGTGACTGTTAAATAGTACAGGTTTTGTGTTCTGCCATCCTCATGTGTAAAGAGGTTCAGCCAAAAGTACCCTGAGCTCCTTGCAGAATTCCTGATTGGTTAACCACTTCTTAGGGAGTTTGGGAGGCAACCCAGTGTTTAGCAAGTCCCACTTGCCTGAGCAGCCTGGAACAGGCACAGTCCCTTCTACTGACCCTGCCGTGGGAGAAGAACCTCCAGCAGAAAGGCAACACCTCAGATTGCAGGGGCCCAGTCCATTTAGAGATCCTTGCC
The DNA here is from genome assembly GCA_035583135.1 of Lophotriccus pileatus. NCBI lineage: Eukaryota > Metazoa > Chordata > Aves > Passeriformes > Tyrannidae > Lophotriccus > Lophotriccus pileatus. The sequence continues at coordinate 5,022,730 of JAWWES010000041.1, forward strand.
CTGGTGAGACCACACCAGACAGCACAGCTCAGCCAGTGGGTGGTCAGTAAGTAAAGGTTGTGACATGACTGTGGGAAATCACCTTGATCTCTGTGTGTCTTATATTTTATGAATATTTTCTGCCTGATCAAAGCACGTATTATTGTCCAGTCTGTGCATGGTATTTCTAAATTACTAAGTTATTGGTACAAAATGTCCCCAAACAGTGGAATGATTATTGCTAAATCAGAACAGTGGTCTTCCTTAATTATACTATTGATTAGCTGCCAGTTTCCTAGTCCTTAGCAAGCAGAAATTAAAAATATAGCTGGCATAAGAACCTGAAGTGCTGAACAAATGAAAATTGCATACATAATACATCCAAATCCCTTGGAAGGGCTACTTGGAGGGAGGATAAGTGCATTTTATTTCTGCTTCTTTCATTAATACTCACCATGGTCTAAAGTTTCTTGCCATGCATAAGTAACAGCTGAAATGCTGCTATACCCTTTTTTTTGTTGTTTTGTTTTCTGTTCAGTTTTATGAACTTAAAAATCTGCTTCATGGGTCATGATATGGTAAACATTTTCCACTGGCAATTTGTAGATCTGTTTTTTAACCCAGAAATTGAAGCCAGTGATGTGAGACTTAAGGCAAACCACTTGCCTTGCCCTCCTCCTTCCTCTCCCATTTCCTATTTGCTTCCGTGCTATCAATCTATACATGGTTCAGGTCAGGGAACTGCCCTTGTTGTAACCCCCAACCATCTCGAGTTCTGAGAAAACTTCAGCCATGCAATACTTCAATACAAACCATTAAAAAATATGGTCTTAATGCAGATACACTGAGCATGACCAGATAGGCTTTGACTGTTCTAAATGTTTGGATTCTCTCATGATGTTGACACTTTGGTTGAAAAGTTCAGACTAATGAGTTAACTTTCCTGCTTGTTCATTTTGTATAAATTAACAAAGACTTCGGAGGAATGCACTCATTATTGTAGTTGATGTTGTTTCTGCTTTAATGTCAGCATTGTGTTCACAAAAAATCTTGTGGGTGGTGTGATCCTTAACTTTTCAGCTTTTAATGTGGGCTTTCAGAAACTTAGTGTTGTGGATGTGTGATTAAAAAAAAATCCCTTTCTAACTGGGTTTTCTGTTGAGGGATTAAAACTCCTCTTTTCAGTAAAAATCCCTTTAAAGCCTTGATGGCTGTTTTGGTTTAGAGCACAGTTTTGTTCTTTATTGTTAGAATGGGTGGACTATGTTTTGTTAAAACATGAGTGATTGCCCACCTTGAGGCTGGCAGAAATTAGCAGTATTTCTAATGATGTGATAATGCCCCTTCAGTTATGAGATAAGGCTGATATTGTGCTCATTAATGAAACTTAACAATTTTTCAGAGATTGTCCCTGTTCTACAGGATGGTTTAAATGCTAGAGTATTCTTATTTTTCCAGTTGTTTAATAATCACAGCCATAGGGGTGAAATAAGTCTTGTGATTTTAGCATTGTTGAAAAGCAAACTAATGCAGAGAACTTCTTTTGACTTCTGACAGAGAGCCAGCACGAGACACATTTTTTATTTATTTAGGTGCTTATAAGAGGGCTTCTCAATATTGAATTGTAAAGAAATGGTGAGGTTTTTCTGAGATGTGGAGTAACAGCCTGTGTTCTCCTAACAGAACATAGGAGGCAGTGTTGGATCATGAAGATGTGCCTTGCCACTCCAATACCTTTTAGCCAGAACAGCAGCTGTTGGCTTAGGCTTTAATTTAACCTGTTTCAAGGAAGGCAGTTACACATGAGAGGGTGTAGAAAATGAGGCCTTTGATGATGATTTTTTTTTTTTCTTAAGGTTTTACTCTCACCCCGTTCTTCTGAGCAATTTACAGTGTGGTACAAGATCCTCTTTCGAATGGCGCTTGAATTTCCTATTTCTTTTAGTCCTTAAAATTCCAGGAAGGTTCAATATTCAAGGAATAAAGATACAGTTCAAAGGCTGTTAGAAGTTTCTCCTTTGATTTTTTTTTCCTTTTTTTAATTAAGGTTTTAAAATAAGCTATGAGATGATAGCAGGGAAGTGTCAGGTACAGAATAAATTTTACAATTCTCATCATATTCATAATAGTTCCTAATTATCCACAGAATACCCTCAGTGATTTGCAAATGAGTTCATGGCTTTCTTAGCAGGGTAGGGTACTGGGGATTTCGCAAACTTTCTTGGAATAGCTTTTCTCAGTGTTGAGAACTGAACTACACAGTGGCTTTGTATGTCCTGTGGTCGAGAATATGCACTTGGAGTTTCAATACAGCTGCTTCATGGAAAGAGACCTCGATCCTTCTGCTCTTGACATCTAAGTATAAATCTGTAAACAAGCTGTTGACTACAACACAGGCCTGTAAGCAGAAGAGTTTGATCCCTTCACCCTTAAGAGTATTCAAAATGTCAGTTTTCAGAGGTTTCAGAAAGTACAGCCCAGATATGTCTCAATTTGGGGGTCCTGAAATCTTTTCTGATTGTTCTTTCAGGTACCTCCAGAGCCGAGTAGGATGTGGGTTAAAAAAACCCCACTTAGTCTTTTACCTCTGGAGATCAAAGGGCCACCTGTAATAGATGAGTTCAGATGGGTCTAAACAATTACTGCTACAATAAACTGGTAAAAACTATGAAATTGGAACCTCAGTTTTGTTGCCCAAAACTTACCCCCAGAACAGGAGTGGTAGTAATGTCCTTTTGTCGACAAATCCTATGATACTAGTTATAAGGAAAATAAGATGACAAAAACATTATTTTATCTTTTACTGTGTTCTCCCATTTTTTTCTCCTTTATACTCAGTCCTGTGTCATTAAGGCTCAAGAAAAGTACTCTTACTGTGTCTTGCAGTGTTTTTGCCTGTTTGCTTGATCTGCAGCAATACCTGAGCAGGCTGTGGGGCTTGGGGTGGCACCCAAGGATTTAATGTTCTGACTTAGGAGGAAAGAGGAAATATCTTTCCCCACATAGCTCTTGTCCAAAATAGCTGAGGGTTGAGTTAGGGGATAATTTTGATTGTTCATTAGGCTGGACTTTTTTGACTGCTGGAAAAGCCTGTGTGTTGTAGGACTGAAGCAGATTGCAGGTATCCCAGTCTCAGGAAAGTCTGAGAGGCAATGCAGGTCGGAGTGTGCAGAGACTGTAAACCCCCATGTGCTGGACTTTGGCTGCCTTTTTATATATTGTTTATTTTTGCTTTGTGTGTGTGTAGGGAATGTTTTCCTCAGTGTGACAGGCATATATTCTAGTAAGGGAGGAATTTTGAGTCTCAGAACTGTGAGCTCTCATGGGTTTGTTTCTCTTGCCTTGACGGATCTTAAATTGCGGGGAATCCAAACTCAAGCTGAAGGATGTTATCTGTTTACACAGGCTTACAGATATATATGATGTGTTTGATCACAGAGCTTTTGGAAAGCTATTGCCCTACTTTTCTGGATGTTGTGGATATTAAAGTCTAAACTAAAATGTGTGAGGTGTATTTCTGCTGGCAGCTTACAGAATGAGATCTTACAGTCACGCTTCTCTTCAAACCAAAGGCTGGGCAGCCATGTCTTACAAACATAGTGTTTATGTGAGACATGGGAGACTTTTGGGTTGCTCAGTGAAGTTCCCTGCCAAGAGGAGATGGTATAAATGTTGCATTTAGGCCTCTTGCTCAGCAGTGACCCTTTGCACAGCTCTGTGCGTCTGAGGAGTTGGTTGCCAAGAGGGTCGGAGAGTAGACCTGGAAGGAAAACACATGTTCTTCTGCAAATTCCCTTTGGAAGTTACAGAATTTATTGCAAGGTTTGCTCTAAGAGGCACATGGAAGTTGACTTGGGTTATAACTGCCTCCATTCTTGATAGTGTCTGAAGGGAGGCACACAGAGTCAGCTACTCACAAGGGACAAAACCTTGACATCTGCTTGCAGTTATAGAAATAGTTTTGTTTATTCCCTCTCTCAAGAGAATTCTAAGAGTATTTCTTAAGGCTCTTAATTTAGAAAGATCCTGTGCTGTGGAATCAGAAGTGCCGAGCAGCAGCGCTGTTTTGCATCCTTTATTCATGGAAATGAGCTGCTGTAAGGCACGATGATGTGTCTCTGTTGTGTGCTTTGGGAAGTTAAACATTAAAAGTATTCGGGAAAACATGCTGCAATGAAACTGGATTAGATTGCTCAAGTTTATCTGGTTCTTTGAGAATTCAGTTATGCCAACATAACAATGCAAAAGGAAAGGAGCAGCACTATTGATTCAAACAGAAATAAATCAATAGTGAATAAACACTCACATTTTGGCCTCACCCCTGTCTAGATTTAAGTGCTTCCAAATTGCAGTAGAAGAAAAGAGGTGGGTGGGGGGGGGGGGGGGGGGGGGGGGGGGGGGGGGGGGGGGGGGGGGGGGGGGGGGGGGGGGGGGGGGGGGGGGG
>JAWWES010000041.1:5027252-5185747 GCA_035583135.1 Lophotriccus pileatus
CCCCCCAATAATTGTCAGAAGGAGGTTTGTTATTGATGTATTGCGTTTACTTGGTTTTTACATATTGGAAACAATTTAACTATAGTTTTTGTGATTCACAGTTTGGGGGTTGTTTTTCTCGCTGTGGCTAAAATGTTACATGTAAAGCAGATTTTGATGCCGGTGACTTGCTTTTCCAGGTTTATTCACTGTACTGATGATTCCCCTGATCCTTTCCTGAACTATGAGGTAGGAGTCTTTGCATGATTCCTAAGTATTTTAACAAAATGCTCACAGCCTGGGTGCCATTTGTGCCTGGGTGCACATCCATAAAATTTGTTGTGTTTGTTTTATTGGCGTGGCTGGCACAGTGGGGGGGAGTCTGGTTAAGCACTGCAGGTTGTAAGTAGTTCATTTAATTGCAGATCAGGTGAGCTGAAGTGCAGGCTTGTGAAGCTTCCTTGCAATTTCCTCTGGTGTCTGTCAGGTTTTGACAGGAAGGACAAGCTGAGTAGCTGAAAGCCATAAATTCTTGATGGTGTGCTGCTTGTGAACATCACACTGAGGTTACTGAGAGAGAAACTCGCTGCAGTGGCCAGGGACATCCTGAACTGAAGTGTTCTGTCATATCTTGTTTCATATGTTTGTTACCAGATTAAAATGTTCAGCTAGACATGCTTTAAACTGTTAGTATGGAGCTATTGCTTTTATGATAACATCTAGTCATCTCTCTAATAATAGTCTTTATGTAAATATAACATTTGTCATCATCCTGTGGGCTTAGAGGACTTTAGAAAAGTGAATGAACCTTTTTTTTTTTTTTTTTAAAGCACTATCAAGTTTTCTTTAAAGATACAGGACATTTGAAAGCTAGAACAAAGAGTTCCATGTTTACACTGTGGTTAGGAATGTCATCTCTGATTACTGAAGTTTTTCTGCTGCAGTCGAGGGGTGTTGGGAGTTTCCAGTATCCAGCAGCAGTAACTGGGGCCTTCAAAAAAATGAATCCTTCTCAATACTTCAGCTTAGGAAATGCAGAAACTTGAGGAAGTGCCAGCGAGATGCTTTAATTACCAGGCAGTCTGTCCTATGGACTATAATAGTTTGCTTTCTATTTCTATCCTGTGTCCTTGTTTTAACCGGTTTGCGCCTTCAAAGGCGTCACAGAACTCTGCTTGGGTGTGTACCAGAATAGAGGTTGATTTGGATAAATTTAATTCTGCTCATCAGCTCCTTTTGACTGGGGAGCAACTTTCTGCCAATTCCATGACAGATTTGTTGTGTTGTACAGCAGGGTTTTTATTTTCCATGCTTTATCATTAATGTAACTTGGAAGTTGATTCATAAACAATTTCACAATTATAAATACTGTGGAAGAGCATAAGATAATTAAGGTGGGAAGGGGCCTCAGGAGGTCTCTAGTTCATTCTCATGCTCAAAGCCAGGTAAGAGTTCAAATTGGCTTGCTTGGCATTTTATCAAATCTGGTCTGAAAAGCTCGGTGGGTGGAGGCTGCGCAACCTCCGTGAGGGAGCTGTTCCAATGCTTGACAATCCTCGTGGTGAATACATTTCTTATGTGCAGTCTGAATCTTTCTGCTTTAAACTAGGTTGGACTAGATGGTCTTTAGAGGTGCTTTCCAACTGAAAGCATCCTGTGGTTCTCTGAAATGGATATTAAGTCTAATTGCTTGGAAGTATTTGCTAAAATGATTATGTGAACTGCAGGTTGAGATTGTTTTGCTTTCTTGTATCATAGGTCATCTTACCACTACAGCAGAACTGTAGATGTGTTGACAAAAAGTCACCTGTTACCTTTGTGAGATAATATTTTGTTATTTGTTTTCCCTCTACAGCTTGTTCTTCGCAAATGGTGTGAACTAATCCCTGGTGCAGAATTCAGGTGTTTTGTCAAGGAAAACAAGCTTTTAGGTAAGGATGTTCTTAGACAAAGTTACTAGATGAAGTTCTGACTAGTTTCCCTGATTCCTTGAATGAGAGCTAAATCTGAAGACAGTTCTTGCTTGTCACACCTCCCTTCTGAAATGAATGGTTTCTTCTTTCTGTAGTTTAAAATGTGGCTTGCCACATTTCTCTGTCCATTGTATTTGAAAGCCTGACAGCACAGCATGCCCACCATTACAGGGAGAATATTCTTAATTTAATTGTTAATTCAGAAACTTCACCCAGAGGCTGTTTTGTGAGTGATTCTTTTATATTCAGGAGCAAATTGCAGCATGAATACAGAGCCAACTGTGTGTTGTGCTGCTAAGACATGACCCCATGTGGATATTACATACAGAAAGTTGAGGAGGTCAGAACATCTCCACAGGTGTCTGAGGTGTCTGAGTTCATGTTATGATCAGTGTAGCTTAGTCAGAAAACCTGTTGTTCTGTTACTCTGGTTCAGAGTCCTAAATGTAAAACATTTCAAGTGGCACTGAACAACCAGGGTATCCACAGCATGCAGAGAGCTGGGAGACCTCTGGCAGCTGCAGAACAGGCAGGTTGTGCTAGAGCATGTGTTTTAGGCAGCTCCAGGGTAACTGAGGGTAAATTTAGTTGAATTACACTCCTCTGGTTGTGTAGATTATTATTCTCTGTTGGCTACAGCAGGAGCTGAGACATCCAGTGCACATCCAGCTGCTTGGATTGAGCGGTTTAATTTCAGGCTAAGTACTGTTGTGGAGTTTGAATTTGGTTTTGGTGTGGTCTACCATGGAACCTTCAGAGATGAACAGAAATGCAAATAGCACAGGACTGGTGCACATTTGTTCTCACCAAGGTTGAATCATTTCTGCCTGAACTCTTCTAACAAGGAAGTGTTACAGCAGTGATGTAGCAAATCCAGACTTTGCAGGAAGGAAGGTGATTTTTTTGGCTTTAAGATAAAACCAGGTTTGCTTATTTGGTCTGTCTCATACCTACATATTCACAAGCCCCAAGCTCCCTGTCTACAAGTGATCTATCCAGGATACCTTGTGATGATATGGAAGGCAAGGGATATTAGCTGTGTAGTCCTTGTTGTTTTTCCTGTCTTCCTCTCAGCATGGTGACTGTGGGCTAGTTCTGGATGTGCCTTTTTTTACCTGTTAGGAGCTGTCAGTAATTTATTGCTCCATCCAGTCCCACCTCTGTGAATCTTTAGGAATGTACTCCCTGGTTTTTTTTTCCTGATCTGAGTGTCCTATGGAGCTGCACATGGATGTTTTGAGCTGTGCTAATCCAGGTGCTGTCAACACACACCATTCTCCTAAGCCCTTTTTTTTGGCTGTTTGTTCTGGTGCTCCTACACTTCTCTTCCCATTCTCTCTCCATTTATGCCAAGTGCAGGTTTATTACAGTTCCCTGTAACAGAGTTCATCTTGCTGTTAGCAGGGGTTCTCCATTGGGTCGGGATTGCTTAATGGCTACTGACAGAGCTTTTTGAAGGGAGAAGAATGAATCCTTTTGAATCCTGTCCTGTCCTGTGCTGCTGTGAGCACCACAACTGCCAGAGATACACATCACTGTAATAACCTCTAAACCGATTTGATTTTAGTTTTATTACAGAATATATGTATATAGTGATATTTATTTTCAAATACCTCAAAGCATTTGTACACTGGCTAATTAAACACTCTACATTTCATGACTAGGATTTGAAACTGTAGATCTGCCAATATGTTTTTTTTTTAGCTAGCACTCCAGCTGCATTTCTGAAGATAGTTCCAAGATTTTTCACAATGTGTTCCCATGCTCTTAAAATTAATGAGCCTGTCAGTCAAACTAAGGAGTGATAGTTGCAGTGTGGTGAATGATTTTCCAGTTACACATCTGCCTCCCCTGAGATGCCATCACCTCTTGGTTTTTGGGTTTTTTTTTAGACTCAACTTCAGCTTTGCAGTGGTATTAAAAAGTCCAAGTTCCACTGACATCATCTACTTTTTGTGTGAACTTTTTCAAAAAGGGTACATCTTTGGAGTGAGACAGCATTGTCTTACAATAAAACAATCTATGTTTTGTATGTGGCTAAAATAGCAAACTGACATCATGGATAAATCTTTTTGAGGGGGATTCTAGCTTCTTCTGTATGTAAATAGCCTGAGTTACTCATTCTTCCGTGATGGGGCAGCTCTTGGATTTGGCATTTGTGAAGCAGGGCATTGCAATGGTCTGTGTTGACACATCCTGTATGAGAACTGTCACTCAAGGTGGATGCAGGATGTTTAATCCTGCTGAGGTCATCTTAAACTATTGTCTTGTAGACAAACAAGTGTCTGAAGTGAAGAGCTTGTGATGTAGCTGGGATAGTTTATCTAGTGCCAGATAGACCAGAAAGCCCCTGAGGGAATAAATGAGAGCAGCAAGGTACTTGACTGTGTGCCATCTCATTGATTTGGGGATTTAAGGTTTCACCTGTAGAGCCTTATCAAACAAGCACCTGCTCTTCCACACTTTAAAAATCGGTTAAATGAGAATCTGTGGTACACTAGGGTCTATCCTCCTTGCTAAGGTGCAAGCTTAGCCTCTACCTCTTTCATTTCATGGTTCTAAATCGTGGTCCCTGCCTCTGATGTGCAGAACGAGGTTTTTGGCCACAGTAATCAGAGGGAATAAAACTGAAAGGAAAAGACAGGAACTGGAAACTTAAACAGAGGTGAATGTTCCTTCTGGAATTCACTTCAAAATACTCAAAGGGTGTGCATAGAGATTCACAAAATATAGGACAGGGCTGTTCAAGGACAAGATTCCTAATAGAAATACTTTCAATACAGGACAATAAAGCTAAACAGGAAGTCATTGGTGATGGCTGAAACCTGGGAGGACCCCATCTTCTGAAATGTAAATGATCACAGGCACGTGCCTGACAACTGCATTTTTTCAGGTTGGTTTTTTTGCATGCCAAGAGCCCTTTATAATCAGCTGAAATCACTGACAGGTATATCCCAGAGGGATTACACCCAGTACTACGACCACATCTCCAAGCAACACAAGGACATCTGCAGAGCCATACAGGAGTTCTTCGAGAAACACATACAGTATAAATTCCTGGATGAGGACTGTAAGTATTTTAAGGATATCTGTGGATATGCATCTCTCTCTTCACAGCTATTGCTTTCCCAGGGCTTGGTCCTGTTTGACTTGGGGGAGTCTTGCAGCTCTTGTGGCTTTGGTATCTGGAGGAGCAAAGGTTTGGAGTGGCTATAAAAGTGGCAGCAAAAAACCCCTGCAGGAATAGGCTAGAGCTCTTCAGAAAAACACAGTAAATGAGCAAAAGATCCCTTCAAAAGGCATATTTTTTTAAGGTGTTTTCCTCTTATACTTAAAATTTTTACACCTGAGAAGTAAAGTAGGAGATGCTTGACAAAAGGCATTCAGTAGTAAGAAGAATGCTTGTTTATAAAGATGTCAGATGTTTGCTGCTAAATTATTGGTGTATTTCTTGGATAAAGTATTTTTAAGTTTCTTTTAAAGAAGTTTGAATACTTTCTCCTGGAATATTAATGCACACCGGTCAACCTTTTGAATAAAGACCACACTGATACACCCAAGCAGCCCAAGTAAATTGTCTTGTTCTTTAAAGTGAAGTCCTTCACAAATTCTAATGGAAATGGTTTCCTGACATGATTTAGTGAGAGTAGAATGCTGTTCCATTGTGATGGGTGATCAGTCAGGGTGAAAAACATGGGGAAGAAATTTAAATTGGGTCTGGCATGGACCAAACCTCAGTTGCATAAAATATATAAACAGAGGAATTGTCTGGTAGTTGTGTTGTCTTCTCTAAAGCTTTGAAAATTCAGCTTACCTTTAGGTAAGTTTTGAGCATGGTTAGCTGTTCTGCTGAGCCACCAGGGCAATCAAGATCTGTCCTCTCTGACTGTCTGAAAAAGATACCTTCTAGTGCTGTGATCTGTTGCATCAGAATTCTTAACAATTTAACTCTGTAGGGTTGCTTTATTTCTGTCCAGAGAAGTTCTCAAGGACCACTGCTTGGAGAAGAGCAGCAGTCTGGAAATCAGTACACTAATTTAATAGGTCCATAGCCTTGTGTTTTGAATTAAGATCAGTCATATAGATCTGACATTCTGATTGCTATCTTTTAATTTTCCTCTGTGTTCCAATGTAATTTTAGCTGGTATGTAATCAACTGATAGATAAGAATTCGGGGCACTATTTTTGGAAATTGATGCCTAGATTTAGGCTCTGAAATTGCTGCCTGGTGAACTGAAAGGTCTGAAGTGTCATCTTATGTAAAGGATGGCATCTGAGTTACCTTCTGGGAAAAGGAGGTTTCAGGGTGACCTTCTGGGATGAAGGTTTGTTAACCTTTTGTTCTGAGCCATCTGCAGAGAAATGTCATGCAGAATATGTTTTCTGGGGGTTTTTTTGTGTTTTTTGTTTGTTTTTTTTTTACCACCTTTCATTTACCCCTCATCATCTCCCCTGGTCTGGTAGCATATGTGTTGTTAACAATAAAATCTGGCTTTGCTTGTTTGTTTGCTTTTAAAAGGAAAGGTATTACAGCTTTTTTTTTTTTTCCTGACTTCTTGTTTGGTTGGGGATTTTGATGCTGTTTGCTCTGCTTTTTCCAGTTGGTCTGGTAGCATCTCCAGATGGAAGAGTTGAGTCAGAGCAGCTGAAGCATTGCAGAGTCAGAGCAGTAGGATAACAGATGGGTGAATGCTTTATAAATACTTCTAAATTACATTAGAACCTTCTAAATACCTTTCATAAGAGCCCAGTAAAACAGTGGTCTGGAGGTAGAGCTGGGCCTTGGCTTGCCCTGTGTTTGAGCAGTTTCTGGTGAAGTTTAACTCCAGTCTCACTGGCACAGGACAGTCCTGCTCTGAGGTGATCCCTAAGAAGAGGGAAGAGTTCAGGTTTTCTTCTCTGTTCAGTGTTTGTGAGTGTCCTGAACTAGTCACCAGTGTGCCATCAGTCCTGCCAGGGATATGATCCCACTAAAGGCTGTTGTTCTCATGGACTGCCACGGTCTCGCTTTAAGCTGCCACCTCTTACTTGATAGAAAACCTTGCTCAGATGCAAGCTGGGATGAATGGGATATGACTAATGAGAGGACGTGCTACAGGCACCAAGTTCAGTTGCACAGCTGGAGAAGTCCTGGGGTTGCTGAGCTCCTTCTTGCATTGATGACTGGATTAGCCACTGAGGGCTTCTCTTCCTGAGAAAGCAGAGCACTTAATCCTGGAGTGACGTTTTAAATTGACGCAGCGGAGCTTGTGCCAGAGCTCTGTGGATATTTAGGCTGGATGGGCAGAGCCAGATGCGTGCCTGGCTTTGGCTTTGTGGAGTTGTGGTTTGCCCTTAGCTCAGCCAACCTCACATGAAATGTCAGATTAGGCCTTACATGTATGGATGTGATCAGTCAACATTCCCTGTTACTGACAGGCAGCTTCCTGAGACTCAAGTGTTCTGCAGTCATATCCTGAGTTTAGTTTATCCACATGTGTTGGGAAATCTCTTAGCTGAAATATTCTCTTCCTTATTCATGAAGGAAGTGACAATACAGCATTTGTGTGAGGCTTTTCTAAAGCTTTCATTCTTTTTTCTTTTCCTTTTCTTCCTGCTAAACTGGTACAACTTTTGCATGTGGCCATGCCCTGAATGCTTATCTGTGGATTTCCCTGGCTCAATAAAAAGGCAACTCAAGGATTTGTTTAACCACACAGAACTGCAGCTGATAGAAAGCTGCATGTACAGAAGTTCATGTTTAATTAAGCCACGGGGAGGAAGAGCAAGGCAGCTTCGTGTCAGTCACTGCGTCAAGGGGGCTGTTTGAAGGAGTCCTTGGTAATCAGTGGGTGTTCTGTGTCTGCTCTGGGTTACATCAAACATGGCACCCACCCCTTTGTTCTATACCCTGTTTGTCTTCTTAGCTACTGAAGGTCTAATCTCCCCCAAGCAGGAACTTTCCCTTGTTAAATGTTTGTGCAGCGTCCAACACAGTGGAGTCTTGATCCTTCCTTGAAATTCCTCCATTCTGCTGCAAATGAAACAGCAGCGATGTCGAAGATAAACTCTAAGCCCAGAGAGAAGCTTATCAAATGTTCTTCACTGGGGGGGAAAAATCAACAGAGGAAACCAGCATTACATGGAAAAAACCAGCAACCAATCTCCCAGTGCATTAACAGTAGTTCTGAAATGCTTCAGCTCCCTCTTGGAAATGAACCTAATTCTGGTGTGCAGTTCCTTAGACATACTGACTTTGCAGACTGTGCTGTGTACACAAGTATCTATTCAGATTTAGATGTCTTCGGTGAAATATATATTGTTGAAGATTAACACTCTTTTTCTCCTTTTCAGTTGTTTTTGATGTGTACAGAGACAGCAGGGTAAGTGAACAATAGGTTGTATATAATTGTTTATTCTGTGAAAACCCTGAAATGTTGAGATGAAGCAAGTAATAGCTTTGTCTTCCTAAAAGTGGTTTGGGGAAAAAAAACAACCAAACAAACAAAAAATTCCCACCAAAACATAAAACCCAACCAAACAAAAACCCCCAAAGTCCCAAAACCTATTCAATGTTATTCTTTTCCATGGGTCTTTTTCTATGTTAAGCCCTGTTTACAGTAGGAGAATAATAGAATTAGGGGTGTAAATACGTCTGTGCCAGTGAATTATTTACCATCTTCCTTATTATTACTATCTTCCAGAGAAGCTGTCAGTCCTAAAGCAAAAAACTTTGGCTTCAGCTGCAGTTGTCAGTTCTGTGAATCTACTGGAGGCAGCTTAGTTTCCGTTATGACATGGAGAGTCTTTGCTGCAGTAATTTAGAGTTGAATAGACTATTTCAGTCAGAACAATCATTGAGTCAGTTGCCTGAACAATTCAGGGATGACCAAAAACTAAAGCATCTTATGGACAATGCTCTCAGGCACGTGGTGGGATTCCTGGGGCTGTTCTGTGTAGGGCCAGGAGTTGAACTCAGTGATCCTTGTGGGTCCCTTCCAACTCAGGATATTCTGTGACTCTTTGATTAAGGGCACTGTCCAAATGTCTCTTAAAAGAAAATGCCCCAAATCTGTTTGTGTTTAAGGTAGATATTTCCCATGGCTTTATTTTTTCCCCCATGTGTTATTTTCCCCTGTAGCATCTGAACTCATCGAAACTCATTAATATTTCTTCAGATTATCCATGTGAGGTTGGAAAATGGTAACTTGTGCTTCTCATATGAAAGCCTAGGGATATGAAGGGGTAACTGTGAAAAGGGAATATGAGTGTGGCATATCCAGTCTGTGACAGATGGAAGCTGATTTTTTCTTTTCCAACTGCTCCAGCTGTTCTAAGAGCTGGGCAGATCAGAACCTGAACACCCAAATAGTGATGGAGTTGGGGAGAAATGTTCCATCTCAAATATTTAAAAGACACAGATGTGGTGCTTAGGGATGTGGTTTTGTGATGACCACAGTGGTGCTGGGTTAAAGGTTGGAATTTATGATCTTAAAGGTCTTTTCCAACCTTAACAACTCTATGAACTTCATGTGCCACTACCAGAGTTAGTCACTTTGGCTTCTCCCAGAGCCAGTGGAGAAAAATACTTAGTCAGATGAATTGTGCTTGAAAGGCACACATGTATTGTTTTAAAAGCAACTACAACCAAAAATGCATTATCTAGCCTTAAATCTGAAAACCTGATGTAGGAAATCACAACCTGATTTTAAGAATCACTTTAGTGTGTGAAAATTAAGTATTTAGCTTAATTTTTTTTTTCCTCCAAATCCTAAACCAGAAATGCAGAAACAATGGCTATAGACTTTTGTTCTCTACATTTCTGAGTCTCACTGTTTAGCATGTTTACAGTTGTGGGATTGGAGAAAGTATTTGAGTTGAGTTGGGAGTATTGGTAGCAAGTCCTGAGTCTGAGTTTGAATGTTGCTAAACTATTTTGGAATTGTTTAATAGGTAATCATGCCCATAGCTTGCAAAACAGAAACTAAACAGGATGGTGCCTCATGTGGAAAACAACTACTGTACTGTTTCTCAGTACAGCTTTTAATGTAGGTTTAGGGTAGCGGCTGGGAACAGCCACGCTGTAAGGAAAATTACCTGCCCAGGCTCAGCTCCTCAGGCAGAGGATGCTGTCAGGGAAAATGAGGGGTAGCACTGCAGCTTTGAACCAGACTCTGCTCTTGGGTTCTCTGCCTCATACCTGAAGCATGAAAACAGATTATTTAAGTAAAAGATTTCAGCCCGTGGGACCTCAAATGAGCAGTGTTTCTTCATCTGTCAAGATAAAATATATCTGTTTGTAGACTTCTCTCGGCGCCTTTTACCCTCAGGTTTTGCAAACTGCCAGATAGCCCTTTGTGTGTCAGATCCTCCTCCTTTCACACATACTTCTGTGGTTTGCAACTGCGTTATTCATCGCTCCTTTGTGTGTGAGTTACAGGCAGCAAGAGAATATTGAGTGTTTGTGAGTGTGATTAATTTCCAGAGCCCGTGCTCCTCATCACGCTGGTTGCACAGCAACCTCACCTACAGAATGAGAGAAATGTCCACTGTCTGCTTGTTTGAAATACGTTTAACTCTAAATATTCAGCTTGGAGAAGCAGCTTGTTGTTTGATGGGGTTCTGAGTGCGAGGAGCCTCCTTCCTGTGCTTGCTTTAGTTCCTGGGGAGACTGTGGAGTCGGATGCCACAGGTCCTGCTCGCTGAGCTGGAGGGAGGCAGTTCCCAATGGCTGTGCAAGAGCTGACAAAGGCTGAGACAGCTCTGCTGTTGTTCTTTGCTGTCCCCCAGGTGTGAACAATGAACCGCTGTGGTAGTGCAGGGAAATGCCGTGAGTGTCTCCAGCCCACTGTGGGCTCACAGCTCTGGTGAACGTGCAGTCCAGTGCTTGTGTCTCTGCCTTGTGAGCGTTGTCACTGTGCAGGAAGGTGCAGCTGGAGTTAGGGAGATGTAACAGTTCAGTTTGCATTTTATCTGTCTTTAGCTTCCTTTAAGCAGCCTGTGTCACGGGCACTTCCTTTCAGCAACGTGCTGCTTAATGCTCTAGTAAAACAAAGTGTGAAGCTGGCATGGTGTGGAAAATCTATTGGTTTCTCCTTTTAGGGTGGGAAAAAAATCTTATGTATTACAAGTTGGGGTTTCTTTTTTTCCCCTCCAGATATGCACAACTTTGTTTTCCTGGCTTGTGCATTTCTCATGGCAAAGATTGCTAATAGCAGGCAGAAGATGGCAGATAAATAGCTTTACTGCTGGTCTTTAGATAAACAGTGCAAGTCATCTGAAACTACATTTAAATCATGACAGTGCATGTAAGAGCTGAAAGCGAATTTAATCTCAAGAAAGGACGGTTTGGTTACTGACCCAGGGCTATACACGCTCCTTTTAGTGAGCCCTGGAAAGGGATATTTAGTTTGTTTTGCCACTTCTCATCAATTTGCAGCTACCAAAGCTCAGTGCAGATTGGAGACCCTCTCAGGGAAACAGCTGGTGTTGTAGATGGGGCACTGCTGCCTGCAGGGGCAGAGGAACATCACTGGGTGCTCACAAAAACCGTGTTGCTCTCAGACCCAGTCTTCAGTTTTTTCCAGGGTACATATCCTTTCTAGAGAAATGATCTTGTGTCGCTGTGAAAATGCTGGGTTTGATGTATTTGGGGTGAAGAGGGATCTCTGTGAACTTTTGTAGGGAAGTGGTAAGTATAACTGTTTCTGATCCAAGGAGAGATTCTCTGAACTGATGAACGAACTTTGCCAGCCATTGCTTCTGTCTGTGATTAAATTGGTTCATTAGCTTGTTTTTCCAGCGTGATAGAGTGAACCTAAAATCCCAGAATAGTCCTCGTGCTGCCTTGGAGCTAACAAGACATCCCCATTAGCAAAAGCAAAGCATGGCTTGTAATGAGAACATGTGATGGCCTTTTGAGGAGGACCAAAGATGGGAAATGACAGCAGATGTTTGCCCCGCTGGCTCTGCACTGATGGTGTCAATATTAGTGCAGAGGTGTTGCAACTCAGCCATGGGCTTCTTCACCCTTCCAAATCAAATTAGAAACCACTCAGGACTGACCCCCCTCATTTCACAGTTTATTTTGTAGATATCTGGTGTCAGCACTGCTGGTGCCGTGGTTTGGCCTCTTAAAATATGCCCTGTGGGAGCTGTGCCCTGTGGGCCTGCCCTGAGAGAGAGAGACCTGTGAAACCCTGTGTGCAACTACACAGCCACTGTGCTGGCTCAGCTCCAGTTTGCAGATAATGTCACTGGTTTCATCTGTGCTGGGACTCCCTGTACCTGAACGAGGAACTGGCTGTGGATGGTAACAGAGCAGCCAGAGCCCTTCTGTCCTCCATCTGATGGGTTTCCGTGCATTTCGTCTTCCCTCATGTATTAGTGCCTGTGGGATATCTTAGGTGTGTGGCTGGGAGAGGCAGTCTCCAAGTTACTCTGTGCTGAAGGCTGCAAAAGCATCTCTGTGAGTTAGAAGCCAGATGGCTGTAGTGTAAGTCATTGAAGATATTTGCTGTTTGTATCAAGATGGGGAAGATCTTTTAAAGAAAGAAGATCCTTCAGGAATGAGAAAAAGGAAGAGAAAGCAAAATGAATAGTCAGTAGCTACACAGTCTTCAGGCTTGTCTTCCAGTTTCAGATGATCTTTAAAAACACAATAGAACTCTTCAGTCCTGCTTATATAACTGCAACCTTTTCCTTCTATATTTGATATATATTTCCTCCTATATTCTTCCAGATGTAATACTTGTTTTGCAAATTCTTACTGGCAGCTATAGTCACATTTAATTCTAATTTATTACAGTGTTTTGTTTTATTAGAATAGTTGGCACTTCCTTGGGTAAGGAAAGATGTCTCTGTGCTGGGGGTTGTTTCTTGAGGTGACTCAGGGGACGCAATTTCTTCCTCCCCCACACACGTCTCTTTTACCTTTACTATGTCAGTCTCTGCTTTCATTTTCCA
This sequence comes from Lophotriccus pileatus, assembly GCA_035583135.1. NCBI lineage: Eukaryota > Metazoa > Chordata > Aves > Passeriformes > Tyrannidae > Lophotriccus > Lophotriccus pileatus. Next base: position 5,040,149 of record JAWWES010000041.1, read on the forward strand.
GTTGTGTAGCAGGAGTGCTGTTGTGCACACTACACAAGTGTTTGGAACAGAAAAAGATTAAAGTCCAGGCACTGGACTACTGGTAATGGTTATGTTAAAAATGCCTGTAAGTTATTCTGTATTTCTCTGTATTTGTAGAGCATCTTTGTGCTTCCAGGAGCTCCATTAGCTTTTTGTAGAGCCTACTCTGTGTTTTTTGGAGTCCCTTCAGAGACAAGAACGGCAATTCTTGTAGAAAACTGAATTTACAGCAGGGCTGAGGTGGCTTTTGATGGAAAGCAAAATCCTTGTTTAGGTGGTTTAGGTTTATTTGTTTGGTTGTGTTTTAGGTTTGTTTGTTTTTATTGGTGTCCTCCCTTATTCCTTGTTCCTCCTGTCTGGGGATCTTGGAGGATCATGGAGATTAAACAGAACTTCTGTGGTCTGATCTAAAAGCACCTGGCACAGAACTAAATGCAGTTTATTTGACCTCTGTTTGTTATTCTGTTTTTTAAAAAAATACTTAAAGTGAATTAGTAAGTCATAGCTTGCTGTGATTTAAAACTTTATGATGTAAAGGATGTTAGACTATTTAAAGTACTTAAAACCAGGTAGTTTGTTCTGGTATCTTTTTATCTAAAGACTAAGCATACTGTAATGGTACAAGTGTATGCGTATTCTGATTTTTTTTTTTAAGTTCTTTTGTTTTGTTTTAATTCCGTGATTTGTTTTAACTCTTCTGTGGTTCCTTTGCAGGGTAAGATTTGGTTAATAGATTTTAACCCCTTTGGTGAAGTAACAGACTCACTGCTTTTTACATGGGAAGAACTGACCTCTGGGAAGAACTTGAAAGAAGACCAGAGTGAAGGGGAAGCAACAGAGCAGGTGAGGGAGGCTCAATAAATCCAACAGCAATCCAACCTTTTTTTTTCCCGTCTTTTGCTCTTATAATCAAATTGTGATGCAAACCCCATTTTGAAGTAAATGGAGGTCCTTAACTCATGACACCTAAACTCTTTGTAAAGCAGAACCTTCCTTATTAGCCAGTAGTTAATATCCCCACAAGTACCACCTGCTAGTTTTAGATGCCTGCAGGGGAATTTTTAGTTCAGACAGTGAGAGCCCGTATCGCAGCTTGGACTCCTTTGCAAAGAAGATGCCCTGAAACTTCCTTTTACAGAGTTCTTTCAATCATTCTTAAAATCTGTTACTTTTCTATATAATCCCTTATATTTCTGTTTTGTTCCTGGTGTCTGCCATACCGTTTCCCACATCTCCAGCTTCATGCTCAGAGCGGGGGAGTCAAGAAGAAGCTTCACTTCTGTCTCTCCCTCATCTCCAATACCCTCAGGGGAGCCCTGTCCTCTGGTTGAACTCCCTGGACTTGCAGAGCAGGGCTTTCCCATCTCTCTCCCAAGCAGCCTTGCCTCCATAAAAACAAGTTAACTTCCTTTTAATACAGAGAGGGAGGAATAGTCTTTGTTTTTCGTATTCCAGCTTTTTTTTTCCCTCATGCTTGAGACAGAGTCCTCACAGCTTAACAACTACTCGCACAGCCAGGCGGGAGATGGAAAGCAGTGTGTTAGGAGATCTTGGGAAACACTTGGTCATTTTTGAGGAGAGATATCTAAGTCAGTATGGGCTTTTATTTTCTAGCTGTTGAGCTGCATCAGAGGGAACTGAAATGACATGCTTTATTTGAGCTGGTTTTAACCTTCGAGCTTTGCTTTAGTCCTGTGGCCATTTCCATAACATATGGACAGGGAAACACCACTCCTCAGGCTGTTGTTCAGGCCAGTTTCTCTGTCTCTGCCTCACATGGTATGAAAACCCATTCCATGAATCTTCCTGCTAAAAGCTGTGTCTCCTTTGTCAAAATACACTCCCAATTCTTGAGCTGTCTGTGGGACACCCAAATTTTTGGTGTGGGATTTCTATTTCTCCGTTCCAGAAGCTTTACAGAGTTTTCTGTAGTACAAGCCTGGATGAAAAGTAGAATAACTTGTCTTCATGTTTCAACTTATATCCAGTCACAGAATCTGGTGTGAAGTGACTGATCTTCTCTCTTTAAAATGAAGCTCCTTATTTCCCGTACAGTGAGCAATTAAATTGCATGTCAACGTGTTGAGCTGAAAATTATATAATTGCCCAAAACCTGTTGCTACAGTTGAGCATGTAGAGATATTTTTGGCTCTTTTATAGAGATATTTTTTCCTTTAGTGAGTAGACTGGTTGGAAACCTTAGATTATCATTTCAGTAAGGTTATAGTTGCAAATGTGTTTAAACAAGGAAACCGTGAAGCCAAAGTTTGGGGATTCTTTCAAAAAGATTTTTCTCTATCCAGATACTTCTGTAGCTACTGCTGCCCAGAGTTCTTGTAGCTCCATCATTACAGCCCTGTTCTAAGCAGAGTATATTAAATGCATTAATAATTGATACATTGCAGGAACTTTAAAGTGAGGGAATGAAAGCCATTACTTGGCTGTTTAACGTGTCTGACATTTTAAATTGCTCTGGAGTGGGCAGAGGCTTTAAGAAGAAAACTACAATTTTTAGAAAGCACAAGTTGAGTTGAATGAATGCCAAATCAAGTCATTGGCAACGTGACTCAGGCGGTCTCACGGAGGAGTTCAAAACATTTTGGTATCTCTCACAAAGGATTATCCAGTTTTCCGCTGCACGAACAGCAAAGTCACTGTCCAGCCCAGTCCCTACCTGAGCTACCGACTGCCCAAGGATTTTGTGGACCTTTCTACAGGAGAGGATGTTCACAAACTGATTGACTTCCTAAAACTGGTAAGAAGCGACAGGAAAAATTCCTGGCCTTCCATCCCTGTCAAATGGAAACATCAAAATCCCTGGAACTGTGCTTCTGTAATTAGCACAGATCATGTAATTATGGAAAAAGTAATGTGTGAAGCCATCACGAAACGTGTTGTTGGGCTCATTGTTTTTGAAGTGATGGACATCTCACTTCAGTTAATTGATTTTATCTTTATGGGAAGGAATGAATGTAGTTTGACACATCTTACTGAAGATATTTTCTTTCTCATTGTTTAGAAAGGATGTTTCCTTTTCTAATTTAAATGTAAATACAAATGTAATACAAATAGAAATGTACTTTTTGAATGCCTGGAGCTAATGCTTTTAAGAACCCTCTTTAAAAGCTGGAAGGTAAGTGTATTAGGAAAAACCCTTAAACAGTTATTCCTTTTTCAATACACTTTCTTTATTCTTTTGATGAACAGTGATGTGAAAACATGACATCTTTGTGAGGCAGGGGAGGGAGGGCAGGTTACCTGCATCTTGAGCACTGGCTCTTGCCACCACCATGATGTTTTCTAGTTCTTGTGTATTCCATTAGTTGATGCACAGGGCAAATCTTTTTCTTTACTGGAAATAAAATCCTGTTGTTTGGGATGAGGGAGGGGGTTGATATTGCCCTGTTCCTTTTTCTGGAAACATTATCTCTCAGCATTCAAAAAATGGCTTAGAGATGCAGTCATTGTCTAATCCATTGTATCTGAAAACCCTTGTCATGATTTATTAGTGCTCCTGTTTCAGATAACTGTGTCCTAACATTATGAACTCTCCTGTTCTGTTGACAGAAGAGAAATCAGCAAGATGATGACTGAGGTACCCAGAAGCATTACACTGAATTACAAGCAAGATATGTGGCTAAAGCTATATTTAGCGTAACTATTAAACTATTGATTTAAAGAAAACATGCTTTTTATAGTCAATGAAAGAACTGAAGAGCTGTTCATCCTCTGTGTCTCTTGGTTTATATAAAAGTGCTGAAAAGCTTTTTCAGGGAAACATGAAAGGTCAGGGTGAGTTCTCACTGGATTCCAGGTGCAAGCAAGCAACAGTCTGAGTGCAATGAGCAACTGCTTTCCCATCTCATATTGCGAAGATTGATGCCACTGAGCTCTGCCTTTGGACTCTTCACTGATAAATATGGCAACATGTAATGCTTGTGCAGATAAAACATCGAGCATCCTCTGAGTTTAGGCACAGTCTTGCTTAAAATACGGTCACAAAGAAAAAGGAATGTACATTTTTATCTGTAGTAACCTCTTAAAATTGTAAATTGATTTTTGTTTGCGAGCACTTCTCGTCCTTTATGTAAAAAAAAGGAAATAAATAAAAAAGTGGAGAAGGGATTTTTTTTCTTTGTTGTGAGGTCTATTACTTCATTTCAGAGAGCAGGTAGGGCTACAGCAGACTACTTAAGGTTTGAAAATTTTGCATATCAGGAATTTGAAATTCTGAATGCATTTCAAGTAAAGTAGCGTTATCACAATCGCTAAAGTGATGAAATTTGTTAAACTTCACCAAATTTCATTTCATTTGCATAGTAAAACTTCCCTGAAACCTATTTTTTTTAGCAGGATTGCATACTAGACATCATCTGTGACATTAGTCTACAGAGTTAAACATAACATCAGCCTATAATTTTATATTCAGACTCAGTCTTATTTCTTTTGTATCACATCTCTGAGTTTCTTAAGAACATGAGTACTCTTTCAGCTCTTAAACTGCTGGATTCATTTGGGGGCACTTCACGTTTTGTGCCCAAATGGAAGCTTGGCTATATTTGGGGAAACAGAAGCTCTTGTTACCAATTGCTGTGATTTGGGAGGTGGGGGAGGGGTTGACTTTTGGATACAGGTGTTTGGATGGCATCAGTCAGTTCTCAACAGTGTGCAGAGTTCCCATTGAAAAAAAAGGACATTTGGAGATGTTCAGAGCCCCTGGAAATTGGTTCTTGTTTCACAAACCAGTCATGTGATACTCTCTGTGTATATAAAGCAGTTCATGTTTCTTTGCCTCGCTTTTGCTGTCAGTTTGGAATGGTGCTTGGTTACAATCTGTTCCTGGATGTTAAATCTGAGCTTAGATGTTAAATTATTGCTTAGTGCCTTTATTTAGCCTCACTTTTGAATGAAAACTTACTCTAGTTAAAGATAATGCAGTTTTAGTATCCCATTCTATGAAACACATCCTTGGAACATCAGAGGAAAGCTGCTGCAGTCAGTACAGGACCTGCCCTGCCCTTTAAGCACTGGAACCTGCTTCTCAAAAGCTTTTTGTACACAAATTACGTGACCATTAGCTCAGGGCTGGGCTATACCTCATCCTGCCATATTGTAGGACTTTGGATGAGTGTTTCTCACCCTTATCAGAGGGATTATTTGAGGATAAATGTCTCTAAATCTGGTAGGAACAAAGCTTTCCTTTTTCTTTTAAAGTTTCTAGCCATAACTTAAACTGATGTGATGATCTAACCATGCTTCCTTTACACAGATGATGCCCTGAAACTTCCAATGAATTCATAAATGCTTCTGAACTCCAGATTATTGTCTTTAAAAATACAGAGTCTTGGTTTAAAGCTGTAAGATAGTTTCCTGCATCTTTCATGTAGGCTCCACAAATTAATTTACCATTATCTCAGCTTTCTTTGATGGGTATTCACCAGAACATACCCAGTGATGGGACCAGTTTGAGGGGACCCTCTGGAGTGTCCCTGTAGGTGAGCAGGCTGTGGTTTTTCTCCCCTGTGATATGCTGACAGATGACAAATCTGAATTCATGATAGCCAAGCTACCAAACACTGATACTGGACTTTATTTTGGAGCTGCAGGAACTTCTCCCACTTCCTCTGGGTTTAGTCTCAACGAAGAGCCATAAAAGGTAGCAGAGCAAAAACACTAGTCCCGTGTTCAGCTCCTGGTACAGAAACAGTCCCCACTCTAAAAGTGTGTTCTACACAATCAGGTCCCCCAAAGTATCATATCCTTACAGCTTCAGTGCTTACTTTAGAGGTACTTTGCTTCTTTCCTCAACTTCAGATAGTGATTTTGTTTGTCTGCTTGATTAAAGAATGCTCTTCTAAAAGAATTCTGATCCCCTGTGACCTTTTGATCTGCACGGCTAATTAATGAACATACTCCTTTTGGGGAGATGGGGAAGCTCATGTTGATAGACTAAAAATGGTTCAGAGCAGTTTTACGCTGAAGGCTATATGACACTGTTCTAATTCTATTGCAGGTCATCACAAAAGCAGTTTCTGGCTCTAGCCATCATACAGAAATTTGAAAATACAAAATTCCAATTGTTCAGGTCCTTGTTCACGTGATTGAACAGTATGATCACCATTTGCTGAGCAAGGGCCAACTATAGACTATATATTCTTAATTATATGCTTAAAACACTATATAAAGACACTTGCAATCCCATCTAGATGACAAACACGAGCAGTTTTAGAGGGAGGTAACATGCAGTTATTTTATATAGATCCTGTGCTTGCCAAACCCTTCAGAAGTCTGGCTGTGTCTCGTGGCTTGAGCAGGGAGATTCAGTTCTTGGACTGCAGCTCTGCCAGGGGTGCCAAGGAGAGTCCTGATTGTTCCACAGCCAACTCTTGCAATATTTCACCTCCCAGGTGGATAGTGGGGATCAGAGTTCCAATAACCCCGTAAGCAGAATTTGTTAACAACTACTGGCTTAGTTCAGGATTCTATTTGTACTCCTCTGACTCTTCTTTCTCTGGTGTTGTCCACGTCTTTCCTTGCCCACCAGCCTCTTATTTGGGTAAACGTTAAGGTCAGAATTGGCGGCAGCAGCATGGATAATACTGATCTGAATTTTAAAATCCCCCTCTGTCCACTTCTCTCTCGCTCTTACAAAGACATGTTTTTTGAGTGGTGCTCTGTAATATTTAAAAAAAAAAAACCAACCCAAACACTGAGAGCAGGGGAGTGATAGCCAGCTCTGATCTCAGTAAAATCAATAGCACTTGTTGGATTCTGGTCACGATGTATGGCTCTTAGAAATCCACACAACTGCATCTGACACCCTTAGGTAGGAATTAATTTCATGTATCTCATTGCCATGCACTCCTCTCTTGCTCATGTCCAGGGTGCAGAAGAAAAGGTACCCTGTGAGATGCAGTTCAGGTGCCCATTTGAGGAACAGAGACCATCAGACAACTGTCACGATTGTAAAGAGAAGGTCTCCAACTTGGGGTCATCCTGAAATTATATAGAGTTAAAATAAGACTTGTTGCCAGAACTGGGGTGTTTTGTGCAGACCTGAAGCTTTCTCAGAGGCACAGAGCCCTTAAGCAGTTATGTGTGATTACAGATTTGTATGGTAATAAGGATATTGGCACTGCAGTAAGTCTGGTTTTGGGGATTTTGGTTCTGGTTTTTGGGGAGGAGGGAAGTTGAGGGCAGAGATTTCCTGCTGTATTTCTGAACCATTGCAGCAATATGCTATCTGGGTGCCAATAGTGTTTTAAGTGTTCTGAGGTCCTCTTAATAGCTGACCAGGCTTCTTCCAAGGATGTGTTTTGGCAGCTTGTAGGGAAAGTTTGCTTGGCTGGGCAGTCAGAAATGCTGACTGCTCAGAACCTTTCTCCAGGGAAGCAAGTACAAATGAACTTTCAGGGGAGATTTGTGACTCCTAAACAGCATTACTGGCCAAGAGAATGAGAATAATCAATACTTGTTATTTCTGGTCTTTAGGGCTTAAATGCAAGCTGGTGGAGGGGCTTGAAATTTAGGGCTCTGTCTTAGCTTCTGCTGTGAAACTCTGTGTCCTGACAGACTATTGCACTTCACTGACATAAATGAATTATTCATTGGAGCTGGGACTGTAAGATCCAGGAGAGAGAATGAGGCAATATGTGAAGCTAAAAGGTCTGTACACCAGTATGAGGAATACACAGGAGGAACTCTTTGTCAATATGTGTCAAAAGTGATTGCTGGGCATTGCAGAAACTTTGGGAGATAAACTGCAGTACTGGAACAGAGACTCTTCTCTCAGGAAAGGCTGGAGGCTCAATGCTGAACATCAACAGAGTCTGTATTACCAGAACTTGGGTAACATGGAATCACAGAATGGTTTGGGCTGGAATGGACTGTCAGAAGTCCTCTAGTCCTCAAACACTTCCAGGAATGGGGCACTCACAACTTCTCTGGGCACCTTCTTCCTACGTCTCACCAATTCATCATGAAAAATTTCTTCCTCAGTGTTTAAACTGACCCTCTTTCAGTTTAAAGCTGCTGCCCCTTGTCCTGTCTCTACAGAGCCTGTGTTTCCTATAAGCCCCTTTTAAGTACTGAAAGGCTGCACTATGGTCTCCCCAAAGCTTTCCTCAGCTTTCCCAACCTCTCTCAGCCTTTTTCTCATTAGAGAGGTGTTCCAGCCTTAGGATCATTTCTGTCGTCTCCTCTGGACTTGCTCCAACAGGTCCATGTCCCTCCCATGCTGAGGGCCCCACCACTATTCCCAAACAATGAATTCTGGTGGAAATGGGAGGTATTCATTCTTTGGGTATCTGTTGGGAAAGTTCCTAACGTGGGAAGACTTGAAAAGACAAAAAGTTTATAGATTTTTTTTCCCCAGAGGACAGTTTGTATTTCAGAAGGTCAGGGTGTTATTCTGGAGCTGGCTCTTCTGGGTTACAGTCAGGCTTATTTGATGCAGATAAAACTTGTAAATTCAGAGGAAATTTGGGTGGAAAGCGGCTGTGGAGTTGGCATTTGGTGCTCTGGAGAAAGCAGGGAGATGAGAGAGGCAGAATAAGGACCTCAAAAGGCAGTTGTGGTAAGTGTGGGGGTTGATGCCAGGGTCCATTTGGGAGAGGATAGGTGGGATAAAGGAAGGTGCTTTTTGAATGGCCCGGCAGTTCTCCTAATGTGAAGAGAAAATGGCATAGCCAGGGCTTCTAAGGATCAGCCAAAATGAAAACTGCAGAAATCTGAGGGAAAGGCACATGATTAAGTGTGAAAAGATGAGGGGATGGAGAACAAACGAGGGATGATTCAGAGAAAACTGATGCAGTTAATGTTTTCTTTGCCTCACTGTATCCTTTCTCCTTTTTTTTAAGAAAGAGGAGGAAATGAGCTAAATTAACACGATTTAGCAGAAAAATTGCCCTTGGAATGGCTATTGGTATGTAGCCAGAAAGGGCATTGTGAGACCACTATACACTTTATTGCAGGGTCTGTGTTCTTCTGTAACTTCATTAATGGCTGGAGCGGTGAAATAAATAGCCTGTATAAAACCCTGCGGTTGGCAGTGACTTGAGAACACGCTCAGGCACTTTGGAGGGCTGTGTCAGAATTCGAAATGGCCATAATCCACAGGAAAAATGGCCTGAAATAACGGGGAGAAATTTGATAAAGGCGAGTGCAAAGAGCTGTAGTTAGGAGGAGAAATCAGACATTCGAGTATGAAATGGGTGAGAGCTGGCAGAGCAGCAGGACAGTGGGAGTGGGTAAGTTACAGTGGAGACCATTAAATGCAAGGCGATAATAAGCTGTTGGGGGAGGATAAAGGCAGGTGTCATTCTGGGCTAGCAGGAGAGAGGGCTGGAAGGAATGAGAGATGATTTTGTTTGATGAGGGGATGGTGTGCTGCCATGTGTCACTTCAGGCACAGTGTTGCAAGCAATACCTCGGTCACTGGAGAGCAGCCAACGATTGAATAAAAAATGACAGAATACTTCAAGTTAGAAGGGATCCATAAGGATCTCTGTGTCCAGCTCCCTGCTCCTCACAGGACTACCTAAAACTAAACTCTATGAATAAGAGCATTGTCCAGACTCTGGACAATGAACTGTGTCAGCTTGGTACTGTGAGCACTTCCCCGAGGATCCTGCACACACTCTGGGAGTCTGATGTGCTTCTTACACTGTGGTGCCCAAAACTGCCACAATATTCCAGGTGAGGCCACACCAGAGCAGAGCAGAGTGGGACAATCCCCTCCCTGGCCCGGCTGGTGGTTCTGTGCCTGATGTCCCCCAGGACAGGGTTGGCCCTCCTGGCTGCCAGGGCACTGCTGGCTCATATTCAACTTGCCATAGTTACACAGATTCATGAGATCTCTCTGAGCCTTCTCTTCTGCAGGAGAAACAGTCCCAGCTCTCTCTGCCTTTCCTCACAGAAGACATGGTCCAGTGTAAGACAGATTGCTTCAAGGAGCACCCCAGAGGTGGAGGACAGCTGTGAACTCCAAGAGCTTAGAGAAAATTACTGCAATAATGGAACATGTTTTTCTAACTGCAGTGGATGTCAGGCTCTAATCCCAGAGGGAACAACTTGGCCTATGATACCATCTTTGAAGGGCAGTGGAGGGTAGAAGGCAGCAAAGGGGCTGACCTGCCTTCTTCAGCTGGCTTTTCCAAGTTATTGCCTGCTGATTCCGTGAGAGCAAGATGCCCCTTGTGTCCTGGGTTTGGAGTCAGGAGTACACTAAAAGCTGCCTCCAATCCCTGCCCTCCACAAGTGCGGAGATGGTGAAGGGCCTGGAGGGGAAGACGTATAAGGAGCAGCTGAGGGCACTTGGTTTGCTCAGCCTGGAGAAGAGGAGGCTGAGGGGAGACCTCACTGCAGGTACAACTTCATTGTGAGGGCAAGAGGAGGGGCAGGGACTGATCTCTTCTCTGTGGTGACCAGTGACAGGACCCAAGGGAATGGCCTGAAATTGTGTCAGAGGAGGCTCGGGTTGGATATTAGAAAAACGTTCTTCCCCCAGAGGGTGGTTGGGCACTGAACAGGCTCTCCAGGGCAGTGGTCACAGCACCAAGCCTGGCAGAGCTCAAGAAGTGCTTGGATGATGCTCTCAGGCACATGGTGTGACTCCTGGGGATGGTCCTGTGCAGGGCTAAGAGTTGGACTCGATGATCCTTGTGAGTCCCTTCCAACTCAGCATATTCTGTGATTCTGTGTTTCTTCCCATCTGTCTCTGCTTAGGCACTTAAATGGGCATTTTGGCTCTTTCAGCCACTTGTGTCCTGGGTTCAGGATCAGGAAGGGCTTTTTTCCCTGTGGGTTTTTTGCCTGTGGGGCAGTTCATTGTTATCACAAGAAAATGTCGTTCATTAGAAATCGCAAAATCTGAATTCTTCAACATGGGATAAGGGGATGAGGTCCATGTTGTTTCTGAATGAAATTAGCTAATACATAGCAAAGATGAGCAGGGAGAGATGTCAGAGGAGAAAATAATCCCAGCCCTAAGGCTAGATACAAGGGAAGTCTGGGGAATCTACGGGAATAATGGTGCTTATGCTCAGTCTTCCTGGAGACCCTTCCTCATCCTATTTCTCACTTTCCAGATGGTGTGAAAATCTCTGCCTTATCCAGTGAGGCAAACCCCCCTCAAACTTCAGTTCTGACCTGTGGATGCCACAGGCCCTTTCAAAGTGGTATCCAGCTTGATTTCACTGATTCCAGGTGGAAGCCCTCAGTGCTTTCCTGTGTGCACGTGGCTGCCACCATCTCTTTTGGGGATGTGGTGGGTCAGCCCTCCTCAGTGCACAGGGATGAAGGGCAGGGGGAATTCAGCTCCAGCACTGGCTCTGCATTTGGGTTTTCTCCCTTTTCCAGGAGGCAACGATCCACACCAAGGAGTCAGCCAGAGCCCAGGAATAGCAGTTGGTCTCTCATAGAAACCATTTGATTGGCACCACTGAGCTGCAAAAAGACCCTGTGGGCTTGGTGACAGATTCTGATTGCCTGGAGACAGGTTTTTCTCTCTTATCTCACAGCAAGTGGAAGAAAGCTCATCTGATATCCTTTGTATTTGCATACACCTGGGACAGGGATAGAGGATCTTTTGAAAAGGAGATGCAGAATGGGATCAGGCGTGTAAAAGGGGGGGAAGCATCGTGCTGGAAGCCCTGTGTCCCTAAGGGTTTGCCTTGTGGGATTTGCTCTTTGGAGTGTGAATACCCCTAGTAAGGGAACAAAAAAAAAAAAAAAGGAGAAAGACAAAAAGCACTAATGTAATTTGCTGGTAATTCTTCATTATAGAAAAATACGTATGATGGAATTATTGCTTAACTCCTCTCCATTTTTAACCTAATTTGATCAAGAGCTTTCTTAAACATCATGAAAATAGGCAGATAAATGGAGAGGTGGGCATGAGAGAAATGCTCTGAAAGGTCCCTCCGGAAGGAAAGGCTGCAGTAGTGGCTTCTCTAGCACTGGGTGATGAGTCCATGAGAAATATTTGTGCTGAATGCCCTGAGGGCAGGAAAACCTCCAGCACAAATTTCTTTTATAAGTCATTATAGAAATAAACTCCCAAACCCAAGCCATGCCTACCTTCTGCTGCCTCACAGGTAAACTTCAAATGAGTTTGAGGCAGAAACATGAAACTGTCAAACAACTTGGGTTAATTTCGACACTTTTGACTTACTTTTGATGATCCTTTTCCATGAAGAAGACTTGAAAATAAGTGCTAATGAGTGTTAATTGCTGCTGTTTCACCAGTCAGGCCTGTATGGCCCTGAGCAGCAATTGATGATGACTCCTTCCAGTGGCTGTGATTTATTTACTGGATAAGCCATTAGGGAATTAGCCTTGATTGCTAAATAAGATACTCAACACCTGAAATACCCTGGCAATCAGTAAAAGAATCACCCTTTTACCTCACTCTTCAGATCACCCTCAGCGATTTTCCTGGTGTTTTAGGAAAAAGGGCCTTTTCCATAAACCCATGAACATCTGAGACCATCACAGTCTCTGCTGTGTGTATTCAAGGGAGAAATTGGAGTGCTGCCCAGGGATGGAGACTGCTCCATGCTGGGCTGTCAAGGTGGAGAACAGAAACTGGTGTGTAATATCTGGTTCTCATTTTTCTTATTCAGCCTGAGACTCTTCTAGGTACGGAAACAGTTACCCCAGTTGATGTTAATTTTCTAAGCAAAAGATTATCTGCTTCTCTCTAATATGGGCATATAATTTCTTAACTTCAATTATGTTGTTTTAATACATATAGCAAAGATAATTCCCTCTAATTATTACCTTGAGCACATGGCTGCAGATGCTGTTTACAGATTTATTTCTTTTTCAGTAGGAAATCTGCATTAGTCCTAAATATTGAAGTGTTTTTCATTACTGAGGGTGCTAATAAGTTATTCAGCCCACAGCTTTCATGTGTCAGGAGATCAGGGCTGTATTGACTTCGTGGTTGCAAAGCCCTCTTTAAATTTAACATAGGGGAAAAACAGGACCCAACCCTGAAATAAATTAACTGGAGTTGTTCCAGACACCTGCAACGGCCACGTGTAACCATCAGTCTGGCATCTGACATTTATAGCTCAAGAAACAGGTTTCTGTTTGGAATGGCATTAACCAGCTACCAGGAACCTCTTGAGCCTGAGAACAGCACCGTGTGCTGCTCCAGCTGCTCCACTTTCCTCTGAGGCTTCTGCAGCAAAGACTTCTGTCTGCAAAAGGTCTATCCTGGGCAGGAGGTTCTCTCTCATGCTCAGTGCCCACTGCAGGGATATCCTTCAGCAACAAGAGCCTCCTCAAGTGGTTTTCTCCCATCCGTCTGGAGGCTGGAAGGAGAGCGGGGAAAGGAAGCAGGCGTGTTGGCAGGATGAGTGTGTTCCATTGAGGTTCAGGTCTCCAGGCCTAAAGAGGCTGCTGTGAAACAAGGGAGAATAGTGGCTGTCAGCCTTTCTCAGTCACAGCAGAAACGCAGAAGCTCAGACGGGAAATCTGTGCTGCTTGTCTTGGTCACCCCTTACAGACCGACGTGTTCATCCCCAGGGAGACCTCCAGGGGCTCTGGGGTGATGGGCTGAAAACCACAGCTGTAATCGAGGAGGAGGAGGAGGTCTTCCCTGGTGGGATATTCCTTTCTATCTCACTCTTGGTATTCTGCAGTATCCCTTTATGGGAGTCAGGACTTCCAGCACATGCCTTGCACCCACAATACCCCAGGCTGTGCAGGGAGAGGATCTTCATGGGGAAGGAAGAACTGCAGGACTGAGCATCCCCATGGAAAAAGGACCAGAAGGAGCGGAAGCAGAGGCTAAAATAAATAAACACTGCAAACAGTAGGAAACCAGAGTCTGTTTTCCAAACTCCAAATCCCCTGTGTCTACAGAGTCCTTTGCATTAAGCTCATGTACCTTCCATGTGGCCTTTCATCCTCAGACTCCTCCTCTGTGTTCCTCAGTCATGGGCAAGGCAAGGCACAACCTCCTGGGGATAGTTTTGAGATGTGCCTGGGCTCACCAGCTCATATTTGGTCAGCCAGAAGGACAAGCAGAACAGGCAACTATCCCCCTTACACTGTTGGTTAGTAGGGGAGGCACTAATTTCACACTCTGCTTTTCTTCCAGCCAACCACTGTTTTTCACAAAAAAAGGCAGCTGTTTCATATATTTGATTTTTAGTTCAAAATTGATAGAAATTGGCTGCTTGTGGGGACAGATGGATACAGAGGAATCACAGAAGTCCTTGAAGAAACCAGCCTAAAATGTGGGATGTTTTCCATCTCAGCACCTTTACACATCTTCCTTCCATCCCTGTCTCCCACTGGAGTTGCATCCATCACACTGCCTGCAATCCCGTGTGCACAGAGACTCTGCTCAGCCCATTTCACAGCGCTTTCCCTGAGCCTCCAGCAGCTTGTTAAACAAGATAATCCTGGTTGCATTGCTTCCTACAAATGCTTCCATTCATAGATCCAGCCACTTGCTTCTCCTAATTAAAGGCAATGCTCCCAGTTTGGATACGTTTTGCCAACAGTAAAGTGAGAGACATCTTTAAATTAAACAAGACAGGAAAAATATTATCAACACGAGGTAGTAACACACAGGATAACTTCAGAAAGTTGGGTTTCCTCTCCAGTTGAAGTACAATTTATAAAATTTCCCTCCTAGCCTATACGTTTTTCTTCCTGTCTGATGATTTCTCTTATGATATCATTCAGGTCTATTAAAAAAAATCCATTTTCTTTTGGAAAATATAAGGCCATCTTTTGGCAAAAATAAATATAACGAATTGGGGGGAAATGAAGGCATTTAGTACTCCAGTGACTAAATGCTGAATTTTGTCTAATGTCACATTTCAGGATATTGTATTAGTTTGAAATTCAAATTTTTTTTTAGGAGATCTGAGAGGGATTGTATGGGAGAAAGAGAAAATAAGGGGCAGAAAGTTACTAGTATGGAATATAGGGGTAAAAACAGAGAGTGGGACAGGAGAGAGATTGTTACCTTTTATCCAGCCAATATTTGTGTGTAGTTTGACCTTGCTCAGGATTTCCATTGAACTGGATCCTGTTGTAGACAATGACACGGTGCTCTTTGCAGTGATGAATTTGTATTTACTGAGCTGAGCCTTTCCAGCAGTGAGACTCCTTGCAAGCTGAATGCAAACTGGATTATTCCAGGTTTGGTACTTTGACATAAAAAAAATTTAAAAAAGAGGCATAAATTATGCCTTATTGCCCATATACTTGTAGTTATGTATCTCTAGGGCACTGCAAGGTGGCTCTTTGTTCCAGCTTGCGTGTTTTAGCTGCACTTTCTGTGTGTGGGTGGAGATGCTTTATGAATGTGTGTTTAGCTTTGGGCAGTTATGCAAGAGCAGGTTTCTTAAATAGAGGAAACCCAGGAAACACAGAGAGAACACAGCCCACCCACCCTGGAGCACCAAAACCCTCTGCAGAAACCTCACACCTTCTCCCAAGGCTTCATTCCCAAGGGAGAACAAAGAGAAGGGGGCAGGTGGTGTTAACAGAAGTTGCAGTAATCTGATTTATTTCCACTGCTGGAGGGGCTGTCCACGAGATGGCATCATCCAGTTTGAAGACTGTGGGAACTGACCTGTCCTTGAGGTTGAAGGAGAACATGCTACAAAGGTGGTTCCTGGTGCAGTGGCATATAAGCTAAAAAAAACCAAAACAAACAAACAAACAAACAAACCACACACACAAAAAATTAAAACCAAGAAGAGCAAGGAAGCAAAATATATTTTCAGTCTAAATTGATAGGATGAAACCAGGGGATTGATTTGGCCCTCTGTGCTGGATCAGACGAAAGAGGTGTGTGCAGAGCCAACTTCTGCTCTGGACAGAGTGTGATGGGCGAGGAAACAGAACGAGCCAGAAAACCCGGTGCTCAGATTACAGTAACGAAGGCCAGCTAAGCAATCAGCTACATCCCATGGGTCTGTCCTGGGCTGGAAGAGGCTGCCAAAGAAAATATGCTCAGGGGAGGTGTGTTGGACCTCTTTTTGCAGCTCCCAAGAGTAGTTTCAGAGCTTCTGGCTTGGACTGGCCCCGGGGGCTGCCTGCAGGTAGAGGTTTTTGGGAAGGACATCAGTGTCTAGGTCCAAGCTTGCCCAACAGTGGGATGACTCCAGCATTTTGGACATCTCACATAGGTTTGTCATTCCCCCAGAGCCAGGTGTGTGCTGAGCCCCTCAATCCAGGGCGTTGCAGGGAGGCTGCTCACACCAGACCAAGGCAAACTGTGTTGTTCTGGAGTAAAGCCACACTCTTGGCACTGTCTACTTCCCTGTGGCTGCTTCTTCAGCATTAAGCCTGTTTGCAAAGGTCTCAGGTGTACCAGACCAGCTTTTCAGCTCTACTGTTCCTGTCCCAGCTCCGGGAGCACATTTGGGAGCCAATAACGTAGCATATCCATGTGTGATTCCCTGGGAGAAGTGGATACTCCTTTCTGGCAGCTCCTGAGTTTGAAAACTCTGCAAGTCCTTACAATTTCATCTTTGGCTGTTTCATGCTCCAAGGCCATGCACCTCTGTGCTCTCCTTCCCCCCTCCCTGCCTTCCTTCATTTCCTTCCACAGAGCTGTTTCCGTCCTCCAAACGTGAGCTTTATTAAATTGCATTCGTAGCTAATTAGGGCCTGCCAGTTCATCCAAAGGAGCACAGAAGCCAATATTCCTCGTGAAAAGCCATTAAAGTCAGAATGCTGAAGAAGAAAGATACCCCCAGGCCTGCTCACAGGCTTTGTGATAGGCCGCAGCACAGAAGCCCATCCAAATCCAAGAGTCCTTCAACTGGCAAAGCTTTGCACCAGCAAATATGTAGGGCTGGATCTGGATGTGTCCTGAGCACCAGTCATGTGCAGAACTCCTTGAAACACATTCACAAAACCACATCCTTGCTTGCTTTTAAGGATACCAGTCTTGGATACCAATAGGATGGCAATGGAGTGTCTTGCTAGGAGAAGAGGCTTGAGGCAGCAGAAGGTGCCCAGGACCTGGATCAAGGGCTCAGCGTGGGATGCAATGGCTAATGTGGTCTTACTCAGTTTTTAACAGAAACTTAAATCTTGGTACCAAAACATTAGCTTGCACTGCCCAGACAGTGGCCTCATGCAGAGGCTGCCAGGGGATGGCTCCCCCCAGCCTTTCCCTGCTCCTGCCCAAGCCCCAGACTTCTTGTTAGGGCAGTTCTACCTCCATCTCCCTCTTCACCCCCTCCATGACCCCTTCAGTCTAAAGTCTCCAGCTTGGACACTGCATGGGGACAAACTCTGCTGTGTTTTCCTGGTGTGTCCAGGGCTCACATTCCCACGGGAGACGGGGCAGGATGGAGGGGCTCGCTCTGTGCACCCCTGCTCTGGCAGCACATCCTCAGTGTGGGCAGAAGTCAAAGCACAGCTCTCACAGCAGAGAGGCCCCAGCAGCAGGGCTGTGAAAATGGAGATTTTGGTTTTAGCTCAGCAACTTGCTCCCAGCTTTTACAGCAGTATGAAAGCTTTCAGATGGGGGTGTTTTTTTTCTGTCTTCATGATATAAACTAATATAAATATAATGATGTTGTGCCTTTGCACCAGCTGTACTGCTTTTCTCTCCAAATAAGGACTAAATCATTAAAGCTGTCACAGGTTTTAGAGACTCAGAATCCAATAACTTTAACAAAGGCTCTTGGTTATGTAGTTTCTAATAGAACAGCTATTCCTGCATCAGACCTCTTGGAGTCTGCCTCAGCTACAGTCCTTGAGCTACAAAGGCATCATAATTCTTTATATATATTCTAAAAGATCTGCAAAACCTGATGGGATCTAGAGGGAAATACTGTTCCATCTTGGGCAAAGCCCCAGCACACTTGAGTGGGGCTGTAGGGATGTTAGTTCCAGAGCTCTGGGTGTGTGGCAGCAGCAGAAAGACTTTTCCTGCAGCATGTCCTAATGAGTGCATGGGCAACACTGGCCTTTGTGGGGGAGCAGGTCAGGGGTTTTGCCATTTTATTGACCCTCCTGGTAGAGCTGGGCACTCAGGATAGAGGCAGAAAATAGCTTCTGGACTTGTCAGCCGAGAGTGTAGGAAACGAGTCATTAATTCACATTTTCAGCTGTGCTGAGAAAGAGGAAAAAACAATGTTTTCTTATGGTTATAAGAATAAATTGTTATTTTATGCATTAGGAAAGAGCTGCCAACAGGGCTTCAGACATTCTCTCCAAAGAAGAACAGTTACCCTTTCATTTCAGATACGAAAGTGGAGACAAATGTCCTTAGCACATAGCTTCTCTCATTCAGAAAAACCCCAAAGAACCATGTTCTCTGGTCATGGAAATCAGCACAGCTCCAAAGTTATACCCTCTGAGATGCTGGCCACAGCCTTATGGGCAGAAATAATTCAAAGAGTAGCACTGTGGCTCTTTTAAGATCAGCCTAAGGCCAGTGGGGAGCTGGAAAGGTGCAGGAGTGGTTTTGGGAAGCAGCTCACATTTATCTCGGTGCTGCCTGGGGCAGCTCTCCATGCAAACCTGGGCTTTTGCATAAAAAAAATTTACCTTAGGCCCTCCTGCTGACCTCCTAAGCACTCTGAAGCAACTGAAGCCAACTCTGAGCTGCATTCAAACACCCTGCTTAGG
Organism: Lophotriccus pileatus; assembly: GCA_035583135.1. NCBI lineage: Eukaryota > Metazoa > Chordata > Aves > Passeriformes > Tyrannidae > Lophotriccus > Lophotriccus pileatus. The sequence goes on from JAWWES010000041.1 coordinate 5,058,791, forward strand.
ATCCACCCCTCCCCAGCCCTGTGACAGAGCTCTGCCCTGAGCACCCAGCTGCTGCCTGGGTGCTCGTGTTTTGGTGCTGTTGGCTAATGCTTTCAATTCATCTTTGTAAAGCTAAAAAAAAAACCCAAACAACCTTTTTATTATTTATGTGCGATGTCACCTGCCTTGTAGAAAAAAGTCATTGGTCCCTGACTTTCCTTCTTCTTTTATGTGATGATCAAAAAGGTGATGTTTTCCCCCCAGGGCATTTCCAGGGGACAAGGAAGAGTGTTCAGCCAGTTCAGTGGAGGAGGTATAAAGCAATCCTAGTTAGAGGGGTTTGCTTCATCTCGACTGAAAAATTAGGATGATGGTTCTTGTAGCTTTTGCAGCAAAGGAGGCCTGGAGGCAGGATTTTGAGGAAACTGCTGAATGAGGAATGTTTTTGGGAGCATCGCTCCCACAGGGAGGGCAGGGGCAAAGGAGAGCAAGTCCTTGGTTTCTCAGTTCAGCACGGGGCACATCAGGTGCACAAACAGGCTGTGTGAGAGCCTTTTGCTCTGAGCTCCCGTGGTTAATATCGATTTAGCATCAGTAAGTAGCAGGGTGGGAGAGCATCCCTAGCAAGGCCACACTGCCGAGCCATTAAAGCAGCAGAGGTGCTTCCTTGGGTCTAAATTAATTTTACTGAGGCTGGAAATAGCCCAACCAAAGAAACTCAAAATGGTGAATAAGTGCATTGCTAGAGAAGGGGGGAAATGGGTAGAAAAGTGCTTCTCTTAAAGCCCTGGCTGCAGTGTCCCTTCTGCTCCTGATGTTCTGAATGCTGGGACTACGAAGGTCGAAGCCCTTTGGGTGCCCACCCAGCCATGCTTTGCTAGGGCTGAGCAGCCAAGGGTGGAAGAAACGCTGGATTCTGTCCCAAGAATGGTATTTTTCTTACCAAATTTTAGTTGCCTATCCCAAAACGTCCCTTGTTCCTGTACAATGCCAGTAAATAAAAGGTATTGCCAATTAGGATTATCTCTATGGTTTCTCTTTATTTAGGTCCTTGTACTTCCACCACACAGAAGTGGGAATGGCTGCATATTGAATTTCCCACTGGAATTTTAGCAGGATCACGCTGCATTGTCTCCAAATTGACGCTGGAGAAGGGATGATGACGGTGACATGCCACCTTCAGACTTGTCAGTCTCTGCTTGGCACTTGAAATGCTGAAGGTGGGAACCACCACACACAGCTGGATGGAATCAGGATGTGAAGTTGCCTGGTGTTAAACTGCCTCAGCCACCAGCCCATCTGCTCTGGTTGCTGCCTCGACTTTGGGGAAGCAAATGTCCCAGGCTTGCCATGAACAAACCTTGTGGGTCCACTTAAAGAGAAAGTCACAGTGCAGCAGTAAAAATATCCACCAGCAGCAAGTGTGTCTTCGTACAATCTGCATTCACAGCCTCTTTTATCACCCAATAACCCATTGGCTGTAATTGCTGTATCATGTGTACAATATATACCATAAGGAGAAGCAGTCCCAAACCCACACCCACAAGATCTACCCCTGCACCAGCAGTTTATGCACCTGCTGCTCCCAAACCACAGCCACCCCGTGAATTTTTTTGATAAAAATTGCTTCCTAAAAGGAAAATATTCCCACTGTTTGTACACATGCATGCCCACATGGCTATCAGTCTGGTTTTTTCCAAATTAATGAAGACTCCCCTTAAGGGAAGAGGCAAGGAGACCTTGTTTTTCTTACGCAGCATAGAGGCAGATGAGGGAGGTATAATAAGAGGAGGAAGGAAAAGACAGAAAAGAATTAAAACCGGCCCTTTTTTTTCTTCACATAGGATACATTCTGAAGGCAGCCATTCTCTGGCAAACAGGAGCTTTTTTTTCTGTCTGGGAGGTGATTTTTAAGGACAGCAAGGCATTGTGTGTGTTAGTGCAGAGGGTCTTTTGGAAGAAGAAGTGTCACGGAGCTGGGGGATGGGAAGAGGTGGCAGGGCAGATGGGGTTGTTGTGCTGGGAGGTAGCAGAAAAAATAAATGAGTCTGTGTTGGGTCAAAAACATCACAGATGTGGCTATTACAGGCTTGCTGGTGCAGCAGGTTCCTGGAAGAGAGCTTTTTGTTTGTCTGAACAGCCATCCTGCGTGCTCCAGCTCGTGACAAACACAGAGCAACCTAGGGTACAAGAAGACCCATGTCACGGTGATATAATAAGAGATGTGGGCATCAAGAACAGTGTCACCCCTTCCAGGAATGGCAGGCATTTCTCAAACAGCCCTTTTCACTGACTAAGGGAGCTCCCGTTGAAAAAAAACCAGCTGCTTTAAACTTCCTTTTCCCGTTTGGTGCATAAATTAGGAATCAAAGACGCTGGGTCAAGCAGACTCTTCTCATCCACCTCCTAATGGTGACAACCAAGGCTCTTAAGGAAGAGGCAGCACCAGGTATTAGCACAGGGTCTGGTTTAGATCTGTTCCCATCTATGCTGTGGTTTTCAGTTCTTAGCCTTTGGTTTAACAGCCCGAAGCTGCCTGAGCAGTGGCACTGCTGGAAACCACCCACCCATCTCCCCTGCCCCGGTGATGGTGGGTGAGAGGGCAAGACTTCACTCTGCCTTTTAGATGTGCAGTGAAATGGAAGCCAAGGAAGGCTCTTGGATCGGTCACGTCTGATGAAATGGGGTGCTGAGCCGGCAGCACTGCTTTGCTTTGGGGTGAGTGCCGAGCAATGGGCCTCTCTGTCCACTTGGAAGTGTCCAAGGTGGACTGGATGGACCTAAGCAGGCCAGCAAGCTCAGATGTGGTGTGTGCTGGAGGCTGAAAGCAGGTGAGATGAGTCCAGGTCTTCGTCATAGGTTTCTAGGGAGAACTGCAGGTGTGTTTTGGTTTTTCCAGGCCTTCTTCCACAGCATGATTCCCAATTGTTCCACTCTGACAGGGTACAATGGTCTTGTCTGCACAGAGGATGCACCCAGACCCTAAGGCTGAACATGAACATGAACATGCATGATCTGCAAGAAGACTGTATCTGTCCAGACAGTCCTGCAGTGCTGGGTGATGTTTGTGTTTCCCAAGTTAGCAGAAGGGTAGAAGCAGCTGCACAAATGTAGGATGAGCCCACTCTAGTTTCAAGGCTTTGCTTACACTGATGAAGCCATCTGCCCATAGATCTGTGATTATCTGTGTTAGGGTACTTCTGCCAGACAAACAAACCCCTCTGCCATCTTCAGCACCTCCTTATCATTTGACCCTGGCCCAACACTCTTAGTTAAGGCTAGTTAAGACTGTGAAAACAGCCTGAATGTACAACATGCCTGTGGTGCACACAATGCAGCTGGATGAGGCAGTAAAGTTTCCAAGGGTGTGCACATGCAGTCTGGGGCATCATCAGCCTTGCACTGGTGGACACATTCACTGTACTCCAAGGTTTTTTTAAAGCATGGAAATCATTGCAATGACATTGGCTTTGCACAGGTAACCCTGGCAGGTTTGCCCTAATCACTGTAGCTGACAACTGGATTGCTGACATCCAAAACTCATCCTGCTCATTGACTTCTGAGCCTGGGAATGAATCAAGTCGAACCATCACTGCAAATGAAACCGCAGCTTATGGGCTCTGACACTTTAGGAAGTGGGACAGGTGAGGTTCGTGCTTCAGTTCTCCCAGAGAATATCCACCAGGGTCCATTTCATAAGGGAAACTTGGGCTCAGGCACTTGAACTCTTACCATGAAGTTGGAACCAGGACACAACTTGCTCTGCAGCAGCCAAGCTCAGAAGTGTGGTTAAAGAGGGGAAAAGGCCCTGTAGGACAGAGAGCTTTTTTGTGAAGGAGATTGAATTTACATGGAAAAGCTCAGCGAGGAAGACGGTGGTGCACAATGTAAAACCTCACACTAGCTGGTGTTTTCCTGCCTGCAGAGCCCAGATTAGATCTTATCTGACCACAGCTGGCACAGGCAGCAGGCACTGGAAACACACAGACACGGCAAAACACAGCTCAGTCCCACTCAAAAAGTGACCCACGGGAACAAAGAGTGGCTGAATTCCTCTCTGGTGGGACAGTGATCAGAGGCTGTGCTGGGAGATGCAGTGTGCAGGGTGCAGGTGGATGGTGTCACTCGTGAGCATAGTGAGGTGGTGGGATTACAGATGCAGTGCTTTGTCTGACAGAAACTTTTGGGGCAATGGCAGCCTGGCTGTTGTAGGGAACTGGCAGCAGGTTCCTGGCTTTTTCCAGAGTTGCTTTTGTGCTCATTTTCTGCTCGCCTCTCCTGCACAGAGCCAGGTCCCACCCCATGAAGCCTCACAGCCAAGCCACAGAAACCACGGGGAGATGTGGGGCACCGCTGTTTAATTAATCTCTTTGGTACAAGCTGTTATCAAAACGGAGTGAGATGGAGGAACAGCTGGTGAGAGGTGTAACACTCACACCAGGCTTTTGTTTTAGATGGAGCCACAGACCTTCATTTGGGGACTGAAGTTTAGGGGCCCATGAAGGGTTGTGTGAGGGTCCCTGAGCTTCAGTGAGATTTAACCTGGTTAAAACATGCCAGTGATGTGGCTTCACTGCACTTTGGTTTCCCCTTCAGTAATGAGAATGGTGCTGCTGCTTATCAAAGAGCATGCAGCAATGATATAACAAGACAAGAGCTTTGATGGTAAATAGAAAATATTGCAAAATTGAGGTGGGGAACCTCTTTTTGAAAGCTAGTGGGGTTTGCTGTGGCCACAGAGCAGACTCTCTGCAGCACTCACTGCACATAGTCCTGTGTATGGGTGAGAGGTGAAGGAAGGCAGGTGAACAAGAGCCTGTCAAGGCATCATTCAGCCCATAGCTGGCCTGAGAGAGGATTTGGCAGTTTGATGGTGGGGGGAAAAATGGGTATTGCTAAGTGAAAGGAGCAGAGTTTGATAAAGCACCCTGGCTTTCCTTGCTTTTTATGCCTATGCAGATTTAATTAAGGGAGAGTGCCTAAAATATGCCATCCAATTAAATGAGTTTTCAAAGAGCACAAAGTGAACTCCAGTTCCATCAGAGAAAGACACATGCATTGTGGCCCAAGGCTTAGAGACACTGGTTTGATTAAACACCGTGTAACAACCTTCGTGGGTCTGTAGCTTTCACATCAATTAGATGAAAGCACATTTTTCCAGCTGAGTTATAGAGCTCAGGAAAAATGAGGTTAGCCCTTCTCCTTTCCCTCACCATCCAGTTCTGCATAACTCACCTTCTGGAGATCCTTTCACAGTCTGCTCACATCCCTGCAGGCATGAGTTTGGACAGTTGGAAGAATTGCACCAGCTGACACTGGCCCTGGCATGCTGAAAGTCAGGAATTCCAGTAAAACTTTCCCAAAAATGTCTGATTTTGCTAAACACTGACAACTTCTGTTTTTCAGATCTGGCAGTGAATGAGGTTTTTGGCTACAATTGCAAAATTGGATCCTTCCTTTGCTTGGCAGCTCATCTGGTAATTATGTTGTGTAAATGGAGCGTGGCTGGCAAAGAGTGGAGGGCACTGATTTGGCCCCTGGACAGTTCCAGCTCAACTCTGTCACTTGTTTGCTGATGGGGACTGTGCAGAGCAAGGCAGTGATAAAGCCTAAATCCAAAAGATCATCCCAAGTTTACAGCTACCCTGTAAGTAAAGCCTGGTTTGGGGAACGGGATTATCACCTGCATTAGTTGTCCTCGGTCAACCCAACTGGGAGCTTCGAGTTCAGATATTTACCCTCCGGGCAGGAAGAGTTGAGCTCAGGACGCAGCCCAGGACGGTCCTGATGTCCCTTTTCTGGAGGGATGAAGAGGGAAAGGCTCTTGTGCTTTTCTGTAAAGCACCTGCTGAATTTGAGGTTTGTCTGCCAGGGAGCACTGGGACATGGCCTAAACCTGTTGCAAATTTGTGTTTTCTGTAAAGAACAGAAATCTGGATTTGAGCAAGCTCATGCTCATGTGAAAGCCTACTTTTCTCTTCCAAGCCAGAGGGTCTCATTTCTCATGTAGGTCCTCTTCACCCATTAGCTTTTTTTTTTCCAAGCTACACATGAGCTTTCTAATGGGTCCCACCCTGGATTTCATAGTGTCCAGCTTCCCATGGCCTACTAAGGTCCACCCAGCTATTGCAGGGCTGGAAGAGGATGGGATATACGCAGGGACATTTCTTTTATCTTTCCATCACTGTCCCTGCAATACAACCTTGCCGCAGCCCTAAATAGTATATTGGGGAGTCTGCCCATGATTAAAAACTAAAACACCTCTTCTGGGTTGGTTTGGGCAACAGGACTATGTTCTGGCTGTTGGCTCAGGTGCCCATGGCTGGCCAATTGCACTTTGCTGCTCCTTGTACGTGAGTGTCAGCCTGGACTTAATGTGACTAAAGTTAATTAGCAAAGCTCCTTCTCTCTTTGTAATTCAGCAACGTTAATGCCTGCGGAAGGAAAGAAGAAAATGAGTCAAGTTCATTTCAGTCCTGTGAGAAACCTTGAAAAAAAGCAATGTTCACCAAATGGGAAAAAGAGAAAATGAGAAGATAAAAAAAAATTAATTTCCAGCTTCTAAGAGGACTTTACCAATAACAATATAAAAGATAGCTGAGTGTTCTGCTTAAATGAAAAAAGTGATTACTTCGTGGGCAAGTGAATGGCTTTCGATATCTTCTTCCCCTGCCTCTGTCATTTAAATTTTTTCCTCCGCTCTTCACTTGTTATTTGGCTCTTTGGTGTGGTGAGATGGTGCTGGAGGCTATTGACATTTCTCCTCAGTGCAAGTGGAGGTGACATCCAGAATAAGCCACCTCCTCTGGAGGGGATGACTCTGGCCTGTTGCCCCTGGAAGTGAGTTGTGCCGATGCAACATTCACATGGCTCAGATAAGCACATCAAGCTCAGGAAGATGAAAACTCACAGTAAATGTATGGCCTTAGCAGTGAAGCTGCATGAAGCTAAGGAGTTGTGATGCATCCTCTGGGTGAACATGGACCCAGTGCAAGCATGGGCCAGGCTGGAGAGGGAAGAGAGGCTCTTCCATGGTTCCACTCAGCATAACTGTGACTACTTAGTGTTTCACAGCTGTTAGCATCTGGCCTCTAAATATTATTTTGAGGTTCACAAGCCAAGTTCCCTGATGGGTAATCCATTGGACGTAAGAAGAGTGTGGTGGGCAGCTAAACCAGCTGAGCCCCACGTCCTACACACTTGTGTCCTCCGCTGCACCTGCAGACTGAAGATTCTTCTCCAGTCTCCCTGATGTCCAAACAAAGCAACATGTCTTTCTGGGGAGGAATAACTGGATCTTTTCTCTCTTCTCTGACTCCTCATTTTCAGTAAACTTCTCTTTTTGGGCTGCCCTATGGTGGCATTATCTGTGGTTGGAAACGGGGATGAAAGTCAAAATTTGTCAGGGGTGGAGGAGACCAACAGGCAGGTGAATGGAGGCAGAGCAGAGAGAGGTGTGATGGGATAACCCTCCCTTTCCTGAGGGCACGGACTGTTAACCCCACATGTTGGGTTGTAAAGTCAGAAGTATCAGAATTAACAGCCTGCACAGCCACAATTCGGGCCTTTGTGCACATCAAGTGTGATGCATCCTTTAACTATCTGATCACCTATCATTTGGGGTTATTTTAATCCTGTGAATTGCCCCAGGCCACATTAACACACGCTGTTCAAACCACACGCTGCATTCAACGTTAATTTCATTGCGAGCGCCTCTGTGATGCCTCGGTGTCTGATCAATATTAACGCGTTTATCTTCACAGCGCTCCTGCGGTATCACCAGCTGGGGAACTGAGCCACACGCAAGAGATTAAGGCCAAAATGATCAAACACGCTTGCTAACTTTGGGTGCTCGGTTTGCAGCACCGGGGATCTGATCTTCCAGAGCACTCAGAGTTTCTCCGCGCTTCGTGTGCCTGAAGCACAAGCTCCCGTTGTCTTGTTCCTGTCTCCCGGTGCAAATCCATCCTGAGTGCCCTGTGTGAGGCAGCAGGAGTAGGAAGGAGACCCTTATGGGCAGCTCCTTTGCTGTGCAGCTGAATTCCCTATGCTGAACTGTTCAAAGGAAGGGAGAAATGCCGTGGGGAAAAACCCAATCAAATAAAAACCAAGTAAACTTGTACTGGCCAGCAGTGTGCCCAGGTGGCCAAGAAAGCCAGTGGCATCCTGGCTTGTATGAGCAATAGTGTGGTCAGCAGTGCTATGGGAATGACCATCCCCCTGTACTTGGCACTGGCAAGGCCACACAACTCCAATCCTAGTCTCAGTTTTTGGTCCCTCACTAAAAGAAGGACATTGAGGTGCTGGAGCGTGTCCAAAGACAGGCAGCAAAGCTGGGGAAGGGTCTGGAGAACAAGTTTGATGAGAAGAGGCTGAGAGACCTGGGGTCTTCAATCTGGAGAAAAGGAGATTTGGGGAGACCTTTTCACTCTCTACAACTACCTGAAAGGAGGTTGTAGCGAGGTGTGGGTTGGTCTCTTCTCCCAAATAACATGAGACAGGACAAGAGGAAATGGCCTCACTTTGTAACAGGGGAGGTTTAGCTTGGATATTAGAAAAAATATCTTCTCTGAAAGAGTTGTCAAGCACTGGCACAGGCTGCACAGGGAAGTGGCTGAGTCACCATCCCTGGAGGTATTTAAAGGCCATGTAGATGTGGCACCTTGGGACATGGTTTAGTGGGGGACTTGGCAGTGCTGGGTTAGTGGTTGGACCCAGTCATCTTAAATGTATTTTCCAATCTCAATGATTCTATGGTGTTGAATTGGAAGTCTTTGGGAAACTTCTTTTTTTTTTTTATATTTTGCAGCTTCTCAGTCCTTACCTCACCACCTAATGTTCTTTCAGTACAAACTTTGGACATGTAACTTGATCCCAACTTGGTACTCCCTTCAAAAAACAACTGTGCAAAGCCAAATCTGCCAAATTACCTGGAGAAAGATCCAGTTCTCATTTTAACCAATCCATGTCTCATTGTTGAGCCTCAGGCCGTTGGATCCCAAGCCAGAGCTCCAACTCTGCAGCTCAGGGTCTGAGAGAGGAGATGTGAGAGCAGGGTTTGTGTTGGCCATGCAGCGCTCTAAGGTTATGTCTGGTGATCTCACACTGGGTGCTTGGCACCAGAGAAACACCAGGATTTGGGACTCCAGAGCTCAACAGCAGGAACCAAGTGGAGTGTGTGGTTTTGCTTTCTGTATCTTTTGTCACTGGGATCATCTCCTGTCCCTCATCCCTCTGTCCTGCCCATCTCTCATCTGTTCCCTGCCCCCTGTCTGTCTCCTGCCAGCTGTCCCATTGCCCACATCCATCTGCACCACCATGTTACTCCTCTCTCTTCTGCTTTGGCAGTGATAGTTTTTTTTCCTCCCACTACACTTTTATATGACCATGATTTACGACCCTGAGTTTAAAGATTTATTGCAATGCACACATGGTACAGCAGAGTGTAAGTGATGTGTTCAGCATGGTTATTATTCTCTTAAATGCCAGTTTTTCCCACAGTGAAACAAGTGGCCTCATGTTATCAAAACTTTTGTCCTCTAACTTCCTAGATTTATTCCTATGAGAACAAAACCAGGGAAGGGAAGGCACAATTTAAAGGGGTTGGCTGACATCTATAAACCTCACGAGTAATATAAGCACCTGGGAGCTTAACCAAGCACCAGATGGTCTTCAGGCAATTAACTGCAGGTTGAGGATTCGCCTCTACTTCAGCTCTTGCTTATTCCATTTTACAGACATGGATAAAAACCTGATGGCAATTTAAACTCCCTCCTCCCTGTGAGAAAAGCAGCAGTGGCAGCAACCATCTATCACCTCCTCTCCCTTGCTTCTGCATGTTTTTGGACAGTGTTTTAACTGTCTAAGATGAGCAAGAGCCTTAGGTCATCTTAAAGAGCTTAAACTTGATCTAAGGCTTTAATGTGCTTAAAGGTGGTGGAAGGACATAGATTATATTTAACCCTAAAAAGGACACAAACCACCATGTGCCTAAGATGTGCAGAAGTCTCTTGTTCGGCACAGATTTGTGTTCTTTTCTTCACATGCAGCCTCTTGATGTACAGACCAAGTCAAAGTCCCCTAAAATCACTGAAAAGTCCTAAATTAGCTCTAAGGAACATTGCTGGCGGCAGCAGCAGCAGCAGGTTCAGTTTGCTGTTGTTGACATTCTTGGATGAGTTTATAATTTCCTGTAGAGAACTTGTGGTGTCAAAACTAATCTGGAAAACACTAAAACCATAAGTAGTAGTTTCATCTCTGGTGAAAACCCGAAACCTGTGGTCCCCTATCAAAGTGCACCTTTCAAACTGCAATTCTTTTAAATTACTATCCAATTAAAGAAGTAGCAGTGAGCCTTTTATTTTTCTTTACAATAAGCAATTTTCTCATTTAAAATAAGGAATTTTTGCCTCTCTTTTTTAAGCAAGCAAATTTAGTAATAAGTTAATCTTCTCACAACCCAGCATAATACACAAGAGGATTTCCTCCAAATTTCCAAATGAGGCACAGGCTGGAGCTGCAGCATTTCCACCCTTGAAAAGGCCAAGGAACGCCGTGACCGCATGAAAAACCAAGTGAGTTTGGATGGAATTATTACCACGCTAGTCAGACCTGGCATCTAAAAATATTAAGACGGTAACATGCGCTGCCAAAATTCGACGATGCCTTGCCCCAGGGTTTTATTTCATCTCGGGCTTGCCCCAGAGGCGGCGAAGCACCTGAGATGTCACTTTGCTTTGGGTTTCCTGCCGAGGTCTACGCTCAGGCATGACATGTTGTTATCAGTGCCCGCGGGAGCAGCCCGGCGCTGAATAACCTCGCTGCTGCTCGCCTGCAGTTGGTATGTGTACCTTCACCTGTGCGTGTGTGACACCAAGAACCCACCTTCTTCTCACCAGGGCTGGCCCAAATTTCTTCTGTCATGAGCAGCAAACCCTCTCTCTGAGGTTGCTACGTGGTAGGAAAGGCAGCAGAGAACAGCTGTGGGCTCAAGTGCTGTTTGCTTTACGTTGATGCTGCTCCAGCTCAGATGCTGGGGTTGCTGCCTTCCAGATTACAGCTTGCACATGAGATTTTAACCCTAAACAGCCAGGGACATGTGGGTACTCCTCTGTCGGGGTCAGACCCCGGCAGCTGAGTGACAGGCACGTTTCTCATGTTCCTGCAGAACAGCATCAATAGTGCTGATTTGCAATTGGAAAGGGAGATTAAATTGTATGGCTTAGAAACAACGTTGAGAAAGACGAAAGACGTCCAGTGTTACAGAATTTAAGCAGAAGAAAACCAGGTTGCAAGTGGAAAAGCTTCAAAACCACAATGTAGTTTGCCCAGTGCCCATATTAAGGGCCAGCAGTGAACGTGGCCATACCATACATATTATGAGCCACAACACCATTTTAGAAGGACCCAAGTAGTAAAAATGTGGTTTCAAATATTACTCCAAAAATCCTATCACTTTATCCTGAAATAAAATATCTCGTATAGAAGCCTGTTTTCAGTTTCTCCCCTAAATTTACCATATTTCCATGGGAGGCTTTAAAAAAAAAACGCTGGAGCTTGTCCATCTGCAATGTCAGGGTTTGGGTTCTTGTTACATGGAGTGGTTGGGTGCATGTGCAGCGTGCATAGCTCTTTCAAACACACATCAGCCACATCTGCTCATTAGCCAGTTACTGACACAACCCTTGGCAGAGCTGCAGAGCATGCCCAGGTAATGAGAGATGGCCTCCATTCAGCCACTGAAAGGGCCTGAACTGATGTTTTATTGTCAGTTTTAATGCTAGCATTTCTGTGTGCTTCATTTTACCACTCTATTACTGTTCTTGTAATCTGGTTGTATGTAACTAAACACTGAATACAGCCATGCAGAGCCCCATAGCTGCAGCATATCCTGCCACTCCAGAGGGAACTTCTCACTAAGATTTTAATTTTGAAAAAAATACCTGTTCTTCAAATAGCTACAATAGCTCTGCAGGAGCTTGTCAGTTAAGGAAGATTACAGACTCCCTAAATTCAGCCTGACATGACAGATTGTAATGGCTCTGAAGGGGCTTTTACAGTCTATTGTGCCAGTGGTCCCTGCCTAATAGGAGCATCCCCTACACTTCTCATTAAAACTGTAATGGCTCCAGAGATTTCTATATTACCAGTTACTTCAAATGTGAGTTATTTTGTCACAAAAAAGCACATTCATGCCGTGCTAAAGGTGCAGGTTGAATAAGGAAAACAGAACTTAGATTTACAGACTGACCTGTACTTTTACCTTTAACTTATGCTGTGTTGATGCCGAGAAATTGGCAAGAATTTGAGCAATTTCAAGTCAAATTTTTGCTCGCTGAAAGCAGGGATGGAGAAGTGGGCGATGCTGTCTGTGCAGTGAGATTTTAACATGATGCTGTGGGGACCAACGTGGCACCATAAATAACAGTGGTGGATGGTTTTGCTATGCCATAGCTCCAAGGTAAGTTACAGTGCTCTTCTTCTGGATGGATGGAGCTCTTTGGCCTCCACTGCGCTGGAGGTCAGGGCAGACCATCACACTTGCCCTCTCTGGCCTCAGACGCTCTCTCAATCTTCTCCTGAAGACAGGAGGTTACCCGTCAGTATCCCCACTCAGTAACCCCAAATCACAGCGTGGCATTCCTAATATCAAGTGATTTACACGTGGTGGAAAAGAGAGGAAATGTCACGGTGGTGTGGGTTGAAGGGAAACGTGCATTTGGTAGTCAGCTGCATCCTTTTAGGTCAGTCACATCTCTCATTTCCCAGGCATGCAGCGGCATTGTGAGGCTGCCTGGGGACTCCTGATAACGCTACCAGGGAGCAGGTTGTAAGGACCATGCAATAAAGAAAATCCTGAGGGTAGTGAGAAGAGAGGAATAAGCCATGAGCAGAAGGAAATCTGTTCCAAAGTGCGTGCTGTGACATAAGCATCCACTGTAGGAAATTCTAAGATGTGTGGGCTGTCCATGTGGCTGGACAGCCGTCAAGGCATCAGAGTAGAGGGGTGCAGTAATAAATCAGGGCTGGCACAGGCAAAGCCGAGTGGCTCTGCCCAGCAGAGGGTAGCATTGACCAAACACCCCAACCTGTATTCCAAGTTTACACTTTCACTCACCTATGAACTCCGACCTCTGCCGCAGCCCCTTTGAGATGAGAGGCACAGCTCAGCCCAGACCCAGGGGAAGCCTCAAAGGTTGATACCTTGTACACTTTGCTCCTTAAACATGAGAAATCTGGAAAACCAGCTTCTAAAGAATTTTAGGGAATCAATTAAAAGACACAATACATGTTAAACAGTTATGTGCATACAGTCACATCAGAAAAGTAAATGTTATTTAGCTCCTTGTATTTATTCAATCCAGGTCCTGATTTGATGATCAGGTTTGGAGCTGACCAGGTTTGGAGATGCCCTGGAGGCACTGGAGTGCCTGTGCCTGCCGGCAGCAAAGCCTCTGATTTAGTCAACTAACTTGGGTATCCCAAAAGAATTATACTTTTTTAGTGCCTTACCTATTCTGAAACTGCAGTCCAAAGATCTTAACTACAAACATATCCTGGTTAGCCTAGACTATAGTTTTCCCTGATGCCTGAGGAATCCTGCCTGTCACCCCGCATCAGAGCTCAGCCCATGCCCGATGTGACGACGCTAGAGGTCTCAGTGTCGCTGAGAAAAAGCTGCTTTTAGTAATAATCTCAGCCACGCGTGTGTGACAGTGTGACAGGCCGATGCCGTGCCCGGCTCAGACGGCGGTGCCGGCGGGGTGGGCACCGTGTCAGGGCTCGGGGCTCTCGCCGGGGCTGCGCGGTGCCCACCCCCTGCCCCTGGGCTGCGCGCCCCCCCTGTTTGGGTGCCCCTGGCTTCGCTGGGTGCTCCGAGGGCTGTGCTGGCTAAGGGTGGTCCTTGCCAAGGGGTGCGTTTCTGCATCTCAGGCGTGTGTATCCGCGTGCGAAGCAGGTGGGCACGGCAGCCCCCGCGCATCCCAACGCAGCCCAGCGCATCCCAGCGCAACCCCGCGCAGCGCCCGGCCAGGCAGCGCCGCCGTTTGTGGTGTGGCTTTTGAATTTTTTTTTCCTCTGCTTTCCCTCTTTTTTTTTTTTTTTTTTTTCCTCTCGCTGCTTTCCCTCCCCTCCCGTTTGACGTGCGCGGTTTTGGTGCAATGCGAATTATCTTCATTCAGTCAGGAGGGGCAGCGCCAGGCAGCAGAGCAGCGGCGGGGCTGCCTCCTCCTTCTCCCTCCTCCTCCTCTTCTTCCTCCTCCTCTTCTTCCTCCTCCCATTGCCATAACAACCGTGCACAGCCGCTGTGCCCGCGGGGCCGCATCGCTCCGCACCGCACCGCGCCCGGGAGCTGAGCATCCCACGGGGCCCCGCACGGGGTGGGGGGGGGGAAGAGAAACAGTGACCTCCTCCCTTAAAAAAAAAAAAAAAGAAAAAAAAAGAGAGAGAGAGAAAAGAAAACAAAAACAACAATAACAAAAAAGAAGGACTTTTCCTCGGGGTGGGTCAGTCAGGGAGCAAAGTGACCCCGGGACGCGCAGCTGCTGCGCGGGGCGCGGAAGGAGAGAGGGAGGGACGGGGCAGCCCCGCCAAGAGGCTCCGCGGGGAGGGGGGGCGCGGAGGAGGGGAAAGGAGGGGAGGGAAAGGCGGGGGGAAAGAGAAAGTTGGGAGGAAATAGCCCAGGAAAAGTGACACTCGCGGAGCCTGCCGGAGCGCGGAGGAAATAAAAGCGGCGGCGGGCAGGAAGTGTGAGGAGGAGGAGGAGGAGGAAGGGGAGAAGAAGAAGGAGGAGGAGGAGGAGGAAGAAAAAAAAAAAGAAGAAGAAGAAACAGCAGCAGCAGTCCCTGCTGCCGCGGCAGAAGAGAAAGCAAAAGCCGCCCGAGGGCTCGGAGCCGCCGGCGCGGCATCCGCGGGGCTGCGCGGCCATGGCCCGGGAGAACGGGGACGGCGGCGGCTCCTGGAAGAAGCAGGCGGAGGACATCAAGAAGATCTTCGAGTTCAAGGAGACGCTGGGGACGTAGGTGGCGGGTTTGGGCTGCGGGGGCCGGGGGGCTGCGGGCGCTGTCCCTTCCCCCGGGGGTGGGTCCGTGTCCCTGGGTCCGCGTCTGTGTGTGCGGGGTGTTGCGCGCCCCGCGCATCCCTCCGAGCGAGGAGTCGGGGCGACCTGGAAACACGGAGAAAAATAGAACTGAGGGGCAGGAGCTGGGCTAGCATCCCTGTTCGCCATCTCCCTCCCCCAACACCCCCCTAAAAAAAAAAAAAAAAAAAAATAAAAGGGAAAAAAAAGGAAAAACCCCAAGTGTTTTGAAATATTCATAGAACAAGTAGATGGGGAAAGGCTTTTTCTCGATAGTGCAACTGTAAATAAATGCGGTCTGACTTGCACGCTTCCCCTAAAGCCCATGGCTGCAGCTATTTGTGGACAGACGAGCAGAAATAATCGGAGTGGATTGGATGTGTTTTAGCTACGATGCTTAACTGTTGTTGGGCTTTATTTGTTTTATTTATAGTGGCGGGGCATAAAGATTAGTAAAACGTTAGAGTGGTTTTTTTTTCTTTTTTTCTTTTTTTTTTTTTTTTTTTCCCAGAAGGCTGAGAATAAACACACACAGATGGTGCAAGGGAGCGGGGTGCAGGCTGGTGCTTTTTTGGCTGAGCAAAGAGTTTTATTTTTGTTAAAACTAATTTTTGCATACAGGATATTATAGAGGTAGAGAGCCGGGGGTGCTGAAGGGAGGCAGCGTATGGGCTGCTGTGTGTGTATATACGCTGTAATTAAGGTTGGGTTGTACTGGGCGTGCTCCTCGTTGCCGCGTCCCCACTGCTTTCTTTAATTGCTACTTTAAGCATGTCTCAAAACGGAGCGTTGCTAATCCCAACTAGTGCTTTTCCTACGCAGCGTGCCACTTCCAAAACACAGTTGAACAAGTTTTGTCTGTAATATTTCAGTTTCTTTCTGCTTCCAAGGGAGGGCTCTCTATAAACAGAGTATTTCTGGTCCACGGGCTCGCTGATTTCCTATGAACAGGCTGCGAGTAAGAGCCAGGCTGGTCTTTAATATGGAGGGGGGTCACGCAGCTCCGCCGTGATGAGCTGATAGCAGAGCCCTCAGAAAACCACTGACTTAGCAAATCAAATCAATGCCTGTCCAGGTCTCTGAAGAAGCAAAGTGCAGCGTAAGAGCCAAGTGTTGTGGTGTATTCTTGTCACCTTCAGCGAGATTTTGCCGTCAGAATTTCGTGCCGGGAGAGACGTGCCCTGCTTGTCACCTTAGACGTGCAGTTCCCTTCCTGAGAGAAGGGGTGTTGGGGAGCAAAGTTTGAATGCACTGAGATTCTCTGGAGCAGCAGCACAGTTCACCGGGGTTCCCACTGAACAACTTTCTGTCACCTCTGCGGTCACTGTGTTGAAGCCGCCTGTGAGGGTTACTTTGTGCTGCTGGAGAGGTCCAGGAGGAATTAGAGCTGTGGCCTTGATCTGTATCCCACTGAAGTTAACGGGAGCAGGTGTAGGTCCCATGGAAGGTAAAGCTGGGCAGAGTTAATAGTTATGCGTATTAGCATGGCTGCTGCAAATTAAATTCATTAAATATGGCCAATTAGTGTCTCAAAGTATTAACCATTGTCTGAGCCTCACAGTTTGCTTGCGAAGTCCTTTGTGATGGGAGTGGAAGCAGTGAAGTTTTTAAACTTGACTTAACAGTCAATCTAGAAAGTTTTAGAAAATGAAAATAAGTGGATTACAAACCTGGGCCTGTATAAAGAAAACAGAGCTGTTTTCTTTTCCAGACATAGTATTAATGTCTGTATTAATTATCAATGTATGTGCATTTAACAGCCTACACGTGGCTTGCCTTCTGTTTGTGCATTCCTTAACTTCCAAGGGAGGGCTGATAATTAGAAGATTTGAATCTGAGTTTTGGTTCTGTCCTTGGCCGCCCACCAGCACAGCACCTGCAGTTCCTACCAGCTCTGGCATGATTTACCAGGGTGTGAAACTTCTAAAAAATTCAGGCCATTGCTGTGCAAATCATTCAAGTGCCGGTTCCATTCCCACTGAAGGCAGTGAAGGTCTGTTCACTGGCTTGAGCAGCAGATACAGAGGGTCCAGAAGCCTAAATGATGGGACACTTCTCAGTTATTGATAAGAAAGTATTTAAATAGGGATTAAGCAAAAGAATAAATAGCTTTAGAGTATTTGGACCAAAATGTCTTCCTCTGGCATTATTTAGGAGCAGGGATAAAATCTGCTTTGATCCCTCCTGCCCTGTAATGCTGAACTGTGTTGGACAGCCATTGCTTGATCTCACTGTCTAATAGATTTTTCTCTAGCATGGAGTGTGAAACTTGGCATGTCAGATGAAATGCATGGGATTAGTGTAGTAGCTGTATTTTGCATTTCTCTGCCATTCCGTTTCAGGATGCCAGAGTGCTGAAAGCACTTTTAACAGAAAACCAGTCCTTTTTCATGCAGCAGTCTTAACTGCCTGTGGTAAAATTTGCTAGTGAAAGAAAAGCACTAAACCCCCAAATCAGGGAAGAAAGTGAAAAAGAAACTTTAAAAGCATATTTTATTTCAAGTGCATTGATTTGTGAATGTTAGATCTATGTGTATACTCTATTAATGATTTGTTCTCTGAAAAGAGCCTTTCATTGGAATAAAAGCTCTTCCGCAGATCTTTAACCTGGGAGACTTGAAATTGCTGGAATTATTAAAAAGATCCTAAGTCAGTTAATCATTATATCATTTGGGCTTCAAGGAAACTCTAATGAGTACCCAGCTTTCCCTTCCAGAGCTGGCATTAATTATTTAATGTCCCTGTAAATCACGTCCAGCCACATTGATACTGAAATTGAATTGGATGTCACATCCAGCTGTAAGAAAGTAGCCCTTTTCCACCCAAAGAATTGTTTCCTTTGGTGGCTGAGGGCTGTGCTCTTTGCTCTGCTCTGTGCTGTTGGGCAATAGTGTTTTTCTAAAGAGGTACCAGCAATGCAGTGGCTGGCTCAGATGTACCCAGACCTGTACTTACCCTGGTCTGTATTTATGCAGATACTAAAGCATGTGCAATCTTAATTTGGGGCTGCAACTTCTCAGGTACTGGAGTGTCAACAAAATATTTTGGTAATGTTAATAAATAGTAACATATCTTATAATATATTATTATTAATATACTTTATTACATTGGGCTGTGCCAGTAATATAACAGTGAACCACGCTCTGTATGTACAGGTTCATTGAGTTCTCTGTCTTGAAACTGGACTCATTCACTACTGAGTCATTGAAAGTGAAATTACAGATCCTGAAAAAGTAGCTAGGAAGAAATAAACAAAATAAATCAAGGATAAAATAAAATCATAGCAGTGGGTCAGGCCCTCAGCTGATGTGATTTAGAGTCCCTTCCAAGTCAAGACAGCTGTGCTTGAGTGAGGAAGAGGATCTGACTAACTGCTTATGTCTTTAGTTTTCCACAAATTCATCTATTGTAGCTCTACTCAATTACCCCTGGAAGAGGAATTGACGGGGGATTGAGGGCCTGCCTGAAGAGGTGGATTTCTGCCCAAGCCCTAGAGAGATGTGAAGCTTCACAATAGCAGGGATCTGATAAGAAGATGAGTGATCACGGAAATAAGAAATAAAATCTTTCTTTCTCCATATTCAAATGATACTACGTCTAAGGCGTTTTAGAACTCAGATTTTGACATCCAAGAAGTAATGTGAAGAACCATGTCATCCTCTTGTCAGAGAGAAATGTCTTCCATCATTTGATCTGCCTAACTGGGTCAGCTCTGCATTTCTGAGCTATCTTGTCACTAGGCCTTATTGACTTCAGAGTTATGATGAAGTTATAACATTTAGAAGGGCTCAAACTGAGTAACTGTGGAAATACTGGTGCTCTCCTTAAAAATGGTGTGGTAGATTCCTCAAAGCTTAGTAATAACACGGGGAGTTGCAGGGATATAGCCATAACATAGTACAAGCTGTGTGGGAAGACAAATACGCTTCAGTGAAGTTTCCAGTGCTTTCCCAAAATACAGTGTAGAGAAAACGTACAGGTGGTTCTGTTTTTCTCAGGGACTCTGTGGTAATTTTTGGTTCTTCTGTGTCAGTTCCATAGTCTCATGCCATTTGACGGGCCCCTGGCACCCTCCATGGCTCTGCCTCCACGCCCGTACGTGCTCGTTCATGCTGTGAAATGAAGTCACTCCGCGTCCTCCTCTCACGTCTGTTTTCTTTCTCACGCGCCCACACGCGCGCGCGCACACACACATGCACGTCGTCACGAGCTCTTACGTGCTGTCTGCTGTCTTTTGGTCCTCTCGTGGCCTTCATGGAACCTTCCCCCCCCCCCGTGCAGTCTCACACTGACTCCCACCGGCGAGAGGCTGCCGGTGGTGAGGACAGGTCCTGGTGGAGGTGCCCCAACGGAGGGTGCTGTGTAGAGGGGAGGTGCTGGGAGGTACCGGTGGGCTCAGGATCTGTTCACCCCTGCTCAAAGATCTTCCCTTCTCCTTGACTGGGTGCCAAAAGCACTCGTGTTGGATTCAACACAACAAATCGTCCCTGTTTAGCCGTTTAACTTGAGGCATCATTCAAGCTCCTCAGTGGTTTTTCCCTTCCAGATTTGGAAGTTCTCAAGATGTAAAGAAATACGTTGATGCTGGTGCTTCCCCTGGCACCATAGCCCCTGTGACGATTGAAGGCTTTGTCTGATTTTCCTGTTTCTGCTGGAATTACCAGCAATTTCTGCCTCTCTATTATGACACCTCAGTGAGGCAGCAGTGGCTCTGTCAGACTGTTTCATATTTCATAATTTTTTTTCTCAGTTCAGTATTTTCCTTCCCCCCCCACCAAATTACATTAAATAAACATTTCACGTAAAAAAATACAATATCTCATAGGTCTGAAGTTAAGGTGCATGTTTTCAGGGGGAAGGTTAATGAACCACTGCAGCAAACCATGAAGACAAGTGATTCCCATCTCCTCTGGGATGATTTTGTAGGAGCTCTAAAAGCTCTCAAGCTTCATGCAGGAGTCAGGAGAGAGCCTCTTTCCATGTTTACAGAGGAAGATATTTCATGGTCATTTCTGATCTCAAAATCTGCAGCTCTGGGAGCCTCACTGTCAAACCCATGTGGGGTCAGGGATAGTTTGTGCTAAGAGGTGCGTGGTGCCTCCAGCACCTTCCCTGTGTCTGCGGGAGGATTGAAAGCTCCAGGTATTAATGTGTAACTTAATGGTGTGAAACAGCTCAGGTGTTTCAGTTTGTGCAATCTGTATAGGAAAGAGAAAAATTTTGTTAGGACTCCTTTAAGGTGACACATTTTGTTTTAAGCTAAGTAATCCTGCTTGCTATCCAATGTGTTCTTGGAGGCTTAAAAACTATTAGCAGTGTGAATTATGGTACCTTGTAATGTAAATTGTTGGTCTCCCTTGAACAGTTACAGAAAATAACAGGTTTGAGCCCTCAGCCAGAATTGAAATGGGGAAGAAAGAAAAGCAGGATGGCCAATAGTTTTTAAGTCTGATGGTGAGGGTTGGGAAAAAAATTGGCAGCCGTTGGTGGGAAGGGATTTTTGACAGCTCTCCAAGTGTGGTTCGTAGGTACATTTTGGACAGCGCTTGTTTGGGGCAAGAGTGTAGCATAAAGGTCAATTTTCTTTCATAATCTGGAATTAAGATTCCAAAATACTCAGTGCTCCAAAGCTTTCAAGTAAATACATAATTTTGGAGACACACAGTTGCTGTATTGTCAGCTCACATGTGTGCTCATACTTCCTTCATCAGCCTGCTTTTCTGCTAGTTTTGATGCCTGACCTCTTTTTTCCCCCTGCCTCGTCTCTCTCTCCATGGCTGTTCTCTTTCAAGTACATCTTTGTCCTGTCTGAGCTCGCTGCTGCCAGAGGATACCTGCTCACCTGCCTGCCTGTGAAGCCAAGAAGTGTGCTTGACCAGCAAGGTGACAGTAAGATACTTGAGTTGTGTTGGAATAGGGTATTCTGTTTTTTTCCCCTCTATTTTTTGCACAGGGCTTAGAAAAATGTGATCCTTGCCTGGGCTAACACTCAATATGAGTACTCAGGACTTCAGTATAACCAATAGTGAGTCCACAACTACTTTGTGTTTGTGTAGATTTGAGCTGAGGGCGAAGCATGCATAAAAGTACTGGTATTTTCAAGCAGCCACGGAGGTAGCTGATACCCAAAAGCTCCCAACAAGCAAAACCCAGAGGGTCTGAAGATCTGGTGGAGAGGTAGTGGACAGAGCTGAACCCAAGTCTTTGGAGTCCTGTAGTAATCCTTTAACCAAAAGTCTATTCTTCCCATCACAGCCACAACACAGTGGGTGTGAGAGCCTTCTCCACCGCCGCTCCTGCCATCTGGAGCAGCCTGTCTGCTTCCTTCACCCTCCATCTGCTTTCACACAGGAGCTGAAATATCTCTTGATGTATGTTTTCCTCCCTTTTTGTCCCTTTTTCTCTCTCTACCTTAGTTGCTGACCTCAATTATTTTCGCTGTCCTTCACACACAGTTCTCCTGACTACGTGCAGAATATTAGTTGGAGTTATTTAATCCTTTCAAGCATCCAACGATGCAATTAATATTGAATAAAGTTGTATTGTTTTGGTTTGCTTGACAAGAATAAGCAACTCATAATAGGATTCTGAATTTATTGCCAGTAATGGTATTCACTTAACCGGTGACTCACAGTTTATATTTGTGATTACTTAATAGGACCTAATTTTCTAGTCATTTTAGATAGCGTGAAAACAAGTTGGAACTAAGCGGGTACTGTTGGTAAACAGGTAATGAGTGAAAGGAGGGATAAAAAATTCCTTGGGGCAGCGATCTGTCATTTTAATTGGAATTCAAACCACCTTGCATTTCAGTGCTTCTGTGTAAATAATAATTAACAACAATAACAATAATTTGCAAACATATGTGTGTGATTGGGCTGTTGCTGAATGACAAATAGCTAGCTTAGCAATCAGAATATTTCTCTACTGTTCCTTAAAACCTTTCTATCAAATTTTAACACTGATATGTTTTTTTATTATCTGACTTGGCAGTTCCTATAATTTTCCTCTGAATGTTGTGCCAATCATTTTTGAAAAAGAAAACTATAAATAACAGATTGTTAATAAACTTCTGAAGGCCCTTCACTGATGTTTTCATGTTGAAAGCAGCGTATTGAGTTTTATGCCAGAATTACTCACCAAACAGATTGTATGAGGTTAAATTAAAATAATACTCGGTAGCAGAATTTTTTGGCTGACTTAAAAGCCTTTTTTTAAAAAAAACCAAAACACTGGATGTGCTAAGAAAAAGCTACTGGGAAGCTCTGTTTTAGATCTGGTCTGTGTGTAGGACAGCTGAACACAGGGCTGGGGATCGTCCATTACAATAGTTCACTGATTTTGCTTGATCTTTTCCTGAGCAATATCTGTGTCACAGTTAAAATATCAGCAGTTTTGGACAACTGGACTACATAAGATAGTTCTTAAAATACCTTTTTCGGTAGTGAAATGGGAAGAAGTGGATGAGGAAAAACACACTGGCTTAGATGTATTGAGGATTTATTTTTGTTTTGATTTTCTTATATCCCAAATTGGAGATAAACCGAACAGTTTCAGTCTACTGACAGTTTCCAGGAAGAATGAAAAGGAGGTGCTTTTAATGATGCAAATGAACAGGAACATTTACCACTAGCAGCAGTAGGTGAAGCATTGTGGCATCTCCACCCTAGACCCTTTCCCTTTGTACTACTTCTGCAGTGGATTCTTCTCAATGCTCTCAGTGCTCTCCCTAATTTAGGTTGTGTATTTGAAGGTATGTTCTTTCAAGCCTGAGCACTCAGAAGTTGGGAATTCTGTCTTTGGCTCAGTTGCCAGAGCACAGAAGATCTAGAAGTTTAATCCATGGCTGATGGGAGTGGAGTGAGGTCAGGATCCATGGAAATTCGGAGGTCTGGGAGCCCTTAACCTCCCTGTTTGTTTTGGTGAGGGCCTGTGTGTCAGTTCAGAGAGTAATAAATCCCTGTTCATCAGTGCTGGACTGTGAAGGTTTTCCTAGGAGCTTAAATGTAAAAATTTGCAAAGGCTGAGAAGCCTGTGAGTATTTGAGGGTTGGACACTAGCAAGTGAAATAGGAAGGGTCTAAAATACTTGTGGTTTGGTTTTTGTTTTTTTGTTTTTTTTTTTTAAACTGCACCTTTTATTGCCCTCAGATGAGACCAGGCACTGATGAGCCAGGAGTGCTGCAAACACCAGAGTAAAAGACTGTTCGTACCCTGGAGAACTTATAAACTGAATAAATAAGACAAAAATGCTTACACTGTTTTGTTAAAGTCGAGAAAGCGTGTCGCTTGTAAACCCAGAGCTCAGCCTGAATCTTAACCCCAGCCTTAAGCAGGGGGCTGTCCTGCTTCTTTTGCTAGTAGGCACTGTGTCAGCACCAATGTCTTCAAAATATATTTATTTATATGTGATTCAGCCAGGTCATCACATATAATTTGTTTTTACCAGCTAAGGTCTGAAGATGCAAAGCTCTGTCTGTGTGCTGTTGGTAACAGCGTGGGCGCTTTGTTGCTGTGTTGTTTCAGCTGCTCACAGGAATCCAGGTCTGCCCAGAGCTATAAAGAGCTGGAACAGACCAGGCAGTGCTTGGGGTGATGTGGGATCACTCCCAGCAGGATCCCATCTTCCCATCCCAGCTTAAATAATTCAAAGGGCTGGGATTCAACCAGGCATCACTTTTCCATACAAACTCATCAGCTGTGACCCTGGTACCCCACTGCGATGGGCAAGGGCAGAAATGAGGGAAACCATTGGATGAAAAACCGTGAAAAAACAAAATACACAGAAAACCCAAACAACACAGGAGGGAGCTGAGGGGGTGAGGGGAGGGGAGAGCACTTAGAGGATTTGCAGCCACATGGAAAACTCCTCTGGGGAAGGCACAGGTTGCTAATCAAATTCAGCCATATCTGAGAGAGACTGCCAGAGCATCCCTGAATAATCCTTCACTGTTATATTGGGTTGGCTTGGAGATTTCCTCCCACTGCTCACTTGTGTTTTCTCCTGCCTCTCAGCGTAAGTAAATCAGCACGATGTGCCCAGCCATGAAGGCTGCAGTATTTTGGAAATTCCAGGCTTAGCAGAGTGCTTGGTGTGTGCTGTCAGCAGCACAAGGTACTGGGAGCACATTAAACTTGTTTCCTGCTCCCTGCCCTCTTTTCTTGCATAACACCTGAACAAGTTCAAAGGCTTTGTCTTTTATTTCGGGAATTTCTGCAGCTGGGACCTGAGATATCTTAAAGACTGTCTAAAGCTCTGGGATCAGCATCAGTCTCACACCTCTGCTTTAATGGGGTTTGTTGCCTTAGGGGTGTAATTAATTTGTTCAAGAGTCGCAATGTTTTTTGAGGGGACACTGACACTGTTAAGCTTTTCCATGGGCTGATGATGAACATCATAAAAACACCACCTCCTTCTCTGAGTGCAAGCCGTGGTGTTTTGAGACACCTTCTCTAGCATAATAACATAGCAACCTGAATATTGCAAAGCAAACAAGCTCTCCCTCCCAACGTGAAACGCTCCCAAATGTAAAAAATCCACCACAAACCAGAACAAAAACTCTTATCTTCTTTAGGGAGAGATGAGGGGGGCCAAACAACATGCAGCTTGTTAGCCAAGTTGCTTGATGCACCAGGAGAAGATGCTTAGATTAAAACATTTATGGAGCAGAAAAACGGTGTCATTCCTTTTGCCCTAATGACCCAGGCACTGCAGCACAAGAGGAATAACTTAGAAGGAAGGGAAATGTCTCATGTCACAGGTTTGACTTAGGTCTTATTCTTTTTAGGAAGCAGGAGGCTGTATATTTAGACATCAGGGGAGAATATGCCAAGAAATGAGCTGAAAAAAGCAGGGTTCTCAAAAGCACATAGATACAGGAAATGCAGGTACTACAGGCTGCAGGGAGACCTCTGCTCTTGGGCATACTAAGGTGCATCTGGAGTAATTTTACTGACTAGCTTTCCTGTCCATAACCATGTATTTCATGCCATAGACATAAATCTTACACTCTTAAGAGAGAGACCCTGGAAAAAAATAAATCTTGCAGAACTTTGTGGGCAAGTCCATTTAATGAGTGTCTCTGATGAATCTCGTATTTTTCATGGAAATCAGTGCAAGTGATTCAAGGATTCCTGAGTGACAGCTGAGATGGTTTGTGTGCAGAAAGCAAACGTGCCCTTCTGGCACTGTGGAAGGGGAACATAACAAGTGCTAAAGCCGAAAATGTGCTCATTCTGCAGGTGAGTGGAGCTGCTCTGGGGGAAAGACAAAAGCAGAGGTCTGGGGCAAAGCAAAGCAGTGGGATTCAGCTGTAGCTAAATGCCAAGAAAAAAACCCCCTCATCTAAATGGGGTTCTTTTTACCTTAATTGGCTCTAAAGACTGTTCTCCGGACAGGACAGCTTGTGCCTTGCACCAGGGCAACATTTTCACCATTTCCAGTCAATGACCACTAAAATGACCTGCAGCCTCAGTGCCAGTGTTTGCCCTGGAGATGGTGTGATGTTGTGACATCTCTATCTTGGCATTGCCCTGTGATAGTGAGGAAGGTGGAGGAGCCCTTTATATACATGTGAGTAGAGTGTCTGTATGTACATATATATATTTGTAGTGTATATAAACCCACACATTAAAAATACTGTTTATTCAGTGGTATATAGCAATATATAGTGCTAGTTTCTTGACACACAGCATGTCCTTTGGCTTCATTAATAAATGCATAGAGAATGACTTGTGGCATTCGGTAAAAACTGTTGAAGAGCACTGTTAATTTGTCCTGTAGTTTGAATTTCTCATGATATTTGGGTTGCATTTAGGGGAAGGCAGGGGAGTTGTGCCTGCTTATACCATCTAAGCTTCATCATCCCTAATAAGGGGTCAGTTAAGGGCTTTATTTCTTTAGATAGAGCACCCTTCCCATGGGAGAATGAAGGTAGTACAGAGCAGATGGAGTCTGTGTGAGCTTTCTTGAGTGCAAACTTGACTGCAGTAAGTGGAAGGTGAATTAACTAACACTGGTCTTGACGTTTGGAGGTCTGTCTCAGGTAGCCTGTGAGGGATTCTCCTCCAAAATGGGGTGGTTGAAGTATCTTCACCATTCACATTTAACTCCAGTGGGCAGCACTGCCTGCAGGGTGCTCTTCAGCCACGGCTTGCAAAGTTGTGCTGATTAAAAACCCACCTTGCTAATATCATTGCGGTAGTGAGGACACCACCTTCTGCAATCCCTTTTCTGCTGTTGTTTAAGCAACACCCCTAGGGATGTAAAAAGGCTTAGATATTTTCATGCTTTAACACCAAGGCAAATATGGAAGGTGGGGAGATTGATGGTAAAAATACTTCAGAAATCTAGTTTTGGCTTCGAAGGTGCCTGTAACGTGTCTTCCTAGAGGTCTCCCTGTGTGTTGGCTTCGTGCTCTGAGTAGATCTCCCTAAAGCCAGAGGGTAGCACGCAAAAGCACACCAGGTCTGTTTCGCTTCTTATTTTCTCTTAAATGATTTGTAGCATCTCAAAGTTACTGTAAAATTCTGCCTTTGATGTGCACAGCTTGGAGGTTTTCCTTTGGGAGTCAAGACAAGCCCACACTACTCGGCAGCAGCTGGAATAGCAGCGTTTTATGCTCCTTGCGCTCAGGTTTCAAACGTCAGTATAAAGTTACAAGGCTCTGAAGGCACAGGTTACAGTACCAGAAGAGAAGAGGAATGGGCTGAGTGTGTCCCACAGGGTGGTTCACATCTTCTGCTGGCCCAGTTGTTTTCAGGGCTGTGCTGTGAATTTATTTAATGAAGCGATACAGGTTAAAAACAGTTCTCCGAAAAGGAGGTGGGGGGGGGGGGACGGGGGGGAAGGGGAAAAGTACAAAGTACAAGGAGTTTTATTTCTTTTCATTCCACAGGCACTATAAATCAGCAGGGAAGTCAGTTGCGGGATTTTTTTCCCTTCTATCTTGCGTCGTTAAAAAATCATCAGCCACCGCACTGAAATGGTTCGCAAGAGCAGCTTTGTCAGGAACAATTTCTGTCTGAGAACAGTAAAAAATTAGTAGATGCCAGGTTGAAGTAGTGTGTCAGAGGTGGCTGAAATTCAACTTAAGAGCTGTAAATGGAAGCAATCATCATTTCTTAATGAGATATATGAGAACAAAGAATCGCAATGCTTGAATAATCTGTCACATTTCTATCATGCTGTTTAAGCAATTATACAGTTTGTTCAACAGTTTGGCAGGTAACATGACAAAAATCAATTTACAAAGCAGATTAAATGTAAATATGTAGTGGTGTGTTCATTACCTGCACACACTACCCCCTCATCCCCCCCCCCCTCAAGAATGTCATTCTTAAAGCCATATGTTTTTTATCCTTACAATCCCTACCCAGTCATCTGTTTTCAGTGGTACTGCTTGGATGAGGTGCTGCACGGCCCACAGTGACATTATTCACCAGATCATTTGTCTTTAATCCATTTCTGGTCTAATGAGACTGTCGTCTGGGCCTTAGTGAAAATGAATGATGCATTGCTCTGGTGCAGAGCGTAAGTATGTTTTTCATTTTAGTGCTCAGGCTGTATTTTTACAGGGTCCTTGAGAAAACCCATCTCTCAGCCCTTTTTAACACTTCATGTAGGTATTTCTGAATATTTTATTCATTTGGCAGCTAGTAGGAGAAGCTTGGCATGAGTTCCCTGGGAGCTCAATAACAACCATTGCACACGGAGTTGGTACCATCATCTATATTAATACCAGAGCTTTCATCACTTTGAGAAGGCTGTGACTGGGACAGTCGTGTCCCTGTTTGTGGGTTTCTGCAGCAAACCACCCATAAAAACAATTTACAGGGATTTGTCACAGTGGACGCCAACTGCCATCTTCAGCAAAAAGTGTTCACTGGTCTTACCCTTTTCTTCCCCAAATGAGTCCCCCAAACCTTGAATGAAGCTGTGGCACAGAAGAGATAGTTTTTCCCACCTATGAAATGTTTTCACCTCTCGCCTTCTCTGTGGAGAACACACAGCTGTAGGATTTTTGTTCCCTGCACGAATAACTCTGGGATTCCCTCAGTCCATTTGTGGTTTATGTAGTCTACAAGATGCCTTTGCTGTACCTGGCTGCATGCCTTGTTACTCCTCTTGTATGTCACTGGGTTCTCACGGATGTCATAACAACTTTCAGGGAGCTCCTTTCTTTTTAGTTCAGTCAAGGTAACAGGGTTCCAAGAAGCCTTTTAAATACACCAGAGGATTGTGTCATGGGAGAGAATAGCATTTCTTAACTTATCATTGCCATATGACTCCTATTACTGTAATTTTTGAGCAAATCACAGTCCTTACAGAATCTGTGATACCGAAGACTCGTATGCTTATATTTTTGCTACATTTATGCATGACATATGGACTTCTAGGATCCGGTTACTCAGTGTCTGCTCAACATCTTGTATTTTGTGGTGACTGTTGAAGAAACTGAATATGTATGGTGTGTCCTTATCTATTATTGGTGTTGCCGTAGCGTTTATCTTGTGCTTTGTTGGCTAACTGTCAAGTGCTCAGTGGCTTCATTAAGAAACAGATGTACAGGTCTACACTTTGTTTTTGTAGCTGCACTTTTGACATATTGTAAATGTCCTTAATTGATTTTGTTCAGGATAATACCATCTGCTGGCATGTGTTTCTGCTGTGGCACTTTGCTGAATACTTGTGTCTGTCATGGTCTATAAGGACAAATTACAGAGTGTCAGCAAGGTATTATGTTGCCTTTTTTTCTGGAATAAATTAAAGCAGAATTTGGACATTCGATGACCTTATATCTACATAATTTAGTATCTAGATTAATGCATTTTATTCCAAAAATGCATGTTTCAGGCGAGAATTGAGCCCTCTGTCCACACTGGTCTCTCTTAATGTATTGTTGGTGTGTCTGCAAACGTGTCAGAACTTGCAGATTGGGAGAAAATGAGTCTTTGGGTTTACGTTTGGCTTTGATAGTGGAGGGATGTGGAATAAAGGTTTAGTTCTTCCTGAAGCCTGCACACAAAACTCTTAACAGTCAAAATAAGTTGTCTTTAAACATCACGTACTGTATCTGTAAGGCTGATGGTCTTCTTGTCAGCCTCTAACATAGCCAAGTGTGTTCTGATGTGAAGGTTTTGGTGGCAGAAGCAATACTGGACATGGACTAGATGAGAATTCTGCTGAGGATGCAGCTAGGAAATTATGTGCAGTCTCCTGAAAGTCCAGAACAAAGTCCTCCTCCCCTTGCGCTGTTGGATTTAGCTCTCCATATTCCACTCAGTCCTTTTTACTGGGTAGAATCAGTATTTATGGTAGATTTTACTGCAGTTTCCGTGTCTGTGTCTGAACTGTGAAATGCAATGGAAATTCCATTTCCTGGCACTCCCTGTCTCTGGTCATGACAAGTGCAGGGAACCGTCAAAAAAGTATATAGGTCAGGATTTCTCTGTAGTGGCCTAACTATGGTCCCAGTAAAAGTAGTGAGAGTTGGCCTTTGATGTCAATGAGACAATATTTATCCAATTTTTTAGATGCTTATGAAGCCATTACCTCTCTCCACACCACTCACATGTAGAGGTGACAGGGAGGAGAAGTGGGGTCATGCAGGGAAATGAGAGTCCTCCAAATACCAGTGCAGACAGGGAGATGGGTAGGCTTAGTGTTTCAGTAAAAGTGGGTCAGTGCTCCAAAGTACTTCTGTACCTCACTGGGTTGTCCCTGAGCTGCATTTGTGATTGTGGTACTTCATATAGTCAGGATTCAGGTGAAAACTTAATTATGGAGAGCCTTCCTGACCATGCATGTGTATTAGAGCTCACATGAAAGTAACTGCAGAAGCACAGGTTCTCCTTTTACTTTGCCAGTCACTTTCTTTGTCCCAGTGTCCTTGCTGTTGCTGTTCTCCCCCTACTGATTCCCCCTGTATTGGTTCTCCTGTACTGCTACCTGCTCAGACTTTGTAAACTCACGAGCCTTGGAGATGATTTGGACTAACGGCAGAGAAACGTGACGGGTTGAAGAGCCTTAGGTAACAATTTGGGAGACTTGGGTTTTGTTTCTGACTGTGACACTGGCCTTTTTTTATGTCCTTGGAGAAATTGCAGCACCTCATTGGCCTGGTTTCCCCATCTGTCAAACAGTCCCCGACCTACTTTGTAGCTCACTTTGAGACCTAACTAATTAAAGCGTGCTATGCACTGTGCAGGGTGTTGTTTTTTGTCATGGTGATATGGTGAGAATCTCCCCTGTTGCATCCAAGTATGTTGGGACCTCAGCTGCAATGCTGGTGTTTTGCAGGTGATGCTTAGTGTGGAACACAAGGCCAGAATCTGATCCCTTTCCTGAAAATACCACTCGCTCCAAAAAGAGGTGGACAGCCCCACCTCGAAAACATTAGAAATGGGACAAGAGAGTAAACCCAACTGAAATGTGTTTTGTTTTCTGAAACTGTTGTCATCTTTCAGTGTGGTGGGAATTCCAGCACGTCAGAAAAACCTTCCAGAAATGTCTCTGAGCTCTCAGCACCATTGAGATGATGCATTTTCCAGTATAGGTTTGTCAGTGGATGGGCACTGGGGAGACAACTGTAAGAAACTGTAAAGCTGTGAGGGGATTTTCCCCCACTGTGCAGTCCAGGTTACAAGTGGGATTCAGAAAGTAGCAGCTATTTTAACATCACATTGTCAACAGAGTGGGATTTGCAGAGCAGTGGATAGGGATTTGTGCTGCCCTGAAGAACCCTCTGATGAGAAGGCAACGTGGTCTTCCCTTGAAGACACATCTGTAGTGATGTTAATTATATTTTTTAATATCTAACAATGTTCATGCCTCTTGTAAATCAGTTCAGTAAGTGAGGTCAGCACAGAAGCAACTACAGTGCCCCTAAAACAATTGGCTTTTTGAAACACCTTCAAAACAAAATCAAAGAAAACAATTGGAGGAATGTCCTCATTTCCACATCTTCGTGGGGAAAAAAATGGTACCTGTGAGATGCAAGAAGAATAGAGTTGTGTTTCAAGTCACTGCAGCGTTACTGTTTTAAAAAGCCTTTTTGTAGGCAGAGTGCATTCAGGTTTTTTTCTGATTCTGGAAAAAAAGTAAAGTTCATGCATAAATTGGCAAGCAGCCTTTCATTTAAGCTGCATGATTTAGATCTGCTGGTGAAGGCTGCTGCTGTAGAGCATTTGGCATTCATCAGAAAAAAATCTCCAAGTCTAAACAGTTTTATTATGCAAAGTTATATAGTTGGAAGGTAAAACACTCTGTCTTTTTCCACTTTGAAGAACAGGGCCAGCTGATGGATGTCCCATCAAATGTCTCATAAACTTGCAGGGAAGGTGAATAGCTGTAGGTCTCACTTGTCAACCTATGGATGCTCTAAACAAGGAGCCCTGAGGGAAAAGGGTGCTAAGCTGGGCTGTGGATAGGGGAGCAGCTGTGCTCAAGAAACCAGGTGGGTATTCTCAAATAATATGTTAGGAAACCATTGGTATCTTCATGAATCAGTGTCCCCATATTTGGATATTTTCACTGAGATTTTTGTTAGTGCAGCTCTGTATTTCCTACAAGACATTTCTACTAACAAAGCATGCCATGATTGCACTTTTACATGGGTGCAGCTTCTCCTGAAGTGAATTTTCCTTAGTGACTTTTATTAACATTTATGAAAGCTTCACCCTGTTTAGTATGTGATTATTCTGCTTATTCCTACTGCCACTTGTGCTTATCCCCAAGCACACCCTGAAGTCCTATTAGAGGTGTGAAGTCAGAGGGACTTCAGCAGGAGCCAAAATATGGAGCCCTTAATGTCTTTTTTGCTAGGTGTGGACTGCTGAAAGGTGACCAAGAAGGGCTCTCCTGAGTGACTGTCCTCTGTATTTCTGCACATTTCCACACTATGCAAAGGACCAGGTTACTAATCCCACTCAGAGCTCATCATAGCAGCCATAAGAGCATTCCTAGCCCTCAGTGTCCTGCACCCACCCGCCACTGACCACAGTGACCACAAATTAGAGCCCTGCTAAGCCATTTGGTAAAACATCACCACAAAAGTTCCTTGGCAGGGTGAGAGGGGAAAAAGCGATTTAGCTTAGCCCACTGTTGATGCACCATAAATTTTTTTCTCCATGCCATAAAAACTGCAATAAGGGAACACCAGCATTTTTGAAATGCCCTTTAAAATGCAGTGAGAAAACTCTGCATAATAATAGGTTCCTATTTATTCAAGCAAACCTTTAAAATAAACTCTGAGTGCTCAGAAAAGTAAATTTCTCCATCATAGACAAAGGAATTGTGTTGTTTTTTATTTTGGACGGCTTTAGTTTTTCTGTGAAGAGGACTGTAGCAGAAAGAATAACCCAAGGCAATAAATTGGGCCTTGAACACAACCCAATTTCTTGCATGTAATTTGGGTTCATTCTCCTCTGAGGCTGTGCTTTAGGTGAACAGGATAAAACTTGGCGGTCTTTTAAAGTCTGGAGGGAATACAAGAAAGAACACATTATCACTTCACCTTGTGCATTGCAGGATCTGCAGAGACTGTGAGAAGTACTGCTGTTTCCCAGGAATTACTGGTTCTTTTAAAGGCAATAAAGAGGCTGGGTGGGATTCACTGCTCCTGCTAGGCTTGGGTCCATTTGCCTAAATTTAGGCATCCAGTGTCATTTGGGATGTCCCAAAAGATCCTGAAACGGCCACAGGCAGCTGGCAGGAATGGCACTGGATGTGCTGGAGATGGGCACCCTGGGGAGCTGAAGGCTGGGTGTATGTATAGAATAGCAGAGAGGGTCCTAAATGGCATTAAATGGCATATTAAGTGTGGTGCACCCAGAGGAAGGTCAGGAGCGTCCCTGGACAGCGGCATTTGGGTCGAGACGATGGAAGAGCAGAGTCCTGCGTGACTGAGGGGGTTGGTAGAAACACTGCCTCATCTGAAAACAGTTCAAGAATCACACAGACCAAGAGCTGTCGGATCAGTGGAGGGGAGCTGGTCTACTGCTCCCTTTGAGACGGTTGAGCTGTTTGTAATATAAACACTGCCAGAAGAGGTTTCCCTGATGGTTCGTGGTGGGAGTAAACATTTAATAGCTGTGATGCTCAGTTGCAGTTGATTAATTCATCTGAAATTAGGCCAAAGGTACCTCAAACTGGGCCATTTTGATCAACAGCCAGCTTGAAAACATAGGTGTCTGACTTATTTGCATTCACCCATGAGACAGCTGGTTGTGTTTCTTGTTTCTGGTTGTGCAGCCCACTGGGACTAATTCTGGGCAGTTAAATTCAGGGCAGTTTAACTTGTGCAGAATTGGGTCCCAGGGCTGGGATGAGTATAGCAGCTTCTTCTTTCTCTGTTGGATCCAGCACGTAAAATCTTCCATTAAATAACACCACCAAAAGTCAAAATTATTTTGCTTGGGCCTAATTTTATTCCCTTCACTTGCTGCTTCACTTGCCAGATTTTCAGTTAGCCGTGAAAATTTAGGATGACCTTTGTCAGTCTTCTGAGGCTGGTTGGTGGCACTGTCCTCTCCCCCCTGGCAAAAATAAGACATTCTTTTGATATGGGTCACTTAGGAATAACCTCTTGCAATTAAAAAAAAAAGTAAAACCCCACACATCCCCATTTGCACCACTCAGACCGTTTTTCTGAAAAACCTCAGTTGTGAGAGTTTTGTATTGGGTTTGTAACCCTGTAGGGAACACGTGTGACCCACTCTTTCTGCTCTGCAAAAGCAGCAGCCACAGTAATTAAACATTAACTACCTTTGCTTGGAAATAGCTGTCATCATTACATTGCAGTTGTGAGATTTTGTTGTTGTTGTTGGTTGGTTGGGTTTTTTTGTTTTGTTTTTTGGTGTGGATACTGATTATAAGCTTTTAAAGCATATGCACTACTCTTTATCTCAGCTGGTATTTACACTGAAAGGTGAGTTGAATCCTGCAATTTTATGTCAGTGTGACCACCCTGCTTGAAATCACCTCTGGGTCATTATGAAAAAAAAAAGGATTTTTTTTTTTACTCCTGTTTCAGTGGATGATGGAAGAGCCTGTTTTCTGCCTTCAGATGGTAAAATCAGCAAGAACACAGACTCAGCTGGCCGAGCACAACTTCAGCTGAGAGGTTCTGCAGGGGAATGTGGGTTGTTGGCAGCAGTATAAGTGGGTGGGAAATGGAAACTCCAGCTGGGCTTTCTTCAGCTCTGTTTTCCCTGAACCATCCTTTTACCAGCTGGCAAAATTTCCCTCCCTTTGAGGTGAGAGAATGGTCAAGCACAGGAGCGATGGCTGGTTTTGGTCACCTGGTGCTCCATTGGCTTTGAAGTTGTGTTATTGTTGTCCTTTCCTTGCATGTAGCCTTGCTGCACCAGTGTTGGGCTTGTGGATAGTTGGAGGCCAGAGGGTGAGAACACACAGCAATTGGAAAACCAAGCCTCAAATCCCCGAATTCTAGCCAAATAAAACTGGAGGGGGGTAGGAGAATGGGCAGCTATGAGTCACATCTGGATGGGCTGCACTTAAAATGCTTCTTAGGTGGCTTTAGAGGAAACTCACTGGACAGAATACTTTTGTGAACGGAAAGAAAAAGAGGAAAACAAAATAAAATAAATGGGGAGAAAAGGGAAAAGAAGAAAAAGAGAAAAAAAGAAAAAAAAAAGTTAAAGAAGTTTGATCATTCTTGGATTATGGAGAAGTGAGAAGCACTGATCAGCGTCCTCACTTGCAGGGCTGTGCAAGCCCTGACTGTGTCGTTAGATGGTTTCCAGTTCAGGGCTGGCCAGTGGGGCACGGCCGAAAGGTCTCCCGCCTGTCTCCAAAACGCCGGGCAGGTGCCCCGTGTGTCAGCCGAGCGAGAACTCCTCACTTTGCAGCTCAGCCCGGCCCTTGAGCAAGAAAAAATAACAGTCCCGGAAGACTAGGGGAGAAATTTTGCCGTAGCACCGTGTTTGAACCCTTGTGCTCGCGGATCTGTGGCCCCTTCTCTCCACAGCCCAAAGTTGCCACCGCTGTGGGGGAGGTTTGATTCCCATAAGGTGGGGCTGGGCAGCAGGGACAGCTCAGTCGTGTCTGTCTTTAAGCAGTAGCAGCTGAAAAAAAGAAATGAAGTTGTTTTCCAGAGTCAGCAGTAACTGCTGAGCACTTTCCATACCTTCGGCTCCCCCACCTGAGTAGGAAAATTTCCTTTAACTCTGGGAAACTCGCAGCATTCAAGTGTCACACTGTGTATCCTGGGGAACTTGCCACGGCTAAATCCAAAGAAAAGGCTGCTGTGGAATGAAGCTGCTGAAGCTGCTGTTAAACTCCATGAGACAGACTTGAAGAGACAGACTGTTTTTGCAGGGCTGATGGGATTGGAGGCTGCAGAATCCAGCCTGCTCTTGAGTCTCCTGAAGTTAGCGAGCGATGTGGGAAGAGGACGGGATCTCCTGTGTCAGTCTTTAAAAAGACACTAATTGAGCAATTTCCACTATCCCTCAGTGTTGCCTCTTGCCATACTTTGTATTTTTTCCCCTCACAGCAGTGCTGAGCTGTGGTGGATTGAGGCCCAGTGCTCTGTGGTGATTTGCCTTGAGTGGGAGGCAACCTGTGGAAAGGCACAATCGCCAGAAGTGTGCTGATTTTCTCAGGTTTGGGTTCTTAACCTGACTGGCAACAGCAGGGATGGAATGATCTTCTTGGGGAAGGTGCTTTGTGCACCAGCCACAGTGCTGAGAGCGGCTGTGACTGCCTGACCCTGAGACAACCCAACCCTGGTGCCTGTGTCGAGAAGTCAGACCTGGCTCTTCTGGCTCTGGCTCTAGGCTCAGTGTAATTAATCTTTTCTTCAAAGCAGATTAAATTGATTGCTTTGGGAAAAAAAAAAGCAAATTCTCCTTTGCATATTTTTTTTTCTATAGCCAGTTGAGAAAGAAGAGAAATTAGCTGGATTCTGATGGTTTTCACTTTAAAATCTTATTCAGAAAAGTCCATTCTATTGGGTATGAATTAAGAAGCTGAGACATAGACTGTCTCCCTATTTTTAATGATCCTAGCGTGACGGGTCCTGAAAAGCAATAATGGAAATAAAAGTTCATTTTACAACCCAATAAAAGAGGAAAGATGATTACAGCTCAGAACCACTCTGTGCTGTCCCTGGAAGGCCCTGAACACACCAAATATAATGAGTTCAAGCACTGCTGTTTCCATCTGGGACTTGTGTGCACACACTCTCTACTGTGCTGAGAATATCTGCTTCACCTGGGACATGATGAATTTACCACACTTGTCTGGAGTTGGCGTTTCATGTGCTGGATGGTATTGTACGTTGTTTTGCTTTTTTAATGGATGCATGTGAGGTGCATGCACGGAGTTCATACTGACCAACACTTCTGAGGTTTTTGGATGTCCCACAATCTTGAACAGATTGCCAGCTCTCTCTTCTTGTACTGAGAGAAAATTTCCAGACAGAAAATAACATCTCTATGGGGAATCTTGGGAGAGAAATAACATAAAACTCGAGCAGTGATCAATAAATTTCGGCAGGGTGGATATTTTTGTTCAGTTTTGGTATGGATAAAAATTGATTTTTAAGTGAAATATTTCACCAGGTTTGTTAATGGCTTTTTTTTTTTAAACCTTTTTGAATGCTGCAAATGAGAATGTTGTTTTGAAAAAAGAGAATTTGGGGTGTTTTTTGAAAAATTTAGAGAAAAATTTGGGTCTTTTTTGCCAAGCTGAAACTAGTTCTGGTGGCTTCTGAACTGTATGGGTTAATGAATATAATATTCATTACTGGTTTTTTTTTACCTTGCAACTACTTTGAATTTAATTTTTTTCTCCCCATGTGATAGTTGAGGATAAAGAACAGAATATTCCTCTTTTCAGAACTGCTTTGAAATTCACTTTAAAGAATCCTGGGCAAATGTTGTCTGCTGTTGTTCACGGCAAGAAGGGATTCTGCAGGAGAGCTGCTTACAATTTGTGTTAGGTTTCCATTTCCAGGTAACTTGCACAGGGTTGATGGATGATTAGCAGGTCTTTTGAATAATAAATAGAATAGCCAGGCAGAAATTCTGTCAGCAGCATCTGGCTGTGACCACCTGTAATCCCTCCTATAGATGCAAGTGTTGCCATTAATAAATAATATATCTTGGTCAGACCTACTGGCCAACTCTCCTGGTTCCTCTTGGCCGTGTAACTGCAGGAATCAGTCTGGCCTTTGCCCATGTCTTCAGCTAATCCCTCGCCCTGCTCTTTCAGCCTGGGTATTCAGAGATCTGCTTTTGCATGTCATACTCCCACCCCCGCTTTAAGGTTTTTAGGTGGTTTTGAGCCTGAAAGATGTTCATCCGTGTGCTGGCTGAGAGGTGTCCTCCACCTCTGTCCTTTCCCTCTGTGGGTAGACTGCAGAATTTATCTGCAGCAATGGGAATACAGATGTGTTGCAGGGATGATCTCCCATCCTGAGAAGTTGTTAAAGACCAGCTTTTCCTGCATGGTTGCTTGATCTCTTGTTGCATGCGTGAGACATGCAGTGGGTCTCTGTCCTCTGTGGCTCATGCCAACCTCAGCTAACCTGGAATTGAAGAATGGCTTGGGTTGGAAGGGACTTTAAAGATCATCCAGCCCAACCCCTCTCCCTTGGGTAGGAACACCTTCTACTAAACCAGATTGCTCCAAGTGCCATTCAACCTACAAAGAGATGTGAAGGACTTTAGGGTGCTGTGAAGAGCTTGAGAGCTTTTATTCCCTCTTTGGTGATGTTTCCTTCACCCAGCACACCCAGGCTTTGCATGAGCATCCCCCAAACTCACATGACATGAGGGTTAATTATTCCCTGGCAGAGGTCATCACTGCTGCTGGCTTCACTGGGACATCCCAGGGCTACCCCCAAACTTCCTGGGAAGGACAACATGCCCGGGATTCAGCCTGAGGCTTGTGAAAGCTAAAGATAAAAGCGTGAAAGTTCACGGTGGAAAAGGGACTTCTTGCGTGACTAAGGGCTGTCTGCTGCCCATAGTTTCCTACCAGAATAACTGGAGGGTGGGCTAATCCAGGGCAGAGATGGAGGAGGAGATGAGAGGGAATGTAGGAACCAGAGCTGGGACCATGACATCACTGTATTTTCTTTCCTGGTGTTGCTTAGAGCATGTGTCTATGTTTATCTGAAAACCTCATCCTCGCCCATGTAATTTGAGCTCAGTTTTAGGGATTGAGCGTGTTTTGGAAACCACATATTAAGAATACAATTTGTCTGTGTAATCTTTTCCTATTTTTGCAGGACGCAGGCAAAAATGTCAGCACAGGAGCTTTATGTTGAGGGAGCACTTCAAATTAATATAACTATCTCTAAATCCTGGTGGAAAGTCCTTTTTTTTGTCAGCATTGCAGAAACACCAGCTTAGAAGGTTTGCTGTTACACTTTTAAAGTTCCAGACCTGCACGGCTCCCAAGGAATTTTAATCTCCTGTTTGATTTGGAGGGATTTTGCGATCTAAAAGTCTCTGCTCAGTCTTCAAGGCACATGTTGGGGTCTCAGCTGCTCCATGTGCTGAAGCGTGGTTGTGTTTCAGGTCGGATTTGAAATGACCAAGGAGATAATAATGAGATGTTGAATTTAGAGCTGGCTGGGAAGCACTCCTGAGGAGTGCTGGGAGCTGTGCACCACCACCAGCTTGATGCTGCATGAGGGACAAATTCTTCTCTGCGTTGCACAGGCATAACTTTGGCTGGTTTCTGAAACACAGGCATCTAATCTCACTGTGGCTTACTGACGTTAATGGAGTTTATTCTTTTAATTTTTACAATGGTGTAAGTGAGAGCAGAATTTGGCCAGGAGCCAGGGTAGTGCTGCACTGGCAGAGTGAGTGAAATGTGCAGAAGCAAACCCATTGCAGGGCAGGTTCAAGTTCTGCGGTACCCAAACCCTCATTCGCGAGTCCAGGATTCTCGTGTTCCAGAATGGCTAGAAGGGAGCCACCCCTCCCCAGCTCAGGCTCAGTGTGCAGGGCCACGTGTAGAAATGAAGAGTCTGGGGCCTTATTCCCAATTCCAGTTCCTGTTTTCATACCAGCCGTGTCTCCATCCCGCGTTGTGCCCGTGGAGTCGATAAGATACGCCCATTGTCAAGCGCTCCTTGACAAGACCCATGCTTGTTCTATCCAGGGTGATAAAAGCCA
Organism: Lophotriccus pileatus; assembly: GCA_035583135.1. NCBI lineage: Eukaryota > Metazoa > Chordata > Aves > Passeriformes > Tyrannidae > Lophotriccus > Lophotriccus pileatus. The sequence continues at coordinate 5,098,004 of JAWWES010000041.1, forward strand.
AAGAAGAGGGAATGGGCACAGCTGTTGTTCCTGTGCTGAAGGCCAGCATGTGACCACTGGCTCGTGGTGACTTGTTCCAATTGCAGCAGTGGAGGCAGCAGTTTGGGCTCTCAGAAGAGAAGTAGCTGTGGTCCGTGGCAAGAAAAGATTTTCTCCCTGGTGCCATCCTCCTAAATTTCCCCCTTTAAACACAGACCAAAAAGGGTTAAAGAGGTGATGAACTGTGAAGTTTTGCTTGTAGCTGTGGTAGCAAGGAAGTTATGTATGTATGCATGAGCAAGTGAGAGGAAGGTGAGGACCTGACCATGCACATAATTTCCTGATGATTTCTGTTGCTATTTATGTATTAATTCCATTGCCACTGCAACCTCAGTGACATTGTCTCTCCTCTTTCCGTGTTGCTGGCAGTGGCCTCTGCCAGATGCTGTCGAGTGAGGCAAGAAAGCAGATGTGTGGGGTATGATCCCTCCCCACCATACCTTATTGCAGGCCCTTTTTGATTTCTTACGCTTCAAAGCATGGCATAAGCCCTGAACGTGACCTTTAAAATGCATTCAAAAGGTGTTTAACAATTAGCTGTAACTCTGCTTGGTCTTGTTATCTGTATAAATGCACAGTAAGATCATATACTTGCTATCATTTTGTGCATATATTTAATTATCTCTTGCTTTATATTTGCTCTGATGAGTTTTAATCCAGCAGATGCTGTTAGCTGATCAGTGTTTTTGGCTTGGATGTGGTCTCCCTCTCTTCCTGCAAATACAATGTGTTTATACTCATTGAACATATTGTAATCCACTAATCCATGTACAACATGGATGTGCTTTTTGGTTTTTTTGGGTGCACAGCACATGGAGAACAAGGGGAGGCACCTGTAAGAGTGGGCTTTGGCTGCTCTCTGTGCTGTGTTTAACTGGTAGCCTTGCACTTGGAAGAGATTTCCTTTATTTGGCAGTCTTTGCTCTTTCGTCCTCTTCCAATTTGTTTTCAACACAGCCTGAATGTAATTGAATGGCTTCTTTTATTTTGATGTTAAAAAAATGTCTGGTTTACATGCCTCCTGAGGATTAGGCAGTGAATTAAAAGCAAGTGGTTCTAGAGAATCACAAATAATGCTTTAACCTCCCTCCTCACTGAAACCAATGAATGATTCTGTAAATAAACAGATTTCCTTTTGTATATGTTGGGCTGGATAAGACAAGAGTCTTTCCCCCAGCTGGCCCCCTCCAGCCCATGGCTGGACCCCAGTGGCATGTGAAAGTTGTGGTGTGTTTACCCCTAGCAGAGTTCATCCTCCCTGGTCAGAGGGAGCTGCTGAATTACTTCACACATGGGTCTCCTAGTCATCTGGGGCGGTTTTATCTTAAGTTTCATAAAGAGTTTAGAACAGGAGTGTTCCTCCCTGACTCTTTGACTATTTTTAGTTAATCTCTGAGACTTCCCTACAGCTCTGTTCCCCTTAATGCAGCTTATACTAATAGGCAGAGACAGTCACTGGGGACGTTAATGACTTGTCTGTTGAGGTCTGTCACTTGCTGGCGACTTACACAGTCAGGTTGTTGTTTTTCTCCCTGGAGCACTTCAAGATTCTTTATCTGAGCCTCTCTCTCTTGTCTCATTGGGATTGCAATGGAGATTTTAGTTGCAGGTGCACTTCAGGAAACACTGAGGTTTCTGCACAGCTTGATAGAGTCTTTCTTTACCTCCCCATGCATGCTTTTGTAGAGCCACTTGTAGGAGCAGATTTAAAAAAAACTTCCTCCTCTGATATCCAAGGACTCTCTTAGGAGAGAACCAAGCATGGCTTGTATCGTGAGGGTTTAAGTCGAAATGGATTGTATGATGGGTGACAAAAATACTGTGAGGAGGAGAGGTGCTGACAGTTTGGATGATACAAGTCTTGTAGCTCCTGTGTTATTGCAGTTCTCTCAAAGGGTCTGTCAACAATGCTCAGACTTTTGGATGATTTCCCTTCAGTCAGGTTTTCCTTTTACATCCACCGTCACATTGTGCTTTTTGGGAGAGCATCTTAGGAAGAGTTGGGATGCTGTAACTCACTCACCCTTAAACCTGCTGGATTTTCTGAATGGATAATGCTGATTTTGTTTTTGTTTGTTTGTTGTTTTTCTGTTTGTTTTCTAACAAAGAAGCCGGGGTGCCTGTCAGAGAAGTTTCATCCATGTTAGGAGGAACTCGGGCACCAGGAAGGTGCTGCACAAAATTGTCATGGGTGAGCAGGTTACTACCTACAGTCTCTGTTTCTGATCTCCATTGCCACAGTGGCTTGCAGTCCTGCTGCCCACTTAACACTGCTTAATTTGATTGCAAAGACCAGGCCTTCAAGGAGAGACTTCAAGCTTATGTGTTGAAATTGGGAGACTGTTGGTGAGTTTCCCCTACTATCCCACTGAGCAAGGAGATGCTCAGCCTGTGGTCTATAACTATGCTGTATTTTACAGTTCCATAAACTTACAGCAAAGCCAGGGCTCTGCTCTCCAGCTCTGATACCCAGGTGAAGTGGCTCCAGTTACGGTTCAGGTGTTCTGTGTATCCTGTGTAGTCTGTTTAGGTTGTCTCTGGATGTATCAGTACAAATTGTGTAGCTGGTTTCTCTCATATCAGGCCCATTTTACCTCTCCTTCTGAAAAGACAGGATGAAAAAAACCATTGAATTCTGATGCAGAATTGATAAAAATGAAGTACAGAGCTTCCAGATGCCTTGCACTGCATTTGGCAGCTAGAAATACAGAAAATGTAGAATAGTAAACCCACTCTAAATGGTCTTTCTTCTTGGGTAAGTGGATTAAGTAGCAATAATGGTTTCAAATCTGCCTGACCTTTAGGGAAGTTTGAATATGAATCCAGAACTGGTTTTGAATTAGACGGTAGAGGTTTTTTGTTGGTTCTAAATGTGAATCCAGATCTAAGCCTTGGCACTTTAGTTCTGTATCTGACCATAGTGGCAGCTAAAGAGGTGAAATAATGTAATAACAGAAGAAACAACTGTGTGAGAAACCCAGAGTGTTGTACTTACAGGGCCAGAGAGGTGAAAAGGGGATGTTGGTATGACATTTGCTGCAGGAACCTTGAGGAAAGCAGGATGCGCTGCTGGTGTGGAGGGACCTCACCTCTCAGGTGTCACCTCTTCTCCACTTGAGTGTCTGCTTGCAGTAACAATGCTCTGATGGCAGCGGGGATCTGGAGTTGGGAGAAGCAGGTGCTGACACTGGCAGGTGTAGCTATCAGGTGCAGAGGAAGCTGGTTTAATATCTGAGAAGAATGAGGGGCAGAGATATCGTGGGTGTCCAGGGGAGTTCCTGCTGGATGCAGGGCAGGAGCAGATGCTGTTGTGGGGACGTGGGGGAGCATGGGAGAGATGTTCTGCAGAATAAATACAGGTTGCTATGTATTCAGGGAAACACAGGGAAACTGAAGTCCAGGATCTCCATGGTAGCGCTTACTTCCAGTGACATGGGAGAGACTGGAAAGCAGGGGCAAGGGTCTACTCACAGCTCAGTGCACATTCAGAAAGTCCAGGAGGGCTGCAAAACTGGAGTAAGTGGAAATGACAAATCAGGCTGTCTGCAAGAGCAGTTGAGTGCTGGAGTGAAAACAAAACATACAAATGCTCTTACCCCAGTAACAGAAGCCCGAAAAAATAGGGGAGGCAGAGGGCTTGGTGACAACTGACAACTGTGGCATGGCAGTGTCATTCTTTAACCCCAGCCAGCAGCCAAGCCCCACACAGCTGCTTGTTCACTCCCCCACCCCTGGGACCAGGGAGAGAACTGGAAATGTAAAAGCTGGAAACATCATGGGTTGAGATAAAGACAATTTAATAGGAAAGCAAAACCAGCACACACAAGCAAAGCAAAACAATGAATTAATTCACTCCTTCCCATGGGCAGGCAGGTGTTCAGCCATCTCCAGGAGAGCAGGGCCCCATCGTGGGTAATGGTTACTTAGGAAGACAAATGCCATCAATTCTAATGTCCCCCACTTCCTTCTTCTTCCCCCCAACTTTATATACTGAGCTTGATTTCCTATGATCTGGAATATCCCTTTGGTCAGTTGGGGTCACCTGTTCTGGCTATGTCTCCTCCCTAGCTCTCATACACCCCCAGCCCCCTTGCCAGAGTGGCAGGATGAAAAGCAGAAAAGGCCTTGGCTCTGTGCAAGCTCTGCTCAGCAATACCAGAAACTTCTCTATATTATCAGCCCTGTGTTCAGCACAAATCTGAAATGTAGTCCCATACCAGCCACCGTGAAAAAAATTAACTCTACCCCAGCCAAAACCAGCACAGGTACCCTCAGAACCTGGGGTTTAAGCAGGTGATTAGAGGGATGCAGTGTTGCCAAGCTACCAGATTTATAGAAGCACTGGAGTAGGATGTATAGGAGGAGGAGAGACAGTGCAAGTGAAGCATAATACAAAATGCAGCAGCGTGGAAGTGTTTTGGGAAGAGAGCAGTGCTGTAGTATCCTTGTGGGTGGAAATTCCGACTCTAATAATAAATGTAGTACTAGGATTGTACTACTGGCACACCCCCTTCCCCTCCCCCCCCCCCCCCAATCAGGAAATACTAAGTGAGATTAAAGAAGCTGAAAATTTAGGACACGTATAAATAGCAGGAGATTTCAAGTACCCATACATAGATTGGGTCAGTGCCTCATCGGGGTGAGATGTAGCGAGAAAATTTTCGATGGAGGAAGTACATAGTTGCTTCCTAGAACAATTAATCCTAAATCCTGCAGGAAAAGATACTATTTTAGATTTATCCTGAAGTGGTGCCAGGAACTTGTCCAAGAAGCTTTAGTGGGAGAGCTCAGTGGTAGCAAGTGTAATACAATTAGTTTTAAGGTTGTGGCAGGAAAAAACAGGGCGCATATTTGTATGTGGGCAGTTGGTTCCAAGAGAGGGATAAGGTAAATATGATGGAGGCTTTAAAAAGGCACAGCTCAAAAATGCAAGAAACCTGCATGCAGCCTGGAGGCTGTTAATAACAGTGTATTAGAAGCTAAGATAAAATGTGTGCTGCAATTTCGAAAGAAAACAGTTGTCCCCCAAATCGCCTGCAGACTCAGTAGGAAAATTAAACAGCATATCACGGGAGGTGGCTGGCATCTGAGAAATGGAAATCTTGTTCAGATGAAGAGAACAGGAAAGGCTGTAAAATCTGGCAGGCCAAGTATAAACAGAAAATTGGGTTTGCTGATGAGGCCAAGCTCTTTTGGGTAGTCAGATACCACAGGGATGGTGAGGAACTCCAGACAGACCTCATAAAAATGACTGAGTGCCAAAAAGGGGGTATATGAGCTTCAGAGTAGATAAGTGTAAGGTAATCCATCAAGGGAAAATGAAACCATGCTTTCATGATGCTGAACTCCAGAACCAGGAGTTACAGCCTGGGGTTGGGATCTTGGAGCCATGGCTGGCAGTCATTTGGGATCCCCCGCTCCCTGTGCAGTGACATTCAGAGAAGCAAACCCCCTGCATGTGGTCAGGGAGGGTGCTGAGAACAAGGTGTAGGGTGTTGTATTGCCTCTGTCGAAGGCTTGGTGCCAGGGCAATGCCGTGTGCAGTTCAAGACAGAGGTAGGGAAGGTCCGGAGCAGCTGAAGGGACTGAAAGGAAGGAGCAACTCCTTATGAGAGTTCCTGAGCATGGTCTTCGCCATAAAGCCGAAGTAGAGGGCAGGCGAGGGGTATGTTGAAACCAGCAGGTGGATGAATTAATATACAATGATTTTAATCCAACTGGAAAGAAAGTATCCAGCTGAAAGCAAGAAAAAAGATAAAGTAATCCAGGTAAAAGAAAGTATTTTTTGTACTTGGCAGGTAGTGAGATTCTGGGTATCAACAGCTTCAAAAGGGAATTAGACTAATTAGACTGGCAACAGGTCTATGGTACTAAGAGTACAGGGATATTCCTAGTAATGTCCCTTAAATAAAAAAGTGAGGGTATGGAAGAGTGGAAGAGATGGGTGGTAGAGAGGAGTCTCTCGACGCCCTGACGGGCATGCAACAATCTCATACAAATTAAAACATTGCTGTTCTTATTTCCCTAAAGGAAAGAAAGGAAATGAGGATGGAGCTGGTTGGAGAAAGTCTGTGAAAAGAGCCCTATTTATCAATATAAGAAGGACAGACCATCTAGCATAGTGTGGAGGTAAATGCCCCGTTTATGTGGAGATAGTGTGTGGAAAGGGTAGAGTGAGAAAGAAGTTAATGGGGTGGAAGTCTCAGAGTCCTGGTGTGTACCTGACTGAGGGAAAGCAAGAGGTGTGTATTATGGGGGTAATTCTACTGCATTTGCAGAAGGCAGTATGGTGTGAATTTAGGGCCATTCGTTTCCACACTAGACTATGGTGCATATGTATGGTGTATGTAGGGCATTACCTGATTCCTTAATAAATCAAGATTTGGGTACTGGGTGTTCTAGAGGCTCCTAAAACAAACTATTTTGATGCTTAGTAAAATCTGAAAAGCAAACATATGAATCCTGCTTCATGCTGAAGCCGTCAGAAGTCTGCCCACCCCCAAAACTAATTTTAATACCGATAGGAAAGCAATTTCCTGATGAGCAAGCTCTTAATAGAGTGTCAATAGCGAACAGCAAGGAAAGGATTGTGGGCAGCTTAACAACCATGCTGGGAAGCAAAAGGAGAAGCCAGTGTTATGAAGGGTTGTCCTCAGTGGCTGGGATGGGGATGGCATTTCAAGATGACCAAGACCAAGCAATGGAAGAGACCTCTTTGGTTTGCTGTTTAGCTGGTGGATGGCCTCAGTGTTTTGCTGTTATACAGAGCAGAAGATCAGCACTCTTGGCCACCACTCGCACTGCTGGTGTGATTCTGGGGTCAGCTTGGAGGTCCTTGACCAACTAGTGGAAGAAAGGAAGAAGTAGTGTGGGTACGGTGCATTGAGATCTGTGTTACACTGTTCTGAGATGTGTTTCCAGGCAAGAGGCATCTCATTTCCCACTTGTCTGTCCCTGGGTTTGATCAGAGGACTTGGAGTCCACCAGGCCAAGCAGCAAGAGCGGAAAGCCTCCAGGAAACTCAGCATTTTCCCTTGGCTTCTCCTGTTGTTTTTACTTTCCTTCTCTTGGTTTGCAGTAATTTTTACTGGCAACCATCACTCCCTGCGGGGGCTGAAGTGCTGAGTTTGGGGATAACCTTAGAATCCGTAGGAGTCCAAATTTGGTGTTCCCATCTCCACTGAGCGGGTGGGAGGCCTCCTAACGCCCTGTAACCTGTGTGGTGTGGCTGACCTCGAACTCCACGTTTGTGGTATCTGGCTGCCTGTAGACCTCTGTCTGTCTGTTTTTCCGTGGAAGCCCTCCTGGAAGAGTCAGCTTGCTTAAAATAAACTAATGAGTCACACAAGCATGGAATTTCTTTCTGCTTTACCTTATGATCAGGTTGTTGCATAAGCAGACTCCATGGCTTCCCTGGGTGAGGGTCTGGTTTGCTCTGGCATCTCTTCTTCTCTCATGGTGTCTTTAATTTTTTTTTTGCTTTTCTGAGCTGCCTGAGAAGTGCAGACAAAAACACACCTCCCATGGGGGCAGAGGGGGGATTCCCTGTGTGCTCCTGGTGCCTCCTACATGGACCCATCCTCTCCACACACCACAGAGCCGCGATGCTCCGTTGTGGTTTGCCCCAGGTAGCCTCTGTGAGTCAGTCTGGGAGCTGTGCGTGGATGAACCCTGTGCTGGGTGCCTCTCATCCCACGGTGGAGATCACACGAGGGTCCTGCTCCTCGGGATGCGTCACGGCGTCTCTATTTTGGGAAACAGTCGTACGAATGAGAGTCTGAAGACTGCAGCACGCTTTGAATCTGGGACATGCGTTTGGCTGTGGTAGGGAGATGGAGGCTGGTTTGCTTTTCACCACGGGGATGATGTCCTCTGCTCATCCCTGGAGCTGTTCCCCATGGAAAGCTCCCACCCTGTCTGCAGAGGTCATCCCACCCTGGCTCTGCAGAGAGCTGTAGACTCTGCCCCAAAAGCAGGGGTGCAGCAAACAGTGTAACCCCTCATCTTGTATCCATGTCCTTCCCATGAAGACTGATTGTCACCTGCCAAAAAGCAATATGTCACAGTACCTATTTATATGGAATCTTCCACTGTGGATGCTTCTTACTCACATCACTTCTGGAGGCAGTTCTGTCATTACATTTCAGGCCCAGGTTTTGGTTGACTTGGAAGCTGGTAATGGCTCCAAATGGCTTCTTCCAACTTGGGCACACTGAGAAAAGGTCTCATGAGACTGAACATTTCACCCGAGCTGGAAGGACCAATGTGAATCCATAGGACTTACACTCTGAAGTCTTGTGGGGAATACAGTAAATCTCAGTTTCTTTATGCCTCAGTGCCCAGACTCTAAAATGAAATGGTACCTTTGCCCAGGTGCATTGGGCAGGGACTGGGGGGTATGGGAGGCAAGGGGCTGTTTAAATAGTTGGTAGCCTCTTAAGACTGCAGAGGAACTGCATGCAGTGACACAGAATTGTAAATGTGATCATAGGATCTAGAATTATATCTGATGGCTACACCTGTCCCAGCGTATATACAAGACTCCCTTTGTCTGGCACAGGAATTGTCCTGCTTATCTCTAGGTTGTGGCAAGAGATGTAAAACTTCATTTTCTAATGCGAGAACAAGGGCGGTTTAATTAGTCAAATAATAACGACCCAAAATTGTTTTCCGCAAGACGAAAGAGGTTGGTGCCAACCAGTGTAGCACTCCCTTTTCCTGTGGAGTTCAGCAGATTTACACTAAACCAGAAGCTTAAAATGTGCTTTCAGTAGAGAAAGTGTTAGGAATCTTGGAAGAAAATTATTTTCTGCCCTTCTTGGAAAAAGAAATTCAGCTGTGCTGTTCTGTGCAACATAAGTTGTGCTGTACCAAGCCCGAGCTTTGCTCAGCAGAGCTGGGGCTGGTGCCTCCCGAGTCCTGGAGTTTGTGGTGGGAGATGGGCAGCCAGACAAGTCCTGGAGCCTCCGTCACTCAGTATTAGGTGTTACTGACTGTTGCCCTTGCTGAATCATGAAGACACATCTGCAGACCTTCACCTGATAAGCTTGGGTCTCTGAGAGTGGATGTATTTCATTAGTGAAAAGATAGTAGTATTTCCAGTGGTGGGAGGATCTCCAGGGACCCCTCTGTCAGTTCATATGAGGTTGGTTTTAACTCCCTCTCCAACTTGGCCTTGGCTCCCACAGATGAGATTTCTTTGCTGAACCTATTAAAAGCCAGATTAAGATCTCTTGTAGAGGTCATTTAGCAGTGAGAGAACTCTAAGGAATACTTGTTTTCATCTCAATCCTCAAAACAATCTGGGGAATGCATTTGGAGTCAGTTTCTGAACTTAACCCTCTCATCCCCAGGAAAAATAGCATATGTGCTGCCCTTGTGCCTGGGATGGGGTGAGCTGGACCCCGGTGCTGACTTTCCAAGCTGTGTTGATTTTTCTGGAGCGCACAGAAGGGTTTGTGTTGTGTGTGTGTGGGGGGTTATACCACGAGGAGAGGGTGACTAAATGGGTGTGCAGTTACATAAATCAGCATCAGCCTGTGCGTCGCATGTACAGCACAGGGCTGACTCAGAGGCAGGAGCTGTGCTGTCAGGGATTGGCAGCCCGGGGCAAAGCTGACAGATTGGTGTGGTGGGTGTCCCCCTCATCTGCCTCGTGTGCTGGGGCTGCTAGTTTCTCCTATGTCGAGGCATTGGGGAGCAGTGAGGTTCAGGACTGAGCCTCTGGGGATGCAAACAGGTCAACCAGTGAGTCATCATTAGGTGGAAATCCAATATTGCATAGGCAGGCTGTTGAAATACAAAAGAGCTGGTAGGAAAATGAGCCCTGTCTCTCTAAAGGTGAGATCATGTTCAGATGTAATGATAAAGGATGGACTAGAAGTGGAACTCAGCTGTGAGCCCTGTTGAGCTTAGGAAACAGCCAAAAGCCTGGAGTAAAATACTTTCTGGACCACTGAGGAAGATTTTGCTGGTAAGACTCCTCCCTCTCAAGAAAAAAAAAAAAGAAAAAAGAAAAGCAGAAGAGAATGTTTTAACTGGGACTCAGCTCACTTTTTATTGCAATTCTCAATATTCAGATTCACACCTCCAAAATGGCAAGATCTAAATAGAAAAAAGTTAAAAATTATTAATTTTTAATATTCAAATTCACTTTTTAGGTTATGGAATTTAGATTTCTATGCTTTAATTTTATTATTTTTTTTCAGTGGGATTCAGAAGCTTATTTGAAAAAAAAGAAAAGTTAGCAGCATTCCATCTCACTTTCCCCCACCCCGTTCAGATAGGTTTGCTGGATGGCTCACTCCAGGAGCTACAGCATTTGGAAAAGGACCAGGAATCGCAGGAGTGGGCAGTGCTGGCACTGCCTCAAATCCCCTGCTAATAAACACTCCAACTGAAGCCAAATGGTAAAAGTGCATTTTTATAACATTTTATGTGGATTAATGATTTCAATAAACATTTTTCTCATTTGTGTACATTTGGGGCAGCATTTGCACAAAGTCTAAGAAAACTCAGCGAGCTTTCTCTGGCTTTCCTGGTGCTGCATTCAAAGGCTGACTTTGTCTGATTTGTCTCAATCTCCTCTCATGTTTGCCATTTGTACGAGCCACAAGACTGCAGTGAGGCAGCGGTTGCTGATCCCTGAGGGGTCTGGTTTTCGCTTGATGTGTCTGTAATTCCTTTCATCATAATAAGGGTCATTTGTACATACAGAGGGGTTAGTTAATGACCTGCAATGCACAGTCTGTGGGGCCACGGCTCTCTAGTGATGACCACTCTGTGATGTGCTGTGGTGATTTCTGGAGTGATTTAGAGATGTGTCTTCGTTAAGGTTCAGTGTGTGGTGAAAACAAGTATCACACTGCCCTCTTTCCAGATGGGAAAACTGATTGTTGCCTGTTTGGTGGTTAAATAATGTGAGCTGCTGCAAAGTGATTTATTGTGCGTACAGTCAGGGTGCTGTGGTTCAACAAGTCACCCCTCCTCAGCCGTGCTGGGGCCGTGGGTGTCCTCTTGACCAGGGAAATGAGCTTAGCCTGGGAGGAGAGGTGATTAAGGTGACACGGGTGAGGTTATCTGCTCACAGATTTCCCACGGCATTGCTCGTGAGGGTGTTTGTAACAAGTGTTTCTAAGCCTCCGATGTTGGATTTGGGAATGGTGGTGTGCTCAGGTCCATGAGGTTGGGGCTCAGGCCCGTGCGCACACCCAGGCTTCCCCAAGGCTGTCGGAAAGGGCAGGAGCAGTTAGGGAGGGAGAGCGTGGCAGCACGAAGGCTTTGCTGAGCCCTCAGTTTGTCAAGGGGTTTTCCTGGTTGTTTGCAGTGTTTGCGCTGGTGTTTATACCCATGACCACAGTGTTGTGTGCTCTGGTTACCCATCGGCCCAACATGAAACCCTCATCCCTGGGCTCACTCCGAGGGTGGTATGTGGTGTCTGGGAATGACTCATACAGCTGCTGTGCAGCACATCCACTCCTGGCCAGATGTAAAATTAAACACATGCTTTTAGTGTTATCTTGACCTAGACTAATGTTGCTATTTTGGGGTTTTATGTCAGAGGCACAAAAAACCTGGAAATCACTGATGGAAAAGACCTATGAGATCATCCCTTCCACCCACAGGATTGTTCCCTGCAAAATATTCTCCATCATTTTGTCCAAAGCCATCAAAATTCACTCAAGTGAGAGGGATCCTAATGCTTCCCCAGGGGGACTCCTACATCTTCCAGTGTGCCAGGGAGGACTCATTCATCCCCAATCTACAGTCCAAAGTTAATTTTACTTGGTTTAAACCTGCCTGTCCAAGTTCAGATCCCTAAAACTGTTCCTGCTCTTCCTGCTGTTCATACCCAGCACAGCACAAGAACGAGGTGAACACAGGCTGCTCAGCCACCTGTAATGGGATGAGTTTGCAATCAACCTTCAGATAATTGCCCAGGGGCTCTCCTGCTGAACCTCTGCCACAAGGGTGGTGTAGGATAGCAAGCCTCATATCCCAGGGCTGCACCTTCTCCATCCCTCTGAGCCACAAACCTTCCACAGGGCATTTTCTCTTTCATTGAAATGTCTTGCTTGCTGCATCATGGGATGTACAGACCCAGGCTGAGAGCCCAGTTGTGTTTCCTATCAGAGAAAAAGGCAAAATTCCCACTGAATGGGAGTGGGCTGCAGCAAGTGGGTAGTGGCTACCTGGTGGCCAAGAGTTGGATTTGACCATCTCAGTGTGCCCATGTGCTCGGGCTTCTGGGCAGGGATGCTGGGAACACCAACCCTTCCATCAAACCTTAGGTCTGAGACGTTGCAGGCTATTAACAACCTTGGCTAATGAATGCCGAAACGTCATCAAGGCGTCTATTTTTAATACAAAAAAAAAAAGAAGGTCCGTACATAGCAGATTTTAGAGATAAGCTGAAAAGAAAACAATCCTGTCTGCAGGGCAGGGACTGTATGTGCCAGCTCCCTGCTTCGGTCCCATCTTGCCCCATCTCACCCTCACATCCCCTGGGAGTGGAAATGGAAACCTCTGCACTGAGCTCTGGCAGTACAAGTGGATACCAGGGAAAGTTTTTGCCAGTAGGTAGCAGGAGCCAGCTCTTGCTCCATTGCAGCAGTTAAACACATCAGTGCTCTGAGTCTGTACAGCCCTACTGGCACTGACTGAATAGGTATTTGTGGGGTGGGTTTGTTTTTTTTGCACAGGGGTCATTTTCTTCCTGGGCTTCTGAGCACTCATCTGTGAAACATGAAATTGCCTGACCCCAGAGCTCATCCCTGGGTTGGTGAGATCCATAAGCTTGCAGAGAGCAATATTTTCCTTCTTTTATACACAGAGGAGTCTTCAGACTGCAATCACTCAGCAGACAGCAATTTTCAGCTGTCTCTCCTTTATGTTTTCAGTGGGATTTGAACATCTTTGGGAAGTGTAAATTTACAGCCAAGGATCACAAAATTATGCCTCGCTCTGTGATCTTCCCTGGGCAGGCCTTATGTAGAGACCACAGTTGCCACCTCTCAGGAGCCGCAGTGGATAAACGGTTGTTCTGCAGGACCCATCCAAGATGTCTGGGATGGCTCTGGGCTTTACTCAAGGGATGTGGCAGATTGTTCAGTGCCACAGCCCGTGTGGAGTCCAAGGGGATATTTTGCCTGATAGCACAGCCCAGGTAAACTGAGATCCCAGAGTTTTGCAGGGCTGGTGCAGCCCCCCTCAAACATTAGAGGTTGCTGATGCACCAGCGCCTGGAGGGAGGAAAAGGTCCTTATGTCCGTGGAGAACAGAGGTGTAGAGAGAAAACTGTCTTTCAGAAACTTCCCTCATGCTCCTCCTGTGCTTCCAGTATTCTTACTGTTCCCTATTTGTCCTGCCTCCAATCCCCAGGATTTAGCTCTACCTTCCTCTCTGTCATCCAGCTGCCTCCTACTAGTACTATTCCCCCACTGCACTCCCATTAATCTTCTCATATTCATCTGACCTTCTGATATCTCATTTATTTTTCTTTGTTTGTACTTATTTGAATATTCCTCAGGCCAGGAGCTGTGTCTATAAAGCATATAGTGAATGTCCAGTAGAATTTCAGTCTGTAGCTTCTTCAGAGTCCACGAAAAATGGCAACTCCAACCCCATAGGCTGCTTTTACAGGTTGCTCCCCATGTGACTTAAGCCAGCCTTTAAAAATAAAATTAACTTCTGTAACAAAATAATAAAAACATCAGCTCTCATCAGAGTATGGCTCTGTAATAACTGGAAAATATGGGAAAAATATGCAAAAATTCTGTTCTCTGTATCAAGCACAAACGCTTGAAGCACATTGGGTTATTTGTCATCACTGCCAGGCTGTACAGTGCCTGCATCCATTTCTTACCACCCACAAAAGCTGCTTTCAGAGTAACCAGACTGAGTCATTAGAGTCCTTAGCTACAAATTTTCCTCTTTGAGCTTTAAGCTGCTTCTTTGCGTAGTGCATTTGTGCCGATTCACTGAGGCGTGGGTCAGTTGTTTTATCGACACATCCACGGGACAAAGGGCTGAATCAAAGGGAGCCTGGGGTTGGGATATCGAACCTTTTTGTCTCTGGAATCATTGCAGGGTGCCGTGGGCTGGCAGGGGACCGCAGCCACCCTGAGCTGATGGCCTTTGTGCAGAGATTTGGAGGTCATGACTGCGCTCGGAGCAGTCGGGTGTCTGTCCTGCAAAAAACTCACCAGAATGCCATATGGAAGATGCTCTACTGCTGTCAGCCACGCAGCAGGCCAGCACAGGGCCTTGTCTCTATGGGGAAAAATGGAGCTGGTTCTCTCTCCTGTGCCCTGTGAACAGGCTCACTGCCTGTAGTACAGTGCAGGCAGTCTTTTGTGGTGGTATCATAAATTCTGGACCGATTATTCTTGCTTCACTCATGCAAAATTCAGAGAAATCGACTGTCGGAGTGAAGCCCTTCCTCATTTCCTACATTGCATTAATTTCCAACTAACAGTAGAATCACGAAATCTCCTGAGTTTTATAACAAAATTATTAAACAGGAGGCTGAACCCTTGCTTTAATTTGAAACCTCAGTGCAGTCTTAGCTCTGAAGCTGCTCTCAACTTCTGCAATTACCTATTTACAGTAAAGAGTAGGATATGATACAGTGGACTCACAGACACATGGCTGCTAATTATTGGCAGCGCAGTAGACTCAGCTGATAGTTTTCTCTGGTTTTGGAAGTGCTCTACAACAGTGCAAACCAGGCAGAGGAGATGGTCAGCCACAGGGAAAAGGGAGCACTGGTGAACCAGTGGCCTATGCAGGTGATTAATAACAATAAAACACTAGTTCCAATTGGCAGAAGAGGCTCTTCAGCATTGGTTCGTAAGTGCCAAGGGCTGAGCAACAGGAGTTTTGTACGTTGTGTGGGTACAAAAACCAAATGTGGTTCTGTAGCTCCAGTGTGTGAAAGAGGGAGGAGGGTTATCCAGCCAAAACTGCATCATTTAAAGGTGATATATATTATTAAGCTTGAAGGCATGGATTGGGTGTTAGAAGATTTTAGTTTTATTGCTATTTCTCACAATGATTCCTTGCATTCCTGTGTCCAGTTAAGTATGGCTGTTCATCATCTCTATTTCCATGCCAATGGAATGGGGATCACAACATCACTTATCTCACAACAGTATTATGAGCTTGAATGAATTAATATTTCCGAAGCACTCTGGTGGAAGGTGCAAAGCCTTTTCATAAGAGCTCATGATTCCAGCTAGAAAACAGTTTTGTGTGGCGAATGCTGAGGTTAGAAAGGTGTGAAGCCAATTTAGCTTCCAAGTTCTGTGAGCATCGATACAGCAGCAGGCAATCTGTGAATTCAGGTCTCCTTGATGCTGAGTGGTTAATCAGGATCAGACTCTTCCACACACTTGCTGGAACCAGTTGGACTATGCGCATAATAATACCATGCTGCTCAAAAATCATGGTAGACACAGGTTCTGTGAATGATTTTTTTATCCTAGACATCTTGAAATACAAAAATAATTCTCCAGCCTTTATGAACAGGAACTCTTTTTCTGGGAGAACCTTTTACTTGCTGATTGGAAGCTTTTTACCCTACAAAAAAATAGCAATCTCACCAGGAGTTGTGGAGTTCAACAGAGCGTTAACACTGCAACAAAAGCTCTTTTGCTGTTTGAAAGTTGGAGTTCTTCACTGGGCCCACGTGTTTTTGATGACTAATTTCCCGCTCTTATCTAAGAGTTACTTAATCTAAGAGTTCCCAGTGGGATAAATGGAACAGGAATGAGGGCAACAGTTTGCAGCTGTCAAGGTGAAAAGAAGGAAAATACCCACATATTGCACTAGGCAGGCTCTTAAAAAACATTCTGGCTTTGCCAAGAAAGATAAGGGTCTCTCTGTACCTTCAAAGTTTCCATGAAAGGTACTGTAAGTGCTGCAGAAGTTGGAAATATGGTCATACACACCGTATTTTGGGAATGGTCTCCAGCCTGTGGCACTGCTGCTTCGCTGACCACTGCTACTGGTCAGTCTTGGTGACACAGATGTAGCCTGTCAGCCTCAATTCCCTCTGAGGAGTAGTAATAAGAGCATATCCCTGTATGCTTTGGGATGCTTTGGAGCTGGGCTGGTGGCCGTCCTGAAGACATGCACAGCACCACTGAGGTTATGTGGCTGTGGATATTCAGGGTTCTGAGGCAACAAGTGGTGTTTCTGGATATTGGTCTTTTCCCCTAAACCCATTGCTACCCCCTGGGGAACAGTAGGGAACCAAGTATAAATACAACCTATTTGTACAAATAACTTAGATTTCCACCCCGCTCTGAGGGGGGTGAAGCTGCAAAAGGGGATGTTACAACTCCCACAGGTGGGAGAGTCTCGCGCTAGCTCTGGCCCCGCTGTGGTAGCCTGGGAACCTGTGGGGGTGAGGTGGAACATGGCTTTGGACGCAGTAGATGAGTCTTGCAGCTGCCATTGCATCAACAGCTCAGCAGTTGTCCTTAAAACTACTGCTCAACTACCACGTAATCCCATTGTGCACTCAAGCTTCTCTTGATGGATATAAATGAATTGCCCCCAATTCCGTTGCGAGCTAATGAGTTGCTGAAAGCTCACTCCAGCTGAATCCTCAGGGATTCCTGAATTAACTTCTAAATTAAGCAGAGGAATAGGGTCTGATATCCTGCCTCTCACTGATCAGGTTAGATGCTATCTTTGTTTCACTCCTGACTAAAATGGATTGGAGTTTTTCAAACTTGTGTTTCTGAAATGAGGAATGTTTATAACCAAAGTTTGGGAATGTAGGGCTGAATGTGGGTTTTTTTCCATAAAAAGTTGAAAATTTTAGCTCAAGAACCACAAAGTCTGGCAGCCTCACTTAAATCTGTAAAGATCCAGCATTAGCTACAAGACTGCTTGGTGTTACACCACATCTCTGGATGTACTTTTATAGAATACCTCGCGCTGAAAATTTAATTAATCAGAGAACAGTTATCACATTACCAGCCTGACTGAATTATTTTTTCGTGAAAAAATGTGTGTTTAAAAGGCTAAACGCTCCTGTTACAATGATTAATTATCTGCAGAAAATTGAAAGCACACAAGAAATTATCAAGAATGAACATATAGACATCATCTGTCTTCCTAAAAACACTTGTCTGAGTGTATTAAGAAGAATATTATTGCAGCATAGATGTTGGCCACTTGGAATATGTTTTTCCTGCCTTCTCTTTAAGTACATTCTTGCTACAGATTTTTTTCTTTTTTTTATATAGTGTCTAAATGGATTAAAGATTTATTGAATTTTTTAAGTGGAATGATTCTCTGGAGAAGATTGATTTCCCTGCCGCCTCAGATGCGGTTTAATTTCTGCGTTACTTATGAAATAACGAGGAGTATCCTTCAGTGTGACAGGGAGGAGCAGTGGCACAGAGCACTGGCGGCGTCTCGCAGAGCGCTGGGTCAACAAGGAGTCGCGCCTCTTGTATTTATGAGCTGTGACGGTGTTGCAGGGGCAAACTGATTGCCAGAGCCAGGCCTGGTGGGGCACACACCCAGCCACCCATAAATCTGTGTACTCTCACTCCTAATTAACTGGGGATCGGGGCTTATTAATTATATATGACTCGATGATGGCATGTCTCATAAAAAAGAAAGGAGCGCGTAGTGAAAGTTGATAGCTTTGCATTAGGCAAGATGGAGACAAGTCTTTTACAAGCCAGCATGGGGTTAGAATAGTAAAATTTACTCCTGCTTAGAGGGTTATATGGACTCAGAGCCTCCTTATGAGTTTTAAATGGAAATTCAGCAATAGATTAGCCCTGTGTCAGTCATTTCCAAGAGATCGAAAATTACTGGAGGGGAATAAACAGCATCTGGTTGTTCTTTCTCAGGAAACAATGAAAACAAACGAAGAAAGGGACTGAAGGAATCCCAGGAACAGAAAAAACCCATCAGTTAAGTGTATTACAGAGGATGCACAGAGGAATCCCCAAATGTGACTGTGATGACCATTTTCCTGGTTGACGCAAGGCAGACCTCACGCTGTAAACTACCTCCTGACAAGGAGCCAAACCTTGGTAGCAGAGAGAAACAGCAGTTTAAACCATCTCTGGACCAGCATGGAAGAGAGAGCAGGGGAGATGGAAACAAGGGCTTGAGAACAGCACCTTTTTTTTAAGCCAGAAGTGCTCTTGGGGCCCATGTGCCATTGAACTAAACCCTCTGAGCTTTGTAAAACTTTGGTCCGCTGAAATATTTGGCCCATTATGCAGGGCTCAATATTGGGATCTGAATTAAATCCATTTATAGTAGCTTTTGAGGAGATCTGGGCTGGGTGGAATGCCTTCAGCAAAGAAACTGAGTGTTAATAACCAGCCCAGTGTAGCCTGTGCAAACAGTTAGCCGAAGAAAATACCAGTGAAGTGAAAAATAAAACACCTATTCCTCCTGCTTTGCACATGCAAGAAATCTTCTTGGTTCAGCCCTGCATCAATCCTTATACACGGTCTCAGAGTCAAGGGCCTGAGTCATATGTCTGAACATGGCAAGATCAAGTTAAATTTATTCTTAGAATGAATATTATCTTTTGTTTTCCAAACATTTTCAAGACTAAGATAAGGACTCTGTCACCCTGATATAACTTTCAAACCAGGTTCTCCCTTAGTGTTCTCAGTGCCTCCATCCAGCACATTCAGATATGCTTTTACATAAAAAAATGAAAAGAAGGAAAAAAAATGTCAGTGTTCAGACACATCAATGACCACACATAAAAGAGTAAGTGAATGTTGTGAAGTATTCTCACTTTTTTTTTTCCTAATTGTTAAGAAAGACTGCACTGATGCCAGTAATAAATAAAAACCAGCTGAGCACAGTTTGGAATTACCGTGAGCTTTTAATCAACAGAAAAAGCCTAGCCCTGGTGCTGTAATTGCATGATACGTAGTGCAGTTGTCTCACCCTTCTTTCTCCTTATATGAACAACCACCACTCTGCCACACTTGCTGTATTAAAACAACTGATATCTTCAAATAATAGCTCAGTGCTTATCACACTCTTAAAAACCATCCATTCCAAATAATGTATCATTTGTGCTGCAAATTAAGATACATTAGTTTCTGGAGAGCACCACCATGAACTTTCATCATGTCTTCCCAGCACAGTGAGCCCTGACATCCCCAATGTGCTGCATGAACTTTCATTGAAAGCCTGAACAGGTTTTAAAGGGATGCTGTTCTGAATTTTGGTGAGTGATGAAGTCTCCATAGCCACAGGTTTCTCTTTCCAAAGCCTTCCTTTCTGAGAAGATTTTTTATCTGACTGTATTTTTACAGTTGCCTGGCACACAATCACTGTTTCTTGGAGCTAGTTTCAACATTTACCACCCAACCACGGACCCCAGAGAAGAGACAGAAAAATAATACCCTTTAGTAGCTGAAAGATCAAAGGTTGCAGGAAACAAAAAAAGGCTTTGAGGGGTAGATTTGTCTAGATTGGTCCTTGTCAAAGAGATCTAGTGCTGTGTTTGGTTTAGGACAAAAAAAAAAGGTGCAGCTTTTGGCTTGTGACCATGAGTGTCTGTGTTTCCATAGTTTGGTGACTCCCCATTGTCGGCTGTACATTGACTACAGGATTTATCTGGCTGGTTTCACTTCCCGGTGTGGCAGGAGAAGTGAGCGCACAGATCTGGTTACTGCAGCTCAGCTGTAGCTCCTCTGGCAGTAAGTCCTTCATTTCTGGGTGTACATGTGTGCCCTAGTATTGCCTGTGGGAAAACACCGTTTTTGGGCCCCATGGATGTGTGTTTTAACCCTAAAATATGGATTAACTCAGAGACTGCTAAGGTGATGTGAGGCTGAATCACATAGTGCACCACGAGAAGTTAAGACTGGATTTGTTCAGCCTGGAGAATAGATGACTCAAGGAAGGCCTTTTTGTTGTCTACAGGCACCTAATGAGAGGATGTAAAGAGCTCAGCTCTCCTCAGAGGTGTGTGGTGACAGGACTAGGAGCAACAGGCACAAGTTACAAGATGGGAAATTCCACTTAGGCATAGGAAAAGCTTTTTTACCATGAATGTGATGAAGTGCTAGTGGAGGTTTTCCAGGGCAGCTGGGCCATCTCCACCGTGGCAATGCTCAGAATTTGGCAGGACGTGGCCCCGAGCCACATGATCTGGTTGGATGTGCTTTCCCTGGTGGCGTAGACTAGAAAGCTCTGGGGTTCCTCCCAACCAAAGTGATTGGTGTTGAGTAAGAAATCCCAGTAAGAGTCAAAACCTAGGATGTGAATAAACCTTCATCTCTGATTGGTTCTCCCACCTTGTGTTGTGGGGCTGGGCTCATGATGTGGACAGTGCTGTCCAGATTAGGGTGGATGTGATGTCTCAGAGGCAGATGGGAACCGCAGACAGGGTGAGGAATGAGGAGCTCAGGCCACCATACCTATTATGGGGCAGTACCCTGGGGCTGGAGGCTGGATGGGATGGGAAGAGGTGGAGGAGTCCTGGCTGGACCTTGGTTGGACATTGGCTCCATTGAGGCTGCAGGTGATGAGGTTTTACCGGCTGTTCAGCAAGCCCAGTTCTGGCGTTTCTTGCTTCCTTGGAAACTTCCTATAGCTGGAGGATGTTGCATTTTCTGGGTTATTTTGAACACTGCTCCTCAAGCCGTGCCCCTGGAGCTGGCCTCCAGCTGCCACCCTGCACACCAACCAGCTGCTTAATGTCATGGTGTTTTACTGACACCCCATCAGTGGAGCCACAAGGGCATTCCAGGCCCACTGCTGAGCCTGCCAGGACCTTACAGCCTCTTCCCCAACACTCCTGCCTGTTTTGGATGTACCTCAGCACAGAGACCTCAGAGCTTGACACAGAGGAGAGACATGAGCTGAATTGACCCTATTTTTTAAAAATAAATTCAGAGCTTTCTATACCAAAAGTGGAAGTTTCCTCCTTGCTGGAAGGAGGACGCCACTTGTGCGTTCTGCTATGTGGTTGTTAAAATGTGCCCAGGAAGGCAATATTGGAGGCATGACAGGAGAGGCTCTCAATGAAGCATCTCTTTGGAGTCAGTGTATTGCTAATTTGCTCTCAGAGTAAAGAAATAACCCGTGGTTAAACTGGCACTGAAGTAAGCAGATGTTTTCTGGACAGGCTCTTAAAGACCTTCAAAGGCAGCTAAGCCCTAGGGAATGAAGTGAACCAGGCTTTCCTGGAAATCAATATCCACAAGCTGAATTTTCACATTTTGGTAATGCTTATCAGTTCATTTGGGTGCTTAACCATCCACTCCTCCTCAGCTGAGTGCTCCAAAGTATTCGGCATGTGTGTTCTTCTCTACATGGTGTATGTCTGCTTTTATTAATCTCCCTTTGCTGCTTCATAGCTGCTGTGAGGCGATAGGCAACTAGTGTTCTCAAAAAGCAAAATATTTACCATGGTGTTTTCTTTCTGGAGTTTTGAAACTTGCTTTATTTAAAAATCTCAACTTTTAAATTGAGTAGGAGCACCAAACAATTAAACCTAAAAAAAAATTATTTAGAATCAGAAAGAGATGTGCCTTTAGATTGAGTTTATGCCTTTATTTATGATCAAGATCAACAGGGAAGATTGGGGGGGAAAGAATATTGTGAAAATTTCCTTCTCTTTCCACTGCACCTGTATTTTTTGCCTTTTCTTTTTGGATTCCAAACCCAGTCTTGCCTTGCTCTCCTAAAACATGTGTGTCCTGTCCTCCCACCTGGGCTGTCCTGTGCTTGTGATGGCTGACCTGGCTTCGGTGTAATAAAGCTCCAGCACAGCAAGGAGCAGTGTCCTGACTTTGGACAGATTTCTTCCTGTCCCAGGAGGGAGTTTTTTCACATTTTCCAATTAATTCACTGGAGCCCTGAAGAGGAGCACCCTTTGCTCCTATTGAGAGAGGAAAAAAAAATATAGATCAATATTCATCTTACTTACTAGTCAAAATGCTACTCAGCAAAATTGATCTGAAGTCATCAGTCTCAGTTTTCACATAACCCTCATTTCTTCAAGAAGCTTTCCTCAGCTTACTGGACCCACTTTTTCTTCAGATAGCTCAGCTAAAGTTGTGTTCAGTTTCCCCAAAATGCGGGAGCCTTTTCTGTGTTTGGTCATGGTCTGTTCAATATCCTTCCAAAAATGAAAGGGCAAGAGGTTATTTGAGCTGCATAGCACTGAAGGTAGCAGAGGTTGTGGATGTTAAGTAGAGCTTGCAAAAGCAATTTGGGTGAGACGTGGCACTGGCCGGCAAAGCTCTGTTAGGAAAGCACTCAGGCTTTCTGCTAGGCATTACAGATTCCCAATTTTGTGAACTTTGATGGAGTCAGGCTAGAAAAGGGGAATGTATTTCCAGGTGTAACCCAGCAACTTTCAGTGTAATGGCTGCAGCAGATCTCTGGCTGCAGAGCTGAACGCTGGAGCCCAGGACTGGAGCTGGGGACAGCAAGTGTTCATCCTGGAGAGGATTTCTTTCTGCTCTCTTAAAGGCTGTCAGGGACAAAAGATAAATGCTGGTTGTACTTTTTGCTTTCTATAATAGGAAGGAAAGTGGACGGGAATGAGCCAAAAGCAGAATGGAGTAGGATCAGGGAACAGGAAGGTGTTAATTGTTCTCCCTCTCTTTGGGATGGATAGAGTAAGCTTGTTGCCCATAAATCTCATGGTGTCACAGTACTCCAGTAACTGAATGAACTCCATCTCAGGCAGTAAGACAAATGGGTCTGAGGAATGCTTCCTTGGCTTCAGACCAGTGTTCTGGGTGGTTCTGTATCTTCCAGTGTTTCACTGATGAGGCTGGAGGGAATGGCTTCTGGGTACGCTATGGCCAAATCCCCATCTGCCCTGAGTTAATGAGTGATGTGGGAGGGGAAAGGTTGGTGGGAAGAGGGGGATCAGAGCCAGTTTCTCCTGCTGCAGGTTTTGAAGTGATGGGAGCATAGCCTGGGTGCTTGGCAGAAATTTCATTCAGGTAATATGGTTTGTGACTCTAGTTGACCAGCCAAGGTCATCCTCCTGTGACTGTTGTCTGGAGGGATTGGTAGTCAGTGCAACACTGACTAGTGCAGGTGGTGCTTGACCCTGGGAAGTACTTATCAGGGTCTTCACCTTGGAGTCACCCCATGACTTCCATCAACCTCAAACAGCAAACAGGAAGGTTGAACAGGTAGGAGTCACATGGGGCATGGCTGAAGACCCCATCAGTGACCCATAAAACTGATTTGTGTGGCACTGTGATGTCTGATCACAGTCTTCACACCCCAACAGTGCCATATCCCTACTCATTTGGGGACAAATGTGGCAGCATGGAGGTCAGTTGGCCTTGGCTGTTATTCAGAGGATTTTGCTGTTCATGGCCATGTTTGTGATAATCCTGGCACCGTGGAAGGCACAGGGAGATGTGGGGTCTGCCAGTAGTGTTTTACAGTGCTGTGTTGGAATAAGGAGTGAAACTACCAGATGCATAATTCATTCCTAATATTACACTATGAAGCTTTTTGCTGCTTGTCTCCCTGTGGATGTAATTAGTCATGGGAGTTCTTTTTTAGATGTAATTACACCATTAAGCATACTTTCACTTCAACCACAGAAATACATGGTTGGCCTCTGTAATTGCACCACTTAATGACGTTGCCTCTTAATTGCATGTAAGAGTCTACAAAGCAAACAATGTATGGCTTGGACTCCCTCTGACTCGCTGCTGCTTTGATCTTCAGAGCAGTTGGATTTGTTGTTTTCGAGTTTGTGGAGTTTGTTAGTGGTTTGGTGGCTCATCATAGTCCTGGAGCTGTTGCAGTTGGTGTCCCCAGAGAAGGGAGGACTTTGGGGTCACCCTGGCGAAGGATCAGGAATATGAATAGTGTGAAGAGAAAGACCAGGGATGTAACTGCAATGTGAGAGCATGGCCTTGGCAGGTTGTTGGACCTTTTCGTGGGGACTGGACTCCTGGAGACAAGTGTGTCTGTCCTCAGCTGTCCTTGACCCAAGTGACAAGAGTCTATAAGTGGGTGGCACATCAGTTTAGAAAGGATGGCCACTTCAGGGCATATCTAAGAGATGTAAGGATGGCCACTTCAGGGCATATCTAAGAGATGTTTTTTGCATGGCCTTGGTGCCCTTCTCGTTGGATGGTGTCCCTCACCCACGGATGGCAGTTCCTGATGGTCCCACTGAGGCAGCTGAAGATGAATGAGGAAGATGTCCCCACAGCAGGAGCTGGGTGACACCAGCCTGCTGTGCACCCAATGAAGAGTGCTTCTCCAGCATTGCTCATCTGGCTCAGGGACATGGAGGAGTAAGGCTGGGATACAGCCCACTTGGTGTGGCTTTCACCCGTATCTCCTGGATTAAAAGATCTTCTCTTACATTTTCAGTGTTTTATGGTTTTGCAATTTGTTTTTTCTGCTTGTTTCGGAAAAAAAAAACTAACAAAAGAAAGTGAAATTGTGTTTATTGTGTTTCTTTCTGTTGAAAGAATCAAGTGATGAATCCAATCTTAGAAAGAAATCAAAACCAAACAACATGAGCCTGGGAGCTGCCCAAGTGCCTCACTTCCTCTGGGTTTCTAAATCAGTACGTGTCCATGAGACATGTTCCCATTTCTTCCACACACAACAGTGCGGAAGCTTTAAGTAAAATCTGTCCCTAAATAGGCATCCCTGGGATGTGCAGCTGCCAAAACAAAAATCAGGCAACAAAACTGGGCTCATGTCCCGAAAACAATTTATCCTGTTATCTTTTCCCTTTCTCTTTCATGTCTTCTAATTGGTTTTCTTGGCACCTTTTTTTTTTTTTTTTTTAAGCAACACTGTGCCTGGCCAGTGTTTCCTGCTCAGTCTTTGGGAGGCTGAAGCCACTTCTGTACCAGATCAGGGTTTCTGGCAGTGTCCATGTAAGTGCTGTCCCAGGTAAATGCTCCAGCTGTAGGGATGGCTGGAGGGTTGGACCTCCATGGGACTGTCAGCCAAGGTGTTAAGTTAGTTTTGTGTTTCTTCAAGGCTCATCCTGGTTCTTTTATCAAATTGCTCTGATACCTGTTTGGGGAACAGTGCAAAGAAGGGTGTATTTGGGCTCGTACAATTAAATTACACATGGTTCTGTGAAAGAGCAAAGCTGGAAGTAAAACTTCGCAGTAACAGCATCAGCTTGTTGCATTTCCAGTATCTGTCAGCGTGAGCACGAGGAGGACTGTTGGGGAACTTCTAAATTAGTTGACTTCGTCTCCTTGTAAAACTACCCGATTCCTTTTTCTTAAATACATTACTCTGCATTTAGACATTGTGTAATCATCTGTCCTTCTCACACATGAGCTAAATAAATGTCTGCTTAGATAGGATAACAATTTTTTTGAAAAATCTTTATCCACTGCTACTATTTCAAGGCCTGCATACTTGTCTGGAACAGAATATCAGTGTCTTCAAAGCATAAGAATACTCTTTTTCAGTTTTCAAGAACATACACTCTGTAGAAATGCTCAGATTTAAAGCAAATATTTTCTGAAGCCTATTACTTTGTTAATCTTGTCATGAAAAGGGTGACAGTGCATGCTTCACATTTCGGAAAGAAACACACAGTAATAGAGTTTTTAGAGGCTGAGGAGACACCAATTCTGAATTTAGGGCCAATCTACTATTATTCATTATAACGTTTTCTCCATCTGCATTTTTATTGTTGGTTTGGTAACCTCTTTGTTCTCCATCTGATATTCTCAAATTGCCTGCAGAAAACTAGTTTATTGCTGTATGTCTGGCAGCAGTCAAGGAGTTTAGAGACAGAAGTTGATCTCTGCCATCAAATAAAGTCTAGACAAGAAGTTTCTTCTCTTCGGAGGAGAAGATGAAGGGCCCAGAAGACGCTGTGCTAAACCAGCTGGTGCCCTCTCAAGGTGCTGGTGTGAAAAATGGTTGTGTCCTTGGTTGTGCATATGGTGAATCGAGAGTCCCGTGAACTCAGTAGTGTCAGAGGTGGAAAATTTGGTACAAAACTTGGTCCTCTGCTGTAAACTCCAGCAGCAGTTAGGGAGCTTTTGGCAAAATTCACAATGAAAAGTTATTTAGCAGACTCAGGACACCTCTTTGCATGATTTTCACTGAAAAGGGACCTAATTTTGCATACATTAGCAGTATTGACCAGCAGGTTTCCTACTTAGCAATGTGAGCCTGTGAACATTTTGTCTCTGCTCGTGCCCTTTGCAGGGGCTCCACATCGAGCTCACCATCCAGTTCATGCCCTGGGTCTGCTGCAAAAAATCTTTACTGGAGTCATGACCGTTGCATATAGGATTTTCCCAGGATGTGAAAAGCATGGGAATTGTTTCTGCAGTTTATCAGACCTCATCTCTTTCCAAACTAAACGAAAAGCTTAATGCTTTGATTGTGCTGCCATTGAGGTCTGTACAAAGCCGGGAAAGGAGGCAGGGCTGGGAGTAGCAAACCTACTACCTACCCTGAAGTTTGGAGGGCAAGAAGGTGCCTACTGTTTTCTAGAAGGAAATAATAGAGATGTAAATGAGATAATTTCTGTACTGTGTCTCTGAATGTACCAGAAGTGCACAGATGAGCATCGCATATGACAATATATGAAACACCAGTCGTAACTGTTTTGCTCTGTTGGAGAAATATGGCCCTGGCTCTAGTGAAGTTATGAATGTGTGGCACAACTCTGGGATGTCTAAGCTCTTAGCTTAGTGAAAAATTTTGCAGAACTGAGAGTAGCGATAGTAAGTGTTGTTAACAAAACCTAGATTGTTGTTAACAAAACCTAGATTTTCTCCTGCAACATCATATCTGCAGGCTCCTCTCTAAAACAACAAACCCCCTCAGTGGAACCGCAAGTTATACAAAATAAAGCAAAAGGAAATTCAAAGCAGGTCTGAGAGCAAGAAGTATTGGTGATACTTAGAACTTTTCTCTCGCAGTAAGTTGCATCCACACTGGCTTTTCTTGAGAATTGTGTTCCTCTCTCTGGAGTCCTAAATACCATCCGTAGATGAGAGTGCAAATGTGAGCCGAGGGCATGGCATAGCTTCAGCAGGGACAGTTATGTGCCTTAGTTATTAAACTGGATACTGATCTAAGCATCTTTTCCAAGAGATGAAAAAGTCTTAAGTGTGATCTCTTCCACATCACTTGTCTCTTACAGTATCTCTTTCCACCCATTTCCCCCCCTCTCTGCTTATAAATGTGTAATTTCCTGAAAAAAAATTTCCCCTACACATTTATTATTAGACCTGTGTTTGTTTACCAGAATCTGCCTGAAGCCTGACTGGATAGCAATTCAATATCCACTTATTGATTTCCTAGCTCTCATTAGCTTAAATACTTACTCAAAGCAGAGGGTAAGGAGATCTTCATCGTTTATTTTAAGAGCATTTGGTTTTAAGATGGCCTTTTGCTATCTGTTGTACCTAATCAATTTAAAAAGGGATCATTTATATTCTCATTCTCTTTAATGTTTACTTTTTGGCATGAGTATCTGGTTGTTTCTGTTTTATAGTACTTTGAAACAGAAACCAAGTTAGATATAGAAATTAATGAGCTCACTGATCATTTGCCAAAAAAAACCCCATGACACAGAAGATCCATGTAACAAATTAACCCCAGGATTTCCCTGAGAAATACCCTTTTCTTTACCAGAAATAATCAACATGGAACAACGTAATAATTAAGCTTATTATTCTGCTTTTGAAGGATCACTGTGCTTTTTGGAAAGCAGTATGATCTAAGGCAGCATTAGTAAACCCTTAATGCTCTTCCCAGAGGTGACCTTAAACATTTTCTATTTATTTAAGTGATTTGAATTTTCTGAGCCTCTGGTTGCCATCTATTACATTTAAAACTCATCTTTTTGTTACAAAATGCTTTCAGATCCATAGGAAAGTGCTCCAAAATGCTCTCCAAATGAGAACATTTTTATCTGTAGCATGATTTAAGCCATGATCCATCTTTTTGTCTCTTCTTGGGCAGGGGGGCATATTTCCTATACAGTCTGTATAGCTCAGCAATATATTTTATCCTGGCCAATTGTCATAGCTTACTAGGATCTGGCTTTTCTTACTGCCAAGGCAAGATTTTAGGGACAAAGGGAGTCAAATAGCAATGCATTTCTTTAAAGTCAGAGACAGTTCCCACATAGGAAGGTCCAAGAAGAATAAGTGGACATTGAAAGTGGAGAAAATAAGTAGTACTAGGAAGATTTATTTTTTAAGTTGGTTTTTATTTTAATTTGAGGCAGAAATGAAGGGAACTTTGCAGAAAATCAGGGACAATATGAAAACGTTGCTGTCACCACTTTGTATGGTTTTAATACAAACCCTTCTAATGTTCTTCAACTTTGACATAAAGGAAAAGGATTTTTCAGGGGGGCACACCAAAAAAACAAAAGTGTCTTGACCTGCTCTGTGACTTCAGTGGGTCTGACTGAAAGCCAAGTGGCCAGCAAACATGTTTAGTTTTCCAATTTCAACCAGTTGTCTAAAAGAAACAGGGAGATGTGCAAATAAATAATTACACAATTATAGGAAGCAGCAGTTGTTACTACTGTATAGTTAAATCAGTTATTACAGATTTGAAAACTTAGTTCCACGTGACAGATTTAAAATCACGTCTCCTTCAGTTTGCCAAAAGACTCGGCTGATTTGCTGAGTCTGAAGCAGAGAACCCCTCATGGGCAGCCTCCAACCACCACCTCTAGCTGTTGGTTGTGCAAATGCAATATTTACCTATGCCTAGATAAGTGCTTTTAAAATTGGACTCTGGGTGCAGATCTGCAGGCACGTGCTCATACTGTCAGTATATTTGATCTTCAGTCCCTGAAGTGCAAATATCTTTACTGGGAATATATATTATACAATAATACTATAGCTCCTAGATCTCTGTCCTTCCCTTCTCTCCCCCTCTCCTCTTCCCATTTCTGTCTAGAAATAGTAGGATTGCTTTGTATTTTCCAGTTTGGGTGGTACATGGAGTTGTATGTAAAGCCTCAGTGACTGGTGATAAAAACTGATTATGATGATAAAAAGTGACTGATGATAAAAAACATCTAAAATATTCTGTGACTTGCACTTTTTTAGTGAGCTTGCAGCTTTAATAGGGAGCTCATGGTAGATCAGGAGAAATCTTTAGATTGAGGCTTTCAATGTAGAAATCTTGTTGGTGTTCAGTCCAAAAAAAAGGTGTGTTTTCTGTAAAGAAGTGTAAAAAGATTTCCCTTGGACCTGAGGCTCAGGTGCCATCATTCAAGATGCCAGGTCATTGTATCGAGGAGCTTGTATAGCAACTGTCCTCACTGACATCTGTTTGCTGCAAAGCACAAAGGAAAGGGAAGATGAGCAGATTTTGAAGGTACATTTGCAGAAGGACTATACTAATTTTTTATATTATGAAAATTACAAAGGTCGGGCTGCAAGTGAGAATAATTTATTGCAAAATTTCTGCAGTAAACAGCTAGCCAGAATACATAAAATCTCACTAGAGGAAGATTTATTGAAGCAGTGTATTTTTTGCTGGGAGAATATAATTGCAAATAAATGCAGTGCTCTATAAAATATCAGAAGGGCAGAATGGCATGCTTCCAGCTTTCGGTGCTGAAGTCTGGTGAACAAATATTTGAACAGACAAGGGGGTGGGAAAGAAGAAGAAAAGATCCATAGCATTTGCATGGGCAGATTATTTTCATCTTGCAGTTGTTATGTTTCCGTGGGGAATCGGTAGTGTCAGTTGTTTAGAAAATACTGTTGACACAGAAATGTGGGACTTCAAAGAGTAAAAATCAAGTTCTTATCTTGCCAGCTCATCTTGTGATGCTGTCAGTCATCATCAGCTGAGCAGAGCCTTGCTGAGGGTGTTGTTTGCTTTGTTTTTATTTTTCATCCTGGCATCCTATTTTATTTATCTTTCTTTCTTTCGTTCTTCAGCTTCATAGTAAGAGACAGTCCCCACCCCAAAGAGTTTGTGATTCAAATAGATAGGAGATGGAAAAACAAATACCATCACAAAGCAATTGAATAGGAAAAACAAATGAAAACCCATGTGTTCCAGCCTCCACTCCACCACCCTGTGTCCCAGCAGCTGCCATGTACTGTAATTATCCATTTCTTTCTCTAGCACTTGTGGTACTTCATGAAGAACCTGAGCCAAGACCTCTCATGGGCTGATTATCATGTAAATCCTTCCTTCAAGGGAGCTGCTGATGTGAGTGGCAGCTATTGATGCGAGGAAAGGCAAAGCCGAGCCATAAATAATGAGCAAAGTATAATGCAGCAAGAGCAAACGTGTTTATGTATTTTGCATGAGAAAGTCACTGGGTTCAAGTCAAACCAAACAAAAAAAGAATCTGAGGATCAGGGACCGTGACCATCATTGATTCCTCCCAAGCTGTTGGGTGGGCTCCGTCCCCAGTGTTCAGCATCTGAGTTTTGGGAAGACAGATGAAGAATTCTGCTGCTGTAGCACTGCCTTTGTGGTGGAAGGTTTTGGTGGGAGCTCTGCAGAGAGGTCTGGATGTGAATCCCTCAAGCTGGGGAAATTGGATAGTGGTCTTCCACTGGTGGTGTGAATGGTCTGGTGGCATTCAGTGCCCTGCTGTGGCATCTGTTAGTGTCAGAGCCCAAGCAGGTTGTGTTTATGTGTCAGTGGGGAGAGGGAGGTATTCCCCATGGTTAGTTCCTCTATCCTTCCTTAAAATAGTGTGGAGCATCTCTTTTTCCATGGCATAGGCTAGATGCCTAATTTATGACATCTGCGCTTGAGAATTGAATCCCAACCTCCATATTTGTGTCATGGGGAAAACAGGCGGGAAGGGATCTCAGGAGCCTTCTCTTCCAACCTCCTGCTCACATGAGGGTCCATTCTGAGGTAAGAGCAGGTTGGTCAGGGCTTGATCCGGTTGGGTCTCAATGGCTGGAGACTGTCCAGCCTCTCTGGGCAGCCTCTTCCATCTGAACCCGTACTTCATCTATTTCCAGTGATCTGGAAATAAGATAAGACTTACCTTGAGGCCACCTCTTACATAAATCTCACAGGTTTATGTGCAGGAGGGATGGGGACTTGGTTTTGGTTTTGGTGTTGGCTCCTCTAGACGTGCCCAGTGGCTGACCTGAGGTGGCAAAGTTTTTTCCAGGAAATGTAGATTAAGATGACATTTCAGAGAGTAAAAGAGGTTAGACCATGTTTCTGGGATCTCTGCTATGCACTCATTGCTCTTCTGTTTGTGTTGCACTTTAAGCACTAAGTGCTATAGTTCAGGGAGTGTTTTTGGGTGAACAGTGATTTTTGAGTGCAGAGCTTCCGAGTGGGTCTGTACGTGCCAGCCCTACAGAGAGCTGTCGACTGCTTTGAGACAGTTTGCATTTTTTTTCATGCTGATGCCAGAAGAATTGAATATTTTCCAGGTAAAATGTTGCAGAAAAGAGTCCTTTTGGGTTCTTTTAAAAAGAGCTTTCAATGCTTGGTAAGAATCACCTCTAAATGTCTCTTCTCATGCACATTCTTTGTGTGTGGCTTCGCTGTGAAGTGTCAATGAGTGCAAACTTTGAGCTCTCCCTTCCTCCTTTAGGGATTCTCTGTATAGGAAAGAAGAAAGAAAAGAAATAAGGAATTTTAGAGAGTTTGGGCAAATAAATACTGTTTGGATTCTCTCTGTTCACTGCTGGACTTCTGAGCTTTTAAGGCATGGGATTCAAAGCTTCTTCCACATTCAGTTGAGTAATTGAGAATTTCTGCTTTCTTTCCTCCTTTCTTGAGAAGAGGGATGTGTGGAGAAAAATCCATCTCTCCTGAGCCTTAACCTAAGCCCCAGTCCCGCTATTTCAAAATGATGAGGTATCCTTCACACCCTGATTCGCAGGTGCTGCAGAGAGCAAACCCTACTCCTGACTATTAGCAGTTATAAACTGTCCACTTGCATCTGTCTGTTCCCTCTGTCTCTCCCAGTGAGATATTATAATTTAGGAATGATGTGGGAGCATATATGTGTTATCCTTGAGACTGAACCTGCTCCTGTAGTGACTTTCAGATCTTGTCACCCAGAGAAAGCTCCGTGGCTGTAGAGATTTATTGCTGTGCCAGATCTTGTCTGATTGTGGAGTAATCGACCACAACCTTTGCTGGATGCAGCTCTGGATTTTGCCAGTGTGTTTTCGTGGCGTGCCTTGGTGGCACGTAAGGTTTTTGTTTGGGACTGTGCTTTTGGCTCCGGCTGAACTTCCTTCCTCGGGAGGAGGATTGAAGAAACCAGCCCACGCAGGGGCTGTTACATGAGGGTTACTGTAATTTTGTTTCAGGACAGATGTCACAGTGATGGGAAATGATGCCTTTAAAGGGGAAGACTGATGGGAATAAAGACACCACTGACACCACAGCCAGAGCTTTGCCATGGCAGGCAGATGAGAGACCAACAGCCCTGAGATGTAGCTTCCAAGAAGGAAGCAGAGCCCTGGTCTGCCCTAGCCACAGGTTTTTGGGATAAATGGCTGGTGGTGGTCTCAGAGACCTGTACTTCTAATAGCAAATCTTGTCTCCTTTTCATGGATGGGGCAAGCCCAGGGATGTCTGGAATTGCTGCGGCTTGGCAGTGTGATAACAAGGAGCAGCTCTGGGCTTGGGAACCTGATGCTCTGGCATTTCTCTGCTCTGAGCTTTCTGTCCCCCTTGAAATGCCACTTCTGCAGAGGTGGATGTCACCAAAGTGGCATTTTCTGCAAAGGGCAGGAGGCTGGTGTGTAAGAACTGCAGCCACATCAAATCTGCACGGACATGTGCAATAAAGCAGACACTCATTTTTGTACCAGGGGACACTGAGAGGATTTGATGAGCTGCTCTTACAGCAGCCACCACCGTGGGATCAAAGAGAAGAGCCCGTGTCCTAGCACGGTTTCCAGTGGGAAATCTGCTTACTTGGAATTGTTCAAGAGGAAGTATTTAGCACAACGAGTTTCTGCAGAGGTTGGTTTCTCATCAGCCTTGGTGTAGAATCCTGGGTAGGAAATGATGTGGGGAGGCCACTGGGGATGAGCAATGGCAACCATCATGCTGGACCATGCCAGGGGGAAGAGTGCCATGCAGAGAGGGAGAAATAGGTATTTGTCACTGTGTCAAATACAAATATACAGTCCCAGGAGACAAGCTGTTCATCCACATTTAGGGAAACCAGAGTTCTTTAGCAAGCAGAAGTATTGTAGGAAGGTGGAGACAAGTTTTTCCGTGAATCTAGTGACTTTATTGGGCTTATATGAAGGATAACTTTGTCCCCATGGCATAAGGCCCTTTAGGTTGGAAAACTCCTTTCGTTGCTTAGTAGTTAGAACAGTGAATGTTTTCTAAGCTTCATTTTTTAGGTGGGTTTTTGTTGGAAATGAAAACCAGTATGAATTTTCTCAGAAAAGTTTGTTAAAAGTTTAGCATTTTTTTTCATTATATATAGTAAAAATGTTGAGAACGTAAAATGTTATCAGGAAGTATCTGTTTTTTTCATATAAAGATTTGTGGAAGGAACTCTTAAGCCTGCTTCAGTGCTGTTCTGCAATAACCTATCCATTTACTTCAGAAGCTTCACTGATTAATTTCATAGTTACACTCATTTCCCTTCTTGGAGAGCCCTATATTTAATTATTTTAATAACAGGAATAGGAATCATATTATTCAATATCTTACTATTACTCTTCATCTTTCCAGGGATGTCGGAAATAGAGAAATTTGTGCTTGGCATTTTGATGTCTGTGATGGAAACATAGTAAATAGATGTTTTTCTTCAAGAATGTTAGTGCCCACATAAGTTTGGGTGCATTGCTTGCAAATTTAACTCAAATTAAAGTAGTGCCTGGAGAGCCACATGAAATTGAAGTCTATTGCTGTAAATACATGTGAAAGGAGAACCTGTGCCCCAAAGAGCTTTCAGCGCCAGACCAAGGGTAAACTGCCAACAACCTGTAACCCAGTGGGGTTTGGAGCCAGAGTTCTTGAGTTCAATATTCCAACCACAAGACCATCTTCCACTTCTAAATATGGTGATTTAAAACTTCAACCCAGTTTTTCCTGTGTTCAGCACCCACCAGTTCCCAGTATGAAGAGATACTCAAGAGACACTCTCATTCATCTTTTAAAAGGGTGACACAAACTGAATATAACTTTCCTGGTGATACTGTGATCATTTCCAGCAGATTTTCTCAGCTACAAATCAGTGGATTTTTTGTTAATAAAGTTCAGCTCTCTGTTGTACTTCTGTCCCCTTAGAAGATGGGAGGTTTTTTGTTTTACAGGCTGATCTCTGATATCATGCCTTTGGGTTGTATCCTGCAGATAGTCTCAGACAGTACCTTCCTCCAAGTCACATCACATAATGACTTGTGAATGAAAGATAATTCAGATCAAGAAAACCAGGAAAGTTCAATGCAAAAAAATAATAGCACAGCTCTTATCCAGTTCTTTTCATTCAATGATCTCCAAGGGATCTGTGAAAGAAACTTCATTTCTGTATATTCTTCAGATGGGGAAACACCCAGAAGGTCCAGAATCACTCAGCAAAACAAGAGTGAATCAGAACTAGGCTGTGGGTTTTAAATCTCCTGGCCAATCTCTCACCAGGACTTCTTCCAAGATTATTGTTATTGAACGGAAGTTTGTGTGGTTATTTTTGTGGGTTTTTTTTTTTTTTTTTCTTTTCCTGAGTGAACACTGTAGATGTTGATAATTTAGTTTTCCCAGTGAGTTTACCAAAGAGATGTGTTGAAAGATGGGACTTTTTTAAACCAGGGCAACTGGACAAATACCTGTCATCAAGAGGATGTCACTGGTGGAGTGTCAGAGGCAGGGAGAATGTTTTACACACTGGGACACAGTGAAGTATCAGTGATCCATGGCATACTTCAGCTGGAACACATGTCCCAAGGATATCAAACAGTTCTGCCGAACTGATAAGGCCTGAGAGTTGTCAAGGAAAGCTATTTCATACTGTGGATATTGCATAAGAACACACTGACTTCTCATTTATTTACAGGAGGATGTATGTAATAAGAGCTCTGTTCTCTGGTCTGTGGATGTTTAAAAGGAACAGGAGAAAGAGGGTGTAAAGCATCTTTTTTTTCCTTCTGTACTTATTAACCTGCAGAAAAGAAGTCATTGCCCCATACATCCCTTGTATCTGGTCTCCTGATATTTCTGGGGGTTGTCTGCATGCAACCCTGAGTGCCTTGCTGATTCTGACACAACACAGTCTGTTTCAGATAACAAGTTAGGGAAGCTGAATGCTTGCACTTGTTTGCTGTGTAGGACTGTAGAAAACAGAAAGGGCCATCAGCTGCCAGGTTAACACTGGATTCTCTTGCTTCTCCTTGGCCAAGACATGCTCTCTGATATACAGACCACGTGCCTGCAGATGCTGCTCTTGAAGCAGGTCTGAACTTTTTTTCAGGATCTGGACTGTTGCTTTTCTCCCTGTAAACCTGGTTCAGTCCCACAGGAGCTACTGCTTGGTAGGAAAGGAAGGAAAAGGAGTCACCTGTGTCTCAGCTTCTGCAGACATTCTTAAAGTTTTCGTTGTGTTTTTGTCATTGGTAACCAAGAAATGTTGGTATTCATTGATTGAGGGGCTTTCTCCTGATTTGTGCTTCTGTTTGCCCGTCTGTGGGAAAGGAAGACCAGGATTAAATTCACCACCTGAATTTTCTTAGGAAATCGGTAGCACTGAGTGATTCCAGTTTTGGGCACCCAGGTCTTTAATGGGCCCTTACTTGGGAGGATGGGTGGTTGGGCTGTGGTGACAGAGGGCTTTGTGCATATCTGATGTAGCATGTGAGGGTTCTGAGTTGTGCTGTTATCTTCCTTCCTGTTTTTATCTTCCCTCCGCCAGCTTTCAGTATTGCATGCTTTGAAATAGTTGTTCTTATATTATCTACAGAAAGATTAAAAAAAACCCAAAAAAACTAAACATGATCTTTATTGTCCTTAAGGCATTTTGGATCCCTGAAAGAGATTGATCACTGCCAGGGGTCACACCATGCCCGATGGAGAGAGGAAGAAAATGTAATTATACATGTGTGCATAATAGGTAAATGGTCATTTTCATGCTCATCAGGTGATTCATGGGAGTCTTGGCCCTGGAAAGTCTGACATACCCACTCAGCTCACCAGAAAATTATTGCAAATTGGAAAAAATTGGTTTTAGTAACGTGATGAATGTGGTCTAAGGTTTGCAGTGGGACTTTAGATTTTCCTTCCAAATTTTTCAGCATTATACAAGCTAACACAAATTCATTTCAAAAGCAGACTGATGCAGTATCCCATGTGGAAACTGGTGTTATGGCAGTGTTGGAAGGAGCTCTGTGAGTATAGTTTACTTTGCTATTAGTTTGTTTACTGATTTTGAGTAAAATGATCAAATTTGGTTTTATGTTGATTTGGCAGCATCTATCCACAAATAAAAATTGTTGGACAGCGAAAACAACTTCATGTAGGCAGACCAGGGAATCTTCCCTATGTAATCAAACCCCATGGTATGAGGAATTTGACCCGGGAGAGCTTATTTTACATCTTTCTTTGGTAGGCTCCCGAGATTGCCTTCCCTGAGCTGGGAGTTGTGTGGAAGTGTCACAAGGAACGATAGACTTGCTTCAAAATTAATTACAGTGAGATAAGGATTGTGAAATAGAGCTGTTCCTTTTGGAGCTGTCAGCGTGCTTGTTCAATGGCTGTGTTGCTTTTTGTGGATGTCAGAGGCATCCCCAGTTGCTAAAGCCGCTTTTGTCAGTCATCCCAACCACACGGGGCATAGAGAAATCTCAGTCTACTCAGTGACGTCGAGATTTGGAATTTCTGTGCCATATTGTGAATGTTTTCTCCGTTTGCCCTTTTGCTGGACATTCTTGAGGCCTGATATGTTCTGAATACAATCTGTGAATTTCTCTGAACGAGGACTGTGAAGACCTCATGGGTTTTTGGCTTCCAAGTGATAAACCCAGCCAGGATCTCACAAATCAAAAAAAAAAAAGAGGTCACCCAATAAGTCTCTCTGACTTAATGTTTCTGAAGGAGTGTATTGGAAGAGTTGTTTGACTGAAGTGATTCCTCAATTGCTCCCACATAGGCAGCTGGTTTGGAAGTAGTTACTAAAAGTAATGCGATTGTGGGAAGAACAATACTTTGATCTGACAGATTTGGAAGTTACATAATTTTTAATGGTTTGAAGAGTCTGTCACCTATTAACAGTTATTGAATAGCTTAAAGAAATAAAGCGTTGAGAAAGTTAGAGGCTAAAAAGGTGCAGTTAGTGTCTATTGCTATTTTTATTGTGCAGTGCCATCACTTCAGGCATGAACCTCTCTTCCCTCCTCATGGGGCTCACTATCCCTATGATATTTGGGATTTAATAGGTGATATTTGGTCTGTCTCTGTTTTTCCATCAGTTAAATGGAATAATATATATCATCTTTTGCAAAATGCTTTGAGAGACAAGGATTAAAAAAAAAAAAGAGAGAGACAATCAAAGTACTATTAATTATCGTTATTTTATTTACTATTTTATTGATTTAATGCCATCTTACTGTTAGCATCAATGATTCTCAGGGAGGTTTACTAGAAATTTAGTATTTCCAAGAGAAAGAAAATTCATAGAGAACAAAGAAATCAGAAAAAAGAAAAGGCCTCAGAGATTGGATCTTATTAAAGGAAATGATAGAAAAGAGCCCTAGACATCTTTCAAAATGTAAATCATACTTAGAGGACACATTTGAAGCTAATGCAATTAGGCATAATGTGAGATTAATATACTTATTTCAAATTATCCTATAATCAACCCTTTAACAAAAGCACTCAGTCCAAAACCAGATAAATGATAAAGATGAACGATGAGAAGGAGAAAGTACTTCAACTGAGTGAAGAGTAATGATAATCTTGTTGTGGTTTAACCCTGCTGGCAACTAATCCCCATGCAGCCACTCGCTCTCTCCCCCCAACAAGATGGGGGAGAGAACTGGAAGAGAAAAAACTCACAGGTTGAGATAGAGGCAGTTCAATGAGTAAAGCAAAAGCTGCACATTTGAGCAAAGCTGAACAAAAAAATTCATTCATCACTTTCCAGTGGAGAATCAGCACATTCACCACCCCTTATTCCATACCCTTCACATCATGCTCAGGTACCACCCTATCCAATACAATCTCTGTAGCCACCAACCTGCTTCTGATCCTTTGACATAATAACACAGGAATCATTTCCCTAGTCTATGTAAAATGTCCATAAGATGTTCACAAATGTCCATCAAATGTCCATGAGTTCATTTTGTCCATGGCTTTGGGTTCCATCTGTCAAGGTTGTCACTCAGGACAGGAGAGGTTGTGTGTTGTGTGCAGTTATTGGGCA
This sequence comes from Lophotriccus pileatus, assembly GCA_035583135.1. Taxonomy (NCBI): domain Eukaryota; kingdom Metazoa; phylum Chordata; class Aves; order Passeriformes; family Tyrannidae; genus Lophotriccus; species Lophotriccus pileatus. The sequence continues at coordinate 5,136,390 of JAWWES010000041.1, forward strand.
CCAAAGCCAGCTCAGGTCAGGTCACTGCTGCACTTCCACTGCTTCTGGTAGGGCTTCTCCATTGCTTTAGGTGGTGCCTGTAACATGCAACTCAAATCAACAATTTAAAGGGATTTCCATTACAATCTCCAACACTGGTGCCTTTGGACGAGGTTATAGGGTTTAACATAGCAATGAACTTCTTCCTTTGCTCCTGCTCTGGCTTGCACTTACCCACAGACTGCAGTCCCTGAGGGACTACATGGTCCAAGTAGAGCCTTGTCTATGAGAGCCACAGCCTCTCCAGGGATGTACCTGATGTTTCTTAGGCTTATCCACAGCCACAGTCACCGTGGGGTGCACCTGCTCCACCATGGGCCACAGCCATGGCACTGACACAACCATGGCCATGGATGCTTCAAGGTGTACCTTCTCTGGTGTGGCCATTTTCATGGCTGTGGACACTTCAGGGTGTCCTGTTCCGATGTGGACTCATCCACATGCTGCTTTGACTCGAGTTCCGACTGGAGTTCCAGCCTGTCCAGTGCAGCAGCATAGGCACAGCAGAAATGCCCTGGCCCATCTGCCAGCCCAGGCACACCTCTGTTCTGTCATCAGAATGTTCCCAGGCACAGCAGAGTAAGATGAAAAGCCACACGGCAGGACAGCACGCAGTGGAAGCAGAAAGCAGTCGCTAACAAGCACTGGATTCTAATAATAATTGGCAAGCACGGGAGCCTTCAAATTAATATCTAAACATCAATAACAGCTATAAATTTGATCTAGCATCTTTCAATCAAGTCTATTGTTACCGTGAACCCTCCAAGCCCCATGTTGGGCACAAAAAAGGACTGTCATGGTTTCACTCCACTGACAACCCAGGTCCATGCAGCCACTCGCTCATCTTCCCCCAGTGCAATGGGGGAGAGAATCAGAAGAGAAAAAATGAGAAAACTCTGGAGTTGAGAGTCAAATGGGTGAAGAGATTCCGTTTGATGACAGCCTTTACGTTTATCCTTCTGTGATTCAGACGTGATTGAGTTTCAGTTGTTAAACTAAACATAGTTTTGACAAATCTGGGCAGTCACAACTCCTCTGTGAAGTAAGATGCAATGAATTTTTCATTCTAATCAAATGAAGGAGATGTGAGTATGACTGAATTTTGCAAACGCTGAACCTGCTGCTATAGATGCATATATCAATATGTGTGTGTACACACAGACATTATAAATAATAAATTTGAAAAATGCCTTTCTGCTGTTGTGGCAAGGAGCAGCCTCAATTTCTGACATTTCAAGTGACATTAAGAGAAGACTGGCTTCTAAAATTATGCTTCCATGAAATGTGGTGTGAGAAATCTTTTTTGCTGGGAGTATTGCTCTCACTATCTTCAAAAAAAGTTGGGCTTTTGAAATTAAATGTCCTGGTCCTGTACAAGTATTTCTCTCTTCTGCTGATTTGATGAGCCATTATTTGAGCAATCTGCTGAAATCATCTTATTATACTGACGGCTTTAAGACTTTTTTGGACTTTCAGTTGATTGTTTGATTGCACTGATTCCGTGGGCTGGATGGGAGGACAACACAATCAATATTATTGCAAATGTGGCTGCTTCTAGCAGCTTTTTAATTTTAAGGTTGTGTAATACTGGAGGTGAAGACAGAGTTCACAAATTGGATTTCAGCTTGACCAAGTACTTACATACATTGTTTTCCCTTTGCCTTCATTGTATGGCTTTGAATTCTTCTGAATTACCGGTCTCCTTGGAGATCTTGTGGTAGGACATGAATTTACATTTAGTGTTGTATGACTAGAGAAGTCATCACCAGTCATCACAGTTGTTCACTGAATTTGTTTCAGGATGGGAGTGTCCACAGGGCAAAGCTACCATCTCCTGGAGGACAAGTTGCCATCCCTGTAGGAGGAGATCTCTACAAAGGCACAAAGGATTAAGAAGGCAGGGAAAACTGATTTTTACAGCTGCCAAAAGAGGTCTGAGGCTCACAGCAGAAAGGTGTTGCTGCCTCTCACCAGTGCTGTGATGGGCTCATAGACCTTGTCTGAGCACTTGCTCTGGTCCTGAGGTTTTCCAGTCTTAAGGCAGGAATAAGTAACAGTAGGGATGGGAGGATGATGTTCCCTGTGCCTTTGTGCCCTGTTTGGAGGGTCTGGTATACAAGACCTACGTGGGTCAACTGAAAATGATTGCAATATGGAATTAAAAAATATGCTTTAAAAGTTGATTGTTCATCTAGACCAGGAAGGCTTGCTGAGCATTTCAGAGGTGTGCAAGGAGTAACAGAGGATTCTTTGGTCTATCAGATATGTCTGCCAGAAAATTTCTTCAGGATACACCATGTGCACTCTCACACATGGATTTGGCTTTTAGATGTCATGGACATCTTAAAATCAGAGCAGACACAGCCTGCAGAGAACACCTGTAGTTTCTTATTCTGCTTATATTAGATGTTATTTCTAATTCTGGTTAATTATTTAATCTGTCTATTTGAATCAAGGCAAATGGGTTTAGGAAACTGTGCTAGCTGCTGTGATTTTTTGGAGATGTAAAAGGAAGCAGTAGCTTCCACTTGCCAACCGAATAAACCAATGTGATTCTCCTAATCTTTTCACATTTACTGAGAAGTAACTAATTATATCACTCAGTACAAATTAATATTACATCATCATGTTTATCCCTCTGTATTAGAGAGCAGTGCATCCTTACAGAAAGAAGGGAATAATGTAATTAAGTATAAGCAAGTACACTGATGTGAATTTGCCTTTGGTTGAATTCTCTTTGCTTGAGGTTTGATGGAACTTGCTTAGTCTAAAAATGGCTTACAAAATTAACCGGGGCCAAATTCTTCCATCAGCTATATGGGTTTATGGCTGCTTGATCCAGTACATGGGCTTGAACCTACAGTCAGGCTGGGAAAGACCTCCGAGATTACTGAGTCCAACCCATGATGAAACATCACCATGTCAACCAGACCAGGGCACTGAGTGCCACATCCAGTCTTTCCTTAAACACCTCCGGGGATGGTGACTCCATCACCTCCCTGGGCAGCCCAATCCAATGTCTAATCACCCTTTCTGTGAAGAAATTCTTCCTAATGACCAACCTAAACCTTCGCTGGTGTAGCTTGAGACTGTGTCCTCTCCTGTTGCTGGTTGCTTGGGAGAAGAGACTGACCCCCTCCTGGCTACACCATCCTGTCAGGTGATTGTAGAGAGTGAGAAGGTCACCCCTCAGCCTTCTTTTCTCTGGGCTGAACACCCCCAGCTCCCTCAGCCTCTCCTCATAGGACTTGTGCACCAGACCCTTCTCCATCTTTGTTGCCTTTTTCTGGACTTGAACAAAGTCATGTAGAGTAAAAGACACCTCTGAAATCATTAGAGAGTGATCATAGTCTTACAATTTTTTAATGAAATACGTGTTGCAGCTCTCCCCATCTATCTGCCAGTGGTTCAGGAGGTGCCTATTTCATGTGTGGTTTTTTATTGTTATTGCTTTCTGTTGCTATGTGCTATGTTATTTCTGCCGCCACAGCACCTAGAAAACATGGCTCCTCCTCCAGAGTAAATACATTAAAGCAGACGTGATTTATCCCCCAAGTGCAGTGAGGCAGGACCACACGTTCCCACCAGCTGCTGTCACCTGGATGAGCAGCACTCGTGCCATCTCCTCGCAGCCTGAGCACACACCAGAGGTCTCTCTCTGCTCAGATGGGCTCACAGTTCAAGATGGACCAGAAACCATGTAAACAGCCCCATATATTATCTCACTTTCAAGTTGATGCGTCCTCTTCCTTTTATAGAGTTTTCTTGGAATTAAAGGCTGTTTTTCTGGTTGTGAACATCAATCATCCCACCAGCTTCAGTTAGCAGCTTTGATTTAGATCTATGAGACTGTTCTTGTAACTAATCAAAGCTTTTAATAACATTAGCTATAGTGACGCCCTTGTAACTTTGCTAAAAATTACCTAACACCAGTCAAGAGATTTGTTTTATTAACTTGAACAGGGGCAGGATTTATCTAGTCGGTAGCCAGTCATTTTCTAAAGAGTAATTTTATTTTGGGTGCATTTTTCAAATGCTTAATGTTTGCATGTTTTTCTCTGTCATTTGTGAGTGACTTCACGTTCTGCTCTACAGAAAAACCAAATTGGAAGGTCCTTATCGTACAGTGGGTGCAATTAAAATGAGAGGCCAGACATAATGAGAGCTGGCAACAGGCTGTGGAGGGTTGTGTAGAGAGACAGCACAAGAAGAGATGGATATTCATTCTTGAGAGGGCGCTTTTTTAACAAATGGTACAATTTGTGTTATGCCAAAGTCTGAATTAGGAACATCTAATTACAACCAGTGATGGGATCAAGTGGGCCATATATTAACATACATATTAACAAGATATACGAACTGATTGAAAATTTGGTCCTTCAAATTCAGTTGATGCTTTGACCCTGACTTTTGTGCAGTCTTTACCAGTTTTAAGGGGAGGATGATTTTGTCCGTGCCAGTCTAGTCTGTGCACCCAGGAGGATAGATGCATTTTCTGGAAGGCTGCTACCTCCTGACTTAGGCAAACATCTCCCAAACCCAGAAACTGCATCACATTCATTCCAGGGATCAATTAATTCAGCAACAATCACATCTGGAGTTTGGAGAAGTAACCTCACTGTGGATCTTCATCCTTTTTGCCAGACTGTTGAGATTTTAAACACCTCATGGAGATGCTTGAGCTCTGGTTTTGGGTGAGCCCTCAGAGTATGATCATACAGTGACTAATGCCCACTGAAGAGGTGTTGTCATGCCAGAACCTGCCTTCAGCTTCGTGGGAGAGCCCTGGTGGAGCTGTGTCTGCTCCCTGCAGAGGTGAACGTGGTAAAGCTGGCACCAGGTTTTCATCGATAAGTTCAGTTTTCAATTAGTCTTTTATCTGAATTTGAAACCCAAATTGTTAAGGAAGTATTTTTATCCCTCTAAAACCCCTACTATTAATAGGTAAAACAAGATCTTGAAGGGCTTTTACCGTTTCTGAATGCTTCCCAAAAGATGACGTGTAACACAGCCCAGGGAAGCACAACCCTCAACCCACACAGGTTGAAAACAGTGCAATTTATGTTTCTTTTCTGTGTCTGCAATCACATTCAGGTACGCCACATACTCCCAACTCGCACAAGGGACTTAAAGAGACCGTGTGGCCCAAAGTTTCTTAAATCAGAGTAAACTAAGCCTGGAGGAAGGATTTTTTTGTTTGCTTTGAATGGTCTCTCCTGCATCTTTTTTGCAGCAAAAAAATGAAGAAATCAATTCCTGTCCTGCATGTCTGAAATTTTTAGCCCTGGTTACACAGCCAGGGTCAGGTTTGGCACAAGCAGTAATTGGGTGTCTTCATGGTCACTGCCCAAGATGCACCATGGAATAAATTGCACTGCAATGTATACTTTAATACCTTTACCTTTCAGCTGGGTATTGAAAACAGTATGTCAAGTTGAAAGGCAATAAAAACCTTTGTGTAAATATGCCCTAGAGGTAGGTTGATTGAACTGGGATTTTTTTTGTTTTATTCCTGGTGTCTTTTCAGAGAACTCTGTTGCAGAGGTGATGCGCTGCTGGATTTTATAATAAGGTTCCAGCAGAACTTCTTACAAAGAATTAAGTGTGGACTGCTGTTTGTTTGGTTCTTGTTTGGTTGGTTTTTGTTTGGGGTTTTATTTTTATTTTTATTTTATTTTTCTTTGGTTTTTTGGGTTGGTTGGTTGTCGGAGGGTTTGTTGTTGTTTTGGTTTTTTGTTTGTTTGGCTTGTTTTGTTTTGTTTCAATTCAGCTCAGGTTCCGTTTTTTTAACTCCACACTTTCATTTAAGCGTTTTATATAAAGATTCCTGACCAGTTCTTGTTGGCTTTTAGGAATCTCTCTTTGCTTATGCCCAGCATCTTACTTACTGTTGTCACCAGTGTGCTCAGTGTTTGTGGCAAACTCCCACCTTCTTCCATAGACCCAGAATTTCAGCACGCTCTTCAAATATTGGTTATGGATTGGATACCAGCACTGTGGTTTTGCTCATTTTTAACAGTATAATTGCTGAAGAATTATGTCAAATATACAATATTGGATTTTGCCTATTTTTTCTCTAATTTGATAATGTTTCTAACTAGATAGTGCCTAGTTCTGGTAATGGGCACACTTGAACTAAGGGTGTGGTCAGCAGGTATGCAAGAGTAGAGGGATCTCACCAGCACCACCTGCACTGCTCTGGCAGATGGTCTCCCATCAGCCAGGGAGACGTTGGGCACCCCCAGGTGAACAGGGAAGGAAAAAGAATCTGATCTTGAGCTGTGGTCATTTTGCACTTACATGTTGATTATAAGAAGTTGCAGCATAAAAGAAATTCAGTTGGTAAATCTAACACTGTAGAGAAGTCAAGTCTCAGAGTTTAAAAAAAACCCAAAAGTCATCCAGTCTTCCCAGCATCAGAAAAATCTCTCTAAAAATAACAAGATTATATAAAAATTTCAGTTAGGTTCTTGGTTTCAAGCCTTTAGGGTGTACTTGAGCCAGGCAGTCAAACTGTTCCCTGTAACCCTGAAGGCTAACAGATACCAAAATAAAACAAAATCAAAATGAGAGTTGAGCCATAGCATTACTCATGTCTTTACAAACTCAGACTTTACAAAAAAAGCCCAAAGACTGAAGACAAATTTAAGAGACTTGGCAATATCAGTACTGTGAGTATAGAGCAGAGAGTGAAGTTGTCTGGAAATTGGTGGTGAATTTAGATTGTGTAGACTGAAATGTGCAGGAAGAAAACCGAGGGCATTATTAATGTTAAGAAAATCAGTCTCTTGCAAATTCTTACTCCCCCCCCCCCCCCCCCCCAAATATATAATTTAAGGTGCCATTTGGAACTCAGGAAAGAAAATTTATTTTATTTTTGAATGTATATTCTCTCCAATTTGACAGTGCCCTTTTCAATAATTCAATGAGAAGAAAAAAGGAGCTGTAGTGAGTCAACTTTGCAGCTCAGCAGTGAGTGAGTGGCACTGCAGCCTCAACGCAGGTAATAAGATGGAGAAAGTAAGAGCAGGGAAGAGAGACTAAAAATTAATAGACTGACTGAACATTTCTTTACTGGCAGACTTATGGAGCAAAGAGAGACATATTAGCTCTCCTTCTTGTTTTGCATGATGAAATTATGTGTGGAAAGTAGCTGGAAAAAAAAATTCATCGTGTAGAGCATTGAATTTGCCTCTTGGATGTACTTGAATTTTTCTTTGGCAAATTTTCCTGTGGGAAAAATAGGCACCAAACTTCATTTGACCCATGTTCTACTTGGGTTTCTTTTCTGTTCTAAAAGTGTCCTTTCTACTTTCTTCTTCAGAAAATAAGGGAAGGGCAAGCAGCACGTGACCTCAGTTGTTGGTATGAATTATGACAGGGTAATTAATGGTGCTAAAACAAGCAACTCCCCCTTTTCTCCTTCCAGGCACCAGAAAAAGCTCACATCTTCATGCAAACCTTATACTTTAGGATTATCTCTAACTGGGATGTACTGGACTGAGAGGTTTTAACCGCAGATTATCACAATTCACTAAACTGATCAAAGGGGAGGTTTTCACCAGCAAATCCGTGTCTCCTGGGCCCATCTCTAATCACATGCAGAAAAAGCATGGAAAAAATAAGAATCCTCTTCTCTCCTCTTGCCCAGCATGGATCAGTGTGGGAACTTGAACTCAGCTGACAAAAGTAGGAACTTTGCCCTGAATCTTTGATTCAGGGAAAACCCTTTGGTTCTGTGTTGTGTCCCACTCCAGGGCAGCTTTATAGGGCTGTCAAATACTGGCTGATTCCATAAGTCCCGCAAACGTGGAAGTATTTTTGGTTGATGCTGGAGCTTCCCACTCTAAATATTTAATCGCTCTCCTGCTGATGTTACGCATCAGAGCTGGGGGCTGCAGCTGCCTTCCCTGATCAAAATGGAAAAAATGGGAATACTGCTTTTATGTGACAGACACTGTGTTTCTCTGGATTAGTCTGCAGTGGAGGACATGCTTTCCACTGAGCACATTAGTGTTGCTTGCACACAAACAGAACCTGGAAGGACTTGAAATGACAGACTCAGCCAAGGTAATGATTCGCCATGGAGGTGATAGTACTGCTGAAATCCACCTGCCAGTTAGGGATGCCATCAGTGCTTGGGTTTGAGGGAGAGCCTCCCATGCTTCACACCCACTGATGACTCCAGGGCATGGGCAGGAGGGACATGGAGACTAAAGTCATCTGGAGTAATGACCTGATGGGAGCGGAAAGTTGGAGTCATGTCTCCAAATGAGTTCAGATTTTCCCTTCGCTTCCCAGTGAAGTCAGTGGTTTGTTAGAAAGGGTGGCTGGAATAAAGCTTGCTGACATTATCAGAGACTTTAAATGAACTTAGCTTTTTCTTGGAATAATTGCAGGTTCTTTCTTTAAAGCAGGATGGAGAAGCAACATGGGGCTGACTGTGCTCATAGGGATGAAGGGCTATAGCGTGTCCCACCCTATTTCCCCTGGCATAATGTAAGGCATTACATTGGCAGGGGGATTAGAACAACCCAAAAGATTTCAAAGGATAGAAAACCCATCTTGAAGGAATAAGCCAATACTTAAGTAATGAGGGTTAGCACAAAGCTTTCACGGGGCTGGAGTGCTCTGTAGCAGCCCTGTGGCAGTGCTCTTAGACCTTCCGCTAGCTGACATAACCAGCGTTACGGGCATTGTACAGCACTTGCCAGACTAGATTCACCTTTTTGATGGATGTCTTGTGTATTGGGCATCAGAAAATTTGTCGAGAAGGCAGAGGGGGAGGAGAGGGAGATCATCAGCTGGTATAAAGCAGAACAAGTACATTAGCAGCAATGGCACGCGGCTGGCACCAACTGAGGCACTTGCTCCCATGGCTTTTCCCTGCAGAGCTGAAGCAAGTTGCTTGTCTGAGAGTTGGCAGGACACAGAAACAGCTGTCCTGTCGTGTGTGTGAGATCATGTCTTGTCTGTGTGCAATGGGCCATTCCATGGGTGGGCACACAACAGTCCCATTGCTCCCTTGCACCCAGGAAACCTCTAAATCACCTATCCTGAGAGATCAGGAAAGTGAACTAGGTGATGAGTCTCTCCATGTTTTCTCTCTTTCATATGCTTTTCATGCAAACTTTTATTACAAGCTGGGAGGCTTTTTGATAAAACTGCTCTTAGGTCTTGACTCAGTGTGGTGGGTCTTCTCTTCTTCCATGCCAGGCAGGTGGTTGAGGGGGTCTGTAATGTCATAGAATCATAGAATATGCTGAGTTGGAAGGGAACCACCAGGATCATCAAGTCCAACTCCTGGCCCTGTGCAGGACATTCCAAGAATCACACCATGTGCCTGAGAGCATTGTCAGACAAAAGGGAAAAAAACACTGAACCCACTTTGTCTCTCTTGCTTTTCTTAGTTTAACTTCCCTGACTGAGCATGTGGAAGCAGTACAGTGTTCCCCTTGCAGGCAAACCCTTTGCAGAGTTATTCATTGTGTGTAGCATTTGGAGATAAATGTGAAAAAAAGAAGGGCTGGAAATCTGCAGGGTATTAGTTTCTTGATGATTGTGTTTGTGCAATTAAATGATTAGAAACCCAGGCTGACATTTCTGTGGCTGACAAGCAAAGGACGCCCCATGGGGCTGGTTCCAAGCCTGGCCGTGGAGTCAGGAGCCCTGCACTGGGCAGGCAGAGCTGGGCTGGCAGCCACCAGCATATTTGATGTGATGCCATTGAGAGTTAGTAGGAAAGTTTAAATGTGGGGCTGTTTGTTAATGCTCCCTTGGAGCCCCTGCTGAAATACAGTGGGTCTGTGCAGGCAGCGTGGGGCATGCTGGCCTGACCGCGTGGGAGTGGAAGGTTGTTCCTTGCTGCAGGAATATCCATAATGTGGGAGTCACAGAGAAAATGTTGGTACCTGAAGCAATCTGCCTTGTGCCTGGTGCTTTTGCTTGGTGCTCTTCACATTCTTCCCTATATTGCCTCAGGGTTGATACAGGAGGAGCAATGTCAGCCCGGGAAGAGGTGGCTCCCTGACCCAGCTCCGGCTGCAACTGGTGCTCTGACTTTGCCTGCAGCAGATCAGGGTGGCTGATGGGCAAGTCTTGTTTATTTGCATCTATGGCCTGAACCAAGGATGCTCCACACAGCTCCGCTTTTCCCATTTTCCCAGCTGATGCTCCAGGCATCTGCCCTGTTCTCATGTTTTATGTCACTTGGGATCAGCTGTGTAAGAAGACAAGATAGTCTGAAAGCATCAGCATTGGTGATTCAGAGCTTGGTATGAGCTGATTTTTCCTTCTGCACAACAAATTGTTTTTCTAGTTCAGAACTAGCTCAGATACTTCTGCAGGTGCTCTGCTGATGAGATACAGGAGGGACCGACTTAGTTGAACTGTGAAGGGAATGGTGGTAAAAATCAACAAATCCCAATTTATTTTTATTTTTTATTTTTTCCATCCTGAAGATGTTATTCAGGATGCAAAGAATGGGCAGTCAGTGGAATAAGAAGATGCTTTTACAGATGCTTTTTACTGAGCTGCACTTGAAGTGTTTTGTTTGGATTTTTAAATGTCAAGGCAGTTCTACTGTTTAATTGAGATTTAAATATGAAATAGTTTCCCCAAACAGGCACAGACTGTGCAGTGTCATGCCCGATATTAAACCTGGGACTCAGCTACCTCTCCCCTTCCATTTAAACAGCTCAAGATTGAGCACATGTAAAATTTGGAAGGGCTTCACTGAAGGGATGCCTGCATTCCCTCATCTCCTGTCTTTGTTAAGTACTTAATTATTTTTGTTGCCTTCTTACCTGTTCATAAGTGGGAACTGCTCTGTGTCTGATGTGGGTAATTTCTCATTGTATTGTGCTTCCAAATTGACATTTATAAATTAAACAGCGGCGTAGCATCCCAGAGAGCACCATTGTGGTACAGTTAGGAATGTAATTGCATGGAGTCACCTGGGAGGCAGCTGGGACGGGGAAGACATCGCAGATATTAGAGATGGGGATGGCAGAAGTAACACCAATGTGCAGAAAACTCACCCAGACAATTCCATTAAAAATGTACTCACCAGGTTTCTCTGAGGAGGGAGGGTGAAAAAAGCATTAGAGAGCTGAGTGCTGGGTCTGCTTTCACTGAACTCAGACAAAATTTTCCCTTGCAGTTCACCCTGAGCAACATATTGATTCTTAATGTAGTAATCTTAGATGCCTTGTGCTAGGTATGGAAAAGCCACTGGAAAAAGCAATTAATTTAACTCCTCCTGCATGCTGAGACCTGTTACAGGTTCATGGGTCCCTGAAGACCCGTGCTACCACCTCGTCTCCTCGCAGGTGGGATGCTCTCCCAGATAATGTTGCATAGGACTGAGCTTTCAGATAGAACTGAATCAGATACAAGCTTTTAGGACTTGGCAGGGGAAACCATATGCTCCCTGAAGTTGTGTTTACTTCTGCTTTTATCACGGGGGTTGGCACGTAGCCTCCTTTCAGATGTTATTATCATCCCAATTGGGCCTAATGAGAACTACACATGCAGAGGAAAGGGGGTGATGAGTGTTCCTTCCCCAATCTTGTTCTACCTCCAAAATACAAGTAATAGGAAAAAATGTGTGTCTCTTTAATGTATATGTGTGTATATATATATGTATATGTATCCTCTGCATTGCAGTTGCTTTCATCATAACCTTCAACCCCTGAATGTGTTTAACATGGGATATTTTAGTTTCTTTAGGAACATAAGGCTGAAAAAAAAAATGGGGGATACTGGGTGGTTATTTTTCTCTTCCTGAATTTGAGTAAAGACTAAACAGGCAACTCTGGAGTCATAAAGCTTCCTGCTGCTGCCTGCTCCCATCTCACCTTCATGCTGCCAGCACTCATCTCTCCTGCCCCAGGGTAAACCTCCCGTGTGAAGCTCCCTGGCAGAGCTGCTGTTTGTGAGGGATCGATCCCAGTCCCTGCTCCTGGGTTTTGCAGCACGTGACTGGGTTGAATCCATGAAGTTTGTTTCTTGCTGGGTAAACACTGCCTCGTGGTAGCCTGCCAGGGGCTGCTGACACTGGCTGCGTTTGGACGAGTGACCTCCTGGGGAACGGGGCCCTCCGCAGTTTTATGATTAACATTTTAATGGCATGCTATCAGGGAACATTCTTCTCAGGAACAGACACGAGGAAAAACTCATGTCTTAACTGTTTCTCTGGTTGGAACAGGCACTGCATGTTTGCTAGGTGTGCTGGAGGCTCTCCAGGCTTGGGTGAGGAAGTAGAGGTTTCCTTGGGGATCACAGAGGTCCTCTTATCACTGGGAAGGGAAAAAAAATGCTTACAACAATTATACCTCCTCTATTTGTGCTTAACTGGATAAATGGCCCTCTGGACTGTTTATTAGTCTAGGCTATTATGATTTACTGGGTGATGCTTGAAGAGATGCCTCTGGTTTATTGGAGTTGCATTCCATTTCGGGGTTGGGATTAACAGGGCAGTGCACAGCCTGGGCTGTGCTAGAGCAGCTGGAACACAACTTGAGCTGCCCTTCTGTGCTGGGGAGAAATGAGGTGCTATCCTTCATATTTAATGGCCATTTTGGGAGCAGGGGTGTTCTCTAGGCATAGGTGACATAGGGAGCAGCAGCAAAGACCATCTCTGGCCCCACCATTTACCCTGTATGTGTGCCAGGGTTGGTAAGTGTGAAAATGGATGTGATAGAGCTCATCCTGAAGGCCAGGATTGGACCTCCAAAAGGCAGCAGATACCTCCCTAAACAGCATTCCTGGTAAAAGCAGGAGCAGCAAATGGGTGGCTTTTTGAGGGTTCCTTCCCTTCCATAGGGCAGCAAAATTCAGTGTGGCTTACATAGCCAAGCAGCTTTGAATTGACTTTGTTCTTAGGTGATGTGACTCAGCATACCGTAAATCAGTATAGCTTCATCAGCACCATAACTCAAGTAAGTACCAGGAAAGGACCTGGCCCATGGATAACATGGAAATAATATAGAAAGCCAAGGATGAATAATTTCAGAATATAGATGTAGTCATGGTAGTAGTAATAATAATAATATTTTCCCTAGTGGGAGAAAAATAGACCTTTCATGGTTGTTGTGCCTGGAGCTATTAAATATGGATGAGACAGATGAAATGCTGCTTCTCCTATTACACTGAAATGAATAAACAGTAATTCTCAATCTCTATATGCATCTCAGGCTTAAAAAAACCCACAGAACCAAGTTCAATATGAACACCTGCTAACATTTGTGTGTGCCACTCCAAGGCTTTTGTGAACAAAGAGAAAAGATTTGCTCCTTTATAAAGACTCTGGTGGCAACTCAGCCAAAGGGTATTTACACTGCTGAAGTTAGGAAAACAGGTTCAATGCCAAACATGGGGGTCCAGTAAACAAGTTTACTGTTCAACTTACTGGGCTGATGATTCTGCTTGTTTACTTCAGTTTTAGTAGCGTGTGATTTAGAAAGCAAGAAACACTTCTGAAATTTTAAATTTTCATGGCAAGATTGGAGAGAATGATGCCAGCTTTTCAGTGAATCTCTTTTCCAGGGAAGAACTCTAGGCCTATCACAGATGATTTATGTGTGAGGACAGCAATCTGTGATACAGGAGGAGGGCTAAAACAAAAGGTCTAAGGGAGTAAAGGCTGTGTGTGACCTGGCAGCATGTGAAGATGGTCTTCCAGTTCAGTAGTGGGTGATGGACTGAAGAGACCTGGGGTTAATCTGCTTTATGACCTTCCTTGCCCTAGTTCCCACATATTCATACATGTGACAGTGCTGCCTAATCCCATAAGGATGTTGTAAGGATAAAGGCATGAGAAATTTTGAGAGTTTAGGCTATTCTAGCTGAAGGGATGCAAAGGCAAATTGTTATATGTCTGATGTACTGCTGGATGACTGGGTTGCTTAGGTGAAAATGCACTTGCTGGAATTAGACAATGTTTCACATGCACTTTTTGCCATGAGTTAACCCTAAAGAGGTTCCTGTCTGTCTCAGTGGTTGTTTGACTATCCATGCATTTTGCATGCCCACTTTCTCCCATGAGCTGCTGCTCTGCTGCATTAATGGACCAAAAGAACAGCAGTACTGGGTCAGACCAAAAATGCAGCTCACCCAGTGCCCTGTCCCTGCAGACAATGCCAGCTGTCTGGGGAGGAATGTATAGGTCAGCATTTAGCAAGAATGTAATTAGAATACTGTGAGTGGTCCTCTAGCATTCAGTGAGACATGTGGAGGCATTTTCTGAGACTCAAATGGTGCCTTTAGTGATCTGGGATGAATTTTTGTCATCAGTAATTGTCCAGTTGCTTTCTGAATCCTTGTTAATGTCCACTGTGTCCTATGGAAAGACACTGGATTAAGTGTTTTGAAGCCTAGATTTCCTTCTCAAAACTATGTTAGCTTTCCAGAATCTATCAGATTCTTCCATGTGTTCAATAATATATCTTTGGCCAGAGGTATATGCTTCATTATATTTTTTACTGATCTGCTCATGTCAGTTGTACTAATCTGGAGCTTTCTGTAACTGCTGAATTATTCTTTTGAATCCCTTTTTAAAACTTATGCCAGGTTAGCTGCCTTTTAATTTTTTGCCCATAAACTTTCAGGGGATGTCTCCAGTCCCTGTTTAGAGCTCCAGTAATTTCATGCCCATGTTCCCTTAGAGTGGGGAAGTCCAGGCTATAACCCTTTCTACCAACCTTGTAAAGAAGTTTTCCAGGGTAAGAACCTCTCCGAACCTCCCTGCAATGAGCACAAATGCAAAAAAAAAAAAGTAATTTTTTTGCTATAGTCACATGCATTTATTCATGCTGCTTCTATACTTGGTTGCTTCCTGGTCCATACGTGGCCTGACATGTATCTGGCTTCTGATATGTGCAAAATAGTCTTACTGACTTCCCTGTCTGGTGCATCTCTTCTTCCGATGCTTTCCCCTGCTTTTTGAAGTTTTTATATTTTAACCACTAGAACTTAAAATCCATTTTTGCTTCCTCATTTTTAAACAAAACTTCTGGTTTTGAGGATGCTGTCTTACTTCTCATATTTTCTGTTGCCCAGCTGCCTGGCCTGCCAGGCTTCTCTGGTTTTGGAGTTATACCTTGGGTATATATTTGTTCTGCGTTTCAAACATTGATGTTTTTAAACAGTGCTTGTGCCTTCTGCAAGTTTTCACTCTCCTGATTCTCTCAGGACCTTCCCACTTCTTGGTTAACAACTTTGCTAATTTTTATAATTATTTTTTCAAACTTAAACGTGACACTGAAGATTTAGTACAGTGTAAGAGGTTATACATCCTTTCCTAAGAATTCTGGTTTTGTCTCACGTATATCCTACTATAGGTTGAGAGTTTCTTGCCATGAAGAGTGAAGGGGAATTAAGTTCTTGCAGACTCCTTTTGCTGATTGTTTCTAGCCCCACTCTCTAGTCCTGGTTTAAAAACCATTCACTGTATTTGTGATTAAAACCCCTTATGTGACAGGGGAAAGCAGCTGGTTACTTAATGTGCTTAAAATGTGTTTCACCAGAGATTTATGGAAAGAAATTATCGAGCATCAAATTTAAAATGAACAAAGAAGAACACTCTCATATGATTTATACTTAGTGGAGCTTAATTCCACAGGTGACTGCAATGTGAAGTGTAAATGGGTTGGAGAAAATGAATTACTAGATTAGTAGAGGACAAGTACCTAAAACATGATGGGTCAGTGCAACTGTGACTTGAATAGAGATCCCTTTTCTGCATCACTGGCTGCTGGAGGCTGGGGAGATAAACAGGGTGGGAGGAAGTCTTATACTACTTGAGCTCTGCTTCTTAACACTCTTTCTTCCAATAACTGTAAATGGCTATTACTAAAGAAAGGACTCGGGGTTGAGGAAACCCTGTTGCTTCTGTTAAGCCTTTGCCTTCTGCACATCTTCCTTTAACCAGGTAAAAAGGATATGCTTCATGAGCACACCCTGTGAGTTTACATTTCAGGAACATCAAGTTCTATTTGTTTGGAATGAGTTTTCATTCACTTAGAAATGGAAACATTTTAATGGGGAAAGAGCTTTGTTCCAAAAAGAGCATAAAGTTTCAAATAAAATTAGACTCTTAGCCTCAGCAGAAAGCAAAACTCTTTTCCCCAAGGAAATACTGTGTTTTTTCTGCTACTCTAACAGTTCTACATGCATCCTTTTGACCTGTCATGTTTTAATGGACTCAAAGGTTATTTCTTCATGGTGAACCTCCCCATCTGATCATGGTGGGGAGAGATGCTGTCTCATTTTGATCTATTCCTAAATCCCAGCGATCAACTTGTGCACTTGCTGTCAGCATCAAGTGTCCAACCCATCAAGCCCTTTCAGTGGCAATAAACAGAAGCTCCCCAGGAAGCCAGATTTCTGGAATTTTTCTTCTTTAATCCACTTTTAACCTGCTTTGAATACTCTGCAGCCAGTGTCTTCGGTGGGCTGGTGTACCAGCCACAGCACATCTGTACCAAGCACAACCTGTGTCAGCTTTTACCACTGGACCATGCACAGCTTGGCTCCTCAGCTCGCTGCAGGTGGCCTGTTGTCTGCAGTATTTTTGGGGAATTGTCTCTCAGACAACCTTCACAGTGCATTGGGAGAGATATTCTTGCAATCCTGCTGTTCCTTGTCTCTCTGCCAAGTTTTCCCCTGCAATCCCTTTGGGGTGCTTTAAGCTTCTGGGGTGCATGTCACTATAATAATAGTGACATGCACCCCAGGAGGATAATATGCTACTTCCTTTTTATTTGTGAAATTATACAACAGCTTCCAAAGAAACACAGGAATTATTGCTGTCGGGTTTGAAGAGCTGTGTTCCCCTCTTCCCACCTCATCAACTCATGGGGCACGTAGCAGTGCCTCTCATTCCTGCTTCCAAGGCCTGACCCACAGGGAGGCTGAGGAGCACAGTGGTGGCGATGTCAGTGTGAGTGTAAGCGTGTCAACCCGAGATAGAAATGAGTTCTGAGAAATTTCATTTTTTAAAATAGGCAGGGCATGTGGCAATCATCTCCTAGGAAACTCGGCATTGTATTATGAGACTATAATGTGCCGTGATGACATTTCAGATAAAGGGGATCGGCGTGGCTGTCGGATTGTTTCTGCTGGAGTTTTCCAACACAGAAGGACATCCCTTATGCAGCAGTTGGCTTTGGTTGGTGTTCATGAGCTGGTTGAGGCACTGAGATGGTTCCCCCTGTGCTGTTGCTCACTGGAGGATGGGAGGTGAAGACTGAGGCATGAGCAGCCTGGCTCTGCCGTGTGTTTGACTGTGTGCTGGAGCTGTGGGCAGTCAGAGTCTGTCATGGCTCTGGTGAGTCAGCTGAAGCTCAGTAGGAGAAGCTTTCCCAGGTTTTTGCTTTTCATCGCCTCAACAGCAGAGTTGGTAAATACATTAGTGATTGTTTTTTATGAAGACTAAAACCACTTGCTATTAAACCAGGAACCTAAAAACTTTTAATGGACAGTGTGACAGAGATACTGATGTCTGTCTCACTGCTGATGTCTTCCATGGACCTTCTCAATGACCAGCTGCTTCCATGGGCCAGACTGAACTCTTTGGGCAGGGAGATATGTCCTCCATTTAGATGAAATGCAAGAAACACCAGCACCTTTTCTGTGCTGTGATTCTCTAACATGCTCAGCTGCTTTCATGCATATTTGTAATGATGAAAGGACTCATTCCCTCCTGATTCTGTCTTCTACCATTATATGGGCAAGACAGCAGAAGGCAGGGATGGCTCCCATCCCCAGAGGACAGGATTGCTGCATGGGTCACTGACTTCTGTTGTTAAAAGCATGGGATAAACCCCGAGGACGACTGTTGCCAGGCCTTTCAGGCTTCCTCCTTCATCTGAAAAATGCTTAGGCTGGGCATGGTTTGGATGGAAGCTGGTGCAGCTTCTGGTTCCTCCCATCTCCTGGGGAGTTTCATTTTGGCCAATCCCTGTATAACTCTGTGACATCAGTAAATGTTCCTTCAGAGCAGTGTGGAGGGTCATGACAATGAGCTCATGGGAGGAGAGCTGTGCTGGTGCTGAGTCTATTCTGCAAGTAACTTCAGCAGTCTCAACACAGCACCTTAAATACGGAGCAACAGAGAAATTCCTCGTCAGCAGAAGCTGAAAGGAAAACCCTTTTTGCACTGACTTTCCTGAGTGAGAACAACTGAGGCTTGCACGTGTGGCAAGTGTGAGGCAATTCTTTTTGCAGAAGTATCTGTGAGTTTCAGAGTCCCTGGTAACTTCGTGTACAGTTACGCTGAAACAGTCTTTGTCAGAATGTTTATTATCAAGCTTGCCAGTTGCTAGGCAAAAGAGTTTGCTAAGATTTCTTAATGTACCTCGGCTCAGACATGAAGCTGCATGTGGGTACGTGAGTGAAGAGGCTGGGGAGTAGAAAAGCAAACACACTTCTAGTATTTTAAGAGGTGGCCACTGAAAGTAAGACTGCAGATGGAGCTCTGAATATCCTGCAGTGCCTTTTCCTACCAGAGCTAAGTTCTGAGCTGCAAAGCCATTTGTATTCCATTGTACTGTGTCTTTTTTTTTTTTTTAATTCTAAACTATGACTTGGAGTGGGCAAAGATAAAAAATAAACTTTCTTTTTTTTTTTTAGTCCAGATATTTAAAATGAATATGCAGGACTGGCTGGCTGGCAGAGACAACAGGATGAGAACAAGCCAATTAGAGTTTCACAGAGGCACAGAAGGGCTCTTACACAACGGGAATTGTTCAGCTGTGCTTGTGCCAGCTCTGGACCCTGTGGCCTCCTCTTTTGGTGTCTGCTCATCACATTCATGGAGGTGCTTCCTGACTGGGGCCGTACATTGGGTCTAAAGGATTCAACTGGAAAAGGCAGATCCTAGGAGATGTACCTTGGTTTTGTGGTCTGGTTTTCTAACCTAAATTTGTCTTTAGAATAGGCAGGAACTGTGCTGTGATCATCCACACTAATGTCTGGGCATCTCAGATGGTCTCTTTGACCAGAGTCACACAGCAAATGGAATGGAGAATTTTTGATTGACAGGGTTTAAAGATCCTACAGAATCATAGTGGGCTGTCCTCAATATATTTTTGGATGTGATATAAACATCTGTCGGAGATGCCTCTCAGAGTGCAATAGGAATGGGCACTTTTAGATTATGCAAAGCTCCCAGCTTTTAAATAATTAAGTAAGAAGAATCCCAGAATTTTTAAGGTTGGAAAAGACCTCCAAGGTCATCTTGTCCAACCATTAACCTAATGCTGCCATCCTCACCACTGATCCGTGTCCCCAAGTGTCATACTGATCCATTTTAGTTCCAGTTCCTCAAGTTCCGTAGTGTGGCCAGAACAGTTCATGAAACACGTGTTGGTGTTTGAAAACCACAGGCCAAGTGACACAATTCTTTGCCTGTGACCACTGAGGAAGACAATCAGAACTGATACTGTGGCTTTATTTTGTAGAGATATAAATGCCACCCATGTGAACAAGGTGCTGTGCAGACCTTTGGAACTTGGATTTGTGGAGGTCCAGACACCTTTAGGCAAAAATTCCTGGTTAAATGGAAGTTTCCCATGGTTTAGGCACAACTACAAAGCTATTTGACCTTTAGGAAGTGGCTAGTTGTGTCTTCATTAAAGAACTCTTTAGAAGGAACATATAAATTCTTCCAGGCAAAATCTTGGAGGTTTGCATGGTGTGCCAGATCTTTCCTTAAGTTTCCATGTGGAAGAAGAAGGAACATGCTTTTTTTAAATTGGTGTAATCTGCTTTATATGTCCAGATAAGATCACCAGAAACAATAGGCCCTGCATATATCAGTGTCAGAATAGGGAAATGCTTTGGAAAAAAGAAAATTATGGAGATCACTTCTGCCTCAAGAAAGGTTTGAGGTCATTATTAGAAGAAAAAAAGGTTATTTTCATGTGAGAATGCTGCCATCAGATAAACCCTGGGAGACAATGAGCTCCTTTTGACTTAAAAGATGAAAGTGGAAAAAAGGTACTTAAATATTCACTTTGGAAAGAAAGTGATCATCAGTGGAGAGAAAAAACCTGCTTAACAGCTCATTTGCGAAGTGTATAATGGAAGGAAGTTCTCAGCACAGAGAACTGTATGTTTTGCTTTTGATTCTGTGTAACTTTACTGTGATTGCCACAGAGAATGTAATATAATTGTAATAGTCTTCTAAAGACAATACTTCGCTTTCTAGTAGAGGTCAGGATTAATCAGAAAGGAGCAAACAGTTCAGGAAAGAATAGGATTGCAATAACAAACATGACTGAGGATCTGATCTGGGCCAGTTTCCCCTTTTAGCATCCATGCATCACTGTCTCAGAACAGATTGCATTGCATCCCATTAAATTAGCATACACCAGGCAGCTAAAACAAATTCGTGCATCTCAGAAAGGGAAGAGGTTCTTCAGAAACTTTTCTTTTTGGCTTAATTTCTGTGCTTTGTGTGGTTCATTCTTCTCTGAACCCAGGTTTTACGGCACTGAAGCCCGTGTGCCTCATTCTGCTCTGCACAGGATGGCTTGTCTTGCCTGTAAGTCTCCTTGATCCTGTGCTTTGGTGCCTGGAGTGCATGTTGGAGTGTCCCAAGCACTGTGGGAATTCCCACCTGCGTGGCTGGGAGCCATCCCAGCAGTGCTCTGCTCTCCTCCTGCATTACAACACAGGTCTCGACTGGCATTTCCCTGCTGGCCCTCAAAGCTGGGGCTGAGCTGGCTTGTGGTGGTTGTGTTCTGGTGAAGGTGGTCCAGGGGAAGAGCCAGGGTTGTGGACGAAATGACCTTGACTATAATGTCATAAATTCATGCTTTATGATGTGTAACTTTTTTGGTGTTTTCTGACTTCATAGAAGTCTCTCTCCTCTGAGTAGCTTTCCTTTAAGTAGCTGACGTGGAGCTTCCAATCTTAATTCTAGTTCTTTTGGTGGGGTCTTCTTTGGGGTTTTTTGTTGTTTTCTTTCTTCCTCCTGAGATTATAAAATACTGAATAGCTAAATCGAAAAATGATGAGCCTCAAATTGTCATTAAAATTCTTGTAGCTGACTCTGGTGACAAAAACTGTCAAAACACTAAGCTGTTGTAATTGTAGCTAATAGTACCCAAGGAAATGGAAGTTAAATCCAAACAAATAGAAAAGCTTTCAATGACTACACAAGATGAAAGCTTTGTGCTGCTCATTCCCTCTCAGCGAGTCACCCTGCAATGGTGGGAGGAAACCAAACTAGTTTATAAGGAGGGGAAAGAAGGTCTACCTGCAGGATGATATTGTTGGGTGTCTCTGTAATGGTCATGGCTATAAATCCCAGCAGAGATCTTGGTATTGATGTGGTTACTTTCTCACAAAACTTTTGTTAATGAGGGTGTTGCCCTGGGGCAGTGGCTCAGGGCAGAGAGAAACATGTCAGTGCTCCAGAAAGAAGCTCCTTTCAGGGGAACATCCAGAAAAGAGTACTTTCCCCCTTTGCCATCGTTTGAGTGTCCATCAGGCCATAGCAACAGCATTTTGGCACAGTGGGAAGTGCTGTCTATCATCAGTAATGGGTTAAGAGCAGCCCCACCCCCTGGCATCAGGCATCTCCATGGGGTCATCACTTTGGGTGGGGATCAGGATCAGCCCTGGAGAGGGGAACTGGGGTCAGACACAGCCCAGTGCAGGGCCGTGTGTGGTGAGCAGGCACTCACTGGGCCCCGAGGTAGGAAACAGCATTTTCAGTTGTGGCTGAGTGGCTTAGTGGAAGTTAAATGAGTAGTGAGGCTAAAAATACCGGTGTTAACACAGCAATCCCAGTTGTTGTACTCTTGCCCAGGCAGAGGAAGCATTGCCATAGAAGGGGTTGCAGGGCTGGAACTGGGTGTTTGATGAATGAAAATAGCTAGAAAAAAATATTTGTGCTCTAAAGAATGGATGGCTACAAGCAGATTAGTCAGTGTGTTTCTTCTCCCATAAATTTATATCCAGTTCCTGGGAATGTGTAGGCGTATCTGGGTTCTGTACCGACACAGTCCCAAAATCCTTCTCCTTCCTCCTGGCTCACTAAAGCACCCTCCACACTTTGGTTCTGTTAACTTTCCATCCAGACATCACTGAACTATTGAAAATGACATTGTAAATTCATTTTCATGCAGCTGTTGTCAATACAATATTGTCACCGATGGACGTGATTTTGGAATGAAAAACTTTATTTCCAGCTTTAGTTTGGGTTTATGCTGGGACCTGGCTGGATCATGTGTGAAGAGAGTGAGGAGGTGTGTACAGGAACAACTGAGTGGAAAATAACTTAAAAAAAATTACTTGTACAGAAAAGTGGCTTAGTAGAAAAGTAGTCTGCAGGACCAGAATCTCCCTGGTATGTTCTGGTTACACAGACCCTGAGCCTGAGCTCATCCCACGAGTCTGAAAATGGAACTGAAGGGTTTTTTCCCTTCCATACTTACCTCTGTTTGTGGTGCAGTGCAAAGTCACCTCTCTCTGTGGAGTCAAGGAACAGAATTTGAGTGTAGCTGCCAAAGCTGCACAACAAAAATTACCTTTAATTTGGTTGGTCTCACTTTTATGCAGTCTCCTGTCTCAGGATCATCTTCATGCTGGATGTGGTATATTTTTCAGATGATGAGTGTTCACTGGTTTTTTTTCCCATGGTTTGGCTGGGGCAAAGTGCAAACAGTATCCTAATGAAGAACATCACCTATATGCAGACTGAAGATGTGAAATCTGTTTCCTGGCTATCTCTGTTGATTTAGTGTGACAGAGCACCTGCTAATGCAGTGGGAAACTGCTCAACATGGAAGCTGAATGGAAAAAAATGAAGTTTTGTCCCCCCGTCAACTCTTTGTCTTCATTTTATCAGTATTTTTGTGACAGCAATTTTTTTGTTCAATGAGAACAGATTTGCTGTCACAGTATATGCTGCCCATTGTATTTCGGTGTTCATATTAAACTGTAGTTCAAACAGAAGAAGGAAAAGGTTATTTGTTCTTTATTTTGCTTTGATCTGCAGGATAGCCTAGCCTCGCAGCCATTGCTTTCTCATAGAAAATCCAGTCTGTTTGGGGATGAACCCGGTCATATTCCAATGTTAATCTTGAAATTCTAATCTTTAAATCTAGATGAAGTAACTGAATGAGAAATAATTTAAATTAATTGAAACTATAAAAGATTGACATCCCATAAGATACTGCATGGTCCAGGTGTGTGCAAAGGGGTGAGAACTCAGAACATCTCAAGCGCCCTCTTGAATTTGCCATTATCTCAATGTCACCCACCAAGTCCTTTAACCTCTTTTATTTCTTGCATTGTTCCTAATTCATATAGAAATGATCTAAATCATAAAATTATCCCATGGCTTAATTAGAAGTGTGAAAAGAGTAGTTCCTCTGGGGTAAATGATAATATGGTCAAAGCTTTCAGAAATAGGTTGTTGCTGCACAAGTATTTTGGCAGCTAAAGGTGGTTTCATTTTGCAGAAGTTTCCCTTGCTGATACTCCCTCCTACCATTTCTTTCTTCTTGCCTTATGCCTCTAAATCTCTGTTTAACACATGGATCCCTATCTGCATCTGTTCCCTCCCTTCTCTTTCCTTCCAGCACTTCACTTTATTTTGTGCGTTGACTTGTTGCTTTGCCCCTCTCCCTTGCTCTGTGAACACAGGAGCACCTGCAGTGCCCAGGACAGTGCAGACTAACTCACATCTGCCTCCCCACACCCCCTCCTGCCTTCCTGGCAGATCCATCCCAGCTCTCCCCCCTGCATTGCCCGGGGCCTCTTCCCAGCACCAGCAATTTTATGCCATGGCCTCATATAAAAATCAATGTAAAATAGTGTCCTGTCAGTGCCCAGGGTTGACATGTGAGCAAACATTTTAGCTGGGCTTCAGCTTATTTCATGCTTTAATGAGAAAGGTTGTTAAGGAGATATGGCATTGGGTTTTATGCGTATCTCAGAACTCCCCCAGAAAATTTCATTTCAATTCACAGAGGCTTTTTCCAACCAGTGAAACCCGTGTCTGTCCTGGTAAGTGGAGAAAGAAATCCAACAAAATGATGAAGCGAGCTGAAATAGAGTCATTACCCAAAGCTGGCTTTCTTGTATAGAGGGATATAAAGGGATTTCCATTATTTTGTTGTCTGAAAACAGCAATGAAATCCAGATTGTGATGGGAGCTCCCTGTGTTTTTGTAATATCGTAAACACTGGGAGAGCTGTGTGATCAGTACAGGACTGGTATGCTTATGCTGCTTCTCCCAGCATTTAACTGAAGGCAAAAAGCCTGTTCAAGGCACAGGTGGAGTGAAGTGCAGTGTTGAGAGCTTAAGCAGATGGGACTTAAGGGGTTCATGAAATATAACTGGGAGCAGCCCTGTGAGTTTCTGACTGCTTTGGTCTGTAGCCAAAACTGGTAATCACTGAGAGGTCTTAGGGCTTTCCAGCAAAAGGATTTTATTGCATTTCTGGTCTGGCTGTCCCAAGGATGAAGGTCAGGATAAAAACCTCATTTGGTAAATAAAATTACTGGGGCTGTTGATAAGAGGAAAGCAAATAAAAGGTCGTTAAAAACACTTTGAGTGTCTTATTTGTGCAAGCCCTTTGGATCAGTTGGGTGGATCCTAAATTGGAGCCCATGATGCTCTGATGTGCTGGGGTAGATTATACTCAGAGCAGGAAACAGTGAATCATTCTGGTACTCAGTGGCATAAACGTGGTCATAATCTGTCCTGTTCAGTAAAAATGATGCAAAATGTTCTTGGTTCAGGGGTTCACTGCCCCATGTAGACAATCTGTCAAACATCTGCCGTAACAGCATGCAAAAATCTTTCTTCATACATTCTTAAACTTCCTATTACTATTTCCCTATCACTGCTGTCTGCAAAAGCATTTCTGGATAAGCAAGCACTTTCTTTCCAAAGCAGCAGTCTCTTCCTTTTGCTTATCCACTTCTCCACAGGCTTAATGATTCATTTGGCTGTTTTGCAACTCAGGAACTGATGGTGAGGTCACAGCCGCCTGGTTGTGTCATCGAAGTGCATGACAAAAAAAGGAGGAGGAAATGCTTTTGTTTATCCACAAACATCTAGATAAGCAGAACTTGTGAGTAATGAAAGCCAGAGAAACTTGGTGGTAGCAAAATGAGGCTGTGATCAAACATTAACCTTTGAAGAGCAGGTTGGATGCTCAGCACACTCCTGAGAATTTATCAGGGAGAGCTGTGTAGAAGAACAGAATAATCTGCTGATGGCAGGGGAGGAATTATAAGAGAACATTTTTATTTTGTAGAAACAAAAGCATAAAATTAAAGTAATGGTTTGAGTTGGAAGGAATTTTAAAGATTCAGTGCCATACCATGGCAATTCAACACAATACTACACCTTCCAGTAGACCATGTTGCTCAACCTGATCCTTCAGTTGTCATCGGGTTAGATAAGTCCTTGGATCTGATCTCTCCTGGACAAAGTGGGTGCTTCAGGAGGAGGTTTTGGTGAAAAGGAGCAATGATTTGCTGTTCCTCTTCAGGCCAATGCTCTCTGCTGCGCAGTACCTTGCTGCTAAACCAGTTACAAGTTCCAGAATATAAGAATGGTCCGAATGTAGCACAGCAAAGTCCAGAGTGTCAGTGTCTGAATGATGCTCAAATGCTCAAGAAACTCTTTAAGAACAAAAAGAATATGTATGTAGCACTGACTGTAACATTTTCCTGGCCTCTTCTCAGTCAGGTCCAGATGCTTTGGAGGAAGCACTGAGAGTGCAAGAAACAATACACTATTATGAAATCACTTAATGAAGGAGAGGCACTGCCCACTCTTGGCAATTAGTGACTGGCTGCTGTGATGATGTTTCTTTATTTGTGTAATCCTCTCTGGGGTAACCATAGGAAGGCTGCTATTAAGGCCAAAGTTTGGATTTGTGATTTAATCTAATTCTTTGGCTTTAGTGGTTACACACATCAGTTTGTGTTGTGGAATGACTCTGTATACATAGAGAAATTCTGACGCTGCTTCCCCGCCTGAGTCAGGGTTGAGCCAAGAGTGAGGAGATGCTCTGGGCTGCCAGGGAGGACCAGAGTGGGGGCCCTGACCTCTTGTGGTGACTGAGGAACCCGAAGCACTCTTGGCACTGGTGTGTCTCAATCCTAGGGACTTTGTGCTGCTAGGTGAATTAAACCTCCAAAAATCTTGGAAAAGGGAAAAGTACATCATCGACCTAGTCAGCAGCCAGGCTGTGGTCCATGCCCCTGTGTGCAGAAATGGTACTTTCTCATTTTCAAACTTTGCTTATATCTCTGGTGAACTATGCTTTTTTTTTTATATATATATAAAGTTGTTGTATTTGGTAAGCCTTTAATGTTTTGTCTGACTGTAAATGTCTGCATATGTTTGTAAAGGCAAAGAAACATACTCGTCGTGCCATTGCTGTGATTAGCAAGAGCAGCTTTCAAAAGACACCAGAACTATATTTGATGGTTGTGAACAGCTTTCAAAAAAAGCACCACTTTAAACCATGGCTTTTCCTTTCTTTTTTTCAGGGGTGCATTTTCCGAAGTTGTTCTGGCTGAAGAGAGAGCGAGTGGGAAACTCTTTGCAGTCAAGTGCATTCCCAAGAAGGCACTGAAGGGAAAGGAAAGCAGCATA
Source organism: Lophotriccus pileatus (assembly GCA_035583135.1). Lineage (NCBI taxonomy): Eukaryota > Metazoa > Chordata > Aves > Passeriformes > Tyrannidae > Lophotriccus > Lophotriccus pileatus. Next base: position 5,163,064 of record JAWWES010000041.1, read on the forward strand.
GAGAATGAAATTGCAGTGCTCAGAAAGTGAGTATCAGACCTTCATTTCTGCCTCTTTGCTTCAATTAGACTCTTGCATTTAAGGAGCAGGAACAGTGATTGACAAATGTGACTGTCAGTTTGTTCAGCCTGTTACAGGCAGACAAGTTGACCTGAGTTCAAATGGTGCTGAAAATGTTTTGAGGAATGCTCTGGGTTTTTTTTGTGTTAAGGCAACCAAGTGACTGCAAAGTGGGAAAGAAGAGGAGTTAGGCTGCAATAAAGTCTTTGATGCCTTAGGAAGTCCTTATCCACTAATAATATCAGCAGCTGTGTCAAGGGCTTTGAGCAGAGTAGGAGCAGGTTATAATTTTCAAATGCATAAATCATTCTGTATGATAACTGCTCTGAAATTATGACAGGCTATGGATTATCATTGGAGATGGTGGTAACCTGTGCCATGGAGAGGTACCTCTGCCACTTCTGGAAGGAGATTTATCAGGCTTGTCCACAGTGTGAAGTTTTTCCTCACTGTGGCTGGAGCACATGGATAAGAAAAAGGCATTTCACAATTGCTATGAACTCATTGTAGTCATTAGAGGCTTGATCCTTACCTCTTCCTCATCTTATGCCCTGAAGGTGGGATTCATCTCACCTGATGAATTTGGATCTGAACTCATCACCCTTGACTTTCTTTCTAGGAAATGGAGAGAGATTGGTCACTGTAGGATTAGTTCATGTAGTTTGTTTTAAACTTCTAAAAGTACATTGAGTTAAAGGTGGCACAATTACGTAGAACTCCATGTTGGACTGGAACATTGATTCCTGCTGCACTGCTGTCCCAAGTGGGACTTCTTGCCCCAGCTTTTGGTCCTGTCAAAGCTGATGGCTGGTCATGTGGGCACTGTGTGACAAAACAGATCCTAAAATCTACCTGGATGAACTGAGTGCTCAGACAGCCTAAGCCAAAGGAGCTGATTCGAGGGCAAATTCAGCCACCTCAGTAGACAGAGGGGATCCTCTAAAGTGGAGGGACATAAATGGGGCTCCAAAGAGCTACAAGTGTTTGTAGCAGTTGCTTTTCAATTGCTGGGCCCACCTCAGGTCAGTATAATGTAAATCCAGGGACAAATGCAGCCTGTTGTCTTGCTGTGTAGTGTTATTGAGAACCTGTCATAAAACTCAACCATTGCTGCCTCCATAACCAGATATTGTGACCAATAACCACAGCTTGAAAAAGTCTTTATGTGTATGGGTTTGTCCCCTGGTGCTCATGTGTGGGGTATAAGAGCAGCAATATTGACATGCAGTAAGAATTGCCTTGTATCAGCCTTGAACTTAGGCTGGTAAAGCAGAGGAATCCTTTATATTATTCCTTGCTTCTTTGTTGTGAAATGTTTCTGTTCCCTGCAAACAATTTCCTGAGAAACCAGGAGGCAGCACCCGGGCTTTGCTATTCCAGCTGCAAGGGCAGGAGAGTGAGTGGATGGAAAATTCCTTAATTTCATGCAATTAGATCTACTCAGTCTCTTGTCCTATGCCTGTTAAGACCTTAAAAGAGATTTCCTTTTTTTTTTTTTTTCTCCTGGTGTCTTCTACTTAGCTGTTGCTAATACAAACTTTGCATGTCATTGTCTTTATTCTGAAAATAGACATCCTTGCTTGCAGTTGCAGAATTGACTTTGTATGTGCCACCAAGGAAACGTTTAGAAAACAACAAACTAGATCTGCCTACAGTTGAGGAGAGGGGAGATCAACCTGTTTCTCTGTTCAATGAATTCTCTGCTTCAAAAGCTGTCAGTAAAAATAGATTTGAGAAAGGTTGAATGGATCCCCAGCATCTGTTGCTAAGCTCCAAAGGTATCTAAGATTCCTTGCTTTTGTTTCTGATAGCTTAACACTGAGTGGGGAAGTCTAATTTGTGTGTTGTCTGATGACTGGGTGGGATGCCGGAGCCCTGGGCTGCCCTGCGTAGCTGCGAGGTGGACACAGCCTTAATGTGCCATTAAGAAGAGCTTCTTCTAAAGAGGAGGTGCACAGAGCATGCCTGGCAGGAGGAATTGGTCCCTGTGCCCTGAGGAAGGTGTAGAGCTGCAGAGGAGGGATGCAAAGCAAACGTAAATATGTGCCTGTGTTGATCCCGGTCTCCCTTTCTGGTTATGCATTATGTCTTTTGAGGGTGCTTAAACTCTGATGGGATAGAAGTCCCAAAGGACAGCCTGCCTAGCTAAAATGCAGGCGAACTCCTTGTGATCCGTCAGAGTGGGGTCTCTTGTCTGACAATGGACTTTCTCCTCCTAAAAACTCACTACATTTTTGCCTTCCTCTTGATAAGCTCTGTGCTTTCTGGCAGGTATCTGCCAAGTGTTGTGAAAGGCAACTCTTGAGTCCCCCTGGTTGTGTGTCAAATGGGGGTCTGCTGGGAGATCTTGAATATACTCCCTGCAGCTTCTGCCAGCTCTTGTGTGAGCTGCTGATGCCCCTGTGTGTGGTGAGCAGACTTTTAGGGACAGTCAGTGATTGTGCTGGCATGTCTAGGATCAGTACACACAAGTGCCACCTAAACTTTGCATCCTCAGGCTGCGCTGGCGAAGGTTTGTCACCCTGCCAGTCCTGCCAAATCATTCAGATGGCAGAATCAATATGGAATAAAGTTTGACTGATGTTGTGTGTTGAGGTCATATTTTAAATAACATTTTTTAAACTCAGGATTAAAAGTCTGGGCATGGAGTACTACAGGCAGCAGACCCTGGTGATGAAAGCATGCATCCAGTGACCAAAGCCTTGGGTCCCCTCTCATCTCTGCTGCTTTCCTTCTGTCACAGGAGTTATTGTCTGTCTCAATATTTATTGTCTGTGAAACAGCCTTTATTCAAAAGACTTTTGAATAAACAGTTTTACCTGCATTTATATTCCTGTCCTTTCTTGTGTCAGCAGATGCAGAAGGATGGGTGTGACAGGGGAGGTTTCTGAGCTAGGCTTTCAGTGTGAAACAAGAACTTCTGTCAGTCCTTCTATGTGTCTGAACTAAAAACCTGTTGGAAGTATTAATCCAATTCTTTATGTAGGGGAAGGTCAGTGATCCCCATGTGAAGTACATGCAAGGTAGGAGATGTTATCTCTCTGTCTGTGGGCTTGGATGCTCTTGCTGCCAAAACAAAATGACACATTTTAGAAGCGATGGTCTGCTAACAGAGGAGAGAGCTGCCAGCCAACTGATCTGCATGTTTGTGTGAGTGCCAGAGTGAATCATGCATACTCCATAATTCTGTTTTTCCAGCCATGGCCAACAAATCTGTTCTTAAAAAAGAAAAGAGGCGGAAGAGCCGTTAAGTCAATATTTACGCCTAGCAACCTTAACAGGGTTCTTCCAATATGGACTCTTTTGTGTCCTGTGGAAATCCATGGCAACATTCCCCGAAGACTCAGATGGGTGGGGACAGAGTGGGAAGGAGCTCTCTGTCGAGTGCTGTGCTGGGAGAGACTGAGTCTGCAGTTAATCCAGGAGCCTGAGCCTGACAAAGCATTTAAGCATGTGTCTAATTTTAGAAAATTATTGGTTCCAGTGAAATTGTTGAGGAGGCTGAACTCACCTTGCTGAGCTCAGGCCTAAAAGAAGGCTTCAGAGCAGGGTGTGTGTCCCACTGGGCAGCTGTGTTTTGGTAGCACATCTCAGGAGAGGAGTCTTCTTAATGTCTTCAGTTAAGACATAAAGACATGGAAAACATGCTATGGTTTAGAATCTGTTTGAGGAAGAAAATGGGATCTCTAGGACAGGACTATCACAGCTCCATTAACTACCTGGTGCTGAGGAACAAGAGCACACAGTCACCTTTGTGTGACACAGACTTTTTCTGACCTGACATGTGGGGAGTTTCATAACCTGCCCTGAAAACAACTGTGCTCTGGTTTTGAGCAGAGAGAGAAATGTAATCCTTTCTATTGTTTGCTGTAGAATAGTGGAAATTTCTTCCACTTATGGTAATTTTGCAGGTGTGAACATGCTGAAAGAGGAATCATCTGCTAGACGGGTTCCTGAGGGAAGTACGTGATGTGAAGAGTTGGGCTGAGGAGAAGCAACACTCTGAGGCTCTAGTTAAATAGGAAAAAAAAAAAGAAAAAACAATGCTTGTAAGAGAGAGAAACATGCCTGATTTGCTTGTTTTGTTCTGTTTGTTTGTTTGTTTTTTTCCTTAGCTACACCATTATTTATTGGCAGAAACTCTCTCTGTTACCGTGGGTAATACCTGCACGATCCTACAGACTCAGTGCTGAGTCAGAGCAAAGCAAAGGAGGAAACTATAAACTGTGTGCAGCCCTGCACCCAGGTGTATTGATTGCTTAATGGTAGTAATGTGCACAAGGAAGTGCCTTGTTAAGCAATACTGTTTATCTAGCAAATAATACTCCGCTTTAGACAGTTTCTGCTGAACAGGGATTTTAAAAATAATTTCTAAACTACTTAGGTATCTCTTATGCTCTCTGGAAGAGGCACCATTAAATTCCTTATTACAAATCAGATCCATGCCTTATTGGGGTCTGAAGCTACTTTTCCTGTGAAGCAGCTTGAGGGAACTGTTCCTAGCAGGTCAGCTAAAATTCTGCCAGTGCTTTCCATTGTTGTTTCCTTGGAAGACAGGGGGATGGGGTGTTCATGCACTGATTCATGCCCTGGCTCTGCCTCGCTCCTTATATGCCTACACCTAGAGCCAGGAGCTGCTGCTGTGATAAGGAGCAGGGAGAGAGGAGGGGAGGCATCCTCCTGCAAAATCTGGGAGCTTGGGGCTGTACCCATCACAGAGCTAAACAAAGAGCAGCAATGAAAAGGTTTCCTAATGTGGGTGAAAGTGTGGGAGCTCCTGCTCTCACACAGATCAAACGATGGTCAAAGGGGCCCCTTGCTCCATCCCAAAAGGCAATGCAGTACCTGGTGTTAAAGAGGACACCCTTGGTAACAAATGCAGAAAAATCACCCCTCCTCAAGATTTACATGAAGGCTAAAAGGATAATTAAATAATTTGAACCCTTTTGCTCCTTTTCAGCAGCCCATTGACAAGTTCCCTGTAAAACCTCTCTGTCCCAGATTCTTGTCTCTGTAAGGCCCCATCCCTCCGGAGCTAACCTCATAGCCTCTGGGAAGATGAATCCAAATTTAGTTTTGAAACCTGCTAGTTACCTCTTATTAAACTCTTCTGTGCAATTTAACTCAGAATCAAAGGCTACAATAATCCTGAATAAAATTGGCCAAGCAGATGTATAATGTGCCCTAGCATAAATTTGGCCATCTAATTAACTCAGATGAACATTCTTCAGGGACTTTGTGGGACAGGCCCATCTATTCAAGTCTTTGGGTCAAAAAATACAGACCTTGCAGACTGGGGGATCCCATACTCCAGTTTCCCAGTCTGGTGGCTCTTCTGGTGCCCTCTGATGTTCTTCTACGGTAATGATTTTTCCACATGAGGTCACACAGCTGAGTAATGACATAAAAGTGATAGTGTAGCTGATGTACAAAAAACTGTGGAATTGAATTTAGGGGGTTAATGACTAATTACTTCTTTGCAGCCCAGAAGTAAGAGCTCTTTTTCCTGTCAAGAAATGGGTGAAATGATTAGGGAAGAGAAAAAAAAATTAAAAAAGCACTTGACATCTCTGTCTGTCAGGTAGCATCTGATGCTTTGCTTACCCTGTAGACAAAATAAGCTTTCTGCTTTTTTATTTTTTCCCCTATTTTTCCTCCTCTCTGTATAATGGTGAGAAGATAGGCTGCCTCAGCAAGAATTGGAGAGACAGCTGGTTGTTATATTAAGTAATCACTTTCAGAAAAAGCTTTTATGTAGATTTACTTCTTAAAACCTGGCTTGCTCATAGCACTGCAGTTGCGCTGGGGCAACAGAAGGCTGACTCTACTCTCCCTGTGCTGCCATGCTCCAAGGTCTGCCAGCTGCAAAACCAGGGCATCCAAAAAACCACTGGGGCCCTGCAGCTCCAGGTATGGCTCAGGGTGCTCAGACGTGGCCACCAGTTAGGGGGTGATACACAGTGGTACCATTAATGATGCTGATGTCAGTGGTGGAAGGGTAGGACCCTTCCACGGATATATTTGCTGGCACCACAAATGGGTGTGCTTCATCATTGCCCCAAGCATCTTTTGGGCTGGTCTGGATGCCTGGTGGGACCTCAGTGCCTGCCCATGGAGCTGCCCCTACTGCTGGGCACTCCTTCAGGCATCCCTGCTAGGGAGGCAGTAAGGCTTGGAAAGGTGCCAGGATCTATAAAAATGCTTCAGGGTAGGGGGACAGTTGGGCATGCCTGGAGGCTGACATCAGCTTAAACCATGAGATCATCTCCTGGATCAAGGAGATGCAGACTGGATGAATTGCCCTTCTCCAGTTTCAGGCGAAAGGGAATCTGACCCTTTATATGTGGATATGGCACAGGACAGCTCTGCCTTGGCACCAGCAGTTGGCTCCTTGTTAAGTAAATCATTCTGCTGCAAAGAATTCATCCAAGTGAAAAAAATCTGAAACCTGAAACAAAGCTGACACCATTCTTGATCACTAAGATGCTGGAAACTTTGCAGGGGAGGACTTTGCAGCCAAGGGCTGCCTGGATTGCATTTCATGCTAGATTAGATGTAAGCAGATGAAGGGAAATGGATCAAGGCATCTTAAAAATCCTTAAAATACATTAAATGAGAGAGGAAAAAAATCCCCTCTGAAGCTGTAAACACAAACAAAATCCTTTGTATCTTCTCTGGTCTTACACAGTTCCATTTACGTGCAGTGTGCTGGGTCCACCTTCAGGGATGGTGTGTGGCGTGTCTGTGTCTGAGCCCCCTCCGTGCTCTGCATACCCAGACAGTTGTGTTCCTTCAAGGAGGTTATTGTGGGCTAAGTCGTTTCACTGTAATTGCTGGGTGACAACACAGCTGTCCTCTTTTCTGGATGGTGATGGTTTACCAGATCTCCCTTGCATAACTGTCGTTCTTCAAGGTCACTCCATATCCTGACTCATCTCAAAAAATGGCATATCCGTGTTGGGAGGAGGGCGCTGGTCAGGGGGGATGGAAGCACATTGTCACTCAGTGCTCTGGCTGTTAAAATAATTCAGTGTGTTATGGAAGAAACAGCTGTTTTCTGATATAGTTGTTCTAAGATGGGTTCAAGATAGCAGAGAGGCTTTGTCAGCCTTAGGTAGTGCCTGCTTCTATGCCACACAGAATCATAGTATGTCCTGAGTTGGAAGGGACTCACAAGGATCATTGAGTCCAACTCCTGCCTCTGCACAGGACACCCCAAGAATCACACCATGTGCCTGAGAGCACTGTCCAAACACTTCTTGAACTCTGTCAGGCTTGGTACTGTGATCACCTCCCTGGGTACCCTGTCTTGTGCATAGCTGTAATAACAAAGAGCTCCTTTCAGAGCTCTTAGCTGAAGAATGAGAATACATACCCTATTTCCCAGTATTTAATACTTGGGAAGATGGTTACAATTGTGTTTCAGTGGTAGAAGTATCTGATTATATGTGCCATTGTCTGTTACTTAAAAGGAAAGAATTGTTAAGATGCATAAAGCCTCTCTAATAAGATATAACAGTTTGATAAATGACTCAGCTTTATATCTGGATGCATAAGGTCTGTCTTTGTTACATTCACATGTTTAAAGCTAAGAGTTTACCTCATTTGCAAGCACATGGTCTTTGGTAGCAGTGAAAGCGTTTTCACCAGTTCCTGCAGCTCAGATCTTCAGGGACGTGTTGGTGCCTAAAAGTGGCTAAGGATGTACTCCTAGGTGGCTTTGTTAGGCAAAATACTTCCTCTTCTGTTTTCTCTCCCGAGGTTCCTCGTAGGTAATATGGAATGTTTTGTCCAAAACTAAGTTTGTTTTTCTTTTTTCCATGGAAGTAATTTTTTTCATTTGGAAGACATATGAAAGGCCACTTAAAGGCCTCATAGCATAAGCAAAGTGAAGATGTCTAACCTCAAGATGACCATATTTTGATGGTGGGTAAGCTTTCACGTGCGTAGCCTGAACACCTCAATGGATAATCCTTTGTCCTACTTCCATTCTATTAAAATCCATGGCTGTAACTCATAAAATACTGGAGTATCTGCATGGTTAAGTAGAGTTATAATTTGTGAAGCACTGCATGAAGAAGAGCAAGTAATGCAAGGTAGGAATCATCTGGCCAGCTGGAAGCATCCTCAAGGTACACAGCTGCATCTGAGCTCAAACCTCACTTGCTGTGGAAATCATCAAATATGCATTTCTGAGTAGATCAGAATGTACAGGGAGGATGAACAAGTACTCCAAAAGTGTCAGTTCAGGAAGGTAGAAACAGAAATCTTATCAGAAATGACAGTTTTCGTGAGTACTCCTTGTCCAGAGCTCATGGTTGCGTGCTAAAATGCTTTGTGAACACAAGTTGCTGTATTTTTGGCCTTTGCTATATTAAATTAGACCAGTAATGTTATCAGTGGGCAAATTTTTCTCATGTAAGACACTAACAACTTACATGCCCTGTTTTCATTTGTAGAAGATTAATCACAGTTAATTTTTGTGTCTCATTAAGGTAATGATTCCAGGTGTCTTAAACCACAGCTTGGCAGAAGGGGGCTGGTTCTGATCACAATAAAATGGGGACATCTTTGCATTTGATCCCACTTTTAGCTGCACCAGGTTAAACCTGACAGCAGCTTCTGTGTTTGGAATATATCCAGTACATCCTGAACTGACAGCTGCATAAATTAATTGGTATTTGACCAACTAAGTTTGCAGCTGTCAACCGTGATATGTATTGTTTTTTCTTATAATGCTTACTCATACAATACTTTGTGTTCAGTAGGAGTTTTGAAGGGGAAAAGTTTTTTTAAAAAATTAAATCTATAGGAATGGATTTTATCTTTTAACAAAGATAGACCTACAAGACACTTCTTTAGTCAGCTTATCTTTTTTAAATCAGAAATTCCAATTTTTTAATTGTGCCTTATGTTCATAAGGCACTGGCTTAATCAGAACAGACAATTTTTATACTGAATTAAGAGTGGCCGTACTAGGGGGTTGTGCTTCTGCAACTATAGAACTTTAAATCTATTAATCAGTTTTCAAACTAAAGCCTAGTATTTTCCATGCTTGCATACACATTTCTATGTCTATGTCTATGAGACATCCAGCTATATTGCCCAGCTCTTAAATTGCTGTAACTGCAAAAACCTGTGAGTTAATTTTAATGATGACAATTTGTATTAGTAAGTTGGGTATGAAATAATTTCTCTAAATATAGGTGACAACTGGCTTTTGCTTTTTACTTTGCCAGATATTTTATCAAATGAAAATCGTGGAGCATTCCTTTAAACAGGAATGTTTTTGCCTTCTTTATTACACTCCCCACTTTTTTTTTTTTTTTCTTCCAGGAGAGCAGACATAGGTGAATTCAAGCTTTCTTAGAGATAATGCATTCTTCTTTGAAGGCACTTAAAAATATAATTAGCAGAATTTGTTACTATTTCTTGAAAATTTGTTCAGTAATTTTGAGAAGGGATATTAGTAGGAAGCTTTCACAAATAATCTAATATATATTATATCTCTACACTGGATCAAAACTAAGTGACAAATGCATAGCAGTGAACTGTGCCAGACATGGTTGTGCACACCAGCACTGTCTCCTTCTGAGATTAGTCCGAGATTTCCATATATAATCCGTTTGGTTCCCACCAAATAGAGTAACAACCTGCTTCAAATATCTTCATACCTTTGTGATATCTCCCGTCTTGGCTGACGCACCAGGGATTAAACTGGGACCTTTTTGGACTCACACATACATATCTTTACAGCCTCAGCTAAGCAGCCATTCCCTGCAGGCCACTGAGATGGATTCAGGCCTTGGTGGACTGGGCTCTGAGTGCAGTACTTAACTCAAGCTGAAATGCTTATTGGAAAAAATACACATTGGTGTGGAGTTGCTTTTCAGCTGTGTGAAATGTATTTTCCCCTTCACCAAAAGCAGAAGAGTTCACATGCAGCAGCAGCATTTGGCATAATATGTTTTGTCAAGAAGCATCTCTCCAGACCAGAGCAATCTGGTCACTCCCATGTCTGCTGTAAACTTGGTAATTAGAAGAGAAAACAGTGGCTGTTCAGAACTTTGCTCTTAAAAGGGATAGTGGTGGATTTCTAACTGAAAACAAAGAGGAAAGGACTTTTTCATTATTCTGTATATGCTCTCTTATGCCAGGTACGATCCACCAAGATGCAGCTTTTATTGGCATTTATATAGAAATGCCAGTCTGCCCCTTTCAGTGTTACAGTAATAGTGATGGCTGCCTGCTTTTATATGTACCACAAGCGGGTTGGTGGGAGGGAATCTGAAAATACTCGTGAAGTTCAAAGCTCTTCCTTCTGTGTTTTTTTGGTGTCCATGAGAAAACTGCCGTTGAGTGAAGCTACAGTGTGTCTGTCCCACAGTGTTCATGTCTTGGAGGCATCATCCTTGCCATTTATGGTGTCCAACACACACGTCCAAGCCATGTGGCATCAATGTGGGTAAACGAGCCCTCGTCATTAACAGATAGACGTGAGTAATATGATCTACTGCTATTCTGGTCAATAGGAACATTCAAAGTGGTTGAACTTGGTTACATGACTCCGTGAGGCTCCCTCGAGAACCTCAGCCCAAAGCAAAAGGGGAAAGAAAGATGAAGTCACCCATGTGGATCGTGGGGCTTTGTCTGGTGCAGTCATGCCATATGGACTGAGGCCTTTATACACAGCAGAAGTGCAGCACAGCCCCCTTTCCTCATTGCAAGTGCCTCCTGAATTGCTATAGCTAGAAAAATGGCCATAGCCCGTACGTGTGGCTTTACTGTTCCAAAGGCAGTTACTCTTTCTTCATGGCCTCGTAACTCAGGCTCAGCTGAGCCAACATGGGATCCTGGCTTTCATATAGAGCTCTGTGCCATCTCTGGATTATCAGTGGGAACAGTGGCTGTTTTAAGGTGTTGCTGTTGATTTAGGCTTCTGTGTCTGAGGCCAGACTTCAATCTGCAGAGAAAGAATCTGCCAGGGACTGGCTGTGTCCCCTCTCCTCCCTCCATGTAGCTATAGAACTGGAAAAAGAGAATCCAAAACACCACTTCTGTGAGAGGATGGGGATCATGGTCTGCATCTTACCTAGTAGGGTTTTCTTCTGCTGGTATCATTAAGTTGGTTTTCCTTCTAGAAATTGGAAGACCAGGCAAGAGTTCATCACCAAACCTCACCCTGAAAGGATGGGGTTGGCACACAGAAATTTTCTCCCCTCTTTGCTCTGATTCATTATTAGGATGCTGAATTGCTGACTTTGTTTAAAGTTCCACCTGCTATTAGAACCACATGTTTCTGATTTTCTTTCTTATGATGACGTAGTTTGCACTCTTACCCAAGAGCTGTTTTCTTAATAGGACCAACTATATTTGGAATCACTCTGAATTGCTCTTCAAATGGAAGACTGATGTCAGTATTTCTTGCAATTTTTCAGTATTTTTCTTTCCTCATAGATGAGTGTTAAATAACTATTGGAGTTGGGAACACCTACACCATTTTATTTTAGCATAGTTTGATTTGTTTTATTTTAGTGCTGTACATGCTCCTGGAGTAGCTGATAGAGGTAAACATATTAGCGGGATGGTTTGTGGAGGAATTAGTAAATAACCAAAAGAGTATGTCAGTGAGTGTGGAGGGCTGTGCTTTGCATCAGTGTACACACAGTGAAATCTCATAAGCTTTAGGTCCTGTGTTGACTCTGTCACACCCATATCTCAGGTGTACTTGAGTGGCATTTTTAAAAAAGCATCTGCATAGGACAGTGATCTGGATCCCATTTGAGGGAGGCATATCTGGTTGAGAGGGAGCACTGAGCTCAGTCTCCTGCTGGTCTTGGCCTCACACCATTTTGGAAACCTCTTTAACACTCTATTATAAAAAGCAACCTTTGTCAAGAAAAAAACAGGACCTGAAGTGCTCAGAAGTTTGGGCTCGTTTTGGACTTTATGTTTTAGCAACTTTCAACTCTGTGTTTAATTCTGGAAAGAGAAAGTCACTCACCTGATCTGACCTTCTGCATCAAGTGGGCTGTCTTATTTCATCTGTTTATGCTACGTGGATCTCAATAACTGGATTTGACTAATGCACAGTGGTTAGAAAGGTAGCCAGGCTTTGTGGGAGTCTCCTGCTTGTACACTACAACTGCAAATGCATCCCATATACTCCTTCCAAAAAAATACTCTACTATTCCCATTTGTCTGGGAACTTGTCAGGGTTTAACTTCTATTTACTTGTGTTTGTGTTTCATGGTATATTAAAAGATCTGGTGTTTCTTTACTTTTCTGCCTACAGAGGTCCCTGTTTTGTGGAATCTCTCTGTTTTTACTAAGCAGAATTGAGTAGGGTTCTTCTTTATAGATACCCTTGGGTACATGGAGAATATTTTGGATATTCCTGGTGTATACTCTGTAGCTAGAAGTGTTCCCATGGCACACAGTGCTTTATGGGGAGTACGGCAGGAAAAAAAAATTGCATTTTTAGAGTGGGGTAATCCTGAAAAGAGTACTTGATTTGGCAATAATTCCTGGTGATAATCCAGATTTTATCTTCATTTATTAAATCCATTTATTCCCCTTGTAAGTTTTGGTTAACTGAGAGATAGAAGGAGCTGATTTTAGGAGCACACTGACATCATAGGGGTGAGACACAGCAGGGACCCATAGCCAAGGACATGAAATACCTGAAAGCAGGGCAAAAGGAGGTGTTTTGGTGGGGGAATCAGCACTCTGACTGCTGTGGGTGATTTGTGTCCCGTTTTTAGGAAAATGAAAGAGCATAAACCCAAGCGCTTATTCTGGAAATGGCTTTATAATAATGGTTTTCAGCCATTTGAATAGGCAGGTACTTTTTTTTTTTTTTTTCCAGTAGCAGAGCCAGCTCCCGCACAACAATTTAATTTGAAACTCATGAATGATGGATTTACTTTTTTAGTTATCTTTTACAGTCTGTGAAGCCCACAGATTCCCCAGGGTCTGCACTTCCCTGGGTGGAAACCAGCCCTCTGAAACACGGAGGAATGAAAAGAAACTCTAAGGAAAATGACAGGAGAAAGAAGAAGCTAACTGTGGCAGGTTAAAGCTAAAACAGAGGAGCCATGCTGGGTGCCTCCAGTAGCAGTGCAGTTGTGAAGGAGTTAGTATCGTATCTATTTTTCAGGAAACCCCCTTATATTAACTACTGTTTTCCTAATAAATACTTGAACTTGCAGCATTTTTAATTAAACCTCCCAGGAATCTCAGCCAGCCCTTGCCTGTTGCTGTGCTGTGGGCCACTCTACAAGAGAGAAGATGGTGTTACGGGATGTTGGTGTCAGTGAGAGTGTTGGTGTTTGGTTTTGTTCTTGGGCCTGGCCATGATTTCCCTTCTCCAAGGAGAAGGAAGAAGCTCAGGAAATATGTTTTTAATGAGCCTGTTTCAGACTAAACTTTTCATTTGAGGGTCCTAAAAGAGCATCTCTTCCCAGATACTCTTCCTGAAGCCACATGTGCACCAGGGTTTGTTGGGTGATGGCACAGTCCCACTGAAATAACATTTCTGAAGCAAAATCATAGTTACTGAGTTATATAAATATCAGCATTTGGCACCGTTATACAGAGCCAAAAGTATTGCTGGGAGAAAGCAGTTAATTAAAAACTGCTTTGCAGGGCTGTGCTTTTCCTTGTATTAAAAATAAAGTGGAACATTGTGAGCAGTTGGTCTTGCTGTTTTATAAACAATTTTCCTCACACTTTCTTCTCTTTACTTTTCATAATGTTGAGGAGTTACACTGCTTATCAAAGAAGCTGGATTGAGTCTGCTATGGTGGGACCAGAAGCTTTTCCATGGCTCTGCCAATAGGATTTATTTGTCCTATAACAGAGCAAAAATGCTCCTTGCTTAAAATCATTCCTCTTGTAGTAATCCGTCCTTCCCTAGAAGTAATAACACACGCACATTGCTGTAAATAGAAAATATATTTAAACATGACACATGGCCACATGGATGCTTTTAAGATTGGGTAATCCAGGAGAAAGGGGGAATGGAGGAGATGTAGAAGCAAGATGAAAAGACTCAAGAAAAAAATGTCTTCAACTTGGATGCTGAAAAGGTTCCCAAACAGTTAATTCTACTGCCTATTTTTGTGCTCATCATTAGTAATAGAAAAAAACTTGAAAGTGATCACAAATGCCAAAGAATTTGAATGGGAAGTGTGAACCCCCTTGCAAACTTATAGCTTATTCATTTCACCTTTAGTATTTCATAGACAGAGTAGTTACACAGGTGAGCTCTAAAAGCTATAAAAAAGCAAGTGAAATTATGTGCCAGGTCATTCTTGCACTCAAGGAAGTGGTTTCCAAGCGTTATCAGATGTGTGTACCTATGGTTGAGGGTCAAGGCCAGATGCTGGCCATAGTCATGGCTGGATAAAGATCTGAAGATGCATGGACAAGGACTCAGACCTCCCCAGTGTTCGTTGCCTGAGTCAAAACCAAATCAAACAGGGATCAGTAAGCCCTCAGGGCTGCAGAGGACTGGGGATTCAGGTGTTAGTACCACTGGCTAACCCAGGTCTGGTTTGCCCCATGTGCAGAGGATGACGCAGGGATGGCAAACCTGCTGCTTGACTGAGCTCTTCCCGTCCTCCCTGCCCTGCAGTGAGATGCCCATGAGGATTTGTGTCAATCTGAGGAAGTGAGTTCTGTGTGTAAGGTGGCTCGTACAGAGCACAGTGTGCACCACGTACTACAGAACAGGTTTGTCTGTAAATGACACTGACCTTTACCATGGTGCAGTCTGCCTGAAAAGAATGCCCTGAGGAGACACACTCCACAGCAGACAACACCGTGGTTTCTGTAATTTGTGTGTGGCATTTCTGACTTAGGAAAGGCTAAGCCATTTCAGTGCTCTCACTCCCTGCCAGATACCTTAACAACTTCTTGTCCAGTCCCTGGCCAGCAATTCTGCATTAAGCCAAATTATTTCAGTAAAAATGGACGTGGGGAGCATAGTTGTCCCACAGAGAACTTCAGTAATTTTGCTGTTTCCTTTGATGGAGTTAATCAGCTTTCTCAGACAACTGATTTGTCTGCTATAAATAGAAAAGCCACATACGAGCTGTCATTGATCACTATCCTTGCAAGTGTTCAAAAACCATGCGGATACGGCACTTGAGGACATGGTTTAGTGGTGAACATGGTGCTGGTGCTAACAGTTGAACTTGATGATCTCAGAGGTCCTTTCCAATCTTAATCATTCTATGACTCTATGGTTCTGTGACGTGACATGCCTTGTGGTACAGACGATATTATAAATGCATTTGTGTGTGCATTTCTCAGCTTCAGAGGAATATCTTTAAGCATCACAGTTCATAACTATCTCTCTCCATGGTATCTTGGCACTGTGTTTGCAGCACTGCAAACAATGAAGTACAAATAAAATCCCTTCTCTGCCTGTGAAGAGGTGGTAGTGTTTTGTTAAGGTCTGTGGGAAAAGCGTTCATGAAGAAATAGATCTTTCAGCAGATCTGATGGTGGAAAGGACACAGGTATTGGTGGAAATCTGTTGGACTGTGGTGATGGTTGAGGGCCCACCCTGGACTAATATCCTTTAATAGCAATTCCTGTGGAAAAACAGAACATCACTTTGCCCAAATGTCCCCTCCTGCTCACTTTCAGGAAGCTCTTCCAGAGAGTTCGATCAGCCATTGAGATATCCTTTGTACTTTCCCCTTGGACCTGTTAAACCTGTTGTGTCAGACAGCCGTTGCTGAAATAACTGGGTTTGGTAGAAAGCTGGATGGTCCCTGGGATAGCATAAGCTTAACTTAGTTTATGAGTTCTTTAGTACTAAAACCTGTTCTTGGGTGCCCTACAGAGCAGGGGACCTGCACAGGCTGAAATACTGTGGTGTGATGCAGCACAGGGATGTTTGATTGACCCACAGTGAGAATGAAACTAGGCAGTGAGCCCAGTTTCTTGTGAACTCTTTGGTCAGATGGGCAAGGCAAATATGCTCACCTGGAGTCAAGGTGGGGATCAAGTCTTTTTGTTTCCTTTCTGTGAACTGGAAACAGTCCCACCTGTCTCAAGACATCACTATGGTGGGATGCCTACCCTCGAATGGTTAAGTGCTGGTGCTTGTCTGAAATGTTTCCTTCTTCTGGGGAATGTGTTAAGCACTAAATGATGCATGAGAACCTTGAAGGGAGGTGTTACATTCTGTATGAAACTGTATACAGACTATTTATTTTTCACTGATGATTTTATTCAGATTCCAGGCTAACTTGACATGCTAAACAGGCCCTGAAGCAAAGCAGTAATTTGCATTCCTCTAAACAAACACATCCTCTAATTACTGTTTTAAAGGTGATCTCACTTAGGAAGAAGCAATAGAAAATAATTTTATAGGGTGGGACACATGTCGAACTGGCACTGGCATGAAAAAAAATTGTCTTGAAGTTGTAACAACTTGTCTTTGTACTTGGCATGCTGCATTGCTTGCCCTGAATTTAGTAAGATCTTTCCTAGGAAAGATTGTTATCTCAGGGATTACTGTCTGTCCAAATTGCAAAAATGGTGTTTTGCTCATCAGTTGGCCTCTGCTTTATGGTTTTTGCTTTTATTATTTGCTTCTTCCCATGCATATTTTAGAAGGTGAGTGATGTCAGCTGAGGATTGAACAGGGCTCTCATGTCAAGGTAGAGACAGGAGACGCTATAGCCTAAAGTTGGAAGAGCCCATCTACGCAGGAAGGGCTGTAACAGGCTCTAAACAACCACACATGGGGTACAGAGGGGTATTCAGAACACACAGTCATCAAAGAGTTGTGTCTTGAGGAATGTGCAATCAAGACAAGCCAAAACCTCTTAGTAATTTAGATTGCAGTCAACTGTCATTATGAAGCCCATCTTCTGATCCTCTCTTCTCCTCCTGGTCATAGCTTACAAAATTTAATTGGCCTCAAAGATGACATATTTATTTTCAAATAGTCTGTTTTGATTTCTTCAGCATGAAAGGAAATTAATCCGATTCAGTTTTAGTGATAGACCACAAAATGAGTTGGCATTTGTTGAACCCTTCTGTGTGTTCTTCTCAAGCTGTCATCCCTACCTTTACCTGCCATTGGCAGTGATGCTGAGAAAGTTATGGGCCCTCTGCTCTCCTCTGTGAGGGATAATAATAACAGCAGTTTCAGTTTGAGCTCATTTTTTTGATCTCCCATGCAGCATGTTGGAGATCATGACAGTATAATTACTCTATATTATTTATTAAGAATTTCCCAAATGCCATGTATACTTTCAATTTTTTAAAAAAATCTGAAACTATATAGTCAAAAATCAGCTATGTTATTTAACAAAATTGCCCTCTAGTTTTCCAGGTTGAGGTTCTTATTTGCATTAATCTTGTCTGTTGCATCTGTTATGCATTTTGTTTATATAAAACCCTCATCCTCATACTCCGAGAGTGTCTCCATGCCTGGAGAAAGCAACCATTGCCCTGAATTTATAAAGATCTTGGGTGTGATATTTCCTAGGAAACCATTAGAAAACATCCCAACACACACGATCCCTGCAGTCCATATTAGTAACAGAGAGAGAATAAAGATTTCATTTAAAGTCCTTGCCATCTGATTTGTTCTTCCACGTTTCAACAAAGCACATGTAATATTACCCCAGACTGCAGCCACAATATCATGGCAGCATGTCTGGGAATGGACCAAATGTACCAGCACTTGAGATACCCACCTGAGTAGATATTCAGCAAAGAGCACAGGAATATAAGGAAAAGAGAAGATGGGAAAAAAAAGAGATGTTTTTAGCTGTGCTGCAGTGTATGGATCAGTACAGTTCACCACCAGAAACCTGTTTACATTTCAGAAAACAAACACTTGTTTAAACAATTTCCTTCCATTAGAATTCAGTCAGAGGCTTCTTTGTGCGGACTCTCCAAGTTGGTTATTTATTCTTCATCCAAAAATACTTTCGTTTCATCAGAGAGAACTGTAGCATGCTTTGGCTAGCAATAACTTGAGTTTGCACAGTAAAAAGTTGCTGCAATAATGGCAATAAACGGTGACTTTAACAAATGCATGTTCCCTTTTATAACTGGGATTGGTTGTGGTAGGGCAGGAGTTGTGTGCACGCTGAGGGATGTAGCTGTTGCATGAATATCATGCCTAACTGAGTTTACATGTTTGATACAATCCTGTCTGACTCCAAGGAGATAAATTAAGTTAGGTTCTCAGAAGGGAAGTAATTAGACCATGAAACAATGGCACTATGATAAGGCACTATGGGAGAAAATGTCCTTGAATAAACAGGGAGTGGAGGGAGCTCTTAGTGGAGAAATAAAAGTTTCTTCTGCTCTCAACAGATAAGCAAAGCTAAGACTTCCCAAAATTAAAATGACAGCCAAAGGGGCTGCTGTAGATATGACAATCCTGGCTTTGGGGAGAGAACAGGTTAGATGGGGAATGGTGCTGTCAAGAAATCTCCATCAGAGGAGTAAAGTCCTCAAGGTGGGTGAGCTCCAGGCTTCAGCCTTTTCTCTCGCTTGCCACAGACCTGCTGTGAAACAAATAGTGTAAGTTATTTCCTACAACCAGTGTACACAGAAAAACAAGGCTGAGAGGTGTCAAAAGTAGAGGGACCATTTGTGTGAAGGTGCCAGGAAAAGGAGGAGTCAGCACACTGTGGGGCAGGAGGGTTTAACCAACAGCCTTCAAGGAGGAGAGAGGTGGGAGAAGTGGAAGAAGTGCTTGACATGAATTTATTTTTCCTAAAATGGAGCAAATTCCCAGGCCTGAAATCTGCCCTTGTACTTACTGAGACAACAGTTTTTTTATTATTTTGCCTGACCTTTAGTTAAACAAATAATAAATGCCAGTATCAGGAAATACTGGATCACCTTCCTTTGAAATTGTCTGATACGATACCTTGTTTGTTTGGAGAATCAGGCTTTAAATCTCTTCCTAGTTCCATTAGTTCTACATTTGTTTAATTTTTTTTACTTCAACAATGTTGTTTCTGAATTAAAATCTAACTGAATGTAATCAGCTATTAGTGTGAGCAGCTTGCAAAAAGTGCCAATGAGATGCTGAAGGTTTTTTTATGTGGATCAGCCAGAGTATCTGGTAACTTATGACTGTGAGAAGCAATGGCATGTTTTCTATACAAATGCCTCAAAGTAGCTGTTGTACCATCTTATCAGGTTTACATGAGCCATGGATCCCTACAGAGATGGATTTTGTTTATTTTTCATTGGATGAAAGTTGGCATCATCATTGGCATTATGCGTGGGAGGGATCCTCTTTATCAAACAGCGTACTTAATCATACTGAATCTTTACAAATTATTTAAAATAGGTTTTACTTCTAAAAAATTAATTGATATTAACAGTGCCCATTTCAAGAGCAATCACCTGGATATCATGGGTTTCTGTGTTAGAAATCCATGAGTGTTTGACTAAAAAAATCAGGCTGTGGGTTAGATTTCTCAAGGTAGCTGGGAGTGGATGGTTGTGCTGAGGCACAGGGAAGTAGGCACTTCAGCATCACTTCTGGATTGTGATTTGAAGTCCAGTAAAGAAAATGGTCTCTTCATTTCAGCTGCTGGCCTCACTCCCTGCTATGGATGAACACTTCATCCACACCACCACTCAGCCTGTTTACAAAATGATGAAAAGTAAATCCTGTTTGAAATGGAGGATTAACGTAGTAAAGGGGTTGCAGTGAGAAGAGAGGGTGTGCACGGATCTGTCTTGTTTTACACTTCAAACCGTCACCACAATGTCTGAGTAATGCACCAACTAGATTAGGAATTGCCAGGTTTCTGGCAAATTTAACAGAGGTGTTAATCATCTTGCTTTTGGGGTTATAAAACATGGGTCATACACATACCTGCTCAAAGTTTGGTAGCTAACTTTAGACTTCTTTTTAATATTTTCTGTGTGTAGGCAGAGTAAGCAAGGAGACATTTGGAAGAGTTTAGCAGTACTTCCTGGAGAGTCATGTTCTAGCTTTGTCTAACCACCTTTAGAAATGCTTTTCATAGTTAATAAACTCAGCAGACATGTACATGGACAAACTCTGGACTAGGAAGCATCTTATGCAGCGGGTGGATTCATCCTGGGAGGCAGCTGAGAGAGTTATTTTCAGAAGGCAAACTCCTTCCTCAGGCCTTCTACAAGGGAAGGGAAGTTTTCAAAAGGAGCTGTGCTCTTGGTCTGCCAAGTCAGCATATCCTCAGGTTGTGCTGCTTGGGCCCTGTTCCCAGCTGGTATATCCTTCTCAAGGGGTGCTGAGAGAGGTCTCAGCTCCTTTTCAGGCTGAAATCCCCTCCCTTGCTGAGTCTTTTCACTTTCAGCCATTCATACTTTAATCAACTGAAAGTTGAGTTCCTTTGGGCCATTAGGCATATGTGTTCTTCCTCCCAGGAGAACTGTTATTTTGGCAAAAAAAAGAGATGGAAGCTGTTTGTCTGCAGAGCTCTTTGGCCAAGTCCCACCTTCAAACTGCAGCATTGTTGTTTGGAAGGAAAAGGAAACCCTCAGAGCCAGGTTAGGATGCAGATTGCCTCCATGTGTTTCAAGGCCTGTGGAAATGATCTGTGGAGAGGGCTGGAAGCCTGAGGGCAGCCCTTCAGAAAGCTAAAATGTTTGGTGGAGATATGCACAGAAGTAGGCAAAGGCAGTGCCTGAGCTCCTGTCCCTCTCTGGAGCTCAGAGATCTGCCTCCAGGCAGTACATGAGCGGCCTCTGATCATGCAGGAGCCTTATTGTCCTTTCTGAGGGTGGGTATCCAGGTGAGAGGGGCTTCCTGCTTGTGGCTGTGCACTGCCTTCCTCGTGAGACACCCCGCAGCTCACAAGTCCCGTCTGCTGGGTGACTTTGCTGCCTGCCAGCAGGCTAAAGAACCTTCTGGGTTAAGTGTTTCCACCCCTTCCTGACAGAAGTGGCACCAGAAATGTGGGATTCAAGGGTCAGGAGGGAGACTACGCCATACTGTGATCATGCAGTTGGATCTTGGAGCAGCGACATCTTTGCTCTGCTCCATGGCTATGTCCTCTGCCTTCTAGATATTGGATTAGCAGCAGAAACATTCCTGACAGCTAAAAGCTGTTGAAATGTGGTTCAAAAAGAGTTCACACCACAGGGTATGAGAGACGGGTGAGAGAGCACAAGGAATTGAGAAGATCATTAGAATCATAGCATGTTTTGGGGCAGAAGGGACCTTTAGGATCCCCTGCAAGTCGAACTCTCCTGCCGTGGGCAGGGACGTACAAGACTGGCCAATACATCTTGTCACCTTTAAGAAAGGCTTTTAGAAGCCTAGAATAGTGAGAGAAGGGATTCAGTGATGGCCACCACAAAGATAAGGAGTAGCTCCAAAATGTGTGGCCGTGAAGGCTGTGTAACAGGCAGCACAAAAGCACTTGGTTGAAAATCAGGTTCTTTTCTTTATAAGCATTGCTACAGTGTTGGAGGTGAGAAATGAGATAAGATGGGGATAGGCTAAGAAGGTCCTTAAAGATGCAGATGAATGTGTTATGTTCCAGGGAACAGACAGTGAGTAGTGCATAGGTGTGCACAGTCAAAAACACGGATTAGGAAACGTGTTTTGCAGCAGCATGAGTGAATGAAAAAGGCCAGAGAGGAGGAGATTGCAGTAACTGAAACTGCGTGTTTGGGACTCTTCCCTTTCATTTATTCCTGACTGCTCCCCTGAGCAGGGTCTCACAGACAGCACAAATGGAAACACAAGTCCTGGGAAGCTGTCTGTGACCTGCTGTCACTGCACGGCATGGCTGGTGCAAGCAGCAGCCGCTGAGATGACTTGTGTACATGAGACAGCTGTCAGGGGAAGACAAGAGCTTTCCACCTTCAGGTGGGCTTCTGACAGAGAGTAAATGGATGTGGGGGGAGGCAGCTGAAACCAGAGGAGAAAAT
Organism: Lophotriccus pileatus; assembly: GCA_035583135.1. Lineage (NCBI taxonomy): Eukaryota > Metazoa > Chordata > Aves > Passeriformes > Tyrannidae > Lophotriccus > Lophotriccus pileatus. The sequence goes on from JAWWES010000041.1 coordinate 5,185,051, forward strand.
AAGACATAAAAACAAAACCAGAAATGCAAACAAAGCAGGAGTAACAATTAGACTAATGCGAGATTGAGTGTTTAAACTGTTCAGACTGAGTGATTAAGTACTGTGAGATTTGACTGATTATCTACTCAGAAGTGTATTTGTGTCTGTCAAAAGCAAAATGACATGTTAGAAACAGAGCCTCACCTGCCCCACCTGTATCTGGTATGGAGTCTGTAAAGCATAATTCAGCAGCCTATTAATCAGAATGATAACAGTGAATTGTGTCTGAATTAAGCACGTACATGACTGATGCAATACTAATTGCTCAGCAGATTTTGTACATGGGATTACTACAATGTGACTTTCCTGGTATTATAGGCCTGGTTTCAGGTTGTTGAAACCTGTTTGCCCCTTGGGGAGTCTCCTTCTCCATTGACTTGAATATTATGGTGTCATCAGAACCAGCTCAGAGGTCCCACACTAGCATGGTATGTGTGAATAAAGACACAAGGTTTGGGTGTCTTACCCTCTAAATACCTGCACATATATGTCCTTGAGGTAAGAATTGACACTTTTCTGCCCATTCCAGCTGACTGGTTCCACTTGGTTATACCTTTCAGAAAGATATGTAAGTTGTTAGACAGGCATTCCTTGCTGTCTGGTATCTCTCAAAGTTGCTGGCTGGTTTTTTGACAGTAAGTTTGAGCCTCTCGATGTG